>CM031237.1:683490843-684690843 GCA_018340775.1 Taxus wallichiana var. yunnanensis
TTTTTAGTATTTTAATACCCATGGTTTGATACCCACGCTTTTTGCCCATGGTTTTGATACCCACGGTTTTGTATCAAACATGCTTAAGCAATTGTCTATTTATATGGTCTTATGCATATGATACATATACAAGCAAATGCATTTAGACGTGCTTTGAATTCAAGTGTGAATTTATAGAGTTTGTTGAGCATAGCTCCAAACGGATCTCAGGTATTGTATTGAGAGAGTGAAGGCTTGGAATAAAATTTGAGCAAGTGATTCTAGGTGGACGTAGCCCAAATTGGGTGAACCACGTTAAATATTGTCTCTCCGTGTTGTGTTATTTATTCTGCACTTTTATTTGAGATTTGTAATATTTTTGCATATTAGTTTCTCTTGTTGTGATTCTGTAAGGGATTATTCTCGCATATTTTATCTCTTATTTCCTATCAATTGGTATCGAGCTTGGTTTTGGTTTCTTTGAAGTGTCAATCACAGGGAAAGTTTTATCTTGAGTGGGAGCTATGGCAGAGATGATGGAAGATCTAGGGTTGCGCTAAATTCAACAGCGTGAATTTGAGTCTTTGGAAGATGCAGATGGAAGATTACCTTTATTAGAAGGATCTTTATACTCCGTTGTCGAGAAGGTGAATAAACCCTTGAGTATGACAAATGCGGAATGGGATTTGTTGGATCGAAGGCACTTGGAACGATCTGGTTGTGTCTTGCATCTTCGGTATTATTTAATGTTTTAAAGGAAAAGACTACAAAAGATCTAATGGATGCATTAGGAAGTCAGATGCAAAACCCTCCGCCTCTAACAATATATTTTTAATGAAAAATTTGTTTAATATGAAGATGTCGAGAATAGTTCAAGAGAGATCATTTAAATGATTTCAATACGGTTGTGAATATGCTAGCTTCGATTCTGATAGAATTTGATGAAGAAGTTAGGGCTTTATTAATTATGTGCTCTTTACCTAAAAGTTGGAATAGCACTGTAATGGCGGTAAGCAACTCCTCTAGCTAACTTGAAGTTGAAGTTTGAGGATGTTGTAGGGGATTCTAAGTAAAGAAATGTGAAGAAAAAGCTCTAGAGAATCTTCTACTTCAGGAATGCTTTGATAAAGGGAAACTAGAGGGAGACAAAAAATAGAGGAAATTGTGGAAAATCGAAAGATCGGCAAGGTCAAAATCCAAGAGCAAGATTGTATGTTGGAACTATGGAAAGTATGGGCATGCAAAGAAGGACTGTTGGGAGCTTCGGACAAGAAGAAACAACATGAAGAAAACAAGGAGGCAAATGTGGCATCGGGTAATGTATGTCAGGATGCTTTGATTCTTTCTTTGCATAATATTACTGAATCTTGGGTTTTAAATTCAGGGGCTTCTTTTCATGCTACTACACATAGGCATTATTTTTTTGATTATGTTCAAGGGATTTTGGGCATGTTTTTCTTGGTGATGATGAGCCTTGCAGATAGTTGGAAAGGTTCTGTCGTGTTAAGATGTAGAATGAGAATACATGGCTATTGAAGGATGTTAGACATGTGCCTACATTAAGGAGAAATTTGATATCAATGGGGGGCAATTGGGAAGTGATGGTTGTACTGTGATATTTACAGTTGACTCTTGGAAGGTTACGAAGGGTGGTCTTGTGGTGGCAAGAGGTAAGAAGGTTAGAACCTTGTATTTATCCATTGATAGTACTAATGATTGTAATATTGTGGCTTCAGATGCAGATATAACATTATGGCACTATAGGCTCAGTCATATAAGCCATAAGGGCATGTACATCATAAAGAAGAATTTGCCTGGATATAAAGAAACAAGTTTGGATTTATGTGAGAACTGCATATATGGGAAACAGAAGCGAGTAAGGTTTCTCAAGGTTGGACCTATGAAGAAAGAGAGTAAGTTAGAGCTGGTACATTCTGATGTGTGGGGGCTAGCTCAGGTATCATCTCTTGGGGGTTCAAGTTATTATGTTACTTTTATTGATGATGCAACAAGGAAAGTTTGGGTTTATTGTATTAGAAACAAATCTGATGTATTTGATAATTTCGTTAAATGGAAAGCATTGGTAGAGAATGGAACATGTCTTAAGTTAAAGTGTCTCGTGTCGAGATAATGGAGGGGAGTATTGCAGCAATGAATTTGATGATTATTGTTCTAAGAATGGAATCCGCATGAAAAAGATCGCTCCGGAACCCAACAGTTGGAATGGGGTGTCGAAAGGATGAACAGAACAATAATGGAACGTGCTAGGAGCATGAGGATACATGCATGACTGCCTCTTTATTTTTGGGTAGAAGTGGTGAGCACAACTGTGTACTTAATAAACAGAGGACCCTCAAGTGCCTTGGATGGAGGCATACCTGAGGAGGCTTGGTACGGTAAGAAAGTCAATTACTCATTTCTTAGATTCTTTGGATGTGAGTTGTTTGTTCATATTGACAATGATGATAGGACCAAGCTAGAGGCTAAATCAGAAAAATGCACTTTTATTGGTTATGGTGGTGATGACTTTGGATTTAAATGTTGGAGTATTAAGGAAAAGAAAATCATTCGGTCTAGGGATGTGGTCTTTAATGAGAAAGTCATGTATAAGCAACAGTTGCAGGAAAACAAGGAAGAATCCAAGAAAGAATATGTAGTGGTAGAGGATCTTCCGGATGGGACAATGACCCATGAATCAGTTCAGGAACCTACTCAACAGGAACCCCAAACTCCTATAGTGAGGAGGTCTTCTAGGGTAAGAAAAGAACCTGAACGTTTTTCTCCTTCTCTTTATTATTTATTACTCACTGATAGTGGAGAGCCAGAGAGCTTTGATGAAGCAATGTAGGTAGATGCCAGTAAGAAGTGGGAGCAAGCCATGGATGAGGAGCATAAGTCTCTCATGGAGAACTAGACTTGGGATTTGGTGAAGCTACCAAGGCAAAAGAGCATTACATAACAAGTGGGTGTACATAGTTAAAGATGAAGAAGGAGGAAAGAAAAGATATAAGGCCCGATTGGTGGTCAAGGGGTTTGCACAAAAACAAGGTATAGATTTTGATGAGATCTTTTCTCCTGTAGTAAAAATGACTTCTATTAGAACTGTTCTTGGAATAGTGGCAGCAGAAGACTTACACTTAGAATAGTTAGATGTAAAGACTGCATTTCTCCATGGTGATTTGGAGGAGGAGCTATATATGTAAAGAACCAAGGATATGAAGTCAAAGGTAAAGAGGAGATGGTGTGCAAACTGAAGAAGAGCTTGTATGGCCTGAAACAAGCTCCACGTCAATGGTATAAGAAGTTTGATAGCTTCATGATGGAGTAAGGTTATATCAGATGTCATTCTGACCATTGCATGTATACAAAGAAATTTGAGGATGGAAGTTATATTATCTTGTGTTTGTATGTTGATGACATGTTGGTTGCAGGTAAAAACATGCAGGAAATAAAAGTACTCAAGAAACAACTAAGTGAATCCTTTGATATGAAGGATTTGGGGGCTGCCAGACAAATCCTTGGTATGAGGATAACTCGGGATAGGAAGGAACGAAAGATGACTTTATCTCAGGAAGAGTACATTAAGAAGGTATTAGATAGGTTTAACATGTAGGATGCTAAACCCGTTGGGACTCCTTTGCGTACCATTTTAAGTTATCAAAGGAGCAGTGTCCCAAGACAGAGCAGGAAAGAAACCATATGTCTAAGGTACCTTACTCATCAGTTGGTAGTTTGATGTATGTTATGGTATGCACTAGGCCTGATATTGCCCATGCAGTAGGAGTTGTGAGTAGATTTATGAGTGATCCAGGTAAAGAGCATTGACAAGCAGTAAAGTGGATCCTTCGGTATTTGAGAGGGACCATGGGGATAGTTTTATGCTACAGTGGATTAGACACCACTTTACGTGGTTATGTAGATTCAGACATGGTTGGAGATGTAGACAGCAGGAGGAGCACGACAGGTTATATTTACACTTTAGGTGGGACAACAAAGAATTGGATTTCACGACTATAGAAGCTGGTGGCTTTGTCAACCACGGAGGCTGAGTATGTTCTTCCACCACGAGAGGTAAGCAAAGAGATGATTTGGTTACAACAATTGCTTGAGGAGTTGGGGCATAAGTAGGAGGAATGTAAGTTGCATAGTGATAGTCAGAGTGCTATACACCTAGCTAAGAACTCTACTTTCCACTCTAGGACGAAGCATATACAGTTGAGATATCACTTCATCAGGACAACTTTGGAGGAAGATAAGTTGAAGTTGGAGAAGATTCATACCAGTCAGAATCCTACAAACATGATGACCAAGGTGGTCACAAGGGATAAACTAAAGCTATGTTCAGCTTTGGTTGGCCTTTGCGGATGATAGTGAAGGGTTGAGAAGCTTGCTTAGTGGAATCGGTCTCAAGTGGGAGATTGTTATGTTTGTGGAGCCTATTTTCATGTTAGAGTGTGGTACACCTTTTATGTGTTACACTCGGGTATTTTTACTAGTGGTCCCACTCGCCGGTGAGCGGGTCAGGGGTTCGGCGAAGCCCCCGAAGCAAATTTTCATGGGTGGTTTATTAACCCATGGGTAATGGGTAACCGTTATGGGCTATTTTTGGGCCCATGGTTTTTCGGTACCCATTGTTTTGATAAAAATGATTTTTGCCCATTGTTTTGATAACCACGGTTTTTACCCATGGTTTTGATACTCACGCTTTGTATCAAATTGCTTAAGCAATTGTCTATTTATATGGTCTTATGCATATGATACATATACAAACAAATGCATCACAGACGTGCTTTGAATTCAGTGTGAAATCAGAGAATTTGTTGAGTATAGCTCCAAAAAGATCTGGGTATTGTATTGAGAGAGTGGAGGCTTGTAATAAAATTTGAGCAAGTGATTCTTGGTGGACATAGCCCAAATTGGGTGAACCACGTTAAATATTGTCTCTCTGTGTTGTGTTATTTATTCTACACTTTTATTTGAGATCTGTAATATTTTTTGCATATTAGTTTCTACTGTTGCGATTCTGTAAGGGATTATTCCGCATATTTTATCTCTTATTTCCTATCAAAGACTATTGGTACAAGTAAAATTCTTCAATGCTCTCTACTTTTCAGTTACTTGAATACAAAACGATTAACCTTCCTTTACCACAGGTATGAATGACAACATAGAGGTTCAATGCATGTTCATGGTTTTCTATGGCTTGAGGATGCTCCAGATGTTGATCGCATCGACTGGTCAAATAATGAATCTATGGACAAAGCAAGACAATACTTTGATATCTACATATCTGCGTGGAATATGCACCCTCCTTCCGTCCGCTCGAATTTTTTCACAGGAATATCTAGGATGACCCTTGCCTATTAGTTTCATCTCAGGTGCTTGCAGTTTCCCGCTACAAGATTTGGAGGAGCTGATAAATCGTGTTCAACGACACACAAAGTGTTCCGAGAATACTTTCCTTCGAAAAAAAAGCCAGCTCCAATGTCGATACAATGCACCTTGGGAGAATAGAGCCACTTCTTTATTGTTTGTTGATGAGAGTGCTTCAGTTAAATACCTCCCTTCAAGGAATGATGATAGATTAAACACACACAATCCAACAATGTTATCCATATGGAGAGCCAATATCGATTGTCAACCTGTGCTATCTCGCCATGTTGTCCTTAAATACATTGCTAAGTATGCTTCCAAAGTGGAACAAAGGTCAGAAACATACCACCAAATGCTTTCTAGATTGTCAAGAGGTTTAGATCCTGATCTTCTTGCACATTTAGCCATAAAAAAATGTTAACTGAGAGTGTGGTTGAACATGACATTAGCGCACAAGAAACATGCCACATGCTCCTCAAATTGCCACTTGTAATGTGCAGTCGCACTTTTGTGACGCTAAATGTAGGTAGAAAAATCTTAAGAAGATTGGTTGAAGCAGAGTGTGAGGATGCAGAAACATCCCTACTTTTAGATGCATACAGGGTCCAACCTTCAAACATGGAAAGCCTTCCACTCATTGAAGTTGCACGCGACTGGAGTTACAACAAATATCGCAAGCACAATAGGTGGAAGAGTCGTACCCATCCAACTATTGTTCGGGTGTTCCCCAAATTTCAATGCATTCCATCTAAGGACTCCCCCTCTTTTGAACTTTTCTGTTGGTCTGAACTCCTTCTATACAAACCTTTCCACAACATTTCTACTAATATTGGTTCAACACCTCAACAAACCATTTCTAATTGGAGCTTGTTCAGATACAATTATCAGCCCTGGCATATTGCACGACGTGAATCTAATCCGTCACACACCTCCGACAGTGACACTGAGTCCGAGGTCGAGCCCCCTTCCTGTTGAGCAACTATATGATTGGCAACTGTTGGCTCGATTCCACCCCTGGAACACTTCATTCCTTGACAACTTGCAAATGTTGGGACTTCGTGAATTTGACACCCTTCACAATTGGAGTGCACATCGTATTCCTATTGCTCTGCAGTCTCTTGGCACCACTTTCATTGAAGATAATAAGGCAGACCATATTTCAGCTTCCTTCGTGGACAGATTCGACCCTCCAACTTCAGGTTTACCTCAGAACAACAACAAGCTTTCAACATAGTTATTCAACACTTCACGCACGATCCAACCTTCCTCCACTAAGACTTATTATACAAGGGACTGCAGTACTGGAAAATCATTCCTCATTAACATTTTAAAGTCTTCATTTGCCTCTTCATCCAACCAGGGCCTTTCACCTCTCCTTTTTCTCACCCCAACAGGAGTTGCTGCTTTCAACATTTTAGCTTCGACAATACACGCAAGCCTCCAGATTCCCATTAAAGAACTCAAACCCTTAGAGGGCCAAGCTTTATCGTCTCTTCAAGACTCCCTCAAGCACATCAATACATTTTAATTGATGAAATGAGTTTCGTCGGGCCAAAGTTGCTTTCCAGAATTGACTACCGTCTTAGGGAGGCTTTCCCGCACTTCAAAAATTCAACATTTGGAGGTAGATCTATGATCCTTGTTGGAGACCTCGGTCAACTTCCTCCGGTTATGGACATCCCGCTTTATGCCAGCAAGTCTTACGGAGCTACCCTTTGGTGAGAATTCAACATATTTGTCTCCCTTCATTCAATCTTCTGACAACAAGGCTCTGATCCAGCACAGACATCATTCCAGAACTTGCTGCTTAACATTCGTAACGCCGTCCCTCTGATCTAGGACTGGGAAGCTCTTATGTCAAGATCCGATTCCTCCCTTCCGAACAAGAAAGCATTGAATTTAAAGAAGGCCCTCATCTTTTCGCTCAGAATGACCTTGTGGACTCGCACAACCTTATTATGTTGAAGTCCCTTAACTCTCCTATAGCCAGATCAATTGCCGAAAAGACCAGACGTTCTACATCTGGCGATACCGAAGATGATCAGTTGAAGCCCAAGGTTCTTCTCTACATCAATCAGAAAGTAATGCTTTCCGCAAACTTGTGGGTTGAGAAAGGTCTTGTCAACGACGCTACTGGTTCTATCATCGACATAGTCTATGAGGTATCCTCCGGACCTCCAAGTCTGCCTCTTTTTGTCATCATCAAATTTGATCATTACACAGGACCTCCCTGGATTCAAACAACCCCTTACATGTTCCTATTCCTCCCATTTCTAGAGGAGGGCGCAGACAACTACCGCTCAAAATGGCTTGGGCTTTTTCTATCCACAAATCTCAAGGACTTACACTACAACTTGCTACAGTGGACATTGGCGGAACTGAAAGACAAGGCCTGACATTCACTATTGTCTCAAGAGTTCCGTCTCTTTCTTCCCTTCGTATTTCTCTAGCTTTCTCTTTCTCCCGCTACTCTCGCATGTCCTCCACTCCCCTTCTACAGTCCAGGCTACAAGAGGAATTTCATCTTCACTCCCTTCCCTCTTCTCTCCCTCGCCCCGTCCAACCCTCATCTTAGCTCCTTATAGCGGTCATGCAATCATGGTCCCAAACCTTCTTTATAACAATCATGCATGTATATATCACGTGTATTTTGTATCGATAACCCCTTTTGGTTCGGGTTTGTATTACCTGCAACTAGTTTAAACAACATATTTGATCTATGTTTGTTTACAAATATGTTCAAAGTTTCTTCTTGCGCTCTACTTCTAGCCAGTCTAATATAACTAATGGATTTGTTATACCTCGCTATTATTCTTTTATATTTATTGTTCAAGATCTTGTTGCTTATGTTTTTTTCACGTTTTTCTTAATTTGACCATATCCCCACCACACTATATAATCTTCTACTCTAATATACGTTAAATTTCATTTTATTATCCATTCTTTTAGATTTCCTCCACTTCTTTTCCTTATTTGACTCCTACCATTACTTGCATTTACGGAGATATATTCATTTTTAACACTCTCCACTTTCCTTCACTTTTACCACTTTTCTTTCCCTCCTCCATTTCCTTTTCCCTTTTTCATTTCTTTTATCCTTTCCGTCAAATGCATTCTTCTTCTCTACTTCCTTCTCCTTGTTCCCCAACCTCTCTTTCGGCGTTATCATCGCACACCTCACGTGCGATTGCTAGTAATAAGCCCCGCAACGAAGAGAATGGTTCTAACCAAATAAAACATATAGGAGCCAAAATCATAATTATGTCAAAGGCGTTCCCCACATGGGAAAGGCCTTTGTGGATGTTTCGCGATCGAGTTAAATTTGACGGTTTGCACTGTCTGGATGTACAATTTTTTTCGCGTTTTCTCTTTTTTACTGCCGATTTACATAGTAATAGAAAAATCCAGTCTTGTTTCGATTTAGTCACACAATGATGTGCTATGTCATGCTAACACTGCTTTATTTATTTATATCTCTTGTTGTGTTTCAGACATTCCCCGGCATGAAAATGCCTGCACCCAACACAAACAACGTGAATAAATTTAATGAATCTTGTACTAAAATTGCAGAGAATGCAGGTTAAGGAGTCTTACGTGCTTCTACTTGTGCTTGTGCGTTGTTGAATGTCACAGCGGGAGGGTGAGACGTTGCAACGTTGAGGGAGTTGTCTTGCTCTCTATAATTCCATCTGCTCTTCTCCATGTCTTATTCCTCGTTGATTATGGTTTAGCCTTTAATACAAGTGTGCCAATATAATGGTTACACTTTGATATGCTCGTGTAGTTTGAGATTATAGTTATTTTATTATGCATAAGATCTTTCAATATAGTGAATTATAAGCCTAAATGAAACTAAGGTGTATGATAATGATTGCATGTTGTTATTGAATTCATCGAGTGTTGTTGTGTTTGTGGTATGGGAAGGAAACCAACACTTCGTCACTTTGCATTGCTTGATTGATAATACCCTCAGTGTCTGCATTCCACCATTCCCCTGCAATTCACAAAAACAACACCAATTTTTTTATTTTCATTTTGAGATCACATTAACTAGTCGACACCACATGATGAATTGTTTGACTAAATCCCTAGAACATATGTGATCTCATGAACTTTATCGATTGCAAGATATCCATAAAAGGCCTTGGCACCTTCATAAAAAATGTAATTTCTAGGTGTACAAGTGGACTCCAAAACCTTTTCCAGCATCCTCCTAGCTTCCACCAGAATGGGAGATTTAAAACAGGGCATGTCAACTGTTTGATGAAATGCCTAGGTGAGATGTGGTTCTACTCGGAAAGAAAAAACAAACTACTGCACACAAAGTAGATATATATGTGAAATGTGAAATCATGCAATTGGCATGTCAACTGTCTGACTAAATGCCTCAACGAAATGTGGCGTCCTGCACTGTACAGATTGCAGAATATGGATAAAATTCATACTAATTAAAATTACTCCACAAAATTCTTACATGACTTCACTTAAACATAGCATTTGATGACTTCACTGTACAGTTTTTTCTTTCTTTACCATTTGTTCTTTAGTGTCCTTGACTTCATAATAACACCACAAAACCTGCAAAGATATCACTAAACCCTGGCACATCTCCTCTTTTTCAAAACTTTAATACGGGTATACTTAGTAAGGTTTTTCTTTTCTTTCTTTAATGCATTTAAATTTTGTTTTCTGTGTACATGGCAGAGAGTTCTTCGAACATAGTCACATTTAGCTCCAAATCTATGATGTGTCAACTGACGGAATCTTTCACGCCATTAAAAGCAATTCAATTTTGCTGCAAATCCAGGCACCCCATGCGGTAGAAATGCCTTAAATGGTTAGACATTAAAGTCTTTTACATCAAGATTGTTGATCACGCTAGAGTGTTTGACGGTCCATTACCTGCAGGCTGCCGCCGAGCACTTGACTAGAAACTGAGTTTAGAAGCATCAAACATCGAAATCTTGTGAGTCTGCATGGATATTTGCTTTCTCCACATGGAAACCTGTTGTATTATGATTACATGGTAAATGGAAGTCTGTGGGACATCCTACACGGTGAGTATAATGATTATGTTATGAAGAAGAAAGGAGGAGTCAAGACTACTATCACTCAACAAAAACAACCTGTCGTAAATACTACCCTCTACTTTGATAGCACCTCCACTACTAATTTACTCAAACTTCTTGTATCCAAAGTGATATCAAATGTATTCATGTTTAGTGCAAATAAAATTGGCCACAAAAGGCAACCACTTATGATATAAAATTTGCAAATATACGGAAGTCTTCATGTATTCATGTTTAGTTCAAATAAAATAGTCCACAAAAATCTACCACTCATAATATGAGATTTGCAAATGTGTATGTATGAATTTGTAACAATTTTGAAATGTATAGATAGAACCCTTAAATGTAATGCTTCATCTATACTCCTACACTTACACTATCAATCACACCCCTCATCAACATCAACTACAAAAGTAATAACTATCCCTCTAAATCAAATAACATATACCATTCGGCATTCACATTGCATTGTACACATGCTAGGCTATTGCTAGTATAAACCAAATATTCATATCAACATTATAAGACTTCGTAAAATAAGCACGCAACGCAATGCGAATTAATACGCGGAGGCGTGGAACTGGACAATAGTACAAGTGCCAGCGGCAGCTACTAATATTAGACAATAATATTATTTGCGACTCTGTAAGGCGCTTCTTCACTCACATTTTGTATGAGATCGTTAGGTTCAATTACATACAAAGTGACAAACACAAATTTTGTAACAATTTATTTCACCATGTCAGAGTAAGCTCCGAGAATGTTCTGATCTACGCATTGTAGGTCTGATTTGTTATATCTATTTAGCCCTAGTTGCAATGTGTTGCTCGCGGTTAGTGTAGTGTATTTCCCAGTGCAAGACCACTTTACACATCTACAGGAAGAAGATGGCGAGGATGAGAGAGGCAAGCAAAGTAGAGCAATCCTCGTGGATAGTTGAATATGCGCCCTTCATAGTAGCGGCTCTTATCGTGGCACATCTCCTAGCTTTTATTTACTGGATATACAGAGTTGCGGTGGAAAAGCCTCCACAGCGCCGGAAGACCCAGTGAAAACATATGAGATATTCCACACCATAGTATGTTAATTGTAATCGAACTTGTTCTATCAAAGTCTTTTGCTTTTTTTTTGTCAATTAAAAAATTTAAGATTAATTTGATTCAAAGATTGATCACAGTGAAAGTACATATTTCATGGCGATGCTACAAATTTGTTTGCTCACCATTGTCTCTGCAAAATAGGAAAACCTGCTGTTAGTATTAGAATGCTCTTTTATGAAACCCTAGACGGGTTTTAATGCTATTTTATAAAACTCTACGTGGGTTTTATTGCTTTTTTTTAATGAAATCCTAGTTGGGGTTTTAGTATAAACTGCAATGTAAATGTCGGGTTACAATTTTTTGTCTTGGCCTATTTTGTTTTTACGACTTTGCGCCCAATGCATTGTTTGTTTTAGCTATTTACAGGAAATGCTCAATAGGTGGTATTTGGGTCTGATTTTTGAAGTAGATAATGATATTTGTATCTCATTTTGGAAAGTTCCACGTTTATTTGTAATTTGTGTTTTATTTTTTGTGCAACGACGACTTATTAGAAATATGTTAGACCTAGAAGGATTTAAGCTTTGTTTTTTTTTTTTCTATTGTTTTTCGATTTAGCGAAATTGAATTTCACAACAAAAAGACCGAAGGAGGATCTTCCATCAATTATAGTATTTTAATTTTATTGTTCTTCAAGTTCTAAAGAAGTAGAACATTTAGAGCTACAATTCCAAGTGCGCTCTTATATTTTGTCGTCATTTCGACTTCCGACATTCATCTGTATGACTAAAACACTCCTCCTTAAGACCTTCTGAAGAAGGTGGGCAAAACACTATTTAGGAAATATACATCGTAAAGAGAGAGATTGTTAATGTGGAACAAAACTCCATTATAGGGATATGCCACTGTATAGATAGCTAGTGAATTAAGGAACATCATATAGATACCGACCACAAGCTAGAGAGGGCCAACAACATTGAACTGCTGGTGGTGTTGATTCATGAGAGGGAGGATGCGAACACACGTACATGGGGACTTGCATTCCAAATCTTGCTTTTGGATTTGGTTCAAAGACATAATTTTTATGCATATTGTTTTCATTTGGTTATGACAATTGCTCAGATTGGTTCAAAGACTTATTTTTATGCAAATTGTTTGAATTTATATGATAATTGATCTTGTTTCCTACACAAAATTTGAAATTGAGATGAGATAAAAGTGCAAGCTGGATGAAAATGTGGCACGAGGGTGCTGCAAAGCATGGTAGCAAGAATTTCCCCAAAAATAATTTACAAGAGGAGGGAATTGATTGTCGTACTTTGTTATTTCATTGTAGTAGATCATTCAATACCCTAGCTGTAGTTATTTAAAGCGCAAAAGAATTTTAAAAACTACATCCTGTTGAATCGCTAGGTGTTTATATGTAAACACACCTAGATACTTGGATGACAAAGAAATTGTTTCAACTATCAAAACTGCCAGACTCGTTCGACTAGTTTAGTTCCGCGAGGGGTTTTGCCTAATAACAAGGACCTTCTCATCTTGGATAGGCAAAGCAGCCATGTCTCTTTATCTTTTGTGGACCAAGCAAGAGGTATTGATGTGATTACCCTTCGTGCTCATACTATCCATAGGCTACAATCTTTCCATGTGAATGTGTGCATATTTTAGATCAGAAAGGGCCACTATTTAGGGGGTTTTGAAGTTGTTGGGCGCACACAATTCACTTCACATCAAGAATGGAGGGACTAGTCATCTTTAAGTTATCTATATTGCCTAGAGAGATGGCGAAAGCCTCCCAAGGCTAAAAGCTCATCAAGGACTTCACTTATGTCACAGTGTGCGAGTAGTGGTATCTAACAAATATGTGAACTTGCTAGGACAGGCTGACAAACAAAGAAAAATGATGCTACAAAGTTGAAAAGGCAGACAAGGCTAGCTTTCAAAGAGCAGGAATAAGACAAAAATCAAAGGGAAAGAAAAGCAATAAAATTTGTTTGAGAAGGAGCTGAAGAAGCATAAGAAAGATTGTGAATAGTTGATGGACCAAGAGAAGAGGTAGGATTGGGAATTAAACTTGAAGAAACAACTTGGGACCACACTAAAGTCTTTTCTTGTTTATCACATTTTTATTGAGATTTGAACAACAATCAAATATCAGGTCTTGCCCCTACCACAAGTGTTGCTAACTAGTCATGTACAATGACATTTGGTGCACATAAGATGAGCCTATTTCCAATACCGCCATTGGTTGTCAAATAATCCAGGCTAGCAGGCATCAACAAGATTCCACAGTCCAGGTTAAGCCTTATCACCAAAAATAGTGTCTATCTTTTACCGTGTACTGCTAGAGGCATTGTGATCCATAATTAACATAGATATTCCACAACTAATTCACCAAGACAAATCTTATCTTATGTGAGTACAATAATTGATTGTGCTTGTTGTTCCCTTACTTTCTTGATTTAGAAAACAATACACTGCCTTATAATTGTATTTCCTTAAGTACCAGAATTAATTATTAACGGTGGCATTGTAGATTAAAACGGACAAGAAGTGAAACAAGAAAATAGAGCTCAAACATAAGGAATTTACCCTAGAGAAACCCAATGTGGGAAAACTCCGTCACAGTAAGGCCTTGCCTTCTCTTGTCATCATCTCCTTGCAATGTTACAAGCCAATTGCCTATTATGGCCTGCAAGGACATCAACAACACATAAAAATGTTCTCCTAGCTTGCCTTGCTTTGAACTTATTTCAACAACTCTCCTACATTGCACTTACATGCTATCACTCAAAAAATACTCAACCAAGAAGAATTATGTGATCCCAAAGAGGTGTATATACACACAATATCAACAAATGGACACAAAATGAAGGTTTCAAATAACATCAACCTTTAAAAGGATGAAATTCCAAGTGTTTGACCTTCCTTGATCCGTTTGGGTTTGCTATTATCTTTTTTTTTTATACAAGTTTGACATGATACGAAGCTGTTTACATGCCCTATTTCCCTCGAGCCGAAACTGCTAGAGGGTTTTACCTCGAGCCAACACTATTGCATGGATTTGTCCTGGGCCGAAATTGTCAAGTGTGGATCTCTTTTAGCTGCTTATGGCCCCAAGGTGCCCGAATCACCTTAGAAACTTTCTGCAACCATCAGGGTTGCTTTGACCTACATACTTTGTTCTTGTTAAAATATGCCATATCGGGAGTATTGAGAGTTGCCTCAAGTTGCCTTATTCATTCAGAATTGTAAGCTAGATTAGTGGTCTACTTGAACTGAAATCAAGTTACTTCATGTCCAATTTGGATCACATTGAAGGTAGGGGTGTTCTAAATCCTAGGAGGTATTTTGGGGACAACACTCTTAAGTGAGGATTTATGTGTTATAGGTATATATAGAAGTAATATGACACTATAGAGAAAAAATAGATGTGAAACGACTTTTTAAATTAATTTGTGCATCTTGTACATGGCATACTCTTGAGGGAGATTTATGATGGTTTATCTTTTATTTGATGCTAACTAATCCAAATATGTATACATAATTACAAAGCTGTGAAGGCTAATGAACCGTTATGGGAGTTGAAAAGGTTGAGATTCTACATGTGACTTTTTGCCTTTGGACAATTGTGTTGAACAACTCAAAATTTATGGTAAAAATCTGCTATGCATGGCTTTGCCTGCATGCTTTGTAGGGGTAACGCTTGAGTTATAGTGGGGCCTTTGCTTCATTAGAACAATGTTGTTTGTTAAGATGTGCGAGATGTTACTTTGTGCGGATGTCGAATTTTTGAATGATGGGTTGTGTCAATGTGGACTCGCACGATACTATGTTACATGTATGTGGAGTTGCCTAGTTGTGGTCTATTGTTGTGTGTGATGCACAAGGTATGTGGAACTTCGCGGATGTCCTTTACTTAAGGCGAGAACACAAATCAAGGCGTGGGTGTGCTTAGATCAACGCACGACTTTGGTTTTGCAAAAGTGTTGGATTTTGATGTACAATGATACATTGTGTAATGTGGCGAAGTTGAAAGCTCTCTAATGGACAATGAAATGTGGAACAATACAATCCTAGATTCAAACATTCAAATCCTATCCCAACAATAAACAATCAAAAGCCAAGCCTAAACAAGGGTTAGAGTATAAGATAATGGGCTACAACTACTTTTCCCCCAAGATAATGTGTGTCATGGAATTCAAAATTTGCCTTTCCTATGCAATGAATAATGCAACCCAAATGCAGTCCTTAAGTTGCTCCTTTTGCCCAAGTAGTAGATAGAAAATAGTAACCCCCAATTTACCCCTTAGAATAGTTAGTAGGTTGTGTATATATATGATTCCTTTGCTTGAATTTCGACATTAACAACACTAGAAGCTGACCCAAAGTGATCAATACAAACTTAGAAAAGATAAACAAGTGATGGGTCATTTTAAAAATATAAGAAACAAGTGAAGGGACAAAAGCACACACGAGGAGACACTAGCTTCCGCCGTTGACGCTAGTGTCCCTTACTGGGCGTTTATGTCTAGAAAGTTCCAAAGATAAATCATGAAATGCTCACTGAATAAAACATTGTGTGATGTCCAAAAGTAAAGGGATAATTCCGAAAAGCAGATGCTGATGGCGAAAGCATGAAAAGATAAAACAATGTCAATGTAAAGCAAAACAAGTGTTATCAATGTCTAGTTTTCTTGCTTAGGAATCATGCATATAACGACATACTAGATAAGATGAGATAATAATATTAATGTCCAACAAATGACCACAAAAGTAGGTCAAAGGGACTGCAAAGTACAAATGTGTCCATACAAAGCGGAAACCAAAAGGTTTCCAAAAGAAGTATAAAGCAAGAGAAGAGGTCAAAGGAACGAGAAACCAAAAGGTTTCCAAAGAAGTACAAAGCATGAGAAGGGAAGAAGAAGAGAAGGAAGAAGACCTAGGTGAAGCAATAGGGAATGTCTATCTAGGAATGGTAAACCCATCTCTCCTAACATCCAAGGCCGACCGGAAGAAACTCATAATAGTGTGATGATTAGAAGAAGAGGAAGAGGAGGTGAGATGACAAGACCTCCCCCTGTGCTGCTGTCTATCAAAAGTAGTATGTCTCAAGGACTTGGTGGATCTAGTCCGCCCTTTAGAGCTGGAACTAGTATAATAGTGCCCGGGAGATATTAGGGGTTACATATGTACCCCCTGAACCGATTTGGAGTGTGACATTGTACTGGTATCAATTTGGTGTTTAGTGCCTCTCTCCGAGGGTAGAGCCGGAAAGAAGGAAGTGATCCTCTGGGAGAGTCTACTCTATTAAGTGTCTGAATAGTGTGATCCCAAAGCCTAAGAGCCTCCTGCATGTATAAAGCCAGACACTTCTGATCGACATATCTAAAAAGTCAGTAAGTGCATGGGTCCCTTTGAAAAGACAATGGAACCTCCCCCTAATCTCGTAGTAGATGGGACAACGAAAGATGAAGTGTGCTTCCGTCTCGACCTCCTGAAGACTGCATAGCTGGCAAGTCTTGTTTGACCGATCGATCTGGTGGTTTGTCTCACTCTGAAGCCTATGAGAACCCACTCTGAATTGACCTAGGGGGATGTGAAGAGTGTGCATCCAATGGCGAAGGGTATATTGAGGATGGATAATAAGTCCGTCACTCAACTCCAAGAAGTGCTCCACGTAAAGCCATCTTCGGGCGTAACCCACCATGAGGATTCACCCAAGTGGTGTGGATGAACTGTCTGTAAATATCCTCTCTAATGATCTGTTCAACTCCTGTCTGGAAGGAAGAGGATGAGCCGGTGCGTCCAAGGAGTATCAAAAGGAGGAAGACAATCCATCCTAATACCCGTCGAATTTAAGAGAGTAAAACCCTAACGTACCAACAACGAGCATGACCCGAAGAATCAGAAAGGGCAATGCTCTCTCGAGGAACAATATGCCAAATACGGGACTTGTCTCTCCCCTCCATTGAGTCAACAAAGTTCCAAATATAGTGCAAGAAGGAAACCAAATCAAAAATGGTCTCCAACCTAAAAGGACGGCCCCAAACTCCGCAAGAATGATGTGATGGGGAACAAACTGCTTGCACCTGATGAAGCGACGAAGGAGAAGTGTCTGGACTCTCTTGGCTAAAGCCCAATCCGACTCGAGTAAAGAGGCCCCCACACCATAGAGCCATAAAGAACAATGGGTTTGATAAGGGAATCCATGAGGGACATCTTGGAGGAGATGTCTTGAAAATGGTGCCAGAAGCACTGTCGCTCGAGGAGAGCTAAGGAACCATAACCCTTATTGACACATGGCTGGAGGGCTTGTCTTAGATTGAAATGCGGACCAGAGAATTGCACACCCAAGTAAGTGTAGGTACCGGTAATCTCAATCTCCTCCCCTTGAAGAAGAAATGGAGGTGTGAGGTCTTCAACCCGTTGAAGACCATAACCTTGGTTTTACCTAGGTTGACTGCTAACCTATGTTGCTGAAACGGAAACGGGCAATCTACGAAATGCGGAAACGACAATTTTCAAAAACCTTGGATACGAAATGTTATAAGAAACATTTGTACAATATATATATATATATATATATATATATATATATGCATAAACTCATTTTATAATTGTAGACCATAAGAGATAATTGATAAAGCACTCAAAATATATTAGTATTTATTGAAATTTGAACTTCTAAAGAGTCATCATTCAACATGGTTACAATTTCAATGATTCACATATATATGATAATAATCTAGGTTCTAGAATATATCATCCTAATTTTCCTCATAATCATCTCCATGAACACCACTGATAACTCCACTCCCACTAGCTCCACTCTCCATCCCTTGTGCAAAAGATCCCGATTCTTCTTCATCAATACCAAACAGTGAAAGTTGGCTTAGAGTAGCATCAAAAACATCAAAGTCACTACTCTCAGATCAATATCCCAAAGTTTGTTGGGACCTCTAATATAGCCTTCAGTCTTGTGTGAGAGGATGCGCAAATTGGAATGTACATACACTAAATCCTCAACCTTCTTGGATCCTAACTTGTTCCGTTTGGCTGAGTGGATGAAGCTATATGTACTCCAATTCCGCTCTGCTGAAGAATTGCTAGCCACCTGTTACAAAAAAGAAGTTAGAAATTTTCAATTAGTAATAAAATTAATTTACTAAGAAGTAAGAACATACATTTTTAATTTTTAATTAATAAACAAACTTTTGATTTCATTTTAATATTTTAAAATTTATACCTGTGAGAGGACTTTAATGGCAACAGTCGTAGGTACTTGGCATCATGGCCATGTACATACCACCACATGAATGGCTTCAGGTTGTACTTGTCACTTAATGCATCTAATTCACCCATGCTACCATTAGATGAAGAGACAAAGCATGCCATTTCATAAAGACTCAGAATTAGCTATAGTTGGATTAGGAAAAAGCCTCGCAGAATGTTGTCTTAGTTCCAGTTGTAACTTCATGGTCATTGTATGGTGCTTGCCTACCAGGTAGCCCACATATTTCACTGCTATAATATTTGGGATTCAGGTCATAAGCAAGTAGATGTAATGGGGTGGTCATTTTATTCCACCTTCTCTTGCTCTTTTTTTGTATGATTTCTCTAATTTTTTCAAGCATAAAGTTAATGCCATCATAGATCTCCCCATGTAAGCATCATCTCATGTTCCGCATATCTAATCATAGATAAAATAGGCTCAATAAAATTGAGCAAGTATGCAACCTTTGCCCACCAATCATCATCAAGTATCAATGATTTTATTTTGATGGCTCGTTTCTATGTTTGTTTGCCTCCACACGGACCAAACATCATCAATCACCATACTTGTATAAGGCTTGTTTTACCTTCACAAGTTGTCTCAAGATGAGCGTGTGAGAGACAAATCTTGTTTCAACAACCTATTAAAATAAATTAAAACAAGTTAATAAAATATAAAATTAAATTTAAAAGAAATTCAAATGATAATTTGATATTTCATAGAAAGTTAGCAAATAAAAATTAGAAACTAGTAAATTTTTTCGTTACCTTCAGCAACTCCAACTTTGAGAACCTCCTAAAGATAGCCTGGGACATGATGATTTGTGACAAACATTTGAATCTCATTTGCCTCTATATAAATTTCCTCTATCCATGGTATTTTGCCAATCTTCTACAACATCAAATTCAAGGAGTGTATTGCACAAGGTGTCCAAAAAATGTGCTCATATCTCCCCTCAACAATCAGCCCTGTCGCTCTACAATTTTTGGCATTGTCTCGTGATGACTTGGACAACGTTTTGAGGGCCCACTGACTCAATAGCCTCAATCAAAATATTAGCAATAAATTGAGCATCTTTCACTTCACCCTCACAATCAACAACCCTTAAGAACATTGCCTTTGTAGGGCACATTACAACAATGTTGATTAGGGGTCTATTTTAGGCATCTTTCCATCCATCTGAAATGATAGATACCCCTATGAATCCCTAATTGGCTGCAAATAAGTATGTACATGGGCCACTTCTTTCGCCAACAATGATGTTCTCACCTTCTCATAACTAGGGCTTTTGTACCCTCATTTTTTTTGCGCATCATTAATTCCTCTCACCATTTGTTGCCAATATGGTGATCTATGAACACATCAAAGACAACCCACATGCATAAACACATTGATCAACCAACTCATCACCTATTTCCCTCTTCTCATCTGCGCAAATGCTTGTTCTAATGGATCTTTGGAGGTTCTCTTTCGTGATGCTCTCTTCCTCTATGGGAGTTTCAATTTCAATTTGAATAAAAGGATGGTTTGATGGGGTGGTGATTTTTTGTGAACCCCTATTTTGCAAAGGAGCGGTTTTAAATCTAGCTTTTTGAAGCTTGCAAATTAGCCTCCTCTTGCTCTTTCATATATGGCAAAATATGTTTCCTTTCAACCTTGGCTCATTTTCTAATCCCCATTCCCGATTACCCTTTTAAATGAGCTTTGGGTTGGGTATATGAGGCTTTGAATTCAATATTGCAATGATTGCATATCCAAACTCAAGAGCCACCGCCAACGCAAGGTTCTCCAACACTTGCACATGTCTCCAAAGAGGAGCTTTAGGATCCACAAATTGCACACCCCCACCTTGGCTTCCTTCCCCATGCCCTCCCACTGAAGCTGAATTGGATGCCATTTATGTTTTTAAATTTTATATCTCAAAGAATCAAACCTACATTGAAAAATAAAAACATAAACTTAGATAACAATAAATATAACTACACCCTACATATCCTATTCTGCTTTTGATCACCAAGTTCACCGTTTAGGCGCGAGGTGAGAGCATACATAGATTTCGGATTTTTTAGTTTTAAAAAATAGGAAAAATAATTAAATTATTAAACCCTATGTATCCTATTCTGCTTTTGATCACCAAGTTCACCGTATAGGCGCGAGGTGAGAGCATACACAGAGTTCGGATTTTTTAATTTAAAAAATACAAAAAACTCTTAAAATAACAAAAAAAAATAAAACCCTACGCATCCTATTCTGCTTTTGATCACCAAGTTCACCGTATAGGTGTGAGGTGAGAGCATACACAGAGTTTGGATGATATTTATAATTTAAAAAAACAACATATGCTTTTTATTTAAAAAACGCAAAGGAAATGTTACATTTTTATTTTTTAAGCATAGAGTTTAAAAATTACTAAATTAAAACTACATATTGATATCATGATCAATGATCATGAATGATGTGTGGATTATTAACACATTTCTTCATAAAAAAATAAAAAAAAAAAAAAAAAACTTGAAAATACCTGGTTTTTCCTCCTTGAAGTTGATCCCTCCTTCCAAATCTACTTTGAAATTCCTCCTTGATGCTCTTAGCTCTTAGCAGCACCTCCTAAACTCTTCCTTCAAACTGCTCCTAGATGTCTCTTTGCTCTTCACAATGCTAAATGTTAGTTTAGTGAAAACTGAATTTAGCAAGAGAAAAATGAGTGTGTGATTTAGAATGGACACAAAATGTCATTATATAGCTTTAAGGAAGTGTCTTTAGAAGTCTAGGTAGGTAGATTAGGTTTAGGTTCATTAAATGAAGCTCTTTTTTATTTTTAAAAAAGTTATGATGCTTTAAATTTTGAAAATGCGGCGGAAACGTATGACACGCTTTGGGCGTTTCTCCGCTTTTCACGCTTCGAAACGTTTATGTCTTCAAACGAGCCCCCTAGCCGCTTCCTCGGCTTCACAGCCGTCAACTATCGGAGATCACAAAACAAACCGAAGGCTTCTAATTGTCTCCGTAGTCCCTTAGGAGACGAGGCCGGAAACGTCTGACACGTTTTAGGGGCGTTTCCCCCACGTTTCACATTTTAGAAATGTTTCGGGTGAAACGTGCCCCTAGTCGTTTCCTCGGCTTCACAAATTTAATCTACGGAGATCACAAAACAACCCTAAGGCATCCAATTGTCTCTGTAGTCCCTTAGGAGACGAGGCTAGGAGGACCACATCATCAATAAACAAAAGGATAGATATCAAAACTTGGTGGAGGCGGCACCGTCACCGTCCTGGATTATGCTCACAAAGAAAGGTCTTGAGCTCACCAATGTAGATCCCAAACAAAGTGGGCGACAGGGGGCATTCCTATTTAACCCCAACAGTATTCCTGATGAAATTTGATATCTTATGAACAATACAGAGACGACCAAGAACAGTCTCATATAAGTGCATGATGGCAGTCAAAAGGATCTCGAAAATGCCAATGTCTATAAGCCTCTGGAAAAGGGCCTCACAAGGAACAAAATCAAAAGCTTTCCGAAAGTCAACAAAGCAGTAGTAGACTTTTGATGAGTGATGACGTACCTCAATGATGGCCCAGAAAGTGAAGATATGCTCCAACTCCCGGAAAGCATGATGTGGAGAATGGAGTATAAACCTTCAAGAATGTATGGCCAACCATGATAGTCCTGTAATTATTGGGATCAAAACTAGGGCCCGATTTGTGTATCGGGTGAATGGAGTGATGTGACCAAGTGACAAAAACTAGATTGTACCACATGGTTGAAAAGATCAACCAAGAAACTACCTAGCCCTCTAAAGCCAAACTTGAAGAATTCAACCTGGAAGCCCTCCTCATCAGTGGTCCTGCTACTATTCATCACTCTGACCGCCTCTCTGATATTCCGGTAAGTGAACAAGTAACATGAGGAGGGAGGAGGATCAACCTGGATACGAGGTTGTCCAGGGATATCATATAGAGTGGAGGTGTGGGAGAACATGGACTCGGGGTTAAGATTAAGAGGAAGGGGAGAGTGGCGAGGGAGGATGGTGTGCCAGAAATGTCTGGGAGAGTGTCGGAGAGAAGAACACAAGATCCGTCTCCTTAGGGAAATAAAGAGATGTTTCTTACGTCGAAGAAGACAACGGTAAGAGGCTTTGAGGGAGGGATAGGAGGGATGGTCGTGGATGAAGGCGTGACGAAGTTGGCGGTGAAGGAATTTGCACTCATCATCGTACCACTTGTTCATAGGGCAAGATCTGGAGTTATTGGGTTGATGGGAAGCGGGGAAGAACTGGTGGAATTGGGGAAAGATTTGAGGGCTGCCTCCCAAACGATGGAAGAGAGGCGGGTGTATTTGGTAACAACACAATCCAATGAAAAGAAATGGGTCTCCGAAGGGAGTAACTGACGAATGTGGGAAGAGAAGGTATCGGGGTCTCCTTCATCAAACCAGAACGTAGTACGAGGGAGGCTATGAATGGGAACAGTGGCGGGAGGGGGGATATCAACCTGGAGAGAGAATGAAAGAAGGGCATGATCGGCAAGGGGGATGGGGAAATAATCCACAACACTTGCACCCCCACCGTGAGGTCGACATGTGAAGAAGTGAGAGTCAAAAAGCGGTGAGCCCATTTAGGATCAACAACTCATGGGATTCCCCTAACTGAAGAAGGTGCCGACCATATGCAGTGAAGGGCCCTGAATCATCCTCTGATATCCTGTGAAGTCCCACTGCTTTTGGATCAATCGCTGGGTGCAAAACACATCCTCTGATCGGTCATGGAGAGGAATTTGGAGGGCTCTGGTACGGGCATTGAAGTCCCCCATAAGGATGACTTCGCCAATCGTTGAGTACTGAGTAATATTGGCATACAAGTCACCGAAAGGATCACCATCGTGGCCATTGTGAATGGCATACGAGAGGAAGCCAAAGGAAAGTAGCAAACTGCAATAAAAATATCCCTGGAAGGGAGATCTGCCCCTCTAATCCAGATACACATGAACCTAGCAAACTCATTCGTGGTCATCAATGAAATTCTGATTCGAGGAAATCTCCATGGCATAATCATAATGTAATAGTAATAAGTGCATAATTTGTTGTCTACACTGCCATCCTCGCTTCATGGTGTTTCTTTCAGTTCCAAGTAGTACCATTGTGCGAAAGTTGTGCACTACGGTTATTGTGAGGAACAAAGAAACATTGTAGAAGACATTCCACTTGAACTATCACCAATAGATGAGCTTTGAATCTGTGGGTCGAAAATAATTCATGACAAGTTCCAGGATTGGTGATGAAACCTTTAACCCACATGCATCTATAAAATAAATCTTTGAAAAACTTTAAAGAGACAGTAGCAATGGTTACCTCTTTTTGGTATTTTTGAATATTTTGGCAGAGTGCCTGGATAATATCTCTCACAATTCCTTTCTACCACTTGCCTTTTATATTCTTATAAAGATAAGAATATGAGGTTAGGGTTAGGTTTTGGAGAGTAGATTACTTGTACAAGTAATGGATAAGTATGCCCACAATTAGTGCCTATCCATATTATTATATTACAAATAAATATAAGTTGAGTTGACTTGCATCAACTTAATATTAATGCATATAAAATATTGCACCAACATCCCCCTTAAGTGTAACTTAGGGAGGTCTATGCGAAATAAGGAGGCGAAGGATCCTTTGAAAATGGGTCTTGACAACTAGGCCTGATGAGGTACCTATGTACAAGGAAGTGTAAGTGGAAAATATGAATCACCGAAAGGTTTCTCAAAAAATCAGAGGATCAACAAAAGTGTCTGCGGGTGCCGAGATATACTGCAAGACGTCTGAAGTAGTACAACACACAAATAGTACAATAATGCTGGAGAAGCATTATATTTCAAAAAGGAGAACTCAAAGAATTCAAATTGTACAAGTGAAATGAATCCATTGTCTGAACGTTCTAGAAGACAATTCTTGGGGACTTCAGTATAGCTCCACAAAAAAATGCTGTTAATTTGTCTATAAGTGTTAAAAGAACAATTAGACCTCTGTCAATTTGTCAGAGAAGTAACTTCTTGAAGTAGACGCTGAAATGAGCAAAGAGCAAGCAAGGAATACATAACACCCACCAAACGACTGCCAATAGTAGACACAAGGGAGACCCAACACCAACCAAATGAAATCAATATCACATCACATACCCCCTCATGATGCCGAATGGGTGGAGGGATGAAAATGTCTGTATGAGTGGAACAAAGCAACTACCTAGATCACTACATAACAACATATGTTGGGGCTACCAGTTGGCTAGATTGTTTTTGTCAAAATTATAGACAAGATTGCAAAAATATCCAGAAGCTATAGGATGGCTCAAACACAGACACTGGGGATGCCATCGATGCTCTACTGAGAGAGACTATTTATCTATGGAAAGGAGATGGGAGAGAAAAAGAACCCAACAACTGAAAGAAAGGTTGTGCAACAATATTCATACATGCATGAAGTTAGACAAGGCTGAAGTAACAAACCCTCATGGAACTTTATAAATCAGTGGGAGTACAATATATTAATTCTAAAAACCTTAATGATACCATCAACTATGTGAGAAATGCTTTATGAAGGAAGCACTACTATGCAATATGATAAGTGTGCAGACAATGTAGCTGAATGGTAGAAGAACCATGCAAGTAGTGTCAATGTAAAGAATACTAACGATGCCACCACAATTGATTTGAAATCCATCCCAAGTGGATTCAAATGGTTGAAGAGGATGCTTGCATGTGATCTGGTGCTGTGCACAAACGATGCATGCAAGGAATCATTAGAAGATATATCAAGTGTATCATGCCCAACTGGTTCAATCCCAGGTTTCACATGTTTGCATAAATTTGTTGAAGAACTCATGTGTTGCTCAATGTCCTCATGAACAGTAGAGCGCTCAATAACATATGATTTTGCATGAAGTGATTTCCAAGGATGGTGAAGCAATTGTTCTATAGCCAATGCCACGACAAGCAGTCCAATGAACATGATGGATGGGGTAAACAAAAGCTTGTAAGTGCATACCAATACCTTCACCAAGTGTATGCAGGAACCAAAACCAAATGCATGCTCTCAAATGATCCAAGCACAATCTACAGATAGATCTGACTTGGGGATTGCAATAGGTGCAACAAATGCTTCAAATACAACACGTAACTCATAATTTAGTGAATTGCAGTTTGAAGGTGCAAAATTAGTGACAGAAGGTGTACTGGGCCCAATGGAAAGTGTGTCCAATGATTCAATCTGATGTTTGAAATCTGCAATTGTGTTCTACAATGATTGAATGAGAGTATCTTTGCCAGAAATGAGTAAGAGCAACAGGAGTTCTGTTTCTTGATTTTGTTTTTCTTCAACAAAATTTATCACGTCTTCTTGAAGTGCACATACTTCAGAGAATAGCGTTGTATTTTTGACTGCAGGTTAGTGTGAAGATCATGGCTTGAAGCCATTACAAGTATCAAGGAAAAAAGAAATGCCAAGAAAAATGACCTTAATGCAGCACATTAAAAAAATGCGCTTTAATAAAATTCTCTATTTTTTAATTTCCATATGAAAAATTAGACTACAAGTTTGGGTGCAAATTAAAAATGACAAATATCAGTTTTAGAATGGGTGGGTACCTGTTCTAAAACAACTCCAATTTAAAATCTAATTGTAGATTTAGTTTCCTCTTAAAAATTACACACCTCCAAAAAAAAGGCACTCAAAATGGATTCCAGAAGAGAAAGTTGTGGTCTCCACAAGGTAGAGTACCAAAAATGTGTTAGAATGGGTTGATATCTGTTTTCTTCCAAGACATGTTTCCCAAAACACTTCCAAAAAAAACTTCCAAGGGTTGAAAAAAGATACAAAATGCCTCTTGAGAATGGGCGGTTGCCCGTTCTTTTCAAGACAATATTTTTCCTAAAAAAATTTGTAAGGAAAATTTCAATTTTGGAAGAAAGGTACTTGGAACCTTTTGAGAATGGGTGGTTGCCTGTTCTTTAGCTTCTAAAAAGTCTGGTGTGGCTCCAGAAAAACTGAGTGGTGCCCTAAAAATGGAGTAACACAAAATGACCGAACCTTTTTGGGATTAGGGTTTTTAGTAGCAATTTGAAAAATCCAAAATGGACTTGGAAAAGGAAAAATTGCGGACTAAAACCTTGAATGGGATAAAAATATACAGGATTGCAAGGGTGTACAGCGCCAAGAGGTTTGAACAGACCAGATTTTTTGATGAAAAAGGCTGTGATTTTTTTTTGCATTTTTATAGAAATAAAAAAAAATTATAACAAGCAAAAATTGTAACAGACTGAAAAATAAAAAACATGGATGCAGCAAGGGCTAGGCGTTTGTATTTTTGGGAGGTTGAAAAATAGTAGATCTGATTGGAAAGTTGCAGTTGAGGCACGAATGGTGTTGGATCTGACAAAAAACTTTACATGAATGCAATTCTTTTTGCAGATCTGACCAGGCTCCTTCAAGGTTGCAACTTCTAACAGATTTGAAAAAGTCTCCACAAAAATGAAACGATGCAAGAGGTGAAACTTTTGATTGCTCTAATAACATGAAAGAATCCCTGATAAGTTCCAGGATCGGTGATAAAACCTTAAGATTGTCACCCATGCATGGATAAAATAAATCTACTGAAAGCTTTAAAGAGAAAATATTCAATATTTTGGGTGGGTAGTAATGGCTACCTCTTTTTGGTTTTTCAGACTATTTTGGTACATGTACAATATCTCTCACGCTTTCTTTTTACCACTTGCCCTCTATATTCTTATATAGATAAGAATACCAGGTTAGAGTTAGGTTTTGGAGTCTAGATTATTTGTACTATAAGTATGTGCACAATTAGTGCCTATCCATAGTATTATATTACAAATAAATATTGTGAAGCTAACCTAAGTCAGCTTAATATTAATGCATAGCAAATATTGCACCAACAAGGCCAAGACAAAAGCCTACTAATTCATTTCAATGGGGGAATTCATCACGGATGCGATTGTTGCTTATGTCATTTTAAAAAATTTCTTTGCATAGTCAGCAAGGAGAGCATTCATTCATCTCTCGTGTAATTTCAGGTTCCACTTTAAGGCACAATTGCACATCTCAGCTAGGGATTTGTGCATGGTGGTATTTAAGGCGATTGATGCCTCATCTCATCTAAATGCCATAGTAGTTGCATATCACATTTCCAGACACTGAACTCATTTTGGCATGCTTCCAAGTAGTGTCATAAGACCTCATACCATGGCTGTTTTAGGATGCCGTTCTTGTATACACTGAAACTTTAAACCCTAGCAAAGAAAGAAATATAATAAACTTTAAATGGTTAAAAGCATGTCAAAGAAAGAATGATAAAAATAGGGAAAAAAAAACCAAAAATAAAGCTTTCGAACCGTAGAACATAATTAAAATTGAAGGATAAACTTCAAAATACAAAAACCAAAACCAAAAAAACTAAGCTCTTATTTCATAAATTGAACTTAACCTGCAAAAAAATCCTTCAAATCCGATGATAATCTCTTCATAGCAACTGAAAATTGACCAAATGTGTTTTAGCATGAAAAAGCAGAGCATGAAAGAGTACAAAATGGAAATCAAAGTGAAAAATGATGTTTTTGGCGAGGTACTGTTATGTTGGCGTGTCAGGTGACTTTCAGGCACAGACTTGCAGTACTTGCCAGAAACTAACTGGCTGACTGCTGAGACTAGTGAGTTTTAGAACTATGGTGGAAACAGATAAAGCATGGTGGTGTAGCTGTGGAGAATGTATGGACCATAGATTGGAAAACTTATAGTTGGACACAATTTATTGAAATGAGTTGTCTGCAAAGCCTCTGCAAAGACTTGGATGAAGCTGACTGCATGCCATCCATTTCAATTTTCTACCTCATCATATACTTGTAGCTCATTCCGGTGTGACAGTTTTGCATCATGAGAGACTATTTTGAAATAAAAAGGGAGGAAAGCAACCTGCTGGATTGAAGTGTTTCATTCATTGCTACAATCCCAATATAAGACGTAGACTGTGGGTATATGGGAACTCCAGCATCTCAGGAACGTTGTATTAATGAATCACCAGGTCAAGTTACTATAGGACGCAGGTCGTTCAAGGAAATAAAAAGAGAAAAAAAGAAGTTATAGCGAACTGGTGAAGCATATTGAATGGCAAAGATGAGCGATCATTCAGGTTTAGGAGGGTCATTCAGGTGTAGGAGGGTTTCTGAAACACACTTAGCAGAGGATTTTGAAAGTTGCTATCAGAACATACATGGAGAAGGCTGAGTTGTTGTAGGACTCATAGTCTGCAGGTTGTTGAGAAAATGTGAGAAGCAGTGACACTTATTGCAGGGTTTTACTTTGCATGGTTCCAAAAGTTATCTTTTACTTTATGTTGACTGTTGAATCATGGCTGTAGAATTTGGCCATGTTTATGTAATATTTAGCCGCTCGAAAATCTTCAAATGTTTTGTTGGGCATGATGACAAAATGCATTTTGCTTTCTAGTCTTTTAGATGCTGGATTGGCTAGTGAATAGTTTTATAAGACAATTTGATTGTTTCCGTAAGTTTGTTGATGGTGCATTCTGGAAGTAAAAGATCTTTTGGATTGATAAATAGAGTTCTATTTACCCGAGAAAATTATCACCAAAAATGATTGAACTGTTCATTTAAATACTATGCATTATCTACATAAATTGTATCTCAACCTGAGTGAATCTGCTTAAAATGTGAGTTTTGCCAAACAAGCTTTAAGAGCAATTTTATGGAGGAATGCCAACCAGCTCGAGGAAATTAAATGAACATTAGCAATTTAACAATCTCTATAAGGTTGTAGTTTTTATTAATCAAGGCATTTCATTGTCTGTGAGGAAAGATTCTTGTTATGGAAATCTCCCTGACAATGCTCTAGACCAAACATATTGAGTGCAGCTCCACTCAAGTCCACTGCCTATCCCTACAAATTTCTGATTTTAAATATAGCTTTCTGAAACACAAAACAAGATAAAATTGAAATTTCCCTTCTCTCGACTGTTTAATGATAATATTACAGTTTTTGCACTTTTTCCTCTTATGTATGTAGAAACAACTGCATATTTTGTAAGATACGAAGAATGCAACTGATTGAGTGGAACCACAACACATAAAATGAACCCAACATTTCTTGACCGATACCAAAATCTGGATAGAAATCAGCACATTTACTCACAACGAAGTGGACCCACACCAGAAATCACACAATAATAGTTAAGAATAGTGTGAAACTACAAATTATGATTTTCATGAAATCAAGAGAAAAAGGAAATAATTCCATGTTTTTCTTGTTTTTCTTCGTGGGAGTTGTTCCTGTGGATGGGTCATCCATGCCATTTTTTTGCAACTTAAAAAAGCCTGGAGGAATTCTTCTGATTTATGTTGGAATGCTTACACAAACTTGATTTTGTTTGGACTCTGGAGTTGGAATGATTTTTTGAATGTGAGGTTTCTGTTTTGCACAGTTGTGTTCCAATTTGTCAATTCTAAGGGGTTGTGGGACTTAAGAGGCTGGTCTAGGACAATGGATATCACAGAACTAAATAAATTAGACTATGCTTTACAGTTGAAGATATTCTGTTATATGATTTCCCTGTGGAGCAGGCAGAAGAGGACAAACTGGTTCAGGGTTGACAGAAGTTTTCTAATTGTTCAGGTCTTTTTATGAAGCATTGGACTCTACATGGAATATTCCCTCCAAAATACCCTTTTGAATATAATAGGTGATTTTATCTGAGAAAAGGCTCATATGTTACCAAAGAAATAAAAGTGGTCATGTGCCAAAATTTGTGTTAATTTGAAGGTTCTTTAGATGACATGCTGGGAAGTTTTAAACAGTGTTTGGGAACATGGCTATGGATTATTCAACTCCGGCTTTTGCAATATTGAATTGTTCGTGAATAGAGCCATTTTTGAAGTTTTATTTTTGTAACGGTCGCTTTTAATGGGAGCTTCCAAACCCAACATGTTTGAGGTCAAATTCCTACATTGGATCTCTCAATCTGCCAGGGTATGAACATGGGTCTTTTGCCTAACACTGCTCTGTCTCAAACAGTAAACCCAGCCTGTTGTTAACTGGATGACTATTGAAAGACGACAAAGTTAATATAATTAATGTTTCGTTGAATGCAGAACTTTCGGTCTCCAAACCAATCAAAACCTTTTTTCAACCTCATGCTTCTAAAGTTGTGATGTGCAAACATTTTTCAGATTTGGGCGATAAGGACCAGACTTAAAGATCCATTTTTGATTGCATCAATGGCGGAGACTGAGATTCCCCTAGAAAAACGAGGTTGCTAAGAAATTGCATAAGAGGAAGGATTTGATACTTTCAAAGGTAGCACTCTAACAAACAACTGCGCCTACTGAATGTAATCATTTGAAGGAAATGAATAATGCTAATGGGCATGTCAATCGGAACCTCTCAATAATAGTCTACATCAAAATCCACAATCTTATTTGGTTTTGCTGGAGCCTTTAACATCATGTAAGGAGTTTAAAGGGAAAGTGCTTTCTTCTCCTCCTGCACAACATCAAAGAAATCTTGAAAACCTTGCTCTGCTAGAATTTGTTGATATTTCATGATTTCTTGATCGGCATCTGTTTTGATTATTGGGTAATGGGGAGGGTTTTGAAAGGTTTCCTAACCCTTGTACAAGCTCAACCAGGAGATGTGGCAATAAGATATCTATAAAAACGGGTCTAGACAAAAGACCACAAAATAAGGCTGCGATAATGCAGCAAGAGGACAGCCAAAGGACAGTGTAGGACCGGCTGTTACACCAACCAGCCCAAACACCCAAACAAACCCTGATCAGGCATTTTTCTGGGCCGTAGAATCATTTTATGAGGTTTTGAAACATTTTTTTGGGGTCTGTCCTTCTGCTTTTGCACTACAGTCCAAGACACATTGTAACCTCCGACCATAGGGCTAGGAGTGCTAGGAAGGAAACTTCAACTACCTTGGTAAGCCAAAACTGTTTACGAGTAGGAGAGATAAGAACTTGTTGACCTGCAGAAGAAACAAATCGCTCAGGCTCCAGTCGAGCTGACAATGCCGACTCAGTGGAAGGCTCCAGAGAGCCACCATCCAACAACCCAGCAGAAGCCTCTTTCTGCATTTCCGAAGGCAAGGCTTGCAGTATAGAAGCCAGAGGAGCTTCCGAGTCTTGATCTGAGGAAGCACTAAATGAAGGCTCTGGGGCCGGGTTAGGAGGTCTTTTGAAAGTTAAATGGTGGGGATAAGTGTCCTTCCACCACAAAGCCACAACCACCATCCTCCGTTTAAGACTCTGGCAATCTGAATCCATATCACCTGTTTCAAATCACCGACAACAGCGGAAAGGCAAATCCTCATCATAATCCACAGACTGTGACCAAGACTGGTGACCAAATATCATCACAATATCAGTAGGGAGATCTTTCGATAAATCCATATCCACCAGGATGCGGGCAAAAGTATAGTGGGTGAAGAACAGAGTAGCAGAGTCAGTAGTTAGAAGGTTGTCTAGAGTGTTGCCAATGGCTTCAAAACATGATTTAGTCCAAAACTCGAATGGGAGATTTGGCAATCTAACCCAAACAGCCTTGATATTGAAGGATTCAGTAATGGGGTTAAAAGAAGGGTACCGGGGTTTAATCAAGAGGTAGTTCTGGTCCCAAGCCCAGATCTGATCACAAAGAATCACATCCCTATCCCAGACAGAATCAAAACCTCAATGAAAATATCCCTAGCACAGGGATAAATCTCCACAATACCTTCTAAAAGGGGTTGCCATGAATCTGACAGCCACAAATGGAGTGCTAGGAGGCTTGGCCAAAACCAGTTGAAGCACCAGATCAGAGCCACGTGGTAGTTTTCATTTTCAATTACCTCCTCTCCGAAGACAACAGAGGGAGGGATCTGAGCTCTGGGTAGATACCTGACCACGGGCTGGATATTTCATGATTTCGTGGTCAGCATCCTTGTTTGGTTTTATCTAAGTACTTTTTTGTGTTTTTGGTTTGCTAACAGAGAGTCGTTTGTGTCATCACTCTTTTATTATTGTAATCTTATGGATAGGGCATTGTTCTGCATTTTAATTTATATTTGTTTACTAATCAGAAAAACAAATCTTATGCTACCAAGTTCAGAGATATGAATAAACTTGTCCACCAGATCAAAACAGAGCTCATGCCAAGCATGATACTGACATCTGGATAATTAGTTCATCTGAAATTGATATTTGTTCTTTCTAAACTATATAATAGTTGGTGCAGGAAAAGAAAATGGATAAAAATGCCTCTGCCAAACAAACTGGGTTAATCACATTTTAATTCATACTGCATAAAGGTTGCTTGATCTACAATTAAATTAAACACATTGGAACACCTACAGAAGATGAAGTTGAAGAAAAGGGATACCTGAGGCTAATTCACCTCTACTGATATGTGGTAGAGCTCGCCAACTCATAAACATGAACAGGTGATCTCATTTTCAACGAGCCTTTGCAACACAGACAGTTTTCCATGATTTAAAACTACAAGCAAGTGAATATGTATTAACAGCTTATACTGATGAATTTAATGAAGTAGAAGTATTGCAGGCAATATAGTCTGGTCTATGTAATCATAGCATTGTGATGGTGTATAGAATTATAGAATAACGTTGGATGCAATGTTTGGTAAGTAGCAAATTATGGTCATGGTGTAAGGGCGAATTAAAACAGTCCTCACAAATTACAGAGCAGACTCGAATAATATGTTTATTTTCAACACAACTCTTGCAGCCTGTAATAACTAGGCTTGCACAAATATTCCCTGAAGTTGAAATGACAAAAACCCAATGCTCACTTCTAAATTCATATGAAGCATAAACTGCAAATCATGGATTTAAAATTTTAAAGCTGCATGATAACAATAAATCGCTATTATGGATGCTAAGTCCAACTCAAATAACTGAGGAAGCGAGCTAGAGAAAATATCTCCAGCACAATGAAATAGAGCAGTCAAACCAGATGCCTGAAAAAGGGCAATATTTGGAACAAGAGATGGCATGAAAAAACATTGTAATCTATTAGATGGGTTCGAAAACGCCGACTCATGTATACTCATGAAATCTAACCACTGCTTCAATATTCAATGGTCTACCTCTAGAACATGGCCCCACCCAATTTGACGCAATATGCCTGTTAAAAGAATTTAAGTCACAACAAAAAGATCACTATTTCTTATTAAAGATAAAAATGAATTAAAGATGAGCCTTCCACAGTCTATCGTAGTAGAGATGATGCAGACAATTAATTAATTGTGTGAATGTTTTTGTACCAATATTCTGTACAAAATAAGTAATAAAATTCCCATGGCTAGTTGCAAGATTTACCCAATAACTCAACAATATACAATTTCTTGTCCATTTATTTGCATGGTAGTTGACTAACTATGAAATAAGAAAATCACACTTGCATAAATTTATCCTAAACAAGTCAGTTGCATCCTGACTGAGTCCAGGGCAGTGCTGCCAGTTCAACCAAATCAATGTTCCACCCAGATTTTTTGTGTAAGGTAAGCAGATTATGTGCTGTTTTCCTATAACCTGAGAAAGGAAAAATGTGCGAAGCCTGAAGTCTTGCAGCTGCTAAAGAAATGTTTCCGTTGTCAGTAATCCCAAAATTTTACTTGTCAAATTCCTGTAAAAATGGACCAACACTTGGCAACAACCTCTAGACTTTGATCTGTCACCTTTGTACAGCGACCATAATTTAAGGCCTGAAGATTCTCACTCACACATTTGCCAATAAACAGACAGCCCTGTAAATTAACTTTTGTCAAGCTGGTTTTACAGTTGTCCAACATGGCAAGAAGATCATCACCAGTAACTGCAGTGAATCCACGAAGGTCAAGACGCTGTAGGTGAGAGTGCACTTTTCCCATCCGAGTCAAGCATCCATTTTGAAATATTGACAACATCAAATCATTAGTCTCATGAGTTTTCAGGGATTCACGGGTGGGAAATGGAATTGACTTGACACTGAACTCCCTCTGTACCCTGACAGATAATCAATGTCAGAACTTTCAGCTTTCCACGACAACAAGCAATTGCGTTAATCAGACCCTGTTGTGTTATGAAGTTACATTTTTCATTTTGCAAACTCTTCAATAATATTACAGCTTGAATAAATGCTACCAAGCCCTTTTTAAAAAATGAATTGCAGTTGCATGACATGTTTTAAGCTTGGACAAGATGCTGTAGGCAAGGCCGGACTTTTCTCATCTGGGCCAAGCATCGATTTTGAAATACTTGACAGCGTCAAATTGTTCTAGAATTTGCAGGGATTCACAGGCAGGAAATGGAGTTGACCCCAGACCAAACTCCTTTGTACCCTGACTGTTAACCAGTGCCAGTACTTTCAGCTTTCGACTACACGAAGCAATTGCATCAAGCAGACCATGTTGTGATATGAAGGGACATTTTGTTAATTTGCAAGGTCTTCATTGTTTAATGATATTGCAGCTTGAGTAAATGCAACCAAGCCCTTGTCAAACAATGAATTGCAGTTGCAGATGACAACCTTTTCCAATCATTTCAAAGCCTGAACTTGTTAGTCCAGCACATGATCTTGCTGATAAAGCCTTCAACTTCCGCGGACCTGAACCACTGTCAAATATTGACGATAATGCCCAATTGCAACAAGAGAAATAGCAGATACCTTCGTAGCCCGAAGACTCGCGCACCTTCATCAAGTTGGTCGTGTTTGACAAAATAGAAACAATCGCTCCATCAGTGACAATGGCAGTCAACTTATGCTTAATTATTTAAGATTTGAACCGTGCTGACCAACTGCTCACAAGGATTTCTTTCCAACATAAATGCAGTCTTCGAGATTAATAGTTGATATTATTGGGACAATTATTGGGCAATAATTTCGAGACCGTTATCTCCAATTCTGGGGTAATAATTTTGGGACCATTATCTCCAATTCTTGGGCACTTGAACAGGTTATTCTTTTCCAAAACCTAGCGTTTCACAATCAATTTAAGTCCATTGTCTGTAATTAAGAAACATCCCCACAAAGACAGAACTCTTAATGCTAGAAATCCATTGCTTCCAAAGGCTGATATCACTCATTTGTCTATAAAAGTCACTTCCTCAAACAAAGAACTCACCCAAACATCCACGGCAACCTGTACCAGCAGTGATAGCAAAAGTCTTAGATCAGATGCCTTACCTTCTATATGTCTACATATGTCCCTGGTGGACCACCTATCTTGTTTCTCATTTCTCCCTTTCTCAATAGTCATGTTAGTTTCTGCAGCAATGTTTGTATGCTCTAGCACAACATTGTTCAGATGAAAATATTGACACCCATGCTTGTGATCCATCAAAGTAATGGCAGCATTGTTTGGCATCCTACCACAAAATATTTCTCCAAATAGTCTATTGAATGACTAAGATGTCTTAAATTCTCTGCTCTGCACGGTGCTTTGCATAATAAGCCATTGCTACAATCTCGCACCCGTAGGGGATGCTGGAATATCACATAATGGCATTCGTCTGGGAGCGTTGCAAATAATTCTTTGGAATCTTGTATGATAATTGCTTCTCCAAGTGGTCTTTCGGCGTTGACCTGAAGCTACCTTTTTATAAAGAGGGTACAAGATATCAATATATTGAGCAAGAGAAAAGTCCATTCAAATCCCTCTTTCTTCTTCCGTTACGGGCATCTTCATCACATCCCAGCAAGTGGGCATAATGAAGATGAAAAATACGGCACCTAAGCAATTAACACTCACGCAATAATAAAATTTGGTTCCCTTTTCTCCTTTCGTGATTTTGAAACATGCAGGACATGTCTGCATAAACATCATAATTATGACACAACATATATGATGACACAGTTTTTATACAACCTATTCATATATTTAGCTCACATTGGCATGAAAGAATCTAAAACTTAGAATGCCCAAGGGTGTCATGCATCTTAATGTGATATTGTTTTGAAAACCATTTTGAATTCCACCATCCTAATTTAATTGCAACATTCTTCCTCTTGCAAGTGCCTCAAAAGCTGATCCACACCACGAGGCCGCAACCATGTGCGGGGACAACATTGTGCTAGAGAGTGATGAAGGTTATATGGAGTGGATTCAAGTAAATTTGTAGTAAACCAAACACAATGATTAAGTGGAAGTCTATTTTTAGGAAATGTAACTTCTATTCATTAATGAGAAATAGGGAATAAGCATAAAGGGTTACAATGTTAGAAGAAGACTAGGAGAGTAGGCTTCTATAATTAGGATGGGCATTACAAATGTGTAAGAGAAATATTGGGGATACAAAAGGCATGCCAATAGTTACTACCATCTAGTTTAGTTTTCAAGGAGGTTGACCCTTGGGTAGATGCTTATGTTACATATTTATACTACAAATTCAAGAAGGTAGTTGGTTACAAATTGTTTTATCTTCTAATTGCACAATGGTTGAAGTTCTTTGAAGTGCACGATGGTTGATCTTCCTTGTTGACGATTACTTTGAGATGTTTGATGCGTTGAAGAACTGAAAAAGTGTCACTTGACAAGCCATGTGAAAGTAAAGAGTTGCCATTTGGATGTTGTGAAAAGTCCTTGCGCACAATGTGGGGCCTGCATGACAATGTGTTGTAAAGGGGATGCATGGGTGTTTGAGGGAGGCAAGCTCTCTTTGGAGTGTAAGATGTTGAAGAGGTCTTGTAAGTCTCAAGAGGCTCTACATAGAAAGACAATTATTGCATGGTGATGCAAGCATGTGTAAAGAAGTCACATGGCTTGTGTGTGCATGCATTGTTGCATGCACAATGCAGGAAGAGAACTCTAAAGTGAAGTGCATAGGTTTCACACTTATGTGAAGGAGAAGTGTACACATTTGTGCACAAATCATTTGCCCTTTCTGAAGAGCAATGGTCCCCATTGTATCCTAATGTAATTGCGGGAATCACACTTAAAATTCTTGAAGTTGCACTCTTTATGAAGCTAGGCTCATCAACTTAGTGAAACATGGAAAAACCTTCAAAGTGTGGGACAATGGCTCCTTTAAGGTCAATCTCCATGTGAAAAGGTTGGTTCCTTTCACTCCAATTCACTGCAACTAATCTAATCAACTCTACATTCTAATACTAACTAGTTATAATCTAAGATTTCCGAGGAACCAAGGATCAAAAAGATGGAATACTAAAAGAAATAAGGTGATGCACCAAACTGGAAGTGGATTCTCTGTCTGAGATGAAGAATGAGAGGGAAAATGCAAGCTAAGAGGTCTGAAAGAAGACACATTCAACCTTGTAATTTTACCAAACTCTAATTCTCTGCATAAGTGACACAAAAGATGAAAATCATGCAAGTATAACTCACACACAACATGCCATAAAATAACAAAAAAACATGAACTCAATAACACACAAAGGGCAGAAACAGAGCCACAATAACAAAATATTATTGATTATAATGTGCACATTCTATTACAATAATGGAGGAGGCACTTGAGTGCATTGCATAACATCAACATAGAAGTCTACAACTCAAAATACTTGGCTACACAAAAGGGCAACATAACCTTGCATTCAAGAGAGGATCTTTTACAATGAAAATGAGTTGCATATATAGAAGAAGAAGAGGAGAGAGGAAAATTGAAATTAAAGAGCCCAACCACCTCTTCAACCACCCAGGACCAATCAACATTCAAGTTTGTAGACCCAACATGGGCATCATCAACTTTTGCAGAGCCCATACTTGAAAAACGTCAACGAGTTTGTTTTTTGCATTTTCACCCCAATAAAACACTTTAATGTGGTCCACAAATGCATTAATTATGTAGTACTCTTCAAGACCTTTCCAATGGTATAAATTTTGTCTCATTTGGTGACTGGATCAAAAGTTATGAGCATTTGAAGATTGTACATTAATTCATACAGGGAAATACGACCTTGCAAAAGCTTCCTAGGCAAAATGTAGAATTGTAAATTGCAAAGTTCAAGACTGCAAAAAATTCCCGAAGCCCCCGGACTTGCGAACATGCAAAGAATTCCCGAAGCCCCCCGGACTTGCGAACATGCGAAAAGTCCCCAAAGCCCCGGACTTGGCGAACATGTGAAAAAGTCTCCAAACCCGAAATATGTAAATTTCAAGAATTTTTTTAGATTTTTGTTTTAAGGAAAAAGGGGTTTTTTTTAATCAAGTGAAGGGGTTTTAGAGAAAAGTGAACCCAAATATGATTAAAACAAGTGATTTTTATGGATTCGAAGGTTCCCAAGTGCTTAAAATATGTGAAAAATAAAAATAGGAGCACTTCAAGAGGAAATCGATACCAGTTGCCCAAAATGAAGTGTGAGCTCATTTTGGTCAACATATACCACTTATCTTGATTAGTATATTGTCCCGCCTTGACCACCGAAAAGTTGATGTGTGCCGCAACAAGTGCATGTTTGTCACTTAAATACTTTGTTCCTTATATGTGAGGTGTAAGTGTTCGAGACTTAGATTAGAAGGATGTTGTGTCACCATTGGCTCAAAACGTGGGGTGAAGTAGGGGTTAATGAGATTGACATCGAACACCGGGTATATGCACTAGTACAAAGGGAAATCAAGAACAAAGACATCCTCACCATTTACATGGAGACTAGTGTAAGGACCGTAGCACGAAGGCTTGATCTTGTGTTGTGGACCCTTGAAGCCCCCTTCTAAAGATGCATCTAGATTTGTCACCAATTTGGAATCAATGAGGTGTGCAACACATGCCATGGTGATCTTTGTACTTTTATTGTGAGTGTGGGAGAATCTGTTGAACTTGCTTACAAACAAATTGTATGCATTGCAAATTTTTTAGGCTTCTTATGTTTCCCTTTATTGTGCACTTGACTTATTGCCGGTTGGGGCATGGTAGGAGATATATCTAGAGGTGTCGATTGCTTGAACCCAAAACATGTATGGAATGGACTATGACCAATGGAGCTGTGAATAATCGTATTGTAGGTACGTTGGATATAAAACAAGTTATCATCCCACACATGAGCATACACATGATTGTACATAAACAAAAAATGAACTAGAGTGTGGTTTGCAACTTGTGTTTGTCCATCTATATGAGGACGTATCCATCAATTTTCATTATGTTTTCCAAAAATGACCAACAAAATGAGGATTTCAGTTGGATGTGTGTAGGTTGAGAGTTGAAATTAGACCCAAACAAGGATGAAGAGCACACTAGTAGTGCCAATACCTTTCTTTTGAGGAACCATGATGGCCATCTTTGTAAACCTATCTACGACAACAAACATTGCATTATGTTGGTGTTTAGTCATAGACAACACAATCATGTAATCCATGTTGATGGATTTTGATGGTCTATATAGAACTAATAGAGATGTGTAAAGTCATACCTTCTTGTTCACATGCTTGGCAATGTAACAAGGAAATAAAGACTTGATGTAGGGCTCCATGTCTATGTCTATGTCCATGTGCCATTAATAGAAATGTGACTGCAATAGGGCCAATCTTTGTATTGCTGGAGTGGTATGATGTCTTGGTGTAGTGTGTCTTCAAATGAGACTCCAATGAGGTGTGACATATATTTTACATCGATGGCTGAATTTGTAGAGAAGCTTGTCACTCGGGTAGAAATCTCGATCCTATTCACCTCGTGGAAGAGTGTTATAGGCATTTGTAGTCAATGTAACTAGTTTGAGAAATTATGGTCGTGCTTTTTGCACTATGATGCGTGCGTGGAGTGGTGATCAACTAAGGTAATATGTGGCTCAAGTATCCCTCTTGTGTGTAATCACAAGATGGAACACTACAACTCACCCCTTTCATATGACATACATTCTCTACCTTGTTTTGTGTTTGTAGAAAACCGAAGTGGCTTATGATTAAAAATGAATAACTATCTCCTTACCTAAGGTGTAGTGGCACCATTGCTTAATTGCTTGCATAATAGTGTGAAACTCTTTTTCATATGCGGAGTCCTTTGAATCGTGTCACTTGAGCATATCTTAGTGGTATGCGACCAACTATCCATGCTACATGGGTATTGTGCCCAATGTGTAGTCATATGCATCTATGTGAAGTTTGAAGGAGTGTGTTAGGCATTGTGAGAACATGCACTTGAGAATCTTAAAAGCACACTTTATTGCACACAAGTCCAATCAAACTTTGTTTTGGCGTGTGTTACTCGGCTAAGAGGCCATGATATGTCCGAGAAACCAAGAATGACCCTATAAAGAAGTTTGCAAATTTAAGAAAACTCAATTTTGCGAGATTGTTGCACGAAATTGGCCAATTTTCGATCACTTTGATCTTATGTGGATCTACATGAATCCCTTTGTAGTCAATGATGCAACCCAAGTATTAGATTTGCGTGGCGTCATATGCACACTTTGCTAAATTGGCTTGCAACTTGTGTTCACGTAAGGTGTCTAAGACACATGAGATGTGTTCGCATGCGTAGTCCTCTTTAAGTGTTTCAAGACGAGAATGTCTTCAAAGTAGATGATGAAAGAGTTAAGGGCACGAGTAGATTGTCAATCAAGTGCATGAATGTTACCGACACACCGGTCAAGTTGAAAGGCACAACCAACCATTTGTACAATCTTTGTTGTGTTTTGAAAGTTATCTTTAAGATGTCCTCAAGATGAAATGGAACTTGATGATAATGTCTTTAGGTCAATCGTGGTGAAATATTACACACATCCAAACCGGACGAGTAGGTCATTAATGTGCAACTAGGGATATTGATTCTTTACCATGATTTTGTTTACTACACGATAGTCTATCCGAAGATGTAATGTCCCATCTTTCGTAGGCACAAGGAATATTAGACTAATGTAACCAAAGAGAGCCTTGACCTTGAATTGATCAAGGAGCTCTTGCATTTAATATCGGACTTCATCATTTTGCCAAAGTGATATGTGGTACAAAGTCCCGTTTGGAAGGGATCCAATGACAATTTATGTTGTGCTTTACTATGTGGTGTGTGGGAAGATCTTCAAGACTTTTCTTAGTTGCTTGATAACTTGTGGCACTATTACTACTACAATGATGTTTATGAGACACACACTTTGCCATCAAGCATGCTTCCTAGCTCACGCATGTGCCTTAATACAAACTTCTATGTGTGTGAGATGAGTTTGTTACATTGTTTACTATAGACCAAAGACACTTTGGTTGTTGGAGTCGACTCCATGAGATTCTAGAAACAATCTTTTGCATGAACCATCAAACATTGTAGTTTGGCTTGATATGTAGCATCTCAATCTTACAAGTATCGTCTCCATAACAAGATGTCACAAACTTCTAAAGGTGTGATGTGTTAAGTGGCCGAGTTCGCCATAGGATTGATTTTGTATAGGAAAGTGCGTTGTTGCCAAACCATCATATCTTTCCCTTATTATAGCCACCCCAAGAAATATGACAGAGGATGTGCAATAGTGGCAAGGTAAAGGCACTTTGGGTTGTTCTAACACATTGACATTCTTATAGTTTCCATTGTTAATGATCACATGAAGATCGACACTTTACCCAAAACTTGGTGTAGATGAGGTGTTCACACTCGTTAGAGGTGTCTATGGTATTCAAACAAGAAACATTTGGATCAATGATGTATATTTTCTTAGGACCTAATGTAGATTACACAAGCAAAGATTGTTGCACTCGACATTTAGAATCATTGTAGGTGTGTGAGTGATGGCACTTTGTCACCTCTTGTTACCTAATTACTTCATCTTTTACGCGCATAAGAGGTTGAAGCCTTATATGTTGTTGCACAACATTCTTAGAATGTTCTCTTTCATGTGAAATGTTTTGTTTATCTTTGTGTAGAAGGATGGTACATTGTATGTTGCTAGGCACTTGCGCACACAACCTTGGATGAAGAGGTGAAATGTTTTATCTTTTCCTCACTTTGATCTTGGCTATATTTTGATGTGCTTTTTCTATAGAGTTTGTAGTCAAGAACTTGTCTTGGCATGTATATAAGGGGAAAGTTTGTTGATGTACTTCAACACTTATGTTGCTCTCAAGGTCCTCATATAGGCATGAAACGTAGTCATGGAACTTGTCGGTGTAATCTTCAACAGATTGCTCCTTGTGTTGTCACAACTACCAAAGTTTTATGTATTCATCCTCATAGTGCTTAAGGGGGTCATATTCCTTCTACATAGAGTTGAACAAGTTATCCCAAATTCAAATGGGCTAGAATTCCTTATCGCATTGTTAGTGGAATGTCTCCCACTAGTGGTACATTAAAATGCCATCTTCAATGTTGTAAAGGCGAGTTTCTCTCATTTTTAGTGAAGTTTTTGATGAATAAATAGACATGAAGTTGGTGAAGTCACTTATCTAGTGTTGTGGCATCAATCTTGCCATTGAACGAGGTGTCGAGGTTAACTTGGACATTTAAAGGGGTTTGATGTTGAAATTGTGTGTGGATAGTCGAGAGAAGATGTCGTGCTTGTCGATTGAGCTAAATCATTCGGTGCACTCTACTTTTAGTGCATACTTAATAAGTTTTTACATGTTTAGGGCTACCTTAGGTGGCTTATGGACATTAACCATTTTTCTTTCTATGGCGTTCTTCTAGGTTAGGTAGAAATGAAACCACCCTATTATACTTCTCTCTTATTATGCTTGTATGTTTCAATGCATAAGAAGGTAAAGCTATGTTATGATACCAATGATCTACACCATGGAACCTGTGACCATGTGCAAGGGACAACCCTTTGCTAGAGATAGATGTGAAAGATTTTAAGAGTACATGTAGGTAAACTCACAACAATAAACCAAATAGATAATGATATGTGAAAGTCTGTTTGCAAGAAATGCAACTTTCATTCATTAATGGAGAATAAAGAATACATACAAAGGTGTACTATATTGCAAGAAGGCTAAAAGAGCAGCGAGGCTCGTGTGATTAGAAAGAGAAACACTTCTTTGATTTCCTAGACTAAATGCGAATGTACAATTGCATATGAGAAATTTTAGATTCTCACGGAAAGCCAATAATCATTATATCCGGTTTGGATCAAAAGGATGTCGACCCTTGGGTAAATGAGTAGGTTACATATTTATATTGCAAATACAAAAAGGTAGTTACAACTAAACTACAAAGAGAAACAATTACAAGTTGTTTCATCTTCTAATGTGTGACAATTGAACTTCTTTAAAGTGTGGTAGCTGATCATCCTCTTAGATAGTTACTCGATGTGTTGTAGAACTAGAAATTGCCACTTGGTAAGCCACACATAAGTAAAGAGTTATCACGTGGATGATGTGAGAAGCTACGCACATAATATGGGTCATTTGTGGGAATGTGTCCCAAAGGTTAGTATGGGAATTTGAGCGAGGAAAACTTTGCTAGGAGCACAAGGTGTTGAAGAGGTCATGCGAGGCTCACTAGGCATTGTGTAGAAGGTAAATGTTGCATAGTGTTGCGGGCATGGCTAAGGAAGTTGTGAGACTTATTTGTGTGTTGCTTAGTGCACAATGCAAAAAGATAATTCCAAAATGAGAGTTGCACACGTCACAAAGGTACACAAATAAGGAGTATATGTAATTGAGTGGTTGCGTATGGATCATCAACATTTCGATACAAAAATAAATTTACTTGCATATGTAAATCCACATCAAAACACCAATCCAAGGTGCTTGGCGAGGCTATTACAATTTGTTGATTTATTGTATCCTCTCTTATAAAAGAATATAATTTATTTTTTCCTTTCAAGAAGAGGTTTTAAGCTTGTTTGGCATGAAGTATGCCATTCTTGGAATTTGAACACAATGTAAGATCAAAATTAGTTAATCTAATTGATGATTGACTACTTTATGTAAAGATGAAATAGGGATCAAAATATAGTTAACCAAGAAACACACATATCTTAAATCATGGCATGATAAATACAACAAATGCACAAGCTTAGGTGAGCTAAATGAAGTAGGGGTTAGGCTTAGATGAGAATGTATCAATTTACTAGGTGAGGTAGAGTGACAATAATATGAAAGTGTACGGAAGGTTGTGTGGGGGCATCATCAAATTATCTTGAAAATTTGAGAATATGAATCCGAGGGGACAAATTCGTTGGTTCTAGACAAAGTTGTCTCCTGTGAATTCGTCATGTATAAATAATTTTTCCCTTTATAGGAATTGGATGCATCTTGCCTTTGTTCGATGTCTTTGCTTGTGTTGTGGGATCCTCGTTCTCTGCTCAACTTGTAGTGATCGTGTATATACATAGATTAGGGCTCTTTTCTCTCCTCCTTTGTTTGAGGGCCTAAAAGGGGTTAGTTCGATTGGGTTGAGTTTCCCTCATAATACATACATAACAATGCTTCAAAGAGACATTAACCCATGCGAGTTTCCTATCCGATAAATGTGTACAAGATATGCATAACAAAGTGTTTGGCAATTCCGACACTTGCAATGATCTTTGGTGTGTGATGTAGCTTTGCAAAATGACCTAGGGCAATCGTATAGGATGTATGCAAACTTAGAGCCGATGATGTGCTTGAGAGAGTGATTTAACAATTGGGTGCTTTGTTGTGTAGGTAGTCCTAAAAGATGTGAGATAAGAGGCCCTTTGAATGGGTAGGGTAAGTGTGCTTTTATAAGTTTTCCGACTCAACTAACACTAGGCTGATTGGGCTAGCTTGGAATTTGAAAAAGCCATTGTTAAGACTTTGGAGGATGAAGTCGTCAACTATATCAAATCCGTCCAAATTACTTTATCTCTCATTGTCGACTTCATCCTATTAGGGTGCGAATTGCATTTTGTTTTCTAGATATTGGCCAAATGTTTGAAGATGTGTTTTATATTCAAAAATAGGTTTTGACTAGTTAATGATGAATAACAAGTTTGACCTAGTGGTCAAGAGTGCTAATTGAACAAGATGCATTTACAAACTAGTTATTTAGGTACACAATGAGTTATGGGTTGAGATAAATGCGAATAATTATTTTTCAAATGTGACTAGGTTAGATTAAGGTATTTACATAGATTAATTTTACTTGTATATTTAAATTCACCACCGACATATCAAAGTGGGATATTAGAAGATTCACATCTTCAAAGTTATTTTTGAATAGTTGAACTACCCTGTTATCTCAAGAAAGAATGACATGTTATTTACAAAGAAATAATTATCCCAAGGTCATAAATCTATAAAGATAGGTTGGCTAGTTGAAGTTGATAAAACATGAATAAAACACACACACACACACACACATGTAGTACTTTAAATTTGGTCCAAAACTTGGTAATATGGCACTTTACACTTATTGTGATATACACTCCATCTACACATTATTTAACCAATTAAAGGTGCCTTTGTGCTCTATCCTGTACCATGTATCCACCAAAAGTCCACTCTCCAACTCATCCCTTCGGAAATCATTACAAATGCTATTGAACATCTATATATATCCTCCACCAATCTTAAACTTGATTCCTATCACACCAAGTCTTGGATAGGGCCATATGTGAACTTCTCTACCTCTTATAAAACTTGTTTTATTTCACTTAACTTTCGTAGTTTTAAAAGGGTTACTTGTCTTAGTTGACCTAGGCGAGTCTTTTGGGTTGGTTGAGAAAAAAAACTAATGAAGGTCACCTAAAAATACAAGCACACCCTAACGCATTAGGGGTACCTACACATATTTTTGGAATACCCTTCATCACTTGGAGCACATCACCTACATATATAAAGACAACCACACACAACCTAGATCACACATATTAAGCCTATTTTTGAAGTACAATAGGTCAAAGTGCACATTACCAAGTGTATAGGCCAAATCAAGGGCTCATTTTGTATTATATATTATTTTCCATCTCATCACATGTTTGGGGAACTACAAATAGCTTGTTCCCTCTTTGAAGTAATGGTACGTAGCATAAAACTCTTCACATTAATGAGGGTGTGACAAGGTTGTCCATCTTGATCGTGCTAATCTTTCTCATGTCAAACACAAAACTAGTATTTGAAACAACGAGAAGCCATATTTGATTCAAAGATAGTTATTGCATGATTCTAGATCCATAAATTAGAAGTGTAAACATAATGAACTCCGCACGTAAAGTGTGAGCAAGTACAAAACCATAAATGATAGGTTTGTAGCCCTCATGATAGGTTTGCAATGGTTCTTTCCATATTTGTACTAAACCGTCCAAATCAATCTCGTGTGCTAATATTTTGAGCAACTTTATGACACATTTTTCCATCTCTACACAAAATTTCAGCACTAATTCACACCTTCTATATGCATATTCTAGTTCCTCTCGACTCTAGTTACACCTTGTCAATGACACAAAACTAGGGGTTGAAACATGGAGAAGCCATATTTGATTATGAGATAGTCATTGCAAGGTTCTAGATACATAAAGCAAAAGTATAGACATAGGTGAACTTGCACAAAAAGAGTAAAAAACCACAAACGATATGTTTGTAGGCCTCATGACAAGTTCAATGACGATACCCTCCATATTTTTTCAAACCCATCTATAACACTCTCGTGTCCTCATACTCTTTTGGAGGATTTATGAAACTATTTTATCTCTACACACTATAAGAGTATCTTGTGACACACCTATCAATGTATTCTATTTCCTCTCTTTGACCCTAATTACACCTTATCAAATTCTAGTGTTCATTATGTTCGATATTCAAGATTTCATGATAATTCAAGACTACTAGAATTACTCTTTAGTAGTTCTAAATTATTATACTTTGTAATAGGTAAATTAGGCCTAAAACCTTAATTTCACATTACATTTTTGGTTAGAAGCACAAAGGATTGTGGGGGAGGGGGTGAATCAGTCCCTTAAAACCTTTAATCAATTCAAATTATCTTGCTTAAAACATAAACCATTCAACCATTAATGTGTGCACATACAATATTCATTCAAATAACCATAACCATGAGAGAGAGAACACCATAACACAAGATATAAGTGGGAAACCCTCAAGGGGAAGAAAACCCACTGAAACAAAACTTTATTATATCTATGTTTCAAATTTAGTTGAGCACCAACTCAACAAGGAGCACTAACCCCTGATTTAGTGAGGCACCAACCCCACAAAGAACACTAACCTTTAGTTTAGTGAAACACCAACTCCATAAAGAGACTACAACCCCCTAAGATGATAAAACACCCACTCAACCACATTTGAATGAATATCTTTGATATTTGGTTGCTGTAACTACTGATGGAGATCACCTATTCAACTCACACACCTTCAAACCCTTGTTCAAACCCTCATTAACCTAGCTTGCTCTTTATTCTTCTTTCATGGAAAAACTTGGCCTCAAACCCTTGCACAAAATCTCTCTAACATTCCTCAACATGCTACAAACTTCCTTATCTCTGAAATGATGCCTTCATACCTATTTCAATCACACACTTGGGTCACACTTTTTCCATCTCTCTCAACTAGTTTAAATTTGAACTCAACCCTTGATTTATACTCTTCTCAACAAAAACATGAAATAGTCGGTCATCCTACTTTAACTCAACCAATACATCTCAAAAACATCCTAATATATTCATAATGGACCCATGTAGGTCAACCATGCCCAAATCCACCAAACAAGCTAAAAAACAAATCAAAACCCCATGACTGGATGACTAAAAGTCACAAACACCATTACCACGATTAGTCAAGATCCAAAATTTCTCACACATCAAATATGACATAACAACATCATCCATGATAGTTAATTAGCTTGCGCACCAATCAAATTCTTCATAAATCACTCAAGACGACTCATATCCTTCACTAAACAGTTGCTTCTAAAAACCAATCTTCACCTTTGGGCCTCAAGATCACTCAAGAACATCTCAACTATGGCATGTAACCAAACTTTGGAATTCCTTGGACCTAAAGATGATATCTATGCTATCTAGAACTCATGAAACATCCATACATGAAAACCACACCAACTTTCCTCTTCACCAAATTGAGCTTCCTAGAAAGTAGTTTTAGGAACTCAACCGGTGTCACTTTCAATACCTCTAAATGCCGTCACTAGTAAAAATAATAATCACCAACTCTCCAATTGATAAGCAAGCATAAAAAAGCACAAACATGCATAATCCACCTCAATCTTCTAGCTTGATCAATCTTGTCCTTAAAACAAGAAACCTTCTTCTTTACAAAATGAGTTGGATGACCTATCAAACATCATCATCATGAAACAAACCATACACCATTGGAAATATCTCTAAATCCTCTTTCCAGAACACCTTACATTTCCTTCCAACTCCAAGTGGAAGGCCTTCAACCAAGTCCATCTCTGAAACTGCTCTAGAACTACCCCAAAATTGCCTTAAGACCAGTCTTCATAAATAGGGAACACTTTTCCCTCTAGAATCTCAACCATGATCTGAAACCATCATGGACATAAAGTAAAACTCCCATACTAAAAACAATGTCAATTTATTTCATAACTCCTTTGGACAACTTTGTCCCAAACTGAACTTTTTTAGAAACTTTCTGTTTGAGTGGGGTCCACTCATTACCACATGCTCTATAATACCTTTCTAGAAATTTGGAGGAGTCCTCTACAACATCCAATCATCATACTATCACAATAAATTAATTCAGGCACTTACCAAGAAAATATCTCCTACCGCTTTTGAGATAGGGTTTTGAACTCACAAAAAGTAGTTTAATTTCTTAACATTCTTTCATAAAAATGTTATGATGAAATGACCACATTATTTTTGAGAAATTCTCTTTGCTTAATGCAAAAACATCCCTAAAATCCACAAGGTCCCATGCAAAGAACACAATTCATGGTGAGCATCAGAAGTTGTAATTCGAGCTAGAAAACACCTTCTCTTGGACCTTGTTTCACCTAAAACATCATAACATGCAAAATCTTCTTACTTGAATTTTTTTCTCACACCTTTATAACACCTCTATACACCATCTCTAATCAGCAACATAACTCAAATAATTTTGCATATTCTCAAGACATCTCATTTGCATGACTAGCCCTTGGGGTTTTGTATAGTTTAGGCTAGAGTCACTTGAACCAACACTATAACTAACCATGAAACCACTCAAAAATTCCAAAAAAACCTTAATATATCATGTCTCACTCACCTACATGAATCCATGATCTCACATGGCTCTGTACCTGCTCATTTGGTCTCAAAGAACCTAGACTAGGTCTAGATGAGCACACTGCAACCGGTCTTCAACATGTATCTACATTATGATATTCATGTGAGTGCCTAAACACTCTCCCAACATGCTCTCCATGCCACTACCATGATCCTCAAGCCACCAAGAAAATCAAACCAACATGCTCCATCACCTAAGCTAGCTAGGTCACATAACTAGGTTTGTTAGACCAAGCCAACCTCATTGAATCAACTCATGCCATCATGAAACCATCTGAATCTCCATGTCATCATCCCACTAAAAACTCTCCGACACTTATCCAACATCCTCTTTGTCATTGATGAAATTTTACATCAATGAAAAACACCCAGAACTCAAAATGCCAACAATCCTCCTCTTTGTCATTGATGGAAAACTACATAATCTTCTCCCACTTTTTACATTAATGACAAAGCATACATGTACCTACACGTTCTTCATATCAGCTTGCATCACCTCTTAGTTACAAACATCGATGAGATTCTTCAAATTAGCTCACAAACTTGTTATTCTTCACTTAAACTCTGTTTTGCATTCTTTCAAAGCATTTGATGATTGTACTCCCCTTGACAAGAGCATACACTTTGAATCATACATGCTTATAATCATGTTTGAGGGCTTAAAATACACCTTCTTACCTTCTTCTTGAGTATAACCATCATCATACCATCATACAAACATGCAAAGATTGACATTTCTCACTAAAACACTGTTTTTGACCTCCTTCCCGGCTTGAAACTACTTAGGTAGTAGACCTTGATCGATGCATAACAACTCACACACATGCCAAAAATGATGACTTCACGGCTAAAAACATCAAACTTACCTCTTGTTGACCCATCTCAACTTGTCTAACTCAAACTTGGCTTGACTTGCCATATCTCAATTTCATACCTCCTCAAGGAGTGAAATTCCTAAGCCCAACTTTCAATGCAATCTAGACTAACTTCTCAATGCCCTAGAAGCATAATCACTCCATGACATACTTCTTTATGCCTCCCTTCAGACTTATGCTAGCTTTCTCTAATAGAAAACACTAACTTTAAGCTTCTTACCTTATTAGCATACCTTGGATGTAGATCGAAACTTCACCACTACCATGAAGCACCTTTTCAGTGTTTTTGTTCTTATTTCATGCTAACATAACCCTTTTGAGTCAACAATCTATTCCACAAGACAATTTTTTAGAAACACCACTCACTCGCCATACAAGCCTTCTAAACATCCTTCATACCCGAATCAAGGTCAAGACAAGTTGCCCTTGTCTTGAAACTCCTCAGAGACCTATAACATTATTTTTGCACCTTCATTGTCTAGACATAGTCATTGTACCTTGATTTCATGCAAGCTTCATTCTCAGTGCAAACAATCCTCCATTAACACCCTGTAACATTTCAATTTTCATCTCTTGAAATCTTACACAAGTTTTAGGGGTTAAGAACTTGCTTCCTTGTTTTAGTAGCCTATCAAAGTCTTGTAGATCCGTGTCACGCCTACAATGCCATATCATAGTCCTTAAGACCAAAACGAGACACACTTATCATGCCACTCTGCTCATATAGCTCTATCTCCTTGAGATGAAAAACACTTTGGCTCCTCTTTTCTTGAAAAGAATTTCTCATACTTATAATACCACATTTGATGCAGAACAACCACCTACAACGATCTCATTTGGAAGCAACATTCATTCTAAATATATGAAATTCATCACACAAATTTGAGCCACTTAGACACCTCTCATGCATGGTCAAATGTATATACTTTGATCCAAGTCATGGCCTTCAATTCCACCATTTACTCCCTCAAACACAAAGGGTTTTCCTTCACACCATTTCGATGATTTCCTAGAGCCTAGTTAACGTAGAAACAACTCAAGATACAAAAATTTTGATTTCAAGATCTCAAGTTTTTCCATAATCTCTATTCCAACGTCCTCTAAAGTCATGATCATTCATATTTTAGTATGAAGAAAAGAAAAAACCACTCACTTGTACTCTTCTTGACTTGTCCTCCAATAATCTTCATGCACTCGCCACAATTCACATTGTGATGATGGTTTGATCAAGTTATCATAACTGATGACTTATTCCTTGTATAGTTCCCCTTCATAAAGCATGAGCCATACTTGAAACCATAATGAGCATGACTCAAAGAAATCTAACCCAAAATGTCGACTTAGCTAACTCTTCGATTTGTAGAAAAATCTTTTAGACACTCCTCATACTATGTCTTTGAAGTACCCACACTTGACATGCTTAGATCAATGACACCCAAGAATTTTTTTAATACTTGTTGAACACAACATGACCAAGACCTCTTGAAAGAAATAACAAGAACTCAATCTTAGATAAGATAAGACAATCTTCCTTAAAACATGCCGATAGAGAGAAAATATTTTACACATGACACAACCACTTGACTCCTTAATCATGATATACTTCCCTTGATACTATACCATGAAATTTACTTTTATTGCTTGAACAACTACTAACAACACCATATGACTACAATACATACCTCATAACCATGAAGACACATCCTACAAAGAGCATATCTCGGATCAATCAACTTCGCTTTTCTCAATGCTTCATATGGATAATTATGTTTCTAAGAAGCTTTCATGAGAGACTCAAACTTTCATGGTGAATCTAGAAGAGTGATATGAAGAGGTCCCAAGAAATATTAGATACATGCACCTCACCTTTTCCATCTTGTTTATGATCTATACCTTGCTTAGCTCGTTGATTAACATTCATATCTGTTCTCGGTGGAACCATATTACTCCTTGGCTCCCATATTCTGCCATGTTTGCTGTCATGCAATCTAGAACCTTGAGATCTCTTCACTCGCCTTGAGTCATCATGATGACATTCTCTAGCAACATGAACAACTTCATTATAACTGAAACATACCACTGAACTCTTGCCTTTATAGCCTTAAACTTGACTCGGTGGAGCATACAAATAGTATCTAGCAACATGACCTCTCTTCTAGAAATCGTAGCAAACTACATTCTTTTTTTTTTTTTCATTCCTACTATCTCTCCAAGAGTAATCATCTCTATCAAACCTCCGACACTCCTTAGCCCTATGGCTAGAGCCATTACAAGTGAAACAATAACCATTGAAAGATCTTTCATACCTTGAAGCATTAGGTTGCCTAATTGGCTTTGTCTTCACATTGTCTTTGATGAGAGTCTCCTTCTTTCCTTCCTTGATTCCTGGTTCTCCAACTTCCTTTCTTGAAACAAGGTCTTCTATCATTGTCACTTTGCCTTTGAGGTCATCACTAAACCCCAAACATGTCTTATCACTTGCAGATTTCTTATTGCTCAAGATATCATCAAAAGCCTTGGAGATTTTCTCAAACTTTTGAAATGATTTTGCTTTGCTAGTTGCATCAGATAGCTCTCTCTTAAGAAGACTCACTTCTTCTTCCTTAGATTGCAAGTTTAGAGTCATAATACTCATCTGCATCTCTAACTTTCTCATAGTTTCATCAAGCTTCTTTGTAATATCCCAATGTTTCTCCTCTAGGTCCTGAATCTTTTCCTCATATTCTTTGACTTGAGATATTAGTTTCTTAGTGTTCTTCCCAATATGCTTCAATTCTGACTAGACACATACCAATTCAGTTTCAATATCATCTTCTTCTTCCTTAGAATCTCTGCAAGAACCTGATATGAAATCACCTAATAATGTAGAACCACCACTAGTAGATCTCATGACACCTTTAGTCATAAAAACACCTCATCTCCAAAATCTCCATGCTCTGATTCATATTCAGAATATGAAACATCACTCTCACTACTTTCTTCAGAAGAATGAACCTCTTCCTTTGTATAAAAACTCTTCTTGGCCTTCTTCTTATGGTCAAAATTCTTGTCTTTACTATACTTCTAATTTTTCTTTCCATGACTACCCTCATGATCATCATCACCTTTTTTTTCATGCCTATGAGGACACTTAGCAGAAAAGTGACCTACTTTACCACAATTGAAACATTTAAAAGGAAGTTTACCTTTGTACTTACCAGAGCCAACATTCAATCTTCTAGCAACCATGACAAATAACTCATCATCATCCATCTCATGAGAAACATCATCAACCTTAGTCTTCTTGTCCTTTGTCTTCTTCTCAACCTTGAAAGCTATCTCCTTCTTGATAGGTTTGTCATTCTGAACTCTCATCTCATATGCAGTTAGGGTTCCATGCAAATCATCCATCTTTAAGAGAGTCAAATCCTTGGCTTCTTCAATGGCGAAACTTTGGAATCAAACTTAGGAGTTAGAGATATCAAAATATTTTGAACTACAAATTCTTCCTTCACATCTTCACCTAACCCTTTCATGGTGTTGACAACCTTGTCAACCCTAAGTAAATATGCAACAATAGACTCATCATCACTCATCTTAAGGCCTTCAAACTAATTTCTGAAAGTTTGGAGCTTAATAATTCTCACCTTGAGTCTCCTTCATAAAGGACTTGAAGTTTTTCCCAAATAGACTTAGCTATTTTGCAATGCATTACCTTCACAAGCTCAGTTCAACCAATCCACACATGATGGCATTCATAGCCTTGGAATTGTCACTACACAATTTCTTGTCTGCATTACTTGTTAGAGGAGTAACAAGAACAATATAACCATCTTTCATAGATTTCTAAATATCAAACCCTAAGGACATGATGTGATTCCTCATCCTCACAAACCAAAAACATAGTTCACTTCATCAACCACTCGATGCCTTGTTATAAGAAGAACCACTCAACCGACTCACCATTTTTGTGCTTCAAGGATCTCCTTTCAAGTGATCAAACTTCTCCAAAAGGACCTTCTCTGATATAAATTGTTGGAAGAACAATGGAATGGGGGTGAATCATTCCTTTAAAATATTTTATCAATTCAAATTATCTTGCTTAAAACATAGACCATTCAACCATTAATATGTGCACATACAATATTCATTTAAATAACCATAACCATGAGAGAGAGAACACCATAACACAAGATATAAGTGGGAAACCATCAAAGGGAAGAAAACCACCTGAAACAAAAATTTATTATAGCTATGTTTCAAATTTAGTTAAACACCAACTCAACAAGGAGCACCAACCCTTGATTTAGTGAGTCACTAGCCCCACAAAGAGCACCAACCCCTAGTTTAGTGAAGCACTAACTCCAAAAGGAGGCTACATAGCCTAAGATGATCAATCACCCACTCAAACACATTTTAATGAAAATCTCTACGATATTTTGTTGCTGCAACAAATGATAGAGATCACCTATTCAACTCACATACCTGCAAACCCTAATTCACCTAGCTCGCTCTTTCTTCTTCTTTCATGAAAAACATGGCCCCAAACCCTTGCACACAAGATCTATAACATTCATAAACCTGTCACAAACATGAACACCTTCTCAAAGACAAGATCGAATGACTTGAAATTTTTCTCACACCTCTGAAAACCTCTATATACCATATCCAATCATTAGAATAACTCAAATAGGTATGCATCTTCTCAACCCATCTCATTTTCATGACTAGCCCTTGGGGTTTTGCATGGTTTAGGCTAGAGTCACTTGAACCAACACTATAAATCATCATGAAACCTCTCCAAAAGGCCTAAAAACTCACCTACATGACTCCATGAGATCACATGGCTCTATACCTCCTCATTTGGTCTCCAAGCACCTAGACTAGGTCTAGATGAACACTTGCAACTAGGTCTTCAACATGTACATGCACTTTGAAACTCATGTGAGTGCCCAAAAAACTCTCCCAAAATTATCTTCATGCCACTACCATGCTCCTCAAGCCACAAAGAAACTCAAACCAAGATGCTCCATCACCTAGGCTAGCTAGGTCACCTTACTAGCTTGCTAGACCAAGCCAACCTCACTGGATCAACTCATGCCATCATGAAACCATCTGAATCTCCATGTCATCATCCTACTAAGCACTCTCTGACACTTCTCTAACATCCTCTTTGTCATTAATGAAATTTTACATCAATGACAACACCTAGAATTCAACATGCCAACAATCTCCCCCTTTGTCATTGATGGAAAGCTACCTAATCTTCCCCCTTTTTATATTAATGACAAAGCACACATGTACCTGTATGTTATTCATATTATTCAACTTCTTAGGATCACCTCTTGATACAAACATCAACGAGAGTCTTCAAATCAACTCACAAACTTGTTATTCTTCATTTAAACTCTATTTTAGATTCTTTCAAAGCATTTGGTGATCGCAATCCCCTAGAAAAGAGCATATAGTGACTCATACGTGCTTACAATCATGTTTTAGGGCTTAAAAGACACATTCTTACCTTATTCTTTAGTATAACCACCATCGACCATCATACAAGCATGCAAAGATTGACATTTCTCACCAAAACACTATTTTTGACCTCCTTCATGGCTTGAAGCTATTGTAGTAAACCTTGATTAGATGCATAAAAACTCACACACATGCCAAAAATGATGAATTCAAGGCTAAAAACATCAAACTTACCTTTTTTTGACCTATCTCGACTTGTCTAGCTCAAACTTGGCTTGAATTTCCATATCTTGAGTTCATAACTCCTTAAGGACTGCAATTCAAGCCCAAATTTCAATGCAATCTAGACTAACTTCTCAATGCCCTAGAAGCATAATCACTCCATGAAATACTTCTTTATGTCTCACTTTGGACTCATGTCATCTTTATCTAATATAAAACGAAAACTTTAATCTTTGTACCTAGTTAGCATACCTTAGATGTAGATCGGACACTTCACCACCGCCATGAAGCACCTTTTTAGTGTTTTTCTTCTTATTTCATGCTAACATAACCCTTTTGAGTAAACAATCTGCTCCACAAAAAATTTATCCTACAAACACCACTCACTCTACTATACAAGTCTTCTAAACATCCTTCATACCTGAATCATGGTCAAGACAAATGCTCTCTTCCTTGAAACTCCCTTATAGACTTGTAACATTCATTTTTACACCTTCATTGTCTAGACATAGTCATTATACCTTGATGTCATTCAAGCTTCATTATCAGTGTAAAAATCCTCCATTCACACCCTACAAAATTTCAATTTTCATCTCTTGACATCTTGCACAAGTTTTAGGTGGTCAAGAACTTGCTTCTTTGTTCTAGTAGCCTTTCACAATCTTGTAGATCCCTATCACAATCTACAATGCCATATCACTGTCCTTAAGACCAAAACTAGACACACTTGTCATGCAACTCTGCTCATATATCTCCATCTCCTTGAGATGAAGAACACTTTGCTCCCTTTATCTTGATTTTTTCCCCCATACTTGTAATACCACATTTGATGTAGAACAACCACCTACAGGGCTTTATTTGGAAGCAATATTCATTCTAAATACATGAAATTCATCACACAGATTTTTCCTTACCTACGTCATAGGACACTTAGACACCTCTCATGCATGGTCAAATGTAGATACTTTGTTCTAAGTCTTGGAATTCAATTCCACCATTTACTCCCTCAAGCACAAGTTTTCCTTCACATCGCTTATTATGATTTCCTAGAGCCTAATTAAGGTAGAAACAACTCAAAGTGCACAAATTTTGATTTCAAGTTCTCAAGTTTTTCTATAATCTCTGTTCCAAGTTCTCTAAAGTCCTGAGCATTCATATTTGAGTATGAAGCCAAGAAACAACCACTCACCCGTACTCTTCCCGACTTATCCTCTAACAATCTTCATACACTTTTCCACAATTCACCTTGTGATGATGGTTTGATCAAGTAATCATGATCGCTGACTTATTCCTTGTCCACTTCCCCTTCATGAAGCACAAGTCATACTTGAAACCATAATGAGTATGACTTAAAGACATCTAACTGAAAATGTAGGACTTCGCTAACTCTTTGATTGTAGAACAACTCTTATAGACACTCCTCATAATATCTCTTTGAAGTAACCACATTTGATATGTTTAGACCAATGATACCCATGAAATTGTTTTGATACTTGTTAAACACAACATGACCAAGACCTCTTGAAACAACTAACAAGAACTCAAGCTCATATAAGATAAGACAATTTTTCTTGAAACATGCTTTGACATAGAGAAAATCTTATACACATGACACAACCACTTGACTCCTTAATCATGATAGACTTCCCTTGATACTATACCATGACATTTACTTTTATTGCTTGAACAATTAATAACAACCCCATATGACTACAATACATACCTCGAACCATGAAGACACATTCTATAGTAGTATATCTCATATCAATTAGCTCCCCCTTTCTCCAATGCTTCATATGGATCATTATGTCTCTAAGAATCTTAGTAGAGACACAAAATTTCATGGTGAATCTAGAAGAGTGACCTAAAGAGGTCCCAAACACTCTTAGATACATGCACCTCACCTTTTCCATCTTGTTTATGATCTGTACCTTGGTTAGCTCCTTGATTAACATTCATATCTATTCTAGGTGGAACCATATTACTCCTTCTTGGCTCCCATATTCTGCCATGTATGGTGTCATGCAATCTAGAACCATTGGAACTTCTTTTTGCATCCTTAGACCTTGAGATCTCTTCACTGTCTTTGAGTAATCATGATGAAATTCTCTAGCAGAACATGACCAACTTCATTACAACTGAAACATACCACTGAACTCTTGCCTTTGTAGCCTTCAACTTGACTAGGTGGATCATACAAACAATATCTAGCAACATGACCTCTCTCATGACAATTATAACACACTACATTCTTTGTTTTCTCATTCCTACTATCTCTCCAAGAGTAATCATCTCTAGCAAACCTCCTACACTCCTTAGCCCTATGACTAAAGCCATTACAAGTGAAACAATAACCATTGAAATATCTTTCATACCTTGAAGCATTAGGTTGCATGATTGGCTTTATCTTCACATTGTCTTTGGTGAGAGTCTCCTTCTTTCCTTCCTTGATGCTTGGTTCTCCAACTTCCTTGCTTGAAATAAGGTATTCTATCATTTTCACTTTACCTTTGAGGTCATCACTAAACCCCAAACATGTCTTATCATTTGTAGATTTCTGATTGCTCAAGATATCATCACAATCCTCAAATATTTTCTCAAACTTTTGAAATGATTTTACTTTACTAGCTATTATAGACAAAAATCATGCACTTAATACTATTTTACTATACCACCAAGTGTGTTGTTTTACATATGGATCTTGCGTAAGGAAAGTATTCACTAATGGCCCACTATCTAGTCCATCCGTTTGTCTTACTTGTTTCTATTGTTTTATCTTTCACACTTGTCACTCATACACCCAGTTCTGGTCATGTCACATGGATCCCTATCTCTTAGTCTTCACACATTTTTTGTCAGTTGTCTCTGACACTAGTGCCGAACACTGACATCGGCGCTCAGCGCTCCTGTCCATCATGTGTGCATGTGTCCTCTATTTTTTTGATCTTATTTTTGACATTTGAGGTCAGTATTTTTGTTTTTTCACTCATATCCCGAGGTACTAGTCAACATGTCGGGTCATTAGTGTCAAAATTCAAGCAAGAGATCCCTATATAAACACAACATACATACCATTATAATGGCGGACAATTATTATCAAGGGCTATCTATCTACATATCAAAGGGAATACATTTAAGATCATTACTCTACATACACACTGCATAGGAAGGGGAAATTCATTTTTCCATTGCACAAATTTGCATCTATCTAGCTACCGCTGGCTATCTTGGCGTCACCGGTGCGAGTGCAACCTAGAAGCACTATTGCACACATAGGTACATAGAACTACACTGGGTATGAGATGTATTGCAACGCTCGGTCATAAGTTCACTTGTTTAATGATTGAGGATAGTTTGAACCCTCATTTTGCATCTTTCTTTTTTAGGATTTGATGTCTTTTTGAGGGTTTTTCAGGGGATTTTTATATTGTAGATTCATAGGTACTATGGCACTCAAAGTGCAACATACATGCGATCATTGGCGAATAAGTGTGAAACCCTAACGACGGAGTCGAAACTAGATTTCGACCTTTTACAGTAGACTCCAGTGCCCACCAGAGGTCTAGGGCGCCCGCAGGCGCCCTCACCCCTATCCAAGTGCCGGTATTCAAGCATTTCTAGCACTTCAATTTTCTGAGCGGGATTGCGATAGTCCGATTCTTTGTTCTATCAATTCTCCTAACCCAGACACACTTTGAGATAAAATAAATCAAGGTAAGTGCCTTATCTTCTTCCTTTGCTTTCATAACCAGATCAAATAAATTGCCTAACATCGATATTTCATGGTATATCATTTGTAGCAATCTTTGCTTTCAGATTTTAATAAATATTTAGATTTTATTAAATCATTTTGGTGAACCTGTATCTTAGAACCCCTTGCCCTAGGATACACTAAAACCCTAATGGCTAAGAGTAAATATTCTCCTCCTAGGAAAGTTATGCCTCATGTGAGTGTTAACCCTATTTATGATGAAGCAACTATAGCTGAACTTCACACTCTCTATCACAATACTACTCTTTTAGATGATACTCAAAGAAAATTTTTGGCTCATGAATGCAATATTCCTACTAGATTTGATCATTCTACCATTAGCATTGTTTTTGATCCAACAATTTTTTTGGTTGTACTCCTTGCTATTCTATAAGCAATAAGCCTCCTCCACCTTCTTCTATTTCGATGAAACTCTAGATGAGGTTATTATCGATTATCTGCTTGGTCTTGATTGTGATAGTACAAATAAAACACATGATGAAAATGTACTTGTGCATGATGTTGTTTCTAATACTAGTCAGGATGATTGTATAGCTGCATCTCATACTCGTTGCATTTCTAAAAATGTTTCTAGTGATTCTAAAGATACATCTCATACTAGTGTTTCTCCTACTTCATTGTATATTGATGATATGCTTGATGAAATCCTTGCATCTCGAGTCTTTATCTGATATTGATGATACACATGCTAGTAATGACTCTACTTCTTTGTATACTGCTGAATGTGAATTATCCACTCCGATTTCATCTTCTTTTGAGATTGCGTTTAGTAACATGTATATTAATTCATCTCCATCCATCACTTCATATCCTAACAAATCTTCCGATGCTATTTATAATGCTTCTATCGAACATTCCATGTTCTTCACCACATGTTACTTCTTCTGCACCGACACCTACTATGCCTATAACACTAGAATCCTCCATTTCTTCTTCTAACATTCCTATGATCACTCATAATGGAAAGGTGCAACCACTCCATACACCATTCACATCTTCTACCATTCCTTCACATGATATATTATCACTCATGCATGTTTGTTGGTCAATTACAATCTCAAGTCTAATCTCTCACTCTCGAAAGAAAATCCTATTATGATTCTATTGATAATAATTCTTGACATGGAAATCTAATTCCCAAAAAGATTCACTATTCATAATTCCCTAAGGATTTCATTATGCTTCCATTTTCATGTTTTGGACTAGTACTAACAATCCATATCTACATCTCAACCATTATCGTCTCGCTATGAATTCTTACTATAATGATCGATTATTGCTTGAAGCTTTTCATCATAGTCTTCATCGATGATGATGCTCTCCAATGGTACAAAAATCTAACTTTTGGATTTATTAGTACCTATTGTGAGATGGAAGAGGCCTTCCTTCACCATTTTATACTAAAAATGGCCCTAGAGTCACATATGATCACTTGCTTTGCTTACATCAAGGCAAGATAAAACCTATTATTGATTACATTATACGTTTCAATGCTTGCATGCATCAGTTAGTATTTCAACCCATTGATCTAGAGAAGCAATTCATCTTTTGTCGTGACTTGGTTCCTACTTTAAAGCAACGATTGCAATATGACACATGCGAATCATTCACACTATTATGCTATAAAGTCATTGATTTAGAACAAGATCTCATTGCTACACATGTCATAGATCCTCCTCCTATTTCTACTACTACTACATCATCTAGTTCTTCTCCTCTTCCATTTGTTGAGCATCCTCTAAGGTCTCCATATCCTCCACCTCACAAGCAAATTCAGTCTTCTCCATCACATAAACATCCTTTATCTCCTCCATCATGTCGGTCTCTGCCTAAGACTTCTGCATCTCCTCCACGGGAGCCATTACACTTTTCTCATGACATTAGGCCTCATGATGTGTTGTGTGCTTTACTTGACAAACACTTGATTCAATTACCTTCTAATCAACATCATCCACCTCATCACTTGCAATGTCAACATGATCAACCTTATTGTAACTATCATTGCATCAATGGCCATCATAACAATGACTGTTGCACCCTTTATGATAGATTACAACAATTAGAAGACAAGGGTGTCATAGCCTTTAGCTCTCACTCTCATGAGAGGTCTATGTATCCACTTCCACGCAAAGGTGCTACTACTTCAGTTCACTTGTCACCTCCTAGTTCTAAGGTATTCATTTTTCCACCACCGCAGTCATTATTCATGCACGCCCTCTACCTCATTCATCCATCACTGCACCATCTCATCCACCACGTAATGCTCCTACTACACATTGGCTACTTAAGCTACATCGCCAAAGAATCGGGCTTCCCAAAGTCTTGCATCTCCCATCATTGGCACCATTTCATCATACATTCATTCAAGTGTGGATCATACACTCATGGTGCTTCCACTCCATAGTAATTCACCACTCCACGATCACTTGGTTTTCGGTAGGTGACTTTTATCACCTTATCCCCCAATGATGCACTTGTGTTATCATGGTTCTTACATAATTGTTGAGGGATCTGTTCCAATAAGAACCCCACTCCACTTTTACACTACACCTTCATCGATTTATCCATCTAACGTACATTATCAAACCACTTCCTAATGATGCACTCTTGCTTTATGGTTCATTCTTGACCTTGCCGAGGGCTATTATATAGATGAACCTCATCATTCACACACTGAGGGCCATCATTATTCTTCCCCTCTCTTCACCACACTAACACACACTCAAGTACACTTTTACGATCATCTCATTTACATACTCTCTTACATAATTCATTTTATACATAATTTACCATTCATCACATATCTATTCATACATATAATATACTTTTGTATCATTTATCTATCACATGGTGCAATCACACTATATATATTTCATACACTATCTATTATCACATATGCTATCTCATTACTTATCTATCTATGATCCATTTAAACATTATTATCCATTACTCAACATCAAAACTACACAATACAAATCAAATCAATACATACAAATAATGCTCAACACATCATATATCAATACAACACATCAACACAATACAATGATGACAATCATCCATCTCTATATATCATCAAAATATCATGGTTACATAGTACAATTGCTGGGGGGAAGCCCTACATGCATATGCATCATATCTCATCATCACTATCACTATCTACAACTACGGGAGCTCTAGAACTAGAAGCTTCAACATTCAATATGTGCCACTTTGGTCACGGCCCCTATACCTCTCTACCTGCACGGCTACATAATAAATTCAGCTCAATTGAATGCTCTGCAAAATGACCTTGTAGCTCCAAAAACTTCATGAATACATCTTGTGCTAGGGTTCCTCCTCCTATGGCCTCCCTAGCTCATTGTTTCCCTCTCCCGCCTCATCCCTCTCACTCAATATCATGGTGCAAGTAGTCACCGCCACCGCCATCACCACTAGATCAAATAGATGAGCACACTCACCCACAATGGCATCCGCCCGCTTTAGCATCCCACATCCAATGAGCACATTGATGGGCACATTCTCAGTGTTAATGTGCGGATTGACGTATCAACAATCAATGACTAGTAAGCATCACGTGCAAAATTCCAATACAACGCATTAGCTCATATCCAAAATATGACACAATCAAATACATAAGTAACAATCTATAAGTATCAATACACATATACTCACATTCTGTTCTAGTCACCGCCACATCATCACCACCAGGGTAGGTACCTTCCCCTCTACTCCTCCTACCGGCGGTGTTGCCACCACATTGATAACAACCGGATATAGTAGTACCCATCGGTGTGCTTCCCACCATGCATTATATGCCTTGGTACACCCCACGTCATCCACCTGTATTAGCCCTATGGCTGCATCAGACTCATCTAGACTAGGAGGTACTAACCGCGCTCCCTGTGGGCCCTTGGTCTCACCTTGACCCTCCTCTCGTGCCCTCGTGGCTCTCACTCATATATATAGATCTAGGGGCACATCCTGAGCCATATTAAATTGTCATGATATGCACTCTCCCTAAAATAGATCTACCCTCCAAGAAATCTATCCTCTAGCCACATAGTACGATGTATACATCAAAGCTCCACTGCATCCTCTGGCCATCCTCCATAATCACGATATGGCCTCTAGATAATGACCTCGGGCCCCATACGATCTAACATAAATCTATATGTATCGCTTTCCATCTTCCTACTCGCACACCTACCCAACTCTCGACAAATATAGCTGGTCTCGCCCACTCGCACATGGCCCACCAAACGACCTCGGTATTGTAATATACTCATATGCCCACACATGTAACAAAGTGGTAGCTCCTGGTCCACCCCATGCTCCTCCTACGTGAATCAGATAGATTCTTGTACAAATGGGTTAATACACATCGTGCCCATGCATATTTGTTCCCATCCTCATTTATACGACGACAAATATCACACATCTTATATAAGATGCCTACACAACCGCCCTCTCTGCAATCAAGAAGCAATCACAATCGTGATAAACTTCTGCAATTGCAAAACCCCTGACCTTTATATAAAATCTAAATTGATATGGACCTCGGTATGAATTTAGGTCCCTATAAAGTACCACCTAGTGGCCATTATCTATCTCTATGCATCATCCATGACCATCACCCTGGAATCTCTCACTAACAACATGTAATCACAATATACTATATACATCCTCTAGAGTCACAATCATCTCTCTTGTAGGCAACCAAAATGTGCAAGTATCTGCACACCACCTCTCGCACAATGCATTGGTCATCAAAATATTATGGGGCACATCCCCCATCCTCGTTATGTTCCACAAGCTAGCATGGTCTAGTACATCCCACTCATCATCTGACAAACCCAATCCTAACAATGTGCTCAAATGACGGCCACCATGGAACTCTCTCAAATGAATATCCCTCTGAACAATATAAAATAACAACACACATGAAATCAATTCCTCATATACATGTCAAAACACCTAACAAAACTATTAACAATCGTTAATTTTGTACATTCACAACATTTTGGGCCAAAAATAGGCCTCTGGGTCGCCAATGCACAAGAGCGAGAATGCGGACACGTAGGAGAAGGTCACCAACGCCCATGTCTAGGTGCTGATATCCCAAAGGTCATTAGCACCTTCACCACTCTTTCCCAAGTCAGAAACGCCTAAAAACTAAAAATAAAAATATTGACAAAAATTCATCAAAAATAATTAATTTCGACACAATTTTTGAAAAAAATTCACTTACCGCCTCATTTGGCGTACGTGACACCACACTGCTACCACCATCTTGAATCGACACAATCGGGGTGCTCTCACTTATGACATCTTCACACACTCAGAGCTCAAATCACACTCATGCAATGATCAAATGAGGCACTTGTTCACTCTTTCATATTACTATTTATAGCAACTCTCAATTTCCTACCTCGCTATAGTCACTATTTACATTAATTTTCCTAACTAATACACCTCACACGATTTCAATCACATCTTGAGCAGATTCTTGTCTCGTTTGATTCACTCTCTTCAAAATTTAGCTCATTATCGTTCCATAAACAATATATTCATACTCAACACAACTCTAACTTGATATACACACAAGTTTACAACATCTACTATATGGTGCTTTGCTCACAATTACATCATCACACATTTACTTTCCGTTCATTGTTTGTTCTCATCAACACTATCCCTTTCATCCAAAGGGGTGGAATACAATCGAGGTCATCCTATAATTCCCCTCACACCGTTACGTGATCATTCCACATTTCTAATTCCTCATCATCAAAAATTTGCTCCTACATCATGTGACATTTCACACCACTTTCTAGCGATTCCCCTAATGACATAATATGGGGAAACAAGCGTAAAATATCTCCATGAGTAATCAATCAAACACATTCAAATCTCAACACAAATATTCTACTATTTGAATCACATTAATCAATCAACACAAAACAACGTATTTCTCCTCCCAGATGACCTCACTTGGGAGTTACATCATTACTTTCTCGGATGACATAACATGGGAAGGTACTTTACATTTTCTACCACTTCTAGATGACCTAACATAGAAGCCATCCCATTACATATTACGACACCCTTTGATTGGGGGCAATGAGATGTCCTTTATTTTACTATATTGCTCTTATATGGGTTATTATCATTTGATCAAAATGAACAAAATCTGATCTTTGTCCATTTGTAGTGGCTAGACCTTTTGAGGATGTAGTTAAAGTTGGAGGGTAAAAATAGACCTCTCTCCCTACACTTTTCCTCTAGTGGAAATAAGGTTGAATCCCTAGTTTTCACACACAAAATTGGGTTGGGAAATGACCACTCCCTACCCCTCCCATAGCCATTTACAAACAAAATCAAAATCTCCAATCACTCAAAATAAAAATCATCAATCTCGCTAAGTGATCCTCACAATAGTTCATTCTCTCTATTAATGCCACATGGATTGACATGCCAATCCATGGTTCGCCACGTCATATCTTCTTATTTTACACATACTTCTACAACATCTGCACGTACTTCTGTAACAGGGCTTCTCCAGAATTTCCTTAGGTATGTTCCTTACTTCCTTTACACTACTTGAATTTCATTCAAATAACATAAATGGGGGTAAATGTAGATAGAAAAATCACGCACATACTACTATTTTACTATACCACCAAGTGTGTTGTTTTATATATTGATATTGTGTAAGGAAAGTATTCACTAATGGCCCACTGTCTATTCTTTCTGTTTGTCTTGCTTGTTTCTATTGTTTTATCTTTCATACTTGTCACTCATACACCCAGTTTTGATTAGGTCACATAGATCCTTGTCTCCCAATATTTGCACATTTGTCATAAGTTGTCTCTGGACACTTACACCTAGGACTGGACACTAGTGCCCATACGCTCCTAGGCATATGCATCCTCTTTATTTTTGATCTTATTTGTGAAATTGGAGGTCAATATTTTTGGTTTTCCACTCATATCCCTAGGTACTAGTCAACATGTTGGGTCATTAGTGTCATAATTCAAGCAAGAGATCCCTATATAAACACAACATACATACCATTATAATGGTGAGCAATTCTTATCAAGGGATTTGGGCTGATTACTCTACATACACTGCGTAGGAAGGGGAAGTTAATTTTTACATCCCACACATTTACATCTATCTAGCTACCACCCGCTATCTTGGCATCACTGATGCGAGGGAAACCTAGGAGCATTATTGCACACACAAACAGATAGAAATAGATTGCATCTGAAATGTAGTGTAGCACTCACATAAGTTCACTTATTTGTGACAAATTGAGGATAGTCCGACTCCTGATTTTGCATCTTTCATTTTTAGGATTTGATGTCTTTTTGAAGGTTTTGTAGGAGATTTTTGTATTGCATATTTATAGGTACTCCGATAGAAAAAGTGTGACATACATGTGATCATTGGAAAACAAATGCAAAACCCTAGCGATGGTGTCGAAATCAGATTTTGACCTTTTATGTAGACACCAACTCCTACCAAAGGTCTAGGGCACCCACAGACACCCTCGCCCTACCCAGGCGCACGTGTCCAGGAATTTTCAGAAATTCTACATTTTTCTAAGTGGGATTGTGATAGTGTGATTCTCTATTCCATAAGTTCTCCAGCCTAGACACACCTCGAATAAATGAGATCAAGGTAAGTTCCCTATCTCCTTCATTTTATTTCATAATCAGATCAAATAAATTGCCTATCACCTATATTTCATTGTATATCATTTATAGCAATATTTATTTCATATTTTAATTAAATATTTAGATTTTCTTAAATCAGCTACATCGATATAGCTCTCTCTTAACAAGATTCACTTCTTCTTTCTTAGATTGCAAGTTTAGAGTCAAAGTACTCATATGCATCTCTAGCATTCTCACAGCTTTCATCAAACTTCTCTGTAACAACCCAATGTTTTCCCTCTAGGTCCTAAATCTTTACCTCATATTCTTTGAATTGAGATCTCAATTTCTCATTGTTCTTCTCAACATGATTCAATTCATATCGGACACAAAAATTTAGTTTCAATATCGTCTTCATCTTCCTCATAATCTTTCAAGAACCCGATATGAAATCACCTAATAATGTAGAACTGCCACTAGTAGATCTCATGGCATATTTAGTCATGAAGAACACCTCATCTCCAACATATCCATGTTCTAATTCAGATTCGAAGCTAAAACATTACTCACTACTTGCTTAAAAAGAATGAGCCTCTTCCTTTGTATAAAAACTCTTCTTGCCCTTCTTCTTATGGTCAAACTTCTTGAAGTCCTTTTTGTCTTTACTATACTTCTGATTTTTCTTTCCATGACTACCCTCATGATCATCATCACCTTATTTTTAATGCCTATGAGGACACTTAGCAGCAAAGTGACCTAATTTACCAAAATTGAAAATTTTAAAAGGAGTTTACGTTTGTACTTACCAAAGACAACGTTCAATCTTCTAGCAACCATGGAAAATAACCGATACCTCAATGATGTGTGTCTTGAAGCTGATATACGATTGAAGTTGTTGCGTGCGTATGAGTGTATGAGTCCTCCTATCCTATAAATTAACTTGTGCTCAAAGACAACAAACGAAGGATTAAATAAATGGATAAACGAGCTACTCATAAAAGGCCAATTCTAGGAATCCAAAGGGACTTCCTTGGAGGATGTCAACTCACTTTTAGACAATTAAGTAGATTTATAATCAATGATAATGATATGTGATAAATACTGACAAGTAGATACAAGATAATGGATCTAGAACTCAAGGTGAATAGGTAATTCTGAGCAACTTTGAAAGTGGCACAAGCAAGAGTAGATGACATTTGTACATGTTCAAAGTAGTCATACCAGAAGTCGTCAATTTCTTGTTCTATCTTGTGAAGGAATTCAAATTGATCTTCAATGTCTTGGTCAGTGTCAACAAAGTGGATTGCACAGTGTGAGTTCATGTAAGATTTTTTTACTATTCCCAAAAGAATGGATGTCTAACTATTGGAAGGTCAAATGCTTGGTAATTGGATGTGAATGAACATGAAATGCAATCTAACATAGAGCCATGCTTGGAAACAACAATGTTAAATGCAGAGGATTTGATAAAAGTTGATAAAAGGCTAATAAATTGATGAAATGATAATTTTGATAGGAATCACCGGTGATTTAGGCCAATCGTTGGCGATTAGGGTGAATCACTAATGATTGATATGATTTTTGATAGTTCGATGAACGAGAGCTTGAAGCTATAAATTGTTTCTTAAGACTAATTTAAGAATTTTCTATCATTAAAAAAGGACAAAAAGAGATTGAGGAATACCTTAGAGTAGTTTTGGAGCTAAATGATGCCTCAAATCTTCAGCAGGAGAGACTCGAGTAGATAAATTGTGCTGGGATGTTGCTTGATGTTTGAGTGATGAAATTGATCATAAAAAATTCTTGATTTTTTTTGATGTTGATCTCTGATGGTGTTTGATGACGTCTTGATACTAGAGTACCTAACAATGAAGTGTGGTAGAAAAAGGATGCCTGAGATGTGAGATTGAATATCCCTAAGGGAGAGCACATAAGTGCTATTTATAATTGTTGGCGATTTAATTGAATCACCGACGATCCGGTTTTGTGGGGAAACAAGTGCTAAAGTGGTTAAAACCACTTCTAATCATGGATGTTTGATTCAATATGCGGGTAAATAACTAAGGGGGTGTTGAATGATGAGGTGAAGGAGTTGAAATGGTTATAGGTTTGTTTTGATTTTATTTGTCTTATTTTTTTTAGTTTTTGGGAGAGATAAAATATGATTTTACAGTTGTGAGATGATGTGAGAAGAATATTTACATGGGGTAAATATTGTGGGGAGTTTTAGACTTATGATAGGGGATATATGAATTAAATAGCGACTCTGATTAATACAGTTGTGAAGATAGTGTAAATGAGTGGTGCAAATTTTGAGTGTCTACATTTGCCCCTTTTTGTCGAGTAGTTTAGTGTAGGAAAAGTGCTAGAAAAAAACATCAATAGATTGATTTGTATGGGTGATTGCCCCTCAAAATTGGGTGACTAGAACACACTATAAGGAACACTAGTTTGAAGAAAGTTTGTTGGATAGGTTGAGATACATTTCATTAAAAGTCGCCCCAAGACGAGGGTATCGAAACGATAAGTGCTACTATGGAATCAAGTGATGGGAGAACCAAGGGGTTCATTGCCTATGGACATATGATTCGTAAAGGTAAGCTATAAGGATAGGGAAGTCAAATGATGGAGGGCCAAAGGGCTCACGTCCCATAGCCGTATGACTTATCTCAAACGCTTAGATTTATTGATATTTAATTGTTCGATGTTTAGGGTCTTTTAAATGAGACATTTTGTTGAAAAATGTGATAAAGTAGTGTAGATTGTGAAAAATATTGATTGTCGATAAAAATAAGATGAATCACTAGTGATTAACAACGATGGCTAGCGATTTACGTAAATCGCCGAGGATTCAAGTAATTATCGGTGATTGCTTTGTGAAGGTTTGGGAAAGGCTATTAAAGCCTAAGTCGGTGATGAAAAGTTCATTGTTGCGACTTTGTATTTGTGATTTGGAGATCTTTGAGGTGGAAAATGATAATTCGAGCTATGACGTCGGGGATAAGGCAAATGAAGCCTATACGGTAGAGGTGAGTGCCCAATTTTGTTGTTTTGATTGATTTTTAGTTAGTTTTGATTGTGTTTTTCATTTTGTTTTATGGTACAAAGGGTTTAAATTTAAAATCACCGAATCGTCGGTGATTCAGGGTGACCACTAGTGATTCGAGTGAATTGCCGGTGATTTCTTTGAGTTTTTTTGCAACCCAGGTTGATTAGGTTACGACCCGTATATTTGTTGGACCCCAGTCATTGTTAGTGGTGTTGTTATTGATTTCAAGTGGAAATTTATTGCAAAAATAGTGAGTAGTGGAGAGTGATTTGCTAAGAAGTCAAGAAGATGAAGGTTGATTGACAGTGTCTTAATCAATGGTGTATTGACCTTCAAAGTGTACAATGAGGTGGTTGCTCATTGAAGGCAGTGTATAGGCCATGAAAAGGTCAAATAATCATTAAAATAGCCTATGAATGCTATTTAGGGCATGTGTAAGCAATAACCAGGCTTAGTTTAGCTCCTAGAGGAAAATTTCAAAAGTTCATCAAAGTTGCTCTTGATAACTAACAATGGTTTCCAAGGAAAATGAGATGGGTCTGAGTTTTACATGCAAAACTATAGCTAACCAACACATGTAATGTGCGAGGGTGTCTTGGGGTGCTCCAGGACAAATTTTATTAGATTTTGAAATAGGGATTTGAAGTTATTCAATTTTTTTCTAAAACGGCCTCTTGAAAAATGCATTTTGAAGCCTCTATTTTCTTAGCACCCAAGAAATATTTTTTTGAGAGGATTCCAAGCCTAAAATGTTGCAAAATATTTGGAGTAAATTGGACAATTTTCAAAGAAGTTATAAGCATTTTTCTATCGGTGTTTTGTCTCTCTCCATGGCTTCTTTTTGAGTTGAAAGGCTTAATAAGTTCTTCGACTCTAAACCAATGGAGAAACTTTTAGACTTCTCGAAGCATAATTGATCTCTTCCAAGTCAAAATGGTGACTTCATTGCATATCATGGTGGACTATGCTATATTGGCATGTTTTTGCATTATGAGATTGGGTATGGGAAATCACACTTTAAGGCACTCTAATCCTACAATTCTTTAGTAACATGTTGTCCAAAGGTTTTGTCAGGGTTCATGGTGTTTTCATCTTCTACATGAGAAAGATAGTTTTCTTGGAACCTACAAATTGAAATTGTGAAGTGTAAGTCTTCTCCAAAGGTGCTAATATCCATTGATGTCGTGCATACTAGTAAGGAAACATGAAAGGGAAACTTATATATATCTCTATTCAAAAGCCTATATTATATGACTATGAAAGCACATACTTGTTTAAACTTTTTTTTTTGTTAAGAGTTAAGAGCAAGGGTGTAGGGAAGGTAAGTTGCACATAACCGGGTAAAATATCGAATTGATATGTTGTGTCTTAAACACTTTGTATGAAGTGTGAAGTATTTTTAGAACCTTTGTAAATGATGGTTGAGCACATCATGGATTTTTTGGCTGAATGAGCAAGGGTTCAAGGTATTTGTGTTGCCCTAAGACACCAAAAATGCTATGTGAAGAACCTTTATCTATTTCCCTATCATGTTATTCAACATCCATCATGCAAGCACTGCATCTTGAAGTTTGAAATGAGTGTGAATTCCCCATTTAAGTGGCAATATAGAGATTATGATGCAAAAGTGGAAAATTAAATGGGTCAAGTAGTCAATTGAAAAGTAAGGAGTTATGCCTAGAAACCCGACATAGTAGGCATGGATCCAAAGGAATGACAAGTTTTTAGAGGCTAGAAGGAGTGGTCAAAGAAAAAAAAGCACGTTGGAGGTATTTGTGCATGAAACCTTGAAACTAGGGTTTGTGGAAGTCAAATTCTCGAAACTCCAAGACCATACAATGAAAATTCTTAAAATTGTGGAAAAAATTCTATATGGTGGTCATGATCACATTGTAAAAGATTTCAAACATTTTCACCTAGCCATGAAAGATAACTTTCTCGATGAGTTACCTCAAGGTTCTTTTATCAATTCTACATTGAACGTTTAATCGAGATGTGAAGCATTGTTTCTTTGTTTCAAAGACCCGAGTTCTCATATGAAGCTTTAAATGGATAACTTAGAGCTCATCCATGTTTGGAGTGAGCTCAATTTCAATTGAAGATGTAAAAGCATGTGTCGGTGAAATGTCTCGCAAGATCAGTAACCATGTGTCAACCTTCAAAGTAGGTGATTAAATAAAAATTCATGAAAAAGGATCTTAGATCGAGTTAAGTATGATTTTTTGAACATCAAGGAGTAGTTGCAATGTTTGCAATTTAAGTAAAATTCAAAGTTTGTAATAGTGAACAATGTAGATCGACTAAACAACTAATTAGTATCCCCTGGGAAAATAATGAAGACTACGATAAATATGCTCAAAGAATGAAAGTCTAAGGAGAAGTCCAAAGGTCATGAGGCGAGTCACAAAACTCTATTCCCCTCTTCAAGTTTGAAGAAGAATGTTAAAATCCTCCCTTTTGATAAAAACAATGAAGAAGTTTTTAAAGTTCAATGAATGTGAAAAGACCTTAGGGTCAACAAGAAGTTGAAAGGTCGGGAGGCGGGTGAATAGTTAGAAGATGAAGTAATGTGATCAATGTGTTACCCGAACTGTGAGATAAAAACAGAGAAATGAAATGTATTGGTGATGTAGATATAGTGAAATAGTATCATGTGTATGTAAATGAATAACATGTGGAAAGAAGAAAATATATAGAGAGTAGATTGGATTATGATCTTATGGGTGAAATGTGATCTAGAAGAGTGATTATGTTTTATGATGAAGCAACAAGTAGCTAAATGATAAAATTGTATATTGTTATTGTATCTTCCTAAGTGGGTGCTTAGGTCATAGGAGTAGGTGCTTCTTGTAAATTGCAACTTCTTGAATCAATTAAGTAGGTGCTTGGCTACCTTTCGGTGGGTGCTTGAAATATTTTAAAGTAGATGATTCATAGGTTGTGTGGGTGCTCAACCAAAATGTATATATGTGATACTAGGAATTCATGTTCCTATTAAAAGTCTTGATTTCGAGTGGGTTTTCTCCCTCTATGGGTTTCCCTCTATAATTTTGGTGTCCTGAGCATTTTTCTTCTTACATGTACTTTAATTTGTGTTCATGGTTTTATTTCTGATTCTAGTCAAGAAGTTTTAGAGATTGTTAAATTGATCAACACTGGTTCACCCCCCTCTTAGTGCTTGTGATATACAAAAATTGGTATCGAGTCCTCCGATGTTAAGCCTAACATCTTGGAGGTGATCCTGAAGACACAAGCATGAGTTATATAGTTGAATCAATCTTGAAGAGAAAATATGAGATTGATCAATCTTTGATAGAAGGTCTGAAGAATGAGATTAAGCAAATGGAAGCTCACCATGGTCAAGAACTAAATGAAATGGCTTCATTTGTAGAAAATGTTTCAAGAGCTCTAAAAGAAAAAGAGAATGACTGCCTGGAACTTGAAAAGGAAGTAAAGACCCTGAAGATTGAATTGAAACAAGTTACAAATCAGTTTAATGACTTACAAATACATTTTGGTATAATAGAACATGAGTCATGTCAAGCATCCATCCAAGTAAAGAGTGAAGAGTGTGAAAAATTAAGTGCAGATCTAAATACTCTCAGAGAAGAAATGGAACAAGCAAGGAAAAGATATTTGAAGGCTGAATCAAGCCATGAATGTTGTCAAAGGTGTTCAGAGAACAAGGAAGATGAAAAGGCTGATCCCAGCAAGCAAACAAATAAGAAGCGGACCAAGGAGACCAACACAGGAAGATTCAAGTCAATCAGACAACCAAATGCATTCAGGTATGAGAGAAAATTTAATGGATATTTTTTTTCATGTTATGGTTTTGGGCATAAAGCTAGAAATTACAAGAAGAGCATAGTGTGTTTTAATTGCAAAGAAAGAGGTCACACAGACAAGTATTGTCTAAAAGATCAAGTAAGTCAATTTTTGGACAAGAACCAGTTATTTGCCTCAAATTCCATGGACAAGGGCACTTTTCCAAACAATGTCATGAACCACCTAGATTTAGTTATAAGATAAATTCTTTCCAGAGGCAAAACAAAATAATATTTAAAGAAAAGACAAACTCCTTGAGTGAGACCAAGTCAGCCATGGTTGAAAGAGATATTGGGAAGAAGAAAGGAAAATGGATATATAAGATCAAGGAAGCAACAACAAGTTGAAATAGTAACGACCGATAAGAAGGTAACATGGGAAGATATTGAAGAGGCATAACAAGCTAATACAATGACAGGAGAAACTAGCTCAAATGAGATATCAACAAGTGATGACAAAGGCAAGAAAAATGAAAACAATTCTAGTGCAAAGGATGAGGAGATTCTTCCTCAAGAAGTGTTAGAATAGGTGCATAAATTGCAATATGAATACTTATCAGGCACTCAAAAAGAATATCAGTGCTTAGGTAATGAGGTTATCACACCTAGAAATGTAACTAAGAAAGTTAACAAGGTGTTGAGGACAAGAAAAGGGAAGATGGAGTCATCATGTTGTTTTGATGACTTCTTACTATTTTGAGATGGTTCAAGACTCATAGTATGCCTTCTCTAGGATTCTAGGAGGCATATTCACTTAAATGAAGCATTGGAGTAAGGGGAAGCTGTTTAAGTCAGTATGAGTCTTCTCCATGGTGGTATTTTGGTATTATTGTGTGAAAAGTCATAATCTCAGTCGTGTGGTCATAAACATCTCGTGTAGATGTTTTTATGGTCTATGTTAGTCTAATCATGATGAAGTTGCTTATCTAAGTCAATTTTGGTTATTCATGAGTCTCATGGTCATGTAATGAGAAGGTTGTAAGTGTTTTTGAACTCATGAAGTATGGTTTACAACCTATGAGTCTTTCCTTAACAATATTTAAAGTATATGTGGTCAGTGAGAAGCTTGGTGCCAAAATCAAAGTCAATGTAATGCCATGCTGTCTTAACATTAATGCTATGATGTAATCTGTTTGGTTTGTATATACTCCAATAAAATTTCATTTTGATTGTTTTATTACTTGGTCGGCATGTGTGTTCTTGCTGTTGTATGTCGTCATTATGAAAGAACTCCTTTAATGTCCTATACTTGCATATTTTGACTGTTAAAATCTATACTTTATGATGTTATGGTTTGGTATACTTATTGGAATATGATCACATTGTTGTTTGCTTACCTTCGGTTGCTGATAATTTTGATAAGAAAGGTAACTCTAGCACTTCGATAAAGTGATCCGGAAGTAAATGCTGAAATGTGTAATGTTATGAGGTGAGCTTTACCATTATTACTATGTCATTTCTTCCACAAATATGGCCGTAGAAAATAGAGGCCTTATCTACTTTTATTTCAGAATATATATGGTTGTTATGATTGGATGATGCTCCAGAAGAATACTCTGGATCAATTTATAAGGTCTAGGCTACTATCCCGTGTCATCATAAAGTGGACTGTAACTTTAGGCATTGCTTAATTTATCTAAGGGCCTAATTTCAAGGGCATAGGCTGAAAATAGACCTACCCTAAATCTAAGCTAAGATTCCATTATTCATTCACGAAGGATTTAAAGCTAAGCCTTTATATATATATATATATATATATATATATATATATATATATATATATATATATATATATATATATATGTATGTATGTATGTATGTATGTATGTATGTATGTATGTATAGAAACATGGGGGCCTATTAAAGGGTGACTATGTTTGAAATTGATTATTAAATCCTAACTATGGTAGTTATGCTGAAGTTGATTTATTAAAGCTAAACCCATGTTGAGATACCTATGTTCTATTTCGAATCCCTAAAATCTAATCTAAGGGATTATTATGTCCGACTAATGTTAGATGTTATGTAGAATTGGATTTGAATTTAAACCTGTCAATGTGTACTTGGCATATTAAAGAGATTATATTAAATAAACACCGCCATGTATTAAAAGAAGGTCCAACTAAAATTAGTGGACTCGACCTTGGTATTGAATAACTGTTGGCTAAGTGGTGGATGGAGCTATTTTTGAACTCCACTAAAATTAGAAGTGGGAGTGGATGGTAAGAAAGGATTGAAATTCCTTGCATGCATTTAATGAAGGTCTTGAACTTACCATAATCGCCTCGGGGAGAATGTGACGAGCAATTTTGTGGGAAAACAATTGGTCTTTTTTTCATTTGTTATTGTTTCGTTGATGGTATTAGGGCTCTACATGTTATGGTTTCCTCCTATTTTTGATGATCTATTTTCAAACTCTTGCATGAAATTTCTATTATTGTGAAGAGAAATTTGTGGAAGATATTATTAGCTTTGATCAATAAATAATAACGAGGAAGGTCTTTAGGGTTTTCTCGGGAAATCGATCGTGGATTTTCTATGAAGCTAGAATTCATTGAGCTTGTGAAAGGGAACTTGGAGAATGGAATAGAAGCACTTACTAGGCATGATAGGCTCTATCCCTTCCTTAATATATTGCTCTATCTCTGTTGTTTTCATGAATGAAATTCTATGCTAAACTTTGTAGTTGAATGAGGTTTTAGGTTTTGATATTTGCTAAAATATGAAGGAGACATTGTTTACCTTCTAAGCATGAACGATTTGGGTAAAATAAAATGTTATTTCAGCGCTTTTGTTTAGTTAAACCTAAGAGATTCAACTGAAATGTGTTTTTCTGTCACATTTGAACAAAAGGCTGATATGTAATACCTTGATTTTGCATTGGTATAAGCTGAATGTTTATGGTTTATTAAAATGAAAATGTACTTGGATATTTCGAACCCTCTCTTCATTTATGGATATGTGTATAGTTGTTTTTGAGCTTAACGTTTGTGTTATAGTTTTATACTCTAGATATATATTAAATATATTTAACACAAAGGAGTGTCAATTATTCCTTTCGTTGGTTCTTGTGGGCAAGTCGATTTTAGTGGGGATGTTAGAGAGAAAATTTTTCGGGTCGAAAAACTTGTGGATTTCTTGCCAACTCTCTGGGAATCTAAGTCCCTCTACTTAACCAAAGTGTAGCTGCCTTGTATGCATGCACGTGAAAAGGTGGATTTATATGGTGGCCTTTCGATTAGGTATCCAACATGGACACTCCACTGACCCTGCGAAAAAGCTTGCAGATATTTGCAAGAGAAGAATTTTCTAGGAGTGTGGGAAAGGGAGTGAGAATATTAGACAAGAGAAACTAATGTTGCAATTAGGAAATCAAAGACTTGCATTACACTAGTTGGAAATTACATCACATGCATTGAAATTAAGAGGAAATAATACTACAAACATTAACAAGATGAGATAAGATTGAGAACTCAAAGTTTCTAAATCTTCTCATAAAAAAGGATAGAAACTCCTTCTTGTATTTGTGCTCAAGTAGAAATTGTACATAGTGTAGTAAATAGAGGAAATTTGAGAATGAGGGGAACAAAATAATCTGGCTATCTCCTTTGTTCTCTCAAGGTAGAATGCACTCTCGAGTTTTTAAAATTAATGACCAACCCTTTGAGATGGGAATGAATTTACAATTTATAGAGTAGACTTGACTCCTCATCTTCTTCATGACCCTCCATATGCCTTATTTTTAACTTTAGACTATTCATATTCCTAGAAAATATTTAAGTACCTTTTATAAAATCAAGGTGACTTAATTTAAATTATGTTTCTAAAGTCACTTTTAGGTGACTTAAAGGAATATCAAAAAGAGCAAACCCATACAAAGAATTAGAACATTTGAAGGGAGAGAAAGTTGGGGGAGAGGGAAGAGAGAAAAAGATGTTGCCATTGATGAATTATGATGATCCTCGTTGATGGAAAGCTCTGATGCAACAAAGTTCTGAATGTCCCATTGTGCCAAAACTACTCTTTGAGTGTGACTTACTATTTTTAGTAAATGCCCAAATGGGAGACTTACTATTTTTAGTAAGAGGTGATTCTTGCTTCTTCTTGATCATCTTGATGTGATGAAAATCTTCATTCAATCCTACGCACACTGCCTTTGCTTTGACCACTTCTTGGGGTGACTTACTATTTTTAGTAAGCACCCATATAAGGGACTTACTATTTTTAGTAAGTGGTCATTTTCATTGTTTTATGCTCTGGATAATCATTTTGGCTTCTTGGAGATCTTCAGTGCACATTGCCTTTTCCATAGCCACTTTTGATGAAGACTTACCAAAAATAGCAAACATGTGTAGGAAAGCTTACTATTTTTGGAAAGTGGATTTCCGGTGCTTGGTTTGTGATAGAGTATATTTTTCTGGATTCAGCTTGTCATCATGGTCATGTCCTCTGAATTTCACTTGATTTTGCTTGCTAGAATGATTGGAAATAAATTTTGAAATTTTAACTCGGCGGGGCTTCGATCATAAAGTATCCATGGCGGCCATTAATGGAGCTCAAAATTTACAGGTCTGATTTTTGTCTCCGTTTGTGATGAAAACAACTCCATTGCGATAGGTTTTTCATTTGGAGCTCATGTGCAAGTTTTTAGCTCGTTTCCATTGCCGGAATGATGGGAAATCCGACAAATGTGAGCCGGTGCATGAAGTGAGGATTTTGTTGGAAAAAATGATTCTAGGCACCATTTGACCTCCCATTTGTTGCATCTTGATCACCTTGAAAAATTTGGCAGTTTGCAAAAGATGACATCTTGATCTAACTTGTATTTTGCAAGATATGAGGATTTTCCGATCGGGTGACTTTGTAGTCATCTGGCGAAAAATCTTCATTTTCTCTTCATTCTTCATCATTTCAATCCATTTTTCTTTGAGGCCTGCATATTTTCAGGGATTGGAGGATTTTTGAGTCATGGTGGTGCTGGTTTGGAGTGGAAATGGTGGACCGGGTGTCTGGACAAGAAAGAACATGGCCATGGCATGGTGAGGAGTTGTGAAGGAGAAATGAGGGGAAAAAACAACTAAGTGTCGATTTAAATATTCAAAAAATGCATGGCAAGGGGTTGGGCGCATTTTTATGTCCCTGAAATCCCTCACCTCAAAGGGACATGAGGGACATCAGTTTCCATGGTGAGCAAGAAGGTGACACATGGCAACAATCTGACGCAGTAGGAGTGAGTGCTCCAAAATCAGCTTTAAAGCACTTAGGGACTAGAAGTGGGTCACATGGATGACTAGAAATATCTCCTAAAGGACTGGGTGAATTTTTCAAGATTTGATGTCCCTGACCTATGAGGGACATCAAATTCCATGGAGGTCCTGGAGCTGACACGTGGCAGAGATTCGACGACAGGGGATTTGAGCTCCAAATTGCACCTGGGGGCTGAACTGGCAATCTTAATGGTCATATGGGGTTCTAGAGGTCACATGGGGCTGGGAACATTTTTCCAAGGTTGATGTCCTTGACCCTCAGGGATGTTGGGGACACAAAATCCCATCAAGCTCCTGGAGCTAACACGTGTCCTCCCAAAATTTGGCTAACTCCCGAACTTGCTTCAAGAGGACAACTTGCGACGATGATAACTTGAGATCCCAATGGAATTTTTCAAAAATTTTTATATGATCTTGACTAGAAATGGACTTTTTAATCCAATGGTGGGGGTATAATGTCTTGATTATTCTATTTGATTCCTTAAAAACAGATTTTTGATTTGGTACTCCACTTGTGCCTGAGAAAACTACCTACAGACCTAATGCACCAAAGTGTTGTGCAAATATGATTACGCATCATGCGAGATCTTGGAATTATATTTCTAGAGATGTTTTGTTTTGCTCCTAACTCCATCTGGAGCTCCCGTAATCACCTTCCGAAGCTCAATGACTATTTTGGCCTGTGTACTGACTAGGCTTGTGAACCCTAATTTTGGCGAAACTGCCCCAAATTCTCCGAGCCCTTCTAAAATCTTCTTGAATCATTTCTATGATGTCCCAAGACCTTTGAATCACCTCCACATCCACTTAGGCTCTTCTTCTTTGCTCGATGGGGTTGCTCCAAATTTCTAGGAGGGCCAATGATAGCCCTTCCCACAACTGCCTGTAACTTACAACTTTTAATGAACTCCTAAAATCACCTTGGGGAATGAATGGAATTTCCTAAATCACCTAGGGGGATGAGATAACATTAATTAGGTGGTATCTTGGATCGACTAGACAAACCCGGGGTTTCTTGGAATGATAAGACATGAAATTTTTTCTATAGGGGTATAGTTGTCATGCTCAAAACTTTTTAATTTCCTTGTTGCACATTTGCATGAAAACATGGGGTTTGATTGTTGCTTGGTTATCGAGTGAACCATATTTTTATGGTTACATAGGAAACTGGGTATATCCTTATAATAGGTAAGGATGAGTGATACCCATGAAGAATACAATGCCTTTCCACCGTATTTGTAGGGAGCTTTCAGGATCAATAAATAGTTTATATTTCCGAACTCATACGTGTTCTTAGTCGGAAGATTACTTGGTAATACCAAGTAAGTAACTCTTGGTCTACGACACAGCCATTATCATGAACAAGAGATTTGGTCATGTTTTGGTTTTAAATATAATACACTCTAGGGTGACTGGTATAAGACCGATTTTGAAATTACGAACAGTCGGTCTGTGTAATTTATTTTGGTTTTTATAGCGAGTGAATTCGTCACTTTATGCCTTCATGGATTTAAGGTATGTAAATTACTAGTGACTTAACAAGACAATAACCTTATGGGGGTGTAAATAGTGAGCTTATATGATTTATAATGTGCTCACAATGTTTAATTGGATAGGGAGTTGAGCTCGGATATCCTTGCCTTAGTCTAAGAGTATGTTTATTTGAAGGTGTAGGTTTTATACGTAAGTGTATTATAATCTCGAGCATAACTCTAACGAGCTAGATTACATGCTTTGTTGAGGTTTTCACCTTTATACAACTCGTGATGTTATTTAATTGCAAGATATTCATATACTTTAAAATCATGGAATGATATATTTAAAACAAGATACTTATGTAACTTAAAATTATTCAAGTATTGATCCATTCTTGAGTCTATCTATTGAATTGTAATAGGGGACTCATATTTCTTAGTAATGATTGGGTTCTAAGAAATAATATTATTTATTGAAGTGAAAAAGGTACTATTGAATTATAGAGTTTGTAATGATAGAATATTATGGACTACTAATTATCTAATCGATGAGTAATGAGTTTCGAAAGTAGTATTAAAACATGTGAGAGTGTTTAAGTAATAATAACTTAATGTTACAAAATTATAAATGAATGATAACTCGATTGATTGTACTTATTGATACAAAGTGATTTATACTTGTGTACTTACATTTAGGTTGTTATTCCCTAGTGAAGCATACAACAATAAAATGTAATGTGGTTTTATTGAATTGTTATAATTATGATTTATTCTCTTGATCAATGAAGTGATTTTTAACTTAATACAACATTTAATTTTTTATAATACTAGATGGCGTAAGTTAGTAAAGGAGGTATAGATCCTATCATGCCGGTTCGTATGAACCGACGATTCTTAAACAATTTTGTAGATGGACTTCGTGAAAGGTGAAAGAAGGATGAAGTTTAAAAGTTTGCATTTGTTCTATTGATTGAAGAAAGATGAATTTATTACACTTGATTGTATTTATCATGAAATTAAGTACTCTTGTATTTTTAAGCAATAAAAAGGCTAGTTAGTATATTTATCGTATCAATTTTGAAATGAAAAATTGTATGACTTATTATGTCTTAGAGAAATTTGCATAACCGATTCAAGAAATGAATAAGAGGCTGTTTGATATTCTCGGTCACATGTATTATTGGGATATGAAAAGGATGACTAAGAAAATTAGTTCCTATATGATCTATATCTATGATACAAGATTATATTCCATTAATACAAATATATATAGTTGCATTTGATTTATGGAAATTGAATAAGGCTTGATGAATACTTTGAGTACTATAATGCCTTAATATGAAGATGAATTTTATCAAACTAAGTAAATATATGAGTTACATTTATATAACTCTTTATATTGGTGCTAAAGTTTCGTATACTTGGTATAAATTAAGCTTGTTGTAATACTATGGTATATGGTGAAATATATGACTAGTTACATCAATTTATTAGTATATATAACTCATTAAGGTGACTCATATGAACATATACAAGAATTATATATATGTGCATAAATACATTTGTTAATGTATGGACATAAGTTGATAGTTAAAGGTATATAATGTTGTCTTTACCTAGTTTAACTTATTATGGAAAAGGTTATTCTTAACCATATTTACTTAATTGTGGTCAAAGCATGATCATGGGAAATAAAACATTTGGTAGATTTAATTCTGTAACCAGCAATTATGTATGATAATATGCACTACCTCTAATTAAGTAAAAGACAATTGCGAACTCTCATTAGACCCTTACGTACGAAACCTACCGCCAAGAGTAATGCTAGCTAACAAGGATTAACAAGTCAAGAATGAATTAAACTAATTAAAATTGTTAAGATACGATGTCCCATTTAGCGGAACTCAGTGGGCTATCTCAGCATAGTTGCTGCTGCGTAGTACCCAGTTAATGACATATGTCATTACTTGGCTACTACAAAGAAACTACTATGACATGATACCTCGTCAAGATCCTCTAAACATAATTGTTACAAATCCATGGATTCAAGTACGTGATATGAATGAATTATGAATAGCAGTATGGTTAAGTACCAATGTCATCTTATGATGACCATAGGAAAGGAAGCGGACTGTGAAAGACGTAATTCATTTCGAGAGCGCCATCCCCTTGGTCATCCTAAGCCGACTATCGACACTTGCCCATGCATGTTGTCCCAAATTAGTACCTAGTACACAACTTGAAAGTGATTGATGTAAATAAAATTAGTCCTAATCTAGATAAAAATTTTCGAGTGTATGGTGAAAGACATATTCCAAATGACGATTATGTTGTCATGGAATTGAGCATGGCATACATGACTCAAAACTTTGGCCAAAGTAACACAAGCTACTGATTGTGTCATGTCATGATTTCACCTAGACTTAAAGATGTAGGATATCAGATGGGTAATTGGTAACAAATTCCCAGATATACACTTTAAAGAATAACACTTGAATGCCCTTGAATAAATAAGGGAACCACAAGTATACTTAGTATACATATTTGATTAAATTGGATATGAGGGATTAGTTTTAATCAATCATACAATTGTATATGGTTTACGGTTATATGATGGATTAAGTAAATTGATGTTGGTTCTAAATTATGTGAATTTAAAATAGTGAAATATTATATTCAAAGAATTTTTTTCCCTTGTCATAAAGTCTTAAAAATGAGGATGTTACATTTTGGTATCGTGAGTGAAGGCTACAACTCTTGGAACTATTGATTCCATCACCGACAAAAACTTAATTTTTGATTAACGAAAAGGGTTAGAGCAAGGGGACATGTTGCTAATAAACATCCTCCAGTTGGTGAAGTAACTACCTCATAAAAGCTGGATGAGATCCTCACATTCTTTTTAGGACACAAGGAATCAAATTTCTATACTTGAACAAAAAGTTGGGGAAATAATGAAGAATATGAAAGTGAACAGTATTTGGGATACCAAAATGTTGTAAGCCGCATAAACGTTGAAGGTCACGATGTTGGTAACAAAAATAACACAATAAATAAAATGTTGAAAATGCCAATGTAAATGCAGCAAATTAGTCTTAAAATAAGAAGGCAAGGTTAGAAGATGAAATTACTAATGATATAAAAAGGATAAGTCCACCAAAATTTGATGGTACCACTCTAGGGGATGGGGCTGAGAATTGGCTCAACGAAATGGAGAAGTACTTTGCAATTAGGAACTTCTCTAAGGAAACAAAAGCAGTATGGGGAGCTTATTAGGTTTTGCACAAAGTATATTCATGGTGGTAAAGCCATAAGGTTGAGCTTAATGTTGATGAAGATAACATCACTTGGGACCAATTTAAGGGTTTTTTCGTAGATAACGCTAGTTTTTACAAAGCTTTACTATGATAAGAAAATGTATGAATTTCAAATGCTAACACAAAGAAAGCTAATCACATCTTGAATAATAGTATAAGTTTACAAAACTTCTCAAGTATGTACCATAATATCAAGCGGATGAAAATTTAGGCATACGTAAGTTTATAATGGGGATGAACCCAGTGATTGGTGGAGAAGTTGATGTACATAGTCCATCAACTATGGAAGGGATTGTTGAAAAATCCATAAGACAAGAACAAAAACTGAAAGTAATTTCTGCTCACAAAGAGGAAAAAAGTAAGAAAGTTTCTAACTCTCCCTCAACCCTTGTACCTAAGAAGGTGGCATGGAAAAAGTTTGGAAACAAAAACAGAGTTGTGACTGATAATGGGAAGAAGTTTACAACAAATAAACTCATTGCAAATTTCGAAACAATGGGAAGAAAAATAACAATGGCCAAAACAGTACTTCTAGAACTAAGAACAAGTTTGAGCCTGGGAAAGGACCTTTTGGGGGATGTTACCTGTGTGGTAAATATTATTACGTAAGTTACTACCCTCATAGGAAAAATGACATCAATCAATAACACAAGATTCATGCTACGATGAGTGATAAGAAAGCTATGCCTATAGAAGTACCATGTAAGTTGTTTGGATTACCTGTGACTATTTTTTTCGATACTAGTGCTACTGAATGTTTCATTTCTAGTAAATTAACATCTAAATTGAAAATAAAATCTAGTTATATGAAAAATACATGGACTTTCCACTACGAGAACAATGTTGTTCACATAGTTGATCAATGCTTATTTAGCGCAACCTTAGAATTGCCAAGTTTTACTACAGAGGTAGACTTTGTATGTTGCACCTTTAGGGTCATATGATATCATAATAGGTGTAAATTGGCTAGATGAACATAAGGCAAACATAGATTGTTATGGAAAAAAATCAAATGTTTAGATGATCTCGCATAAACCAAGAAACATACAAGGTGTAAATATATCAATTACGAGTTAGAAAAATATCAGCCATGCAACTCAAAAAGGCTAAAAATAAAGGCTGCATGCTCTTTGCTGTAAAAATTTCATAATCAGCAGAAGAGGGTAGTGATTTTATGGAAAAATATCCATTGTTATGAGAGTACAATGATGTGTTTATGGAATAAATACCTGGTCTTCTGCCAAAACGAGAATTTAACTTCACTATTGATATCAAGCCTGGAATAAAACCCATCTCTAAGGAACCTTACCACATGACTACAACATAATTAGTTGAACTTAAGGTACAATTTCATGAAATCCTAGTGTCTCACTTTGGGGAGCACCGGTTATATTTGTCAAAAAGAAAGATGGAACACTTAGATTATGTATTGACTATAGAATGTTGAACAAAGAAATAATCAAGAATAGTTATCCATTTCCAAGGATTGATGATCTATTTGACCCGGATGCGTGATGCATCGTTTAATCCAAGATTGATCTATTGTCTTGATACCATCATTGCAAATAAAAGAAGAAGACATACATAAAACAACCTTTAGGACGAGATATGGGCACTATGAGTTCACTGTATTACCTTTCGAGTTTAACTAATGCACCTGCTACTTTTATGAATTTGATGAACAATATCTTTCAAGAATACTTGGAAAAATTTGTGCTTGTATTCTTGGATGATATTCTTATCTATTCAAAAAGTGTAGAGGAACATAATGAACATCTAAGGATTGTACTTGAGGTCTTAAGGAAAAGAAAAATTTATGGAAAGTTGTCAAAATGTTCATTTTATGAGATTGAAGTACAATACTTAGGCCATGTGATAAACAAAGATGGAATCTCAGTTGATCCATCAAATATTACAGCCATAATTTTTAACAACCACTTTATTACGATTCTCAACAAGGATTTTTTTTATGTATTTCTATTTAACTTCATGCTTCTCTAATTTAAATACCCAGTATTTAAATTCAAGCATAAATCTGAAATTGAATCCATCTGGTAACTTTCATAAACCATGTGTAGGTGCATGAGAGTATATAGATCCTACTCGACCCCCCTCAACACTATTTACGAGTGTTTTTACTCTTTACGAGTGTGTATACAAAGTATACTAATGGTTTCTTTTATCTATCAATGATAATCAAGTAATGTATTGTAAATGCATACTTGAAACTTAATCATTGAATCCCATCGAGCATCGACATCTTAGATCCTTGGTGACTCTAGGACAATGTAACGAGTAGCTTACACCGATTTGGCCAAAGTTTCGAGACATGTATGCTATGCACAGGTTCGTGTGACAACACATTCATCATTAAAAACTTGTCCATCATCTAGTTCAATTATATATATTCTTTTCCATATTGTTATGTTCATATTTGACAAGTTAAGCATTCATTTATGTCCATTGTTGACACTAGGCCTATTTTGTTTACCTAAGGCGAGATATGCATGCATGTACTTTTTCAAGTGGTCAACAATACCTTTTGTACTTGTTTACTCAACTTCGTAATTGTTTCCATGTTGTGGTACAATGAATCCAAATTGATTCATTGTTTAATACACTTACTCATAAAGGGGTAAGTTACAACTATAAAAATGCTACAATTAACTTCCTTATTATCATAAGCAACATTTATTAACCTGTTTATATAAGATCTTCAAATACATTTTTATTCTCAATTCCTTATGTACTCATTCCCTTGTTCTTGGTTATAATTATTGTTTTATCCATAATTGATTTTGTCATTAATAGGACACTAGTGTAAGACACACTCATCTCATCTTAGATATAGAGTTGGATTCCTTGGACTTGTTGATAATCATTTTATACCCATAATAGATTACACTTACTGCTTTGGTCAATCAAATATACATAAGGATATTTTAAAAATAGTAATATAACTTAGGTATAAAATCTTATTGCACACTTGGCTACCAATAACAACACTTAAACAATTATTTACACAATTTGAGTACCCTTTCTTCATTGGATAATTCAAGATTTAATGCTTGTAACATAGCTGAAAAGAGACTTTCAAAGATAGTCGATACACATAGGCTAAATGGCCTTCATATTATTCAAGGTACCCCTTTTTTTAATTGAGGGAAGGTACTTTCTTATATTCAATCAAGAGATTATCATATCATAACAATAATGTTAATTAATCAATGTATACTCTTAGGAACTTATTATAGAGTAGTATTTTTTCTCAAATATGAATAGATCACCTAGTCTATAACATTGGTACTATGACATAATTATGCGATACATAATCTGGTAGATCCATTTAACAAATGTTAACTTCAAAATTGTTGCATATTACTTAACTAAAAAGGAGACTATCAAGAGTCTGTTATAATAGGCCTAAAGGCCATCTTAATTCAACAAGAAATATTACACTTTTAAATAAATATTAGTATATCCAATTATTTTCTGATTTTGGGTACATAATAGTCAACAAGAGACATGATACCTTGTTTTAAATCAATTCCAAGTGCCCTTAAATCTTGTAAATGAAAAAGTATATTAACGTATAAATGGTCATCCCAAGGAACCGACATGGAACATATTTACTCCATCATGTTACAACTATAAGAAAACTTAGAGTAGAAATTGGTACCTTCATTCCTATGACTATCATAATATAAAAGCAAAAAGGAGAGCATACAATACATTATTGTATTCACCGGTTACACCTTTAATCATTGGTAATCTTTAAATAAAAACTTACCACATAAAGATACTAGAAGGAAAAAATTATAATAAACCAAAAATTTCCATTCCAATACACTTTCATGCATAAGTTCCAACCCCTAATCCGTATAATAGTGGGTACAAAACCAAGTCATTCAAACCATACATAGCTCCCAAATCTCAACCCTTATAGTAGGCATGCACAAATTTTTATATTGGTTAGTAAGGCAAAGAAAATTTTCAAAAACCAAGAATTATTCCCTCAAGTAACGCATGTTATTTTCTAGCCCAAGGGCATTTAAACAACCTACAAACCATCCTAAGAACTTAAGGAGATTATATTTTTCCCGCACACAATCAATAAATAGCAATTGCATGTGAACAATACAAGGTGAACATCGACAATATAAGTACAATTCTAATTTGTTATAAATTCATACATATACATTTGAAAATATTATATGATGAACAATATCCTTTTTGTGGACAAATTTATTTTCTCTAAACAAGGATACATTTTATCTAAATTTATAATCAATGATTATTACTGATATTTGTAATAATTTAAGGTAAGTATTATTACCTTAATATCTCTCGAAGACCACAAGAACTATCCACATTTTACTTATTCCTATTTAAGGCCACAACTATTTAGCATCAAACTTAGCATTAGTTTTAGGCCTTACATAATAGTAATATAATCACTTAAATATCTTTTTTCAGACCAACTTCACAAATTTTGGTGTTCCTTACGCATCATGAGTATGTTGTGGTCTTTTTACAATGCACTTATTAAGATAGCTATTATTATTTTTAGGGAATTTACAGAGCACTCCTACCTATTATAGTTGAGCTAAGTGTTCATTTTGCATTGAAAGAAATGCAATAACTATTACCTAGAATAAAATAATCTCGATTCAAGTTATCATATATACCCACCAGTCTTAAATCACGTAAGAGTTCAATATTACAAATAAGAAGAACTTTTAACATTCACGAGGCTAGTTGCAGACTGTTGTTCAAGCACAATTTTTTTTAAAAATTGGTTACCAATATTGTCTACCTAGAACCAGTTCGAAGCCAACCGATTCTTCCAAAAAGTTGTTTGATCAATTAAATATAAAATTTGGAAAATACTACATATAACAACAAAGAACCGGGATGCCGCTTACATCGTCATGTTATCATATTTCATTACAATATCTACATAAGGATAACACATTATCTCAATGATACACATGCCCATTTCCATTCTTAACGAATCATGTTTATCACTAAAATTACATGCTTAAATTGACACAAAAGGCCAATATCACATAGGGAAAAACTATTATCAAAACCCTATTTTAGGATCCATCTGTGGGGATACCTAGACTTAGGGATTAAATAGTCATATTTCCAGAATACAAAATTTTAATAGCAATAAACATTTACCCAAAATGATAGGAAACAAATACAAGGCAACACACAATCCACAAGTATCCAAGAATAAGACAACCCAATTCGTGTGATACCAGATGAAACCCTACCCCATAGACAACAACATTTATAACCGAATCACCATAATAAAAATAGTTTGCAAACAATCACGAATTATATATTCACAGAGAGTAAGGAAATAATTTATATTCTAAGCTCATAAATTTTTAAGAGGAAGGAGTAGAAATATTCCATTCTGAAGATATAAGCTTCCCAACTAAGCAACCGAAAAAATCCAAGAGTGCTTTAAGTTCCTTTTCAAAGTTTTTGCACACTCCATACACTCGAAAAAATGGTAAAAACCCCAATTCTATCTACTGATTCACAAGAATTTCATGCTATTATCTACATGAACCAGTTTATAGTTTCCCCAATTTATCCCATCCCAATAATAACCCTTATGATTGCATGTACAAATTTCTCATGGAGAAAACTCAAATGGAGAAAGAGCTTTAAGTTAATAGAGAGATAATAATAGAGTCCCAAACATGAAACTCGATGGATTCTTAGAGAAGCTTCGAGTTTCCCCAAATTTTTACATACATTGAATGCATGTTCATTTGTTCAGTGCCACATTTATGGCTTATTAAACCTCAATGTTAATTCCCTCTAGATTGATGGTTTAGGTTTTAAGATACAAACCAACTTAGCGTAAGAATAGGCCAATTCGATTGTTTAATAACAATCAATGAACAAACGATGGCATGCTTATTATTATCTTCTAAAATCCAACATTAATCCTTGTATGATAAATCGACCAACGAACCATTAACCAATCCAATATCTAATATGCATGGTAATATGATAGGAAACCATAATTATTTCCCCCTTATTAAGAAAGTTTTATAATTATAAATCAGTTGATGTGAATTTTGGGCAAAGACCATAATAATCTATTTATGTAATGCATCGACACCTTTGTCTTAAACCATATTAAAATCAACCCTTATTCCCATCATTAGAGAGGTCTCTAAAGCATTAAAATGATCAAGCTCTGATTCACATAATATTATCTAATAATAAATATTATCTTCAAATGCAAAGCAAGTATTCTCGCTACGCACATCATAGATGACATAACCTTTAAAAAAATAGTTGTTGTAACCAACAATATAACATTAATCCACTTACATGTAGCAAAGCCAAACAATAATAAATAATAAATGCCAAACCATTTTATAACCATGGAATGACAAGCACTATTGTGTTGTTGAGCATGCAACGAAGTGTAAGTGCGTATACCCTTTTAGGTACACACATGTACATGCACTGCATAGTCAGCTACACAACAAGGTTTGTTACCTTGCCATTGTAATTAAATCACAAATTTACGGCTTAACCTATCGATAGAAAAACATGAATTTTTGGGATGTGACATAATTAATTGGCCAACACTGAAAAATGTGCATGAAGTTAGAAGCTTCATGGGACTTGTTGGATACTATAGAAAGTTTGTAAAAGAATTATCTAAGATTGCTGCTCTAATTAATTCACTGTAAAGTAAAGTTCAAATGTCTCTGTTTGGAATTATAAATGTGAGATTTCATTTAAAACATTAAAGGAAAAGTTAACAACAACACATGTTTTAACTGTTCTCGAATCCAAATGGAAGCTTCATGGTTGTAACAAATGCTTCCGGAGATGGATTAGGGGCATATTACTGTAAAATGATCATGTAATAGCATATGAAAGTAGAAATCTCAAGTTATACGAGTTAAACTATGCTCCCCATGATCTTGCTGCCATTGTACATGCATTGCAAGTTTGGAGACATTATCTTTTAGGAAGCCCTTTGAGTTGAAAACAGACCACCTTGGGCTGAAATACATCTTCACACAACCAAATATGAATGCTAGGCAACAAAGATGGTTAGAATTTTTGTCTCAATATGATTTTGATATCAACTATATTAAAGGTAAAGAAAATAGAGTGACAGATGCGCTAAGTCGTAGGAAGCACATTTCCACCCTTGTAACCTTGAGAACTTAGTTTAAAGATGAGGTAAAGAAATAAATGATAGCAAATCTGTATTATCAACAAGTCAAAACAACACTTGCTATAGATTCCAATGATAAGAGATACAAAGGATTTAAATTCGATGACAAAGGAATCCTAAGGTATGAAAATAAGGTGTATGTACCCTTGGAAAATGAGTTAAGGAAGAAAGTGATGATTGAATTTCACAATGCACCTTACTCTAGACATCCTGGAGTGACAAAAATGATTGTTGATGTAAAACAACAATATTTTTGGAAAGGGATGAAGAAGGATATACTTGACTATGTGTCACATTGCTTAGAATGTTAGCATGTTAAGGCTGAACATATGCACCTAGCTGGATTACTGTACCCTCATAGCATTCCACAGTATAAATGGAAAGTGATAAGCATGGATTTTGTTCAAGGGATGCTTATGTCTAAAAATAAACATGACGTTATTTTGGTTGTTGACAAATTAACAAAAGTAGCTCATTTTATTCCAGGGAATCTAAAAGATGATTCACATGTTCTTGCAAAAATATTTGTGCATGAAATTTTCAGATTGCACGATGTACCTGAGATAATTATTTCTGATAGAGATCCAAGAATGACTTCACATTTTTAGCAAACTCTAAATGCAGCCCTAGGAAAAAAACTGAATTTCAATTCTGATGAGAAAAATGAAAGAGTAAATCAAATAATGGAAGACATGCTTAGGATGTATTATATGGATCAACAATACAAGTGGGAAGATTACCTTCCTTTGGTTGAATTTGCATACAATAATACATATCATTCCTCTCTAAAATTACACCTTTTGAAGCTTTATACGGATGAAAGTGTAGAACACATTTTAGCTAGGATATCATAGAAGATAGAGAGGTAATAATATCTAAGATTCTTACTAAAATGGAACAACAAGTTAAATTAATATATGAATGATTAAAGGAAGTTGCCGATAGGAAGAAAAGTTATGTAGATCTGAAAAGAGTTGATAGGAAATTTAAACTTGGTGAAAAAGTCTTTTTAAGGTTCAAACCTAAAAAGAGTTCTATTTCTTTTGGTAAATTAGCCAAATTGTCACCTCGATATGTAGGACCCTTTGAAATTGTAGAATTGATCAGTCCTGTAGCTTATCGGCTAGCATTGCATCTCGTATTGGCATAGATGCATGATGCTTTTCATATTTCCTTACTTAAGAAGTATGTTTTATATTTTTTGCATGTGTTAAAGTGGAATTATTTACAAGTCTAAGATCCAGGGGTAATCATGGCTGAACCCGTGAGGGTGCTTAGAAACTCACAAGTTGCACTTGCGTAATAGAGAAATAAGTCAATGCAAGGTCCAATGGGACCAATTTAATGAAGAAAGTGCAACTTGGGAGAATCTAGAAGACATAAAAACTACTTTTCCGCATCTCTGTTTTAGCAAGAAAAAATATAGTTTTCTATGATACTTTGATATTTTCTGATTTGAAAACTACTTTTGAATTTTTGTTTGCGAAGCAAAAAGATGAATAAGTACTGTTACAACCATTATGACACTCGTTATAAATTATGGAAAATTGACTTCAAAGTTTGTACTACATTAATTAGATATTTAAAGGATTGAATAAGTAATCTATTACCTATTTGCTGAAAATTATGTTGTGATTAAAAGTAAATCATCGGACAATGATGCTTTTAAGGGGGAGGTATGTAATTCCCTACTATCTTAACATTAATGATGTGATATAATTTGTTTGGTTTCGATATGCTCTTTCAATAAACTTACATTTTGATAGTTTTATTACTTGGTCAACATGTGTGTTATTTCATTGTATGTCGGCATTGTGACCGAACTCCTTTAATGTTCTATACTTGTATATTTTGATTATTAAAATCTATAGTTTATGATGTTCGGTTTTGGTATACTTATTGGACTATAATCACATTGTTGTTTGTTTACCTTCGATTGCTGATCATTTTGCTAAGCAAGGTAACTCCGACACTTGGATAAAGTGATCCGAAGGAAAGGTTGAAATGTGTAACATTATGAGGTGAGCTTTACCATTATTACTATGTCATTTCTTCCACAAATACAATGTAGAAATTAGAGGCCTGATGTACTTTTATTTCAGAATATATATGGTTGTTATGATTAGATGATGCTCCGTAAGAATACTCAGTAGATTAATTTATAAGTTCTATGCTATTATCTCGTGTCATCATAAAGTGGACTATAACTTTAGGCATTACTTAATTTATCTAAGGCCCTAATGTCAAGGGCATAGGATGATAATAGACCTAACCTAAATCTAAGCCAAGGTTCTATTATTCATTCATTAAAGTTTTAACGATAAGCCTTGTTATATATATATAAACATGGGGGCCTATTAAAGGGTGACTATGTTCGAAATTGAATTATTAGATCCTAACTATGGTGGGGCTATGTTGAAGTTGATTTATTAAATCTAAACCTATGTTGAGATACCTATGTTCTATTCCAAATCCCTAAAATATAATCTAAGGGATTATTATGTCGTATAATGTTAGATATTATGTAGCATTGGATTCAAATTTAAACTTGTTATCAAATTTTACACACTTGGCAAAATCAAACAACGGGGTCCTATTGTGCTTTGGGACCGAGGAAGGACTTCATGGGAGAACTTTGGGCATATAGGAAAACTTCTATGCTTTAGGGACATTTACGGTGTTCAGTCGATCAATTTCAATCATTTTTAGGTTGATCTCTCCTTTCTTAGGTTTTGGAGGTTCAGGTTGTGCTCAAAACAAAACATTAATCATCATTGTGGGCATAAATTAATTGAAATCGATAAATTATTTTGAGGAGGTCTTGTTATATCTCTATGATCCCTAGGTTTTGAGGGAAATCTAGGAGGTTCAAAGGTTTCAAGGTTAGGTGTGAGAATGCTCCAAAAAGGTCTTTGAGCTCAAATAGCTCACCGAGAAGCTCAACAAGCTGCTCGGTGAGCTACTCAGCGAGTTGATATTGTGTACAAGGTAGGAGCTGAGTTCTATTAGCTCAGGTTGAGCTATCTTGATTGCATGGGGTCATATCAAGGTTGAGTGCGGTTATATCAGGTTAAAAATCAAGCTATTAAGAAGCATGAGACAAAGTTCGAGTCATACTATTATTCAGAGTTTTTTTCGAGATGGACTCTACTAAGGCGATGAACTTGACTTAGTGTGCAAGTGAAGTGCTCGAGCTCGATACATGGATATGGGTTGAACTCATGGTACATGGTTTGGGCTATTTCAAGATGGAAGTAAAGTGTTCGGTGCTCAAGTTTAGAGGTCAGAGATGTAATCCGTGGAGGTCAAGTGTTGAGCTAATTAGGGAAGATATGGTTGCATTGAGCCATAATTATAGCCATAGTTACATCATGGTTAAAATCGAATATTTTCAAAGAAAGCACACATTAGCATTGAAGGCGTTGAATGTAGGCATTAAGGATAAGGTCATATCAATGAGCTCATGGCCGAGGTGCTTGACCCATGAGGAAGACATTATAGGAAATGTCTCAGTCTAAAGATCGAGCTATGTAGGCTGTCATGAAATGAATTGGAAGGTCGTGCTTCGGTTTAATAGGTTGAGCGGCCGGTGAGCAAAGGCATCAACATGTAGAGAAGGAAATGAAATCATCAAGTTGTTTTGAAACAACTCGGAAAGGCATTCGATGTTAACTCGGTAAGGAATTTGGATGTTAACTTGACAGAGGCTAAACAAGTTGCTTGCAATGAACCAATGCATAATAGGAGAGCTTGCTATGTCAAGTGGAGGCTAAGTTAGACCCAAACGGATGGCTCGGTCAATGTAAGGCAATCCATGTGGATTGACCACTAGGAATTTCATTGCAGAAGGCTCGAGGGGCTTGAGCTAGTTTCCTTAGGTCGGCTCGGTAAAAATATGCTTGTGGTGAGCTCGACATAGATGCAAGATGGGAAGTTCCTAGGTTGATCCATCGTTTGCGAGATCATAACTCGGTAGATCGGTGAAAGGCTCAATCACATGGTTATGAAAAACTCATCACTCAACATTATAGACACACTGAAATTGGCTCGGGAAATCTTGAATGCTAACTCAGGGAGGTCGTGAGCTAGTGGTGGCCCTGAGTTATTCATTGAGCTCTTCTCAATTGCCTAAGTCTAATAGATACTTGGTCATAAATGGCGAGCTAGCGATGACTTGTAGAAGGTGAAGGGGAGCTCATGGTGTTGTTTCATAGAGTATTGAACATGGAATGCATGTGAAGATGGCTATATTACGGGAACTACATATGATCCCGACAGAGAAGTTGAGTGAGTTACTTAAAATAATTAAGATTGGAGTTCAAGACGTGTTGGTGTAGGGCTCGTGTTTCATCAAGCTCAACTCATATCGAGCCAGTCATGGTTTTTGTTGGAAAGTTTTCACAGGGTGGGAGCTCACCAAAGGAGGTGATGCCTTGGTTTGGGATTGTGGCAATACAATGAAATGGTGAGTCGATCAATGGAATAATGACTCGGCCGAATAGCTTGGAGCCTGTGAGAAGGAAAAGACACAAAGTTTATGGGCTCTCATTATTTTGTTTGACAATGGAAGGAAATAGTCACCAATAGAGATGAGGCATTTAAATGCAAATCTAGAGTAGAGCCAAACCAATCGACTCAATCTAGGAGCAGAGGGCTTGTAGTGTGAGCTGCGAAGATTAGATTGATAGAATATTTTGGGGTATGTTGGAAAGGTGTTTGTAGGAGCTCGAACATGAGCTCGACAATGCATAATCAAAAATGAAGTCATCTTAGTGGGATAATTTCGAGTTGGAGCTAAGTTCGGGATTTTGGCGAGAGATAAGCCAAGGTGAAAATTCTGTGTTTAGGGAGTTTTTGAGGTTCACGGCTAATGGGAGAGTCAAGGCCATTTGTCCAAGGTAGTGGAAGCACAATGTGAGATCAAGGGGTCTTTGGGTCTCGATATTTGAATTGCCAATAATGTGGGGAATTGAGGAAAATGATCCAAGACAACTTAGTTTCCTTTGCTTGAGAGAGATTGGATTCGTCAGGAGAACATGACAAGGATGACGTGGCAATTTTTTCTGAGATAAATGGAGGCACGTCTCGCTTCCCAAGTCATCTAATTACGTGTAATGCGGAGGTCGTTGGAGGAACCGGATTGAGTTGCACGGTGCATTGTCATGTAACACAGTTGGTTGTTAAGAGCCCACCAAGTTGATACAAAGTGAGTGATTTTGAGGATACTTGTAAGGTAAGTGGAGACCCAGTCAACAAGCAACTTTGAGAGTTGACACCGAGTCATCATGGAGATTAATAAAGATCGTGCCGAGTGGAATTTGGGAAGGGTCTACCAAGAGAGTCTACATGTGGAGTTCAACCTTCCAAAGCCGAAAATAACAAGAACAACTAATGCATGAGCCAAAAATGTCAAGTGAGAGTGGTTTGAATAAAATCTTAGTCAATACAAATTACAAACGTGCCATACGAAGTGGTAGCCATTCGATGTAAAATGTGGCATAGCGCGATCAATGCAAGGAGAGGAGCTCACCACCAACTTGGTGAGTGGTGACAATCCATTCACCAAATAAACTACCTTTATAAGCTAAGACCCCCCCATTTTACACAAGTGAAACCTTAGGGGTCCCACCAAAGGCTAAGATGGATTAAAAATATATTTTTATTAAAAATATTATTTTCAATTTTTCGAATTTATGAGGGCATAGTGGCGGGATGTTCCTCCCATGTTCAATTATTGATCTAATTAAGTATGTAGGCCATCATGTGCTATATTTTAGCTCAATAATTTATGAGTTTTCCTCTCTTCTCTCACAGGTAGATTTTCTATAAATGTAGATGAGGAATTCATTTCAAGGGTTGGACATTTTTCAGTATTCCTCTCTCTTCTGCAAGCTAGTCTATTGTGGATTGTGGAGACTTTCAAGCCTATTTTCCAACATTGTAATGGAAATTTTTTCCTCTTCCTCATGTAATGATGCACTATGCACGTGATTGAAGTAATAAAATTGTGTTTTGTGACTAATTATTGGTCCTTTCATCATTCTAGCTACTTCTTTGTGCCTTTCTTGTGTATGCAGGTATATTGTGCAACTTCAAGTTTCCATATCAGGTTTTTGGGGTTCTGTGCTTATCTAAGAGTGAAGTTTTGTATGTGGTTGAGTTGTGGTGCTTGTTCATCCTTCTCATTTGCATCTTCCTTCACCTGGAAAGCTTAAAACTTTTCTGGCAACAACCTTTCTTGGTTCATCACCACTTATAATATAGGTTTTACTTCTTGCAAATCTCTCTCCCTAAATCCCATGAAAATGTTAATATAGGTCTAGTTAGTTGTTTTATTTCATTAGAAGTAGTTTTGTGTTTAGTTTAGGAAGAGGAAGTTGAATTTCTCTCAAGGTTCACCTTGAGCCCAAGTCCCATAGCTTGAGATGTGATCCCATGTTACCCAATCATGCCGAATTCCCTATCCATCACTTGACCATTCGTAGGGTGCGGTGATTTGGTGTTAACATAACCTGATCAATGTGTATTGGCCTATTAAAGAGCTTATATTAAATAAACATTGCAATGTATTAAAGGAAGGCCCAACTAAAATTAGTGGACTTGTCCTTAGTCTCAAATAAATGTTGGCTAAGTGGTGCATGGAGCTATTTTTGAACTCCACTATAATTAGAAGTGAGAGTGGATGTCGGGAAAGGATTGAAAATCCTTGCATGTGTTTAATGAAGGCCTCAAACTTACCATAACCACTTTGGAGAATGGGATGAGTGGTTTTGTGGGAAAAAAGCTGTCTTTTATTCATTTATTATTGTTTTGTTGACAGATGTTGGGGTTCTCCATGCTATGGTTTCCTCCTATTTTTGATGATTTATTTTCGAAATATTGTGTGAAATTTCTATTACCGTGAAGATAAATTCGTGGAAGGTATTGTTAGCTTTGATCAATAAATAATAATGAGGAAGGTCTTTTGGGTTTTCTAGAAAATCGATCATGGGTTTCTTTGTGAAGCTAGAATTCAATCGAGATTGCAAAAGGGAACTTGGAGAAAGGAATAGAAGCACTACCAGGCATGATAGGCTATATCCCTTCCTTGATATATTGCTCTATATGTTTTTTTCATGAATGAAACTCCGTGTTAGGATTTATAGTTGAATGATGTTTTGGGTTTTGATATTTGCTAAAATATGAAGGAGACATTGTTTACCTTCCAAGCACGAATTATTTGGGTAAAATAAAATGTTATTTCAGTGCTTTTATTTAGTTAAACCTAAGAGATTCAAATGGAAATGTGCTTTTCTGTCGCATTTGAACAAAAGCCTGATATGTAATACCTTTGTTTTGCATTGGTATAAGCTGGATTTTTATGGTTTGTTAAAATGAAATTGTACTGGGAATTTGGAACCCTCTCTTCATTTATGGATTTGGGTATAGTCATTTTTGAGCTTAACGTTTGTGTTATAGTTTTATATTGTAGATACATATTAAATCTATTTGATTTAGTGGTTGTCGATTATTCCTTTTGATGGTTCTTGTGGGGAAATCAATTTTAGTGGGGGCTTGATTGTTGCTTGGTTATCGAGTGAACCGTATTTTTATAGTTATATAAGAAACTGGGTATATCCTTAGAATAGGTACGGATGATCGATACCCATGAATAATACTGCACCTTTCAACTGTATTTGTAGGGAGCTTTCAGTATCAATAAATACTTTATATTTTCAAACTCATATGTGTTCTTAGTTGGAAGATTACTTGGTAATACAAAGTAAGGAACTCTTGGTCTACAACCTGGCCATTATCATGAACAAGAGATTTGGTCATTTTTTGGTTTTAAATCTAATACACTCCAGGCTGACTGGTATAAGATTGATTCTGAAAGTCTGAACAGTCGGTCTGTGTAACTTATTTTGGGTTTTTATGGTAGTGACTTCGTCACTTTATGCCTTAGTGGATTTAAGGTAAGTAAATAACCTTATGGGGGTGTAAATAGTGAGCTTATATTATTTATAATGTGGTTACAATGTTTAATTAGATAGGAGTCGAGCTCAGATATCCTTCCCTTAGTATAAGAGTATGTTTAGTTGAAGTTGTAGGTTTTATATGTAAGCGTATTATAATATTGAGCATAACTCTAATGAGCTAGATTATGAATTGTTGAGTTTTTCACGTTTATACAACAATGATGTTATTTGATTGCAATATATTCTTATACTTGAAAATGATGGAATGATATATTTAAAACAAGATACTTATGTAACTTAAAATTATTTAAGTATCAATCCATTATTGAGTCTATCTATTGAATTGTAATAGGGGACTAGTATTTCAAGAACGGTTGAGATCTAATCAATAATATTAGTTATTGAAGGAAAAGGTACTTGTTGAATTGTAGAGTTCATAATGATAGAATATTATGGACTAATAAGTATCCAATATGATGAGAAATTATTTTCTAAAAGTATTATTAAAACATGTGAGAGTGTTTAAGTAATAATAACTTAATGTTACAAAAGTATAAATGAATGATAATAACAGATTGATTGTCCTTATTGATACCGTGATTTATACTTTTGTGCTTATATTTAGGTTGTTATTCCTTAGTGAAGCATATAACAATGAAATGTAATGTGGCATTCTGGAATTGCTATAATTATGATTTATTCTCTTGATCAATGAAGTGATCTTTAACTTAATACAGTATTTCCTTTCTGAAAATACTAGATGGCGTAAGTTATTAAAGGAGGTATAGATCTTATCATGCAAGTTCGTATGAATTGATAGTTGCTAACAATTTTTTAGATGGATTTCATGAAAGGTGAAAGAAGGATGAAGTTTATATTTTTTCATTTATTCTATTGATTGAAAAAGATGAATGTGTTACATGATTCTATTTATCATGAAATGAAGTAGTCTTGTATCGTTAAACAATAAAAAGGCTAGATAGCCTATTTATCTGTATCAATTCTGAAAAGGAAAATTGTATGAATTATTATGTCTTAGAGGAATTTTGGACAAGTGATTCAAGAAATGAATAAGAGGTTGTTTGATATTCTCGGTCACATGTATTGTTAGGATATGAAAAGGATGACTATGAAATTTAGTTCCTACATGATCTATATCTATGATACAAGATTATATTCCATTAATACACACACACACAAATATATATAAAAGTATTTGATTTATGGAAATTGAATAAGGCTTGATGAATACTTTGAGTACTATAATGCCTTAATATGAAGATGAAGTTTATCAAACTAAGTAAAAATATGAGTTGCATTTACATAACTCTTTAGACTGGGTGCTAAAAATTTGTATACTTGGTATAAATTAAGGTTGCTATAATATTGTGGTATAGAGTGAAATATATGATTGATTGTAGCAATTTAATTAAAGTGTATATATATTTATACATTATATATATGCATAAATACATCTGTTAATGTATGGACATAAGTTGATGGTTAAAGGTATAAAATGATGTCTTTACCTAGTTTTAGCTTAGTATGGAAATGGTTATTCTTGACAATATTTACTTAATTATGGTCAAAGTATGATCATGGGAACTAAAACATTATGGAGATTTAATTGTAAACTTTGCAATTATTTAGGATAGTATGTACTACCTCTAATTAAGTAAAAGACAACTGTGAACTCTCATTAGAACCTTAGGTATGAAACCTCTGCTGGGAGTAGCGATGGTTAACAAGGATTATCAAGTCGGGGAATTAATTAAACTAATTAAAATTGTTAATATATGATGTACCATTTAGCGGAACTCGACGGGCTATCTCAAAGATAAGCTATCATGTAGTACCCAATTAATGACATATGTCATTACTTGGCTACTACGGAGTAGTTCTTTGTGACGTGATACTGTCAAGATCCTCTAAATGTAATTATCATAAAGCCATGAGTTGAAGTATGAGATAGGTATGAATTATGAATAGCAGTATGGTTAAGTATTGATGTCATCTTATATGCTTGGTATCAAAGTCTACTACAATGATCCTTCAATGCAAGTTATGTGAAGTACAAGTGTGTGTCCATGATATGAGAGTATGTTACAAATTATGTGTCTCACACCATTGATATGAGTAAAGTGAGAAATATTTTCGTGTTAAGATCAATATAAGTACATCATGAGTGGCATAGAGCCTTCTAAAGTCAAAGTATCATGATTATTAGTTAGAGCATAGAGTGAGCACGAAGAAAAGTATATTACAGTGCATGATCTCATAAGAAGATATGACAAGGTGATCTAGTATCAAGCTTTAAGCCTCTTAATGAAGTGCTAAGTTCTCAAAGGGAATCTACAGGGGTACTAGTTGGAGAAATTGTGGTATTTCCTCCAATTCAGTGGACTTTTAAGAAGTATATGAAATGGAAAATGGAAATGCTTCACTCAAGTCATGTTAAAGATCAATAAGGGCTTAAGAAAAGTACTTGTCTTGGATCTTGATAACTCAAAGCTATGACTGAGTATGATTATACTAAGGGATAGGTTTGTGTTCACAGTAAACAAAGGATGACAAGTGTAAGGAACTTGACAAATCTAATAAGTCTAAAATGAGGCTCTTGAAGCTAGTAGATGTTCCTCAAGAAGGAAAAATATCAAATCAGTGGTCTGAGCTCCATATCAACCTCCATAAAAGGTGAGTAGCTGATTTTTTAATGAAAAGATAACCATTCTATGCCCTTTGTATGCGTTTCTTCCATTGAAATGCATAATGTCAATATCATTGTTAAGGATAAGGCCTAAACCAAGAACAAGTGTAAAATGTTGTAAAATATGGTTCAAGGTGATCTCAATATGCTAAAATAGAGTTGTGGAGATTTCTACAATGTTGTACAAATACTAATCGGATGTCTTGTGTATGTGAAAGTTGAATGTGATAGTGTATGTAACTCTGCATTGAGGGTTTGTTAACTCAAAACCCGGGTCTAAAGAGGTAAACAACAATGAATGAAGTGGTTGGAACTCATTTCAAGGAAACAAGGGTATTAATCGTGTATGATAATGAGACAAGAAAAATGAAGTGTAGAAATGTGTATTTGGTCTCTAAGAAATGAAAAAAGTAATATGAAAATTATGTCTTAGTCCTCTAATATTCAAGTGCACAATGGAGTCAATAGTTGTAAGTCATGTAAGAAGAAGGCCACCCTATCAACTCAATCTATAAAGAATGCATGAAGGGTATGATATGGTAACCTACGGTAACATCATCATATGTAAATATGGTTAGAAATGTTTGTGTGTATACCTTAAGGATTGAATGAGAAAATATGTAGAATTGGTTTGAAAGCAATTGTATCAAGATTAAATAACCCTAGAAGTGAAAAAGTGGCATGCTACGGTATTGGAATGAGAAGAAGGTATTTAAGACTGTCAAAGTAAATATCAAATGTTGAAAGGCAAGTGTGTCTAGTAAGTAAAAGTAACGTGGAAGTCATTATGGTCTATAAGAAGGTGTGAAGGTTGGTCCATAATAATGATCTCAAATCAAGATGTCTTTAGAAGTTTGTGAATGCTTAAGTTTCGTGCTTTAGGTCATTTTATGGTCTGACACGATCAAAAGTAAAATAATACAGGTCATAAGGAGTGGGTTTCATTAAAGAGCAATGACAAAAGTGAATTCATAAGTTCAAAGGAGAAAATAAAGCCAACCTAAGGAGTGTGGAACAACTTAAGGATGGATTGATAATTACGATTTATGTCTCTTCATAGTAACTATCTCAATATGAAAGGCTATGAAGGTATGTAGAATGAATCATTATGCTTGATAATGTGTATTCCTCAAAGTGATAGAGGTATAAAAACTATTTTTGACTGTTATCATGTTGATTAGAGGTGTGTGTTGTTTGAGTTATGGTGAATAAAGGAAAAGTCTATATGATTTGAAAATGTTTCTCTAAGCCTATTGATAATTATTTCAAAGGTATTTAAAAGTCTCCTCAAGAATGTGAAATTTGTGTTATTAAGGAGATACTTGTTCAAAGAATTCATTTTGGTGTATAGATCACGTTACTTATTGAAAAAGCTTCTTGATATGTTGTGCAGAGTTTGTGCATCGGTGAGGTGGCATTTGAAAAATATATGAAGGAAAATGGAATCGAGGGATGTGGAGAGTCTCCTCAAGGATAGTTGAGTAGAAAAGAGTGAGAAATGGAAGAATTCAAGGAGAAATATGAATCTTTCTTATAGTTGGAAGACAAAAGAACATGGCACAAGAATTTTCCTAGGGGAGTGATTAAGATTGGTGTTATGCATGGTATAGTGTGATTACATGTTTTTGTGTCTTTGGAGCTGTGAAATCCTTGAAGCATGTGCCTAATCCTCTAATGGTTAATGTATGGAATTCTATTTGATAACTAAGATGGCACTAAGTTGAGAACAAGTGTGTCACTAAACTGTAAACATGAAACCTCATGCTACAGGTGGACTAAGAAATATTTGTAAGGAATTTTATCCAAGAAAGTAAGATATTGTGTGTTTATTCATGATTTCAAAGTCTGTGAAGACCAAAAGGATGTCTACAGTGAACTGTGTGAAAGTGTAATAAAGAAAATATGATAAGACGCTTCAAAATTTCAAATTTAAGTTTACAATGGATTGCATAGGTCAAGTGATATATTCTAAAGAAGTTGATAAAGAATTTGCAGATCTAGAATTCAATCCTAAATCTTGACATATTTGTATGGCCCTAGAAAATGAATCAAGGAAAGTTTCAAATAGTGTGAAATATTGCTGACTCAAAACCTAGGTTTATGTGTGTATATGCCAAGAGGTCAAACACTTAACAATGTTCGAGTGGAACCGAGTGAAGTAATAGTGGATCGAGTTGAGAACATCAAGACATGTGAAAATAAATTGTTGATAAAATCTTGGAAAGAAAAGACATATAACACAGAAAATATGAGACTTTTGGACAAGAAAATCTAGTTTCCAACTCAAGACAAATGGTGTGAAGCATATAATGCAACAAAGGAATCGAAATATTCAAAACACAACATCATCCAAGGGGGAGCTTCTTAGGTATGAATCATTTATCAAGCCTATCTCGCATATTTCTCATGGTGTTTTAAGGTTTTCCCTTTTTAATGTTGTAAAATGTGGAGATATTCATATATATTCAAAGTTTGTATAAGTTTGCGAAATGAAACTAGGTATGCAAGTGTTTTTTCCATCAAGTTTATAGGTTTATGAGGTGTTTCCATCAATGAAAAAGGGGGATTTTGTTGGACCCTAGTCATTTTTACTGGTGTTGTCATTGATGTCAAGTGGAATTGATGGAAAAAATAGTGAGTAGTGGAGAGTGAGTTTCCAAGAAGTCAAGAAAATGAAGGTTGATTGGTAGTGTCTTAATCGGTGGTGTATTGACCTTCGAGGTGGATTCGAGATGCTACAGCTTATATAGTGAGGTGGTTTCTCATTGAAGGTATTGTACATGTTATGTCATGGTCAAATAAGCATGGGAGCAACCTAAGAATGTTGTCTAGGGCATGTGTAAGAAATAAAAAGCTTAGTTTAGCTCCTAGAGGAAAAAATCAAAAGTTAATCAAAGTTGCTCTTGAGAACTAACAATGGTTGCTAAGGAAAATGAGATAGGTATTATTTGTAAAGGAAAACCTATGGCTAACCAACACATGGAATGTGCATAGGGGTGTATTTTGGTGCTCCATGCCAAATTTCATCAGATTTTGAAATGAGGATTTAAAGTTATTCAAGTTTTTCTAAAACAAATCTCTTGAAAAATGCATTTTGATGCATCTATCATCTTAGCACCCAAGAAAAATATGAAGAATCCTTCATATAAATAATAGAATAAATTTTTGGAGAGGATTATAATCCTGAAATGTTGTAAAAGGTTTGGAGCAAATTGGACAAGTTTTAAAGACGTTATAATCATTTTTCTACAAGAGTTTTCTTTCTCTCTAAGGATCCTTTTTGAGTTGATAGGCATAATATAAGTTCTTCAGAATCTAAAGCATTGGAGAATTTTTTTACATTTATTTGAATCATAATATATCTCTTCCAAGTCAAAATGGTGACTTCATTGCATATCAGGGTGGACTATGCTATATTTGCATGTTTTTGCATTGTGAGATTGGGTATGGGAGATCATACTTTAAGGAATTCTAATCATGTAATTCTTTAGTAAGATGTTTTTCAAAGGTTTTGTCAAGATTCATGGTGTTTTCATCTTCTACATGAGCAAGATAGTCTACTTGGAACCTCCAAATTGAAATTGTGAAGTGTAAGTATTCTCCAAAGGTGCTAATATCCAATGATGTCCTACATACCGATAAGGAAACATGAAAGGAAACTTATATATATCTCTATTCAAAAGCCTATATTATATCAATTTGAAATCACATACTTTTTTACCTTTTTTCTTTTAAGAGTCAAGAGCAAGGGTGCAATGGTTGGAAGGTAAGCTGCAATAACCAGGTTAAATCTCTAAATTGATATTTTATGTCTCAAACACTGTATGAAGTGAAAATTCTATTTAAAACCTTTGTAAATGATGGTTGAGCATATCATGGAGTTTTTTGTTGAATGAGAAATGGTTCAAGGTATTTGTGTTGTCTTAAGACACCAAAAATGCTATGCGAAGAACCTTTATCTATTTCCTATCATGTTATTTAGGATCTAACATCCAAGAGATGTATTTCTTGAAGTCTCGAAATGAGTGTGAATTCCCCCATTTAAGTGACAATATATAGATTATGTTGCAAAAGTGAAAAATTCAATGGGTCAAGTAGTCAAGTGATAAGTAAGGAGTTATGTTACAAACCCCGACAGAGCGGGCATGGATCCAAATGAATGATCGAGTTTTAAGAGGCCGAAGGAGTGGTCAAGGAAAAACAAGCATGTTGGAGGTGTCTTCCAGACACATTGATCTTTGTGGAATGCTAAACATAAAAGAAAGACCATAAATGATCTAGGAAATAATATTTTTTTCTCTCAGTGCACTCTATGCATGAAACCTTGTAACTAGGTTTTGTGGAAGTCAAATGAGTGAAACTCCAAGACCATCCATTGAAAATTCTAAAAATTGTGGAAAAACTTCGTATGGTGGTCATGATCACATTGCAAAAGATTTTAAACATTTTTTCATCTAGCCATGAAAGATAAATTTCTGACAGCTTGCCTCAAGGTTCTTTTATCAATTCTACATCCGAATGTTTAATCAAATTTCAAATATTGTTTCTTCATTTCAAGGACACGAGTTCTCATATGAAGCTTCAAATGGATAAGTTAGAGCTCATCCACATTTGGAGTGATCTCAATTTCAATATGTAAAAACATGTGTCGGTGAAATGTCTACAAGATCAGAATTATGTGTCACCTTCGAGTTGGCGATTAGGTGAAATTTAATGAAAAAGGATCTTGGATCAGTTAAGTATGATTTTTTTGAACATCAAGAAGTAGTTGCAATGTGTTGAAAATTCAAAGTTTGCAACAATGAACAATGTAGATCGACAAAACAACTAATTAGCTTCCTTGGGAAAATGAATAAGAATATGATCAATTTGCTGAAAGAATGAAACTCTAAGGAGAAGTCCAAAGGTCATGAGGCAGTCAAAAAAATCTATTCCCATCTTTAAGTTTGAAGAAGAATGTGAAAAGCCCCCTTTTGATAAAAAACAATGAAGAAGTTTGTAAAGTTCAATGAATGTGAAAATACCTTAGGGTTGACAAGAAGTTGAATGGTCGGGAGGAAGACATATTGTATATTCGAAGTAAAATATGAATTGGAGTGAGGTAGGTAGACAATTAGAAGATGAAGTAATGTGATCACTATGTTACTTGAATTGTGTGATAAAAAAATAGAGAAATAAAATGTATTGGTGTTGTGGATAGAGTGAGATAGTACATGGAAAATGACTAAGTCCCTAAGAACAGAGGTTAGTGCACACAAGCGGCATTGTAGAAGAAAGGCGCATGAGGACGTGCGTGTGAGGAGAATAGGGTTTTCTCTCTTAAGTTGGATAGGGATGCGCGCTAGAGGAAGAATGGATAGACCAAACACTTAGCCAGTTTTGGAATGAAAAGCTAAATATAGACTTGGAGTAGTGGCCAATAAAGGTTTTTAAGATAAGATTAAAGAAAGAATACTTGTAGTTCAAACAAGGTATATTTTAGGATAATATCTCATGTGAAGGAATATAAAGCGACATGCATAGTTTTAAGATAATAATAGGATGTAAACTAGAGTTATCTATAGAAGAAATATTAGTAGAATTACCTGCATGATTTTTCATTTGTCTTGTAAGCGACACATGGCTATTCTTAGCATGTGACCTATTTTGAGGATGTATAGGTGGTGAAGGGAAAGTCCCCACCCCTATATATATGTATTGATTTGCACGGTTTAGGGATCATCATCCATGTTTATTAGAGTTTGTTATCACTGAATTAAAATACCCTCCGATTTGCATAAGTGTGTGTGCTTGAGCTCACAGTGTGATTGAGTAACATGGGTACTATCTCTAAGTTGTGGGACTTGCTACTTGAGATAGACCTCCAGAGAAAGATGACTCTTCTTTCTAATCATAGTGCAAACTGAATCTATTGAAAGGAAGCTACTAACTATCTCTATCCTAAAATTTCTAAGGGATAAGGGAGAGAGAAATAACATGTAAATGAAGGAAAACTACACTACATAGGTGATGCACCAAAATAAGGGAATGAGAACAATTTCCAATGTGTGAAAATGAAAGAAAAAAGTAGATCATAGAGGGTGATGACAATTCTCCATAGTCTAATAACAACATTCACAACACATTTTCATGCATACATAATAATAGTAGACCCTTGCAAGAGTACATAATAGACATAAACATCTACAATAAGACTAGAGAGGCAAGGAGAATGCATAAACATAGTAAGGGAAGATACATCCACAAACTTGCATCTATTGCTTCATTAATATACACAATTCTAAATTATTACAAAGGAAATGCCTAGATCACCATGCAAGGAGTCCACTACAAAGGCCTGCAGCACATTGGCTTCACAAAACCAAAATGATAGAGTTTTTCTACTCAAACTATCCCCCTTTACAATGAGCCCAACATTTCAATTTATAAAATTTTGGAAGAGAGAGAGAAAGAGAGGGGATGCAAATCCCAAAATCCACTTTCCAACAAATTGAAAATCATGATAAATGAGTGTGGTTGGTGAATATTGACTTGTAGAAGCAATCTCAAGGTATCCCATAACTTGTAAATAATGAAAGAATGATTTCCCATGCTCATTTAATGCCCTTCCAACCATTTTCCAACAACCAAACAAAACTAGGCTCATTTTCCTTAAAAATCATCATCAAATATTCATAAGTTCTTACATTTTTTAATTATTGTATGTCGATATTGGATCCATGATTCCAACAAGAATAATTTTGTGAAAATTTGTTGAAAATTGCTCAAGTTATGACCTTTTGAGTGATCGCAACCATTTTGAGTTTCACAGGGGTTAATTGTATTTTATGGGACTGAGCATTTTATTTTTTTGGAGCTGGAGATGTTTCTTTTCTTTTCACCCACCTACCTTTCCAAAAATAATTTTTTCAAAATTAAAGCTCGGATCAAAATCTATGCCTATTTTAAGATCAGGGTTTGGGTGTTCCACGCGGCTCTCATAATCCGCATTAAACCACTTTCCCTTTGCATTACGGGTATTGTGGGATTTTGGGGAACTCATGGAGCTAGGGTATAAGGGACGTTTGGGCCGCCGAGACCCGATTCACCCACAATGCACTCTACCTTCTCGGATGTACCACAATTTCACCTCCGCGGGGAACTCACGTCCCCGCAACACCTTTTCTGCTCGGGTCCCTTGGGCCTCGCAACTTGGTTCTCACCTGCACAACACTAATTCAATTCCTCCTTTATTGTGCAAAGTGATTTCAAGTTTGTGGGGAACTCATGTCCCCACGGTACTTGGACCACATGAGCCCCGAACTTTCTCCTTTTCTGCAGCAATAATACATTGGACCCACTTTAATGCCTTTGCAAATCAGGTATTGTGGGTTTTCGGGGAACTTGTGGCCTAATGGAACTTGGACCACCCGGGAAGTCGGGACATGATTTACCCACAAATCATTGTTTCCTTAGCATTTCAGACCCAAGTCAAGGATGAGGAACCCTAGTTTAATTCGTAGCCATTCCACCTGCAAATTTCTAGACCTGACAAATGCATTAAAATAGGTCCCTTTTCTATTTTTTTTAAATTTTTAGCAAATTTTTACTAACTCATATTTTACTTGAAAAGGGGAGTTATAGAAAATAAAAGGTGTGGCCCCAAAATCTAGATTTCTTATATTCACCATTTTTATCTCTCAAAGTCTAAAGAAATTATGCAAGTTATCGAAATCACCTTGGGGTAAATTCCAGATAAAAATTTGGTGACTCAATGGGGCTATCTTCCTACCAGATGAAATGATTAGTGGCCTTGTAACATCCATTGGGCATGGTGTCAACCTAACAATCTAAAATCTGATCTGAAACTTGAAACCCCGCATACTTGAGACACTAAAACACCATTTGCTTGAACTCGAACTTCCTCCCGCTACTCGCATTCTCAACTTTCATAAGAAAATCTTGAAAACAAGATTTGTGAGAGTGGAAAATTGCTTAAGCTATGAACTTCATCCATTCCCGCATCTGCAATCCGTTAAGGTTGAAGGGTGAACATCTATTAGTTTAGACATCATGGAACTCTATTAAGTCCCTCTTTCTTTCTTCTTCTAAACGCTCCATTCCTACTTTTACCGGAGCTGATTTTTGGCTTGGGATGTCGGTGCAAGGGTTGTTATCAAGCCTTAAGAGATATGCATGGTGGATTATATATGTTGTTTATACACCGATCAAGGATGAATGAACACTAGGGATTGCCATCTACCATAATTATCAAATCTGCCCCCCACTATGATCCCTTGATTCGAGGAACTCAACTACTAATTTGAGGAAGAAAAAGAATTGAAGATTTGAAATCTATTTCTTGACCTGATTTTAGTTGCTTTGCATTTGTTTGAATTTGAAATTTGCAATTGTTGCAAGAAACTATGAGCTTCCCACCGCAAAATCGAAGAGTGACGAACTATATACAAAGCATATAATTGAAACAACAAAACATGTGCACCAACACTTAGGGAAATTAAAACCTACTCTAACAACAACAACAATGTGCACAAGCACTTAGAGGAATTGAAAATCCTAGACTAATATGTACAAGGGTGAGAAATTCTTCCTTCTAGTAGCAATGTTTGAGATAGATTCCATTGACTAGAATCTATAATTCTTCACCATCCAACTTAGCTAGCCAAAAGGCATTAATAATTTTGCATTTAGTGATCATATACAGATCAGTCCATATTGCATCGAAGTTGGAATGCTTTCCCAGTTTTGCACGATCAACATCCCACTTCAACACCAAGTCTCCTACTTGGAATATCCTAGCTTTAGCATTCTTATCAAAGCTTCTGTTGATCAATGCTTTTTTTTTTACATGGTATGCAATGTATGTTCACTTGCTTCTTCTAATTCCATAAGCTCTACATACCTAATTTCTATGGGCTCAAACTTAGCTAGTTCCAACTATTTCATGAGTTCGAATGCCGAAACGCAAGTGATATAGGTAACACCACTTCTTTCCCGTACACAAGTTTGTAGGGAGAGCTACTTGTAGACCTCTTGGGTGTGATATTATTCACCCATAGGGATGATTTATGCTTTATGTGCCAAGTTCTCTTACTTCCATCAAGATTTATTCTTATGATTCTTAGCAGGTTCTTGTTTGCAGACTCTGCTTGACCATTACCCTGAGGGTAATAATTCAAAGAAGTGCCGAGATGAATTCTGCTTTCTAATAGCCCATTCTCTGATTTTTTTCCAAGAAACGCCAATGCATTATTTGATATGATGGTAGTAGGAACACCAAATCTGGTTACCAACCCCTCATAGAAATCCAAGATGCTTGGATTCATTTACCTCCTTAAGTGCCACTGCTTCATTCTACTTGGTGAAATAGTTTGTTTCCATAAGTATCCACTTGTGGCCTTGACTTGAATTTGGATTGATAACTCCAATGAAGTCCAATCCCCATTGCATGAATGGTTGATCTACTGAAATTGGATGAAGGGGTAATATTGCTAACCATTCTTTCCCTTTGAAGAATGCACATTTTTGGATTTCTTGATACATGAGTAGCAATCAACAAACAATGTAGGTCAATAGTAACCAACCTTCATAATTTTGAGAGTTTTTACTCATGGAGCGAAGTGGCCTCCTGCTTCCCGTCATGGAACTCATGTAATATCTTCTCAACCTAACTTGTTGGGACACACCTCAATAACACCTTGTTCACATCCTTCTTGAATAAGATGCCATCAATGAGCACATACTGGAATGGATTGTAATATGAAATATATCCTCTTAGCTTTGTTCCATTCTAGAGGGAAAAAACTGTTTGGAGATAATGCACCATGTCTTGAGTCCAACATGGGATGGGTGCATCATTAGATAGTTGTTCTTGATCATTCAAGTACCAAGACAACCTCTTCTTCACTTTTTGACTCGGCTTGTTGTTTGGAAGCGAGATTCTCACACAAACCTTTGTCATGAACCATCTTGGTCACTTTGATTTCAATATCATACTCCATTACGCAAGTGATCCAACCTACTCTCTTCTCATTAAAATCCTTGTTTAGGAGAAAATCCTTGATCCTGACATGAGATACTGTTAGTGTGAGTTATCTTATGTGTCCTCCTCTCATGTTGGAGGGTCATCTCACATGGGTTAGGTTTAGGGTTAGGTTTAGGGTTTCATATGTGTCATGCACTAGGGTTACTCAAAGACCCTATATGTACCCTTTTCTATTCATTTATGAGCATGCCAAGACACTCCACTAGCTTTCCTCTATGCAAGCTTTGTTTCGTTGAGTAAGTTCTTCCATTACTAATCATTTTTTCCTTGATATTGCTAGAGCTTTCACGTTTTCGTTGAAGTGCAACTACTTTGTGGTGCCTCATTTCCGATTCGATTCTCACAAAATATTTTCATTGTATCAGAGCCGAGATCGGGTAAACGTGCACTCGATTTATTTTTTGTTGCTATTACTCCTTGGTTTCGTTATTTTACTCTGCATGCAAGTCCTTTGATCACTATTTTCTGGAAATTATCTTGCAAATATCTCTAACAAGCTTTCTCGGAAAGTTTTTTTGTGTTTTTTTCTTGTGCATGTGCAGGTTTTTTCAAAATACCTTGAGAAATCAGAGGTTTTTCTGCTCTTTTTAGTTGGATGTAACTAAATCCAAAATAGAGATTCTTTTCATTTTTTTTAATTTATTCAAATAAAAGTGAAATTTTTTAAGATCTCTGGTTTTTGCAGGATATTTTTCTATGCATTATAGTCTGTGGTTGCAGGATATTTGTGTTCTTCTGACGTGGTTTCTCATGGAGGAACTTTTGACTGTGCATGGCCTGTAATCTCTTTTTTGGTGCCCACGCATCTGCCAACAAGCATCTGTAAACACCACATGCGTTTTCAACAACACAACCACGTTTTTTTGCTTGCAAGGGCATTTTCAACAACACAGCCACATTTTTTTTGCTTGCAAGGGCGTTTTCAACAACACAACCACATTTTTTTGCTTGAAAGGGCATTTTTTTGGTGTTGGCAACGAAAAACATGATCTGTAACTCCTATGCATGGCCTGTACATTCAAACAGACGCACCAACAAACTCTTTTTCAATCTTACTTGGTATATGTGCATTGTAACCTCTTCTAACGCGGCTTCAGCTTTCCTCCTTACTATTTTGCACGGCTGTAAGATTTGGTAAATTTTTAAGTTCTTTCCTCGATTTTAAAACAAATGGACCATGTTTTCTTTTTTTTGGTTAAAATATTTCTTTTTAAAACACAAAATCAAACAATATTTTTTTTGGTATGTGTTTTAAATCAACAAATCTTTCTTTATTTAAAAGATACTTTCTAAAAACACATTCAATCTTTATTTGTTTAAAAATCTTCATCTAAAAATCTTCTTTTAAAACGTTTCTTTCTAGAACTTGTAAGTTTTAGAAAATATTCAAAAAAGTGCTTTTTTCAATGATTTGTTTAATTAAAGCCTTTTTCAAAATTCATTAGATTTAATTACATTAGATCTAATTTTTCTTTCATTAACATTATTTAAACACTATTTTCTTTGGCATTATAAAATTTGGTCTTTTGGCTTGTATTTTTAACCTTCCGTCGAGTGCCGAAGACGAAGGGTGAGGTTCGGATTGGCAGGTGGCTAATCCCCCCTCGCAATACAAACAAACCCTATCTCAAATTCCATGCCATTTCCAATGGGCATACGTACGACACCTTTTACATGCGTTTAGGGTGCTTTTTAAATCCGTTTGCAGGCTTATTGGCTTTTTCTCATCAATTGCGGGAATTGGTTTTTGCTATAACTTTTGACTCATTGCTCGGTTTTGAGCACTTCTTTAGTCAAAGTTGCATGTTTTTTCACACTCTAGATGATGGGATATTTATCTTTGTAAACGCACTAATTTTATAAAGTGCCGCATTCTGGGGGGTGTCTTTGTATTGCTTAATTCAACTCATTTTTTTGAGATTTGTTTTATTCCTTTTTTTCGTGGACTTGTGAGCGCATCCGCCATAGTCTTACAATAAAGGGATTCTTTCGTGCTGACGTGAGATGTTTTTTCTCACCACCAGGGTTGGCTTTTTCCTCTTTTCTATTTTTTTACTTGTGCTTGTTTACGGTGTTCCTTTTTTGTTGCGCTCCATGAAACACTGTTGTGGTCTCCTCTCTTGCGTGTTATTACGCTAATTGCAAGACGAGTTACCAAGTGTTTCAAACTACACGCATGGACCCGATTGTAATCAATGCACTAAACTATAAAGTGCCGAAAGTAGGGGGTTGTTATTGTCCTGGGTGGTTGTGTTTCTTTTCTACATTTCTTTCTCTCTCTCTCTCACTATGGATGCAATTTCAATTCCTTTTCTTACGCCATTCAAATTTTTTCGAATGGAGATCAAAAATAATAATGAAACTAAGGGGTAAAGGGTTATTTCGCATCACCATGGGAACTGAGACTGAACCAGACGATGAACCTGAAAAATATAAGTGGTTAAACCGTAGTGATGAAGCTTTAGGTATTCTTTGCATGTTTGTTTCTCTTGACTTGCTCTTCCACATTGAGGCGTCTGAAACACCTACATCTGTGTGGAAAATGCTAGATGCGATGTTTGGACAACTAGATGACATGAGAGTGCATGAGTTGGAAAATAAACTACTAGGGTTAAATCCTAGTGACTTTGAAAACCTACAAGCCTTTTTCTCAAAATTTGTCCACATTAGATTATTGTTAAAAGGATTTCAAGTAGAAAAGAAATATTCTCAACTGATCTTGTCGATTCTCTCTAAGCTAGGTCCCGAATATTCTGTCTTCGTGTCAACTTTCTATGCTACAAAAGCTACTTTGGACGATACTTGAACAATGCCTTCCTTTGACTATTTTTCGTCCCAACTCATTCGAGAACAGGAAAAACTCATTCAAATGAGGCCTCTCAAGTCTAAGTCATATGCCCTTGTAAGAAGTACTAGCAAGGGAAAGAAGACTCGAAAAGAAGAAAGAAACTTAGGATCAACCTAAGAAAGAAACCAAGATCAAACCTAAAAATGACACAAACACTTCAACTTCCGAGCCTAAGGCACGAGAAAAGAAAGTATTTGTGTTCCTATTGCAAGAAAGACTCGGTCACGACGAGAAACACTTTTTTAAGAAACAAATTGATCACTTATCTCATTCACTTGATAAAAATAAAATAAGTTTTCCCGAATCCATAAAACAAAGTGCTCAAGGCTTTGAGTCTTCTACCGCAAAAGGTGCTAAAAATGATAAGAAGAAAGGAAAGGACCTTGTAGCTAAAGTTGCTCCTTCATCGACATGGATTATAGATTCTCGGTGCCTCACACCACATGGGTTATTTGCATGTTGAGTTTTCCAACATCGAAGCTTGTGGAATGTCCCAAATCACGATGGGTAATAACACGATAGTGTCGGTTTTCGGTAGTGGATCGGTAGAGATGGATGGGGAACATTTAACTAAGTGTTGAGTGTTCCCGATCTCTCTACCAATATCCTATCGGTTTACCAAATTACTCACCTTGGTGAAGGAATGTGAGTGGAATTTGGTCCTAACTTAGTGATTATTTGTGAGCTTAATAATGATACTACAGTGGCTGAGGGAAAGGTAGATCACCGTTCATGGTTGTACACCTTCTCCCACTTTACTTCTGATTCTACGCCCACTACCTTGCTCACTCATGCAAATGAGGTTAGTAAGCTATGGCATGAGTGTTTTGGACATCTAAATTATCACTACCTTGAACAATTGAGTCAAAACGAAATGGTCAATGGGTTGCCTCGCGTAAATTTTCTAAGGGTCTTTGTGAGGGTTGTACCCTTGGAAAGCATCCTGAAAAGAACTTTGACAAAGGAAAATCTTGGAGAGCCACTCATCCCTTGGATCTTGTTCACAGCGATATTTCTGGTCCATTTCCTTCTCCTTCATTTACTAGAGCTCTTTATGTGCTAACCTTCATTGATGACTATTCATGATATACACAGGGCATATTTTCTTAAGCTTAAGTTTGAAGTCTTTGAAAATTTTCAGACTTTAAGGCTCTTGCTTTGAGAAACAGTGAAACGGTCTATCAAGGTTCTTTGAACCGACAATGGAGGTGAATATATAAATAATAGGTTCATGGATTTACAGTACTTCAAAGGCATCTCTCTCAGAGCATACAGATTCTTATAGCCCTTCACGAATGGAGTCGCAAAAAGAAAGAATCGTACTCAAGGAGATGGCCACTTGTATGATTCACTCAAAATATCTTCCTCTATAGTATTGGGCCGAAGCAGTGAATTGTGAAAATTACATTCAGAACCATGTTCCACACAAGGCAGTAAGAGGGATGACATCCTTTGAAGCCTGGTTTGGATGCAAGCCTGATGTTGAGCACTTTCAAGTCTTCGGATCCAAGGCTATGGCTCGGATTCCCAAGAAGAAACGTAAGGCTTTGGAACCACAATCCAAACCTTGTATCTTCGTAGGGTATCTTGATGGCGTGAATGGATATCGATTGATGAATTCTACTTCTAATGAGTTGTATATTGAGAGAATTTTTAAGTTTGATGAGTCTTCTTCGACTTCTACTTCTCCACCTATAGAGGTTCTTCAGCTCATTGATTCGGATTCTAACTCATCAGATTATGATACTGTTGAGCATGCTCCTCTTCCAGATCCTCTTAACCATCGGATCTTTGAGTCTTCTGATTCTGACAGTAGTGATGATGAGGACTATGTCCCTTCTCACTCAAGTGAAGAATCTTCCCGACTCTGAGCTCGATCCTCCCGGTCCCCTTTGGGCGGGAAAACTTTGCAAAGTGCTTTGGAGATTTAGTTGAGATACTTTAGATATGTGACGTACTCACTCGAGATTTCATTGGACCCCAATCTTTCTCTACCTCTACCTCCGATCCACACATCCTTTCGAGAGGCTTCTGGTATTCCTGAGTGGGATTCTGCCATGGATGAGGAGTATTCCTCTCTCATGAAGAATGATACTTGGGATCTCACCACTCTTCCGAAAGGAAGAAAAATTGTTCGGTGTAAGTGGGTGTTCCGAACAAAGTATGGAGTAGATGGAGACATCAAAAATTTTAAAGCGTGATTAGTAGCTAAGGGTTTCTCCTAGATAGCTAGGGTTGATTATACAGAAACCTTTTCTCCGTTGCGAAGATGACTTCTATTCGACTGACCCTAGCCATTGCCGCAACAAATAGATGGAAAGTCCATCAAATGGACGTTAAGAGTGCCTTCCTTCATGGTGACCTAGAGGAAGAGATCTATATGGAACAAACTCTGAGTTATGTCCAATATTCCTCCCTCATTTATAAGTTAAAGAAGTCTCTTTATGGCCTTAAACAAGCCCCTCGTGCTTGGTATGCCAAGATGGACTCCTTCTTACTTACATAAGGGTTTACTAGGTGTCTCTAAGCTAGGTCCCGAATATATAGGTGTCCCAAATATTTAGCTTCCTCCATTTCCTTGTAAGGGTCAAATGCATGCCTCTTGTTTACCCATTCATCAAGAGTCAAGTCCATATGCTTCCGACCTTAGTATCATTTTATAAGTGCTTGGGAAATCTTCTTTATCAAAGGATTAATAATTTTCATTGATTGGATTCGGTGTATGAGGTTTGATGTGGAAATTTGTGATTGGCTCGAAATTGATTATAGCCACTGGCCGATATATTGTTATAAATAATATGTGTGACCAATCAACAAAAATAACCTCCAATTTTAGCGGTGAAGTCTCTTGACAAGCATAATGCAAAGAGTGGTGGCAAGTCAATAACTGAGACATCTTGTAATACCATTACATTGGGAAAAACATGCAATGTGAGGCTCAAATATTTTATTACTCCAATAGTTGTCACTGATGTCCCATCAAATTACACTACACCCTTGGAAATGACTTCATATTGAAGACCTAGCTGATCAACTATTTGCTTAGGCATGATAGAGTTGCTTGCTCCCAAATCAATCATGCAATTATGGACAATATTATTTCCAATAATTAGCGATATGTAGAATGGGGGAGGTTTCATATTTTTATCTTGTTGATCTCCTTGATTACCTCCTACTTGAGCTGCATTGGTAAGCACCTTTTCTTGTTCTTTGGATGAATGATTTGTTGCGGACCAATTTTCCATGACAACTTGCAATAGATCTCTTTGGCCCAGGATAGCTAATGACTCCCACATTGAAATGTTCACATTTGTTTTCTTCATTTTCTCAAGAATATTAATTGGGGATGAGCTATATCTCTACTACCCTTTTCTTTGCACATTCTTCTCTTACACATGGGCTGTTATAACCGGTATATAGGCTGGTCTAGAAGGTGGTTTGGGCTGATTTTGAGCATTCGAGCTGCACTTTGATTACCAATACCTTGTTGAGTGATAGAGGGATGTGAATCATTTGAATTGGATGACTTTCCCTCTCCAATATTTCTCTTCTTGGATGTGTATTGGCTGTTACACTTTGAGAAGAGGCTAGATTTATTCAGAAATCTTCAACTTGCCAATTGACAAGTGTGATCTCATTTAGAGGTTCTTTATGAGTTGCTTCCTGCTACTAATTTTATTCTTGGCTTGTCTCTTGTTCCACACCCATTGTTGTCACCATAAGAGTTTCATTAAAAACACCATTGAAACACATTGACTGGTTATGAGGTTGATTACATGTGAAGCACCAATCATATTCTTTAGCCATGTTATTTTGCACTGGTACCAAGGCTCTAGATGTGGATGCATCATAGGATTGTAAGGCTGAAATGGCCTATTTGTAGAAGGTTTTACTTGGTTATGATTTGCGCAGCTTGAGCGGTGGTCTATTAGGGTAATCTGAGGCCTATTGGGTTGGATTTGAGGCTAATATGACTTGAAATTTTGAGTTTACTTCCTCTTAATTATCATCAACTCATTTCTTAAAATTTTTAAGCTGCGTCATGACTTCTTGGAGCTCATTTGAGGTACTAGAAGATGAGGTAGAAGCTTCCATGGAGCTTTGATATTTAAGAGCGCAGGAATGGGAGCTAATGTAGGTGTTTGACTAGTGCTTGGACTTTCTAATTATTGATAAAGAGGCATGGGTGGCTGGGGTGTAATTTTTCCAACTTGAATCGGACAATTTTTGGCTCTAATGGTAATACTATATGTTTCAAGTAAAGTTATACCTCCATGGATTGATTGTATCATCATTGCAATATCTGAATTTAGAACTCTTAGAAAGTATAGGAAGGAACCTTCAGTCTGGTCTCACAACAAGTAGAATTCTATCCCATATCCTTTAAAACCTGAAGTTAAAATAAGCCATCTACTCATTTGGTGCTCTCTTGATTGTGGTTAGCTGTTCCAATAGAGATAAGTTGTCTTCCTTCTCCTCAAATTGATTGTGAAAAGCTGCGCACAAATTGTCCCAATTATAGATAGATCCTGTTGTTAGACTCTTGAACTATTTCAAAGCTTTACCCTTAAAGGAGGACACCAACAACTTAACAACAACGTCCATTTCAAAAATTTTGTGAATTGCATAGACATTTTCAATGTCTTAGATGTGGTCAATCGGAGTTGTATGGTTCTCTCTAGTGAAATATGGAATGTTCTTTAATGTTGCAATTGGAATTGGAGTTTGTGTATTGACAATGCAGTGGGATGCTTCTTGTGAAGTTGAAAGAGATATTTTGTGGCTCTTGCAGGTGGGTTTTGTTGTAGATGTGCCATTATAATTGGTCTAATAACTCTAGTTGATTGAATGAAAGGCCTACCAGGTGGAGGTGTGGATAATGTTCTATTTGGTGGAGATGGAGACCTTTAAGCTCCGATTTTCTTCTTCCGTGCACTGGAGATAACCGCAAGTATTAAAAATTTCCTTCCTCTCTAGTTCTTTACCTTTTTGAATTATTCTCATAAATATGATAGGATGGGGCTACTAAAACCAACATATTCTTCTATTTTGGAGTTGTCAGATGTTTAATTTCAAGGAATCTTACAAGATGAAAACTTACAACAAGTGCACACCAATCTTGTTGTAATTAAAATGAAAACTTAGGTTCCCATCCCATCGGCATGCCAAAAATACTATCACCAAATCACAACACCCTCTTATTTGCACAACTATGTGCATGAGCTCACTATGTGATTTGGGTAACATGGGTACTATCTCCAAGTTGTGGGACTTTCTACTTGAGATAGACCTCTAGAGAAAGTTGGCTCTTCTTCCTAATCCTAGTGCAAACTAACTCTACTAAAATGAAGCTACTAACTATCTCTATCCTACAATTTCCAAGGGACCAGGGAGAGAGAAATAACATGCAAATGAAGGAAAACTACACTACAAAGGTGATGCACCAAAAGAAGGGAATGAGAACAATTTCCAATGTGTGAAAATGGAAGAAAAATGCAGATCAGAGAGGGTGATGATAGTTATCCATAGTCTAACAACAACATTCACAACACATTTTCATGCATACACAATAATAATAGACCCTTGCAAGAGTACAAAGTAGACACAAACATCTACAATAATATTAGAGAGGTAAGGAGAATGCAAACAAACATAACAAGGGAAGATACATCCACAAACTTGCATCTATTGCTTCATTAATATGCACAGTCCAAATTATTACAAAGGAAAGGCATGGATCACCATGAAAGGAGTCCACTACAAAGGTTGACAACACATTTGCTTAAAAATGCAAAATGACAGAGATTTGCTACTCAAACTATCCCCCTTTACAATGAACTCAACATTTCAATTTATAAAATTTTGGAAGAGAGAGAGAGGGGATGCAAATCCCAAAATCCACTTTTCAACAAATACTAAATCATAATAAATGAGTGTGGTTCATGAATATTGACCTTTAGAAGCAATCTCATGGTATCCCATAACTTGTAATAGTGAAAGAATGATTTCCCATGCTCATTTAATGCCCTTCCAACCATTTTCATACAACCAAATAGAAATGGTTTTTTTAATTAAAAAATCATCATCAAATCTTCATGAATTTATAAATTTCTTGATTTTTGTATGTTGGGATCAGAGCCATGATTCCAAAGAGACCAATTTTATGAAAATCCACTAAAAATTGCTCAAGTTATGACCTTCTAAGTGATTACAGCCATTTTGAGTTTCACAGGTTTAATTGTATTTTATGGGACCGAGCATTTAATTTTTTTGGAGTTGGAGACGTTTCTTTTCTTTTCACCCATCTACCCTCATTAAAAATAAGAAATACATTTTTTTGGTGTAGAGGATGTGGAGCCCTTTATGAAAAGTCTAATTTTGTAAAACTCAGAGCTCCAGATCAAAAGTTATTCCTAGTTTAAGATCAGGGTCGGTGCCTTCCACGTGGGCTCTCATAATCCGTATTAAACCACTTTCCCTTGGCATTACTGATATTGTGGGTTTTGGGTAACTTTTGGCACTAGGGTACAAGGCTACTTGGGCCGTAGTGTCCCGATTCACCCGCAATGCACTCTGCCTTCTTAGATGTGTGACAATTTCACCTCCACGGGAAATCATATCCCCGCAACACCTGTTCCACTCGGGTCCCTCGGCCCACAAATTTCTTCTCGGCCACACAACATTAATTCAACTCCTCCTTTATTATGCAGCAATTTTAGGTTCGTAGGGAACTCATGTCCCCACAGTACTTGGACCGCCTGGGCCTTAAACTTCTGCCTTTTCCACAATACATTAGACCTACTTCAATGCCTTTGTAAATAAGGTATTGCGGGTTTCATGGAACTTATGGCCCAATGGAACTGGACCACCTAGGCCACCGAGACCCAATTTACCCACAAATCATTGTTTCCTTAACATTTGGACCCAAGTCAAGGACGAGGAACCCTAGTTCAATCCATAGTCGTTCCAATCGCAACCCCTAGACCCAAAATACATTAAAATAAGTCCCTTTTCTTCTTTTTTAACTTTTTAGGAAATTTTTCTAACTCCTTAGATTTTCCTTGAAAAGGGGAGTTATAGAAAATCAAAGGCATGGCCCCAAAATCTAGATTTCTTATTTTCACCATTTCTATCTCTCTAAGTCTATAGAAATTATGCAAGTTATTGAAATCACCTTGGGCTAAATTTTAGATAACGAGTTATGTTGCTGGTTTATATGTACGCATGACTCATGGTGACATTACTATGTATGTATTTAGCTTCTATGTTTTACAACAATTAATATAATGGATATTTGTGGTTGGATATTGGTTATTAACATATATGTTATTGGTTCTTGTATGGTGAAGTTAATCTTGATTCTTATATGAGGTAATCTTACATATGGTTAAGACCTAGATCTAGTTCATGTTATGTTTTATTCTTGAATGGATATTATGGATCTGGAATATTTGTATGATCATGCTAACTCCTTGAACAAGCTGCCATAAAAGAGGGACTGATACCCTTGCGCACTTCGGGTGAGTTCTCAGTTTTTCTGGTGATGTTCCAACATGCCTTGGGCTGATTGGTGAAATAATACGACTATATTTTGGTTCCATTACCGAGACCTCTTTTCCAATTGTTTTCTAGGATGTTGCATGATGAAGACGTACTGGTTGACTTTGATGTTAGAGAATTTAGAGGAAGAGTATGCTCACAGATTTAACACTGGACCTAATTTTGATACACGCATGTGGGTTGAAATGCAAATTTGTATGAAAAGCTCTCTGAGAAGTTTTTCACCTATTTCCCCATAAAGTTGTACGAGTGACTGGTAGCTTATGCATTGAAGAGAAATTAGACATTTCAAACAATTGTTTGGACACATGAAGAATTTCAGGTTCTACATGATGCTGATTTGACTTGGACACGCGTTGTTGATCATTAGTGGAGTGGTGTTTTGAATAAATACATTATGGAGTATGCATTTTCTACTTATTCCTTTCCATAGGTTGCTGAGCTCCAATTCTTGTACGAACCCAAAGGATCTTATTTGCGTGCTATCCCTTTAGCAATTAAGATCTTGATCATAACCCTAGATTTAGAACAATGTCCTATGGCTAGCTAAACCCCACCACATGTGGGGGAAAGAGTAGGTGTGGTGAAAGATGTTGGACTGACGGTAGAAACATATAGAGAAGAAAGGTAGATCAAGTTTAATGAGGTACATGAGAGGGATTTGGAGAAACAACGTGAAGTTGTGGAACAAATGGCATTATAGAGAGAGATGGATTGCGAAGGATTTGGAACTCATGTAGAGGAGGTGGAGCGGGAGCATCTAGAACTCCCCATTTTGGTAATTATGGAAGAGAACCCTCTTATACCTTAGATGAGATCATGCCGGTAGAAAATGCAAGGACCGCGAACATGCATTTGATCCCTCCTGATGACCTAGTCCTTGCACTTGGCTTTCTAGTTTCTATGATAGTCATTAAGTAAGCAAGCTAGTGTGGGTAGTAGAGTAGTGACAGATAGAGTTAATTTTCCATCAAGTTCAAGAGTTAATCAGGTAGCTTATTCATCTATGATGGCGCAATCATCATCTATGTTATTTGGAGGTCCAGTTAGAGGTATATTTTCTGGCACGTCATCAACACAGAATGTGGGCACACAAAATGTTGGTATCAATTTTGGAAGTAGTACAACTTCATAGATAGTGGGAGTTTATTTTAGCACAACTATTGAAACACAAGGTAGCGCATCCTTTGGGTTGTTACTTGCTAGAGGAGGAGGACAAGGAGGGTTAGGTGGCTTGGGATCTAGTGGATCTGGTGGTTCTGGGGTAGAGGAAATACAAGTTATGGATTTAGTGGGCACGGTCCGTACTAACCCCAACAATTGTATTTTGAGATGTCTCTTTGTCTCCCAAAATATAGAGGAATTAAAGATGCAGCTTGAGCATGTGCATATGTGTGAGATACTATGGCACACGAAAGGGATCACAACTCTAGAGCATAAGGCAATTCAATTTGCAACTACTTTGCAAGGGCACGCATATAGTTGGTACATGAAATATGATCTGAACTAGACTTGTGTGGACTATACCACGCTGCATGATGATTTCTTAGTAGAGTTTCACATACCTAAGTTTGAGTAAAAGAGCATCGAGCGTGCCGAATCACATCAAACAGGGCATGGTTGAAAGTATAAGGAGTATGATGCCCAATTTAAAATTTTATTATCGAAGTTGTCTTATGACATCCACCCAAGTCAACATGCTCAATGGTTCATTGGAGATTTGATCACTCCTTTATGAAGGTAGCTCTCACACAAAGAATTATACAGACCCATTTGAAGTGCTTGAGGTAGATCTATATGCTAAGGAAATCGGGAGCTTAGACATTGAAGTTAGCCCATTTACGAAGGCTTAGATTGCAACTAATGCAAAGCACTTGGAGAAGTTGTTAGCTAATTCAGCTCATGAGACATGCAGTGATATTTAATACATGAAATGTGAAGTAGAAGGACATATTAAGGATAGTTATCCTCATAAATTAGTACACACCATATTGCTAGATTGTGAAATCTGTCATTTGGATCATGATTCAAGTAGGTGCCCCTCTACAACGCATGACAAGGAAAAATGTATCCTATTCTTGTAAGATTTACAGGTCTACCACTCATGACACATAAAAATATAGGTTGATTGATCGATTCATGATGTCATTGATACTAGTGTACATCAGACTAGTGTTATAAACAATTCCAAGGAGAAAGGTGAGCATCATGATAATTACAATGAAGGGCACTCTGATGGAAGTGGTAGAGGTAGAGGTCGAGGATACTATGGAGGATTCAGAGGCCAAGGTCATGGTAGTGGATGGAGTGAGTTCCCTCATGGGACATGTTACACATGTGGATCCCCTGATCACTATAAGTGTGAATGCCCTCAGAATGTTATTTGTTCCTTTTATAGAAAGAACCACAATTATGAAGAATGTCCGGATTTGTATGAGCACCTAAGCAAGAAGCACAAGAAAGATAAGGGCACATGAATGGTTAGAGTATAATGCGTTGTGGGAGATCAGTGGCTGCCAAAAGTAGCACTTGATCCTGAGATATGTTACCTGTGTTAGTCACTACATGTGTTAAGGCTACGTGTACCGTGGAATTTTGAAACAAAATCCTATTATTATAAAAGAGGAGGTATTGAATGTAAAGTATCCGACCTACTCATCAGAAAGAAGTTTATCAAGAAACCATGGAAGTTATTAGAAACTTGTAGGGTGAGATATAATGCTTAAAAGAGCAGTCGCAAAAGCTAGAGCAAGCAAACACAATTGAGATTCTTTAGAAGGATGTTGACGATTTGAAGGAGGTTTGTAAGATGCTACGACAATAAAACATCATTCCTTTGTTGGGGGAATGACAAAGGGGAAAGATGTTGTGTACTAGAGTTGAGCGCGAGACAAAAATTTTACATGCTAACTTACCTCCTCACAGTTTGGATTATGACAAAGAGATCACTCTGAATGTAGTTGTTGATGGATGATTGCTAAGTAACATTTTGATTGATACAGGTGTAAAAGTGAATATACTCACCTTGGATGCATGGAATCAGATGGGGAGACCACCATTACAGCCATATTCAAGTTTCTTGTTTATAGCAAATGTGACCGAGGACATTCCCATTGGAGTCTTGAAGAATGCTACAATTACTATACAAGGGACCAAGTTTAATGGGGATTTTGAAGTCTTGGCACTTGCAGAGGCACATGGTTTTCCAGCATTACTTGGGCGCACTTGATGCTATGTGAATATTTTTGATCTATGCTTTAATAAAAGATATATCAGTTTTGAGAACAAGGAGGAGTTTGTTATTATTCCTTTAACAAATGGAAAAGATGCACCTTATGTAGAACCTTTGAGTGAAGAGGATTTGAGAAAAATTATGTGCACACCGTTAGAGATCCTGAAGTGCTCGAGCCATCAAATGAAGGAGTTGTTTAGTGGGATGATGCACATTCTATGAGTGATACTACAAGTGTTGCATATAACAACTAGACACATGGGAATTATGAGATGAGTTGACATGAGATGAAAAGTGTAGTTATACACATAAGTAAGCCATTTTTGTTAGGTGGTTGGGCAGTAACTAGGTACCAAGGTACATTGGTGATGGAAATCCTGAGGTATTCTTACGTGCTATGGAAGCCCAACGGACAAACTAAGTAGAAAGAAGGAATATGCTGGTATATACCCTATGTGGGACAGATGTGCACTAGTGGATGGTATATGAAGATGGTCTTTTAGAGTGGAAAGAAGTGAGAATTACCTTCTTTGCTAGATTTATTTAGAGCAATGCACCTACCGAGACATGTGAATTTCATGGGAAGGATGCTCAACACCATGTTAAACAGTGTGAGAGACTCTAGATAAAGGGACATGAGGACTTACCACCTTCACTATGGGCACACAAGTTCTACTTTAACCTGTGAGGCTGTGTGTGTGCATGGTATTTTTATGTAGAATAGAATAGAGAGACATGGAATTGGTTAGAACCGATTGTAGGTATCATTCAGACCTTTGAATATTTTTCACTAAACCTTTGGTGGATGAGGCATTAAAAATTATGAAGCACTTGAATATGGGAGATAGTGAAAAGGATGAAGAAATTATTCAGAGATACTTAGGTGAGTCAGATCTGAGGCCCATTTTGAAGAAGAAGAGACAGATGCAGAACAACTTGGGCATGCTTGCCTAGAAAAATAAAAAGGTAAGATGGTCTATGTAATTGATGATGAAGAAGTGGAGAATCTGGATGTTGAGCATACTGAGGGTATGCATGAGGTCTTAGATAGTGCAGATGAGAAGGCGTGCGCATATCATGATCCTATGAAAATGAAGAAGATCGATATTGGGAAAAATGCTGAACCTAAGGAGGCCACCATCAGAGATTATTGGTATGAATATGAGGTTGTAAAGATAATTGATCTGCTGCGTGATTTCTAAAACTTATTTCCTAGATTCTATCATGAGTTAAAAGGAATACATCACTTGTTGGGAGAGATTCGAGATAGAGTTAAAGGAATGTGCGCACTCGGTTAGGAAGAGGCCTTACAGGATGAATCCTAATCTACACGTCAAGGTAAAGGAGGAAATTGATAAGATGTTGAAATATGGGATCATTGAGCCCATTGAGGAGTAATAAAGGGTTATCCCTATGGTGATAAGCATTAAGAAATATGGAAGAATAAGAATCTGTGTGGATTATATGGAGTTGAATGCTTCATGTGTAAAGATCCCTTCCCCACACCTTTTACTGAGGAGATTCTGGAAGGTGTTGTAGGGTGCGAGATCTAGTCCTTCATTGATGGATTTTCTAGATACCATCAAGTGAGGATTGTTAAAGAGGATCAAGAGAAGATAAATTTCACCATTGAATGGGGAAGTTTTGCATACACAATTATGCCTTTTGGATTGAAGAATACACCTACAAGATATTTTTCGTGCATTATTATGTAAGCATTCCAAAATTTTATTCGTAAGTTCTTGCAGGTTTACTTGGATTATTGGATATTTTATGGGCTATTGAAATATCATTGTGATAATTTAAGACTTATGTTTGAGAGGTTAAGATAATTGAGCATCTCCTTAAACATTAAAAAGTGCATTTTTGCTACACCTTTTGGGATGTTGTTTGGGACACATTATCTATAAAGAAGACTTGTTAGTGGATCTTGCTAAGGTTTTTGTTGTCTTAGGATTAGAGAAACCTACTAACCGAGTGGGGTGCGTTGATTATTCGGGTACATAGGCTATTATCGGAATTTTATCAAAGGATATGCTAAGATTTCCATACCCTTGGAGGAATTATTGAAGAGTAAAGGCAAGTTCCATTGGGGTGAAGCGTAACAAGGTGCATTTGAGACATTAAAGGAAAGTATTACTACAACGCCTATTATGTGCTTTCCTTCATGGACCAAACCTTTTCATGTGCATGTGGACACCTCTAACATGGCCATTGGTGTAGTATTAGCCTAGCCTGGAGAAGGTATTTTTGATCATCCTATTTGTTTTGTAAGCAGGAAATTGACCCTAACTGAACAAAATTATACAACTACAGAGTGCGAGGCCTTGTCCATGATCTACACACTACATAAGTTTAGATAGTACTTACTGGCTACCCCATTTATATTCTATACAAATCACATGACACTTAATTACTTAGTGAACAAGCCTTTGTTTTGCAGGGGTGCATATGCCATTGGATTCTATTGTTTCAGAATTTGACTTTATAGTGGTGGTTAAGCTAGGAAAGAGTAATTATGGACCAGATCATTTATGAAGTATCAATTCGATGAGGATGCTTAGAGCATTGATGATACAATGCAAGATGAACAACTATTTAGATTAAACCACATACCCTCTAACTTAGAGTAAATTACTATATTTTTGCTTACTAGTGTGGCTCCTGAAGGGATGAAGAGTTTAGAGAAGAAACAACTTGCTGTATGCGCCACACCTTATATGTTGATTAGTGGAGATTTATAAAAATTTGGCCAAGACGAAGGTTTACGTTGGTGTGTGCTTGAAAGCATGATTTCAAGCTATTATGGAGGAAGCTCATGGTGGGATTGCAGGTGGACATTATGCGGATATGCTACCATGTGTAAGATTTTATTGGCTGGCCTATGGTGGGAAACATTGTATAAGGATTGTAAAGAATATTTTAAGGCATGTGACCATTTTCAGTGCCTTGGAAAGCTTGGGCATAGAGATGAAATTCCTTTGAGGCCTATTTCTAGTGTAGAACCTTTTGAAAAGTGGGCAATCAAATTTGTGGGTCCTATTTCCCCACTCACGCATAAGATTGGATCGTGGTACATTATAAGTTGTATAAATGATCTTACAAGGTGGGTAGAAGCAATGCCTACAAAGGATTACATGCCAACTATGACAACAAGGTTTCTATGGGAGAATATTATCATCAGGTATGGATGTCCATTGAGTTTGATAGGTGATAGGGGTAATCATTTCCTTAATGAGACCATTAAGATACTATTGGTAGAGTTTATGGTGGCACACCATAAAGCAACACCCTATCACTTACAGGAAAATGGAACTACTGAGGCTTTCAATAAGATATTAGGACATACATTGACTAAAACTTGTGATGTTGGAAGGAAGGACTATGATGATAAAGTACCTGTTGTACTTTGGGAATACATGACAACATACAAGAGATTGAACAAAGCCACACCCTTTTAGTTGGTGTTTGGCACAAAGGCTATTTTTCCCGTAGAATTCATGTTACCTTCTCTCATGTATTTCCCATGTAGGAGGTTTTGTTGAGGAGTAGGAACTTGAAGAACGTATTGATAAAATGATGCGATTAGATGAGAGGCATACTATAACACAATGGTTTTAGAAGATATAAAATGTCGGGAAGAAGGCATGTCATGATAGACATATTAAGGATAAAAAAGCTTGAAGTTGGGCGATGGTACCTCTGTATGATTCCAAATTTTGTGCCATCCTAGGAAGTTGAAGGTGCATTTCTTGGGACCGTATATTGTGAATTACATACTTGACTCAGTGTTTACCAATTACATGTGCTTTGGATGGGACACGCTTTCCCAATTATTTCAATGAGAGTAGGCTAGAGCCCTACTATAAATAAGTCTTCTTGGTGTTTGTAATAATGAAGTATTTCTAGTTATCCTTTTTGTGTGTTTCCTTTCATTGTTTCTATTTTTTGTTAATTTAGTTTAGTGTTTTGTGTAATAATCCTGCTTGTGCGCAATGAGATGACTACTATCTAATTACATCCATACATAGAGGACCACAAATACCTTTAGTGTGGGGTAGATAAAATGAAGAAAAAGGAAACAAGAGCGTGCGATAGGATTCCTAAGTACCGGAGGGGCACACATAACGGTGGTGATAATGGTTGTTGGAAAATGATAAGGTGTCATAAGGAAAATGGTGATAATAAGGATGATGCCAAAGGAAAAATCCACGTAGAAGAATGAACGCGTAGGACAACATGAGGTAGGTAGTGACATGGAGAACTACTTGGAATAGGATGTAGTGGTTGATGTACTTTAACATTGAGAGTGCACATAAGGATGTCTGGTCAATCGCTGTAGTTTTGCGCGCGAAGGTTATAGAGGTTATGTGCATTAGACATGTGGAGAAAACACACTTAGAAAAGTAGGAAAAGCTGAATTTATTACAACAAAGTATGGTGGTAGGTGGTGTTGTAATTAATGCGGTAAAAATTAAAAAAACTATAAATAAGGGGTCATGGTAAATCATTTTTACCTTGTGAAAATTTACGAATGAGCTTGTGCAAACTAGGGAATCCTTGAGATTATTAGCGAAAGATTGGTCATGAAGGTAAAGATTTGAGAACTGGATTGTGAAGAGGAATACGCCCTTGCACGAGTGAGTTTATGAAAGAATTTCTGCGGGTTTGAACATTGTAGTGTGAAAAGGTAGGTTTTCAGTTAGGGTTTGAAAACTAGGGCATAGATTGTAGAATTTGCATAAGAGAGTTGTGGTTAAAGGTTTGAGGCATCAAGGAAACTAAAGCACAAGGTAAAACTAACAAGTTCTGACAAATAATGGCACCAAGGAGGGCAACAAATCGTTTCACCCAAGAAAAGGGCAAGGGAAAGGAAAAACTGAGTGCGGCAACAAATTTCAATGAGGAGTGGTATTCAAAGATGCAATACCTAGATGGGGTATTGATGGGGATGGAGTGGGTGTCCCACGTAAGGAAAATGGTTATAAGTTATTATAACCATCAAACTAATTAGACCGATAAGGACATGAATTTGTAAATGGTTTGACTTGCAGAAAGAAGACAACAAATGATAAACTAGTATATGATGAATCGATCTGAGAGGACTTTGAGAATGCCCAATTATTACAACTATATGAACTACCATTTTTAGAAATCTTGAGAGATTGTACTAGTGGCTGATGTCACACATACATGAAGAATATTTTTACTTTACTAGAAGGAGAATGTGCATAACCCCACACTTAATCTAAAAATTCACTGGACTCGTATGTACTAGGGAGTCATTTGATGATGATTTAGGTGATAATGAGGCTATCAAAGAAACAACTAAGGAATATGAGTATAAGAAAGGTGGGTGCACCTTTGATATCTCAAATATCAGTAATATGGTGATGAAGATGGCCATGCACCTTACTAAATTAAGTGGACAGGAAAGGTGGACCCAAGTTAATAAGAGGTGGTTGAATGTATGTAAGAAGATAGCTAAGGGGACCATCTACAACATCTTGACCTTCATTGCAGAGGATATAATTGATGCCGCGTGAGATGGAGACAAGATAATGTATGGAAATATCTTGCTCTTGATCATATTCTCTGAGATTGGGGTGCCTGATGGGTCAAACAATAACATATGGGAGTACCTGAAGAAGACCCCTCCCCTGCTAAGATATTTGTGGCTTATACTTATGATACTATGACACCGACATATAAGGTGCGCATAGATAAATGGTACAAGTAGATGCGTGATGCCTTCGAACTGAGTGGAGGATCCTAGAACACTTTCCAGCCCTAGTAAAATATGAGGCTGAATTTGTAGTTTACCAACAATTTTGCATTGGCAGGTTCACTCTAATTGATGGCACCAAGATCCCATGGTGTAAATTACCATTTGAATTTACTATCCATTACTTCTAAAGCGCGGTTAATATGTTCAAAGAGGTAAAGAAGTTGATATTTGATCTAAGTATTGTAGATCAAGAGCATCACGAGTGTGCCAAACACTTGTCTACCCAAAGAAGCATGCATATGTGGAAAGGTATGTCTCACATGACATACAAATGATCAAGCCTATTACAATACCGATTGTTGGGGCCACTGCAACAAGGGTGTATATTTATCTATAGTTGAAGTTTGAACAAGGTGCATATTTAGAGGATGATGTAAGTATACTTGAGGACCCTTCAAGGAGAAAGAAGGTAGAGATAAAGAAGAAAGATAGAGAAAATAATCCTACAACAAGCAGGGCATTGAGCACACATGAAGGCTAGGCCACAAGGACAAAGGAAATAGATGCATGTATGAGTACTTATACTTGAAGGAAGAGGTCCCTAGTAAAAGAAAAGTCTTTGGTGAAGAAGAAACCAAGGGTAGTTCGAGTTCGAATATGAAGAAACATAAATATTAAAGCATGAAGAGACAGAGGGGGAGGAGGAAGAACAAGATCCTAAGAAGAACCCCCCCATGTGTATAATGTGCACGAGTTTGATGAGGAGAAGAGCACACTTTCGAGAGGAGGTTAGAGAAGTATAAGTGGATGGAGAAGAAGAAGTTGAAAAAATGTGCAAGATACTATGCACATCTCTGACCCAGAGAAAGATACCATTATGGAACGAGAATTTGCAGGGATTATATAGACCTTGGTCGATTAGGAGGTGGAGCACAATTTGCTTTGAAGAGGAAGAAGAAAAAGAGAAAGGTGGGAGTCTAGGGAGGAGAAACAAGTTTGGTGATAGGTTTCCCAAAGGGTGCGTGCACGGGGTAGATGCGCATACATTCCTCAAGGACCTATTATGACCTATGATGTAGATCCCAACAAAGTATTACGCGGCATCTGCTACAGGAGTATAGTACTAGTAGAAAAAATTTTCTATTGGTCATATTTTGATAAGGAAGGTGCATTTCCATGCATGAGAAAGATGTTGTCCTGGACGTTTGAGTCCCATGTTGATGAACCCAAGTTTGAAGTCAATACAAGGGCATTGCTAGATACACGCACTTCACCGAGTTCCAAGGAGATGAATCCAATAGTGGATTCTCAACAATTAACTGATGAACATGCATGTAATGTGTTGAATAAGGTATTAGTGGAAGTGGAGGCCAGATTATTTGGGAGGAATAACATAATAAAAGCATTGGAAAAGGAGTTAGAAGAGAAGAATAAGGAGATTATCGAGAGGGATAGGGAGATAAAGGGGAAAGAACATATTATTGCGTAGTTAAAGGTTGAGCTGTGGGAGGAAAAGGGAAGTTACACAAGGCGTATAAGAAGGTAAAGTTGATAGAAAATTCTATCATACTAGTGCGCCTGAGTTAGCCCCCTTAAAAACCTGTATGAGACAACCCTTCATTGTTTAGAAGATTTAACACGTGTAATCACGATGAAAAAGCAACCCTTGACACTAGAGTTTGTGGAAGAAGTTATGGCGCGTTAGAAAAAACATGAGAAACAACATATCGATGTGACCATAACTCAGTACATTGAGCTTCTTGCGTCAGTTAAGACCACAACTTATATGGCCAAATTTTTCTATGACAACTATGAAGATAGGGATCGGGTGGCAAGTGTGTTGGTTACCACTCATGAGGTAGATTTAAAGGAGTTCCAGATCAAGAACAAAGAAATTTTTTCAGAAAAAGATAGGATCCTTGCAGAGGTTGAGAAGAAGAGTGACACTATTGATATATTAAGGACCTCTATAAAGAATAAGCTCAAGGAATTGTATCCCCAGGTAATGCGCAAAATGGACGTGCTGACAGACCTTGGAAAATAGTTGGAAAATTTGGTTGACACATTCAAAGCCAAGGGTGAAGAGATAACATTTGAAGAATCAGTACATGATGGGGGATTTGTTCAAGCAAGTGTAGAGTGAGGTGGAGGGATGGAATACAATTGAAGCATCATTGAATAAGGATTTTCCCATCCTCCTTACATAGTGACAAAATTATTTTATTCTTTGGTGACGACAGACATTCTTTTATTCTTCATGGATGTAAGATTCTTTATTCTTTATTCATGGAGAGATTAATCATATTACCCATTTTTGGGGGTGACAATGAAGCAAGTGTGGGGTAATGTTGAGCATGGAAAATGACTAAGTCCTTGAGAACAAAGGTTAGCATGTGTAAGAGGCATTGCAAAAAAAAAGGCACACGAGGACATGTATGCAAGGAGAACATGGTTTTCAAACTTATGTTGGATAGGGATGCACATAGGAGGAAGAATGGACAGATCGAACACTTAGCCAATTTTGGAATGAAAAGCTAAATATAGACTTGGAGTAGTGGCCAAGCAAGGTTTTGAAGATAAGATTAAAGTAAGAAGACTTGCAGTTCAAACAAGGTCTATTTTAGGAGAAGATCTCATGCGAAGGAATATAAAGTGACATGCATAGTTTTGAGCTAATAATAGGATGTAAACTAGAGTTATCTATAGAATAACTATTAGTAGAAGTACTTGCATGCTTTTGTATTTGTCTTGTAAGTGGAACATGAATATTCTTAGCATGCAACCTATTTTGAGGATGCATAGGCGGTGAAGGGAAATTACTCACCCCTATATATATGTATTGATTTGCATGATTTAGGGATCATCATCCATATTTAGTAGAGTTATGCTGCTGGTTTATATGTGTGCATGAACCGTGTCGAAATTATTATGTATGTATTGAACTTCTATGTTTTACAAAAATTAATATAATGGATCTTTGTGGCTGGATATTGGTTATTAACATATCTGTTACTAGTTCTTGTATGGTGAAGTTAATCTTGATTCTTGTATGAGGTAATCTTGCATGTGGTTCAGACCTAGATCAAGTTCATGTTATGATTTATTATTGAATGAATATTATGGATCTGGAATAATTTTATGATCATGCTAACTTCTTGAACAAGTTTCCATAAAAGAGGGACCTGGTACCCTTGCTCATTTTGGGTTAGCACTCGATTTTCCCGGGTGATGTGCTAATGCACCTTGGGCTGATTGGTGAAATAATAAGACTAAAGTGTGATAAAAAATAGAGAAATGAAATGTATTGGTGTTGTGGATAGAGTGAGATAGTATCCGTGTATGTAAATGAATAACTAACTTTGGAAAGAAGCAAATAAATAGAGAGTAGATCAGATTATGAACTTGTGGGTGAACCGTGATCATGATTTGTTTATGAAGCAACAAGTAGCTAAATGATCAAATTGTATATTGTTATTGTATCTTCCTAAGTGGGTGCTTAGGTCATAGGAGTAGGTGCTCCTTGCAAGTTGCAACTTGCTAAATTAGCTAAGTGGGTGTTTGGCTACCTTCCAGTGGGTGCTTGAAGGATTTTGAAGTAGGTGCTTCATAGGTTGTGTGGGTGCTCAACCAAAATGTATATCTATGGATACTAGGAATTGGTGTTCCTAATAAAAATCTTGATTTCAAGTGGGTTTTCTCCCTCTATGGGTTTCCCACTATAATTTTGGTGTCCTGAGCATTTTTCTTCTTGCATGTACTTTAATTTGTGTTCATGGTTTGATTGTTGATTCTCATCAAGAAATTTTAGAGATTGTTAAATTGATCCACACTGATTCACCCCCTCTCTTAGTGCTTATAATATTCAAAAATATTTGATGAAGTTTTTGATGATTTTGTAATGAAAATGGGTTGTAATGTGTGTTTTTGTGTATTTATGTGTGCAGTGAATGCAAAGTTGACTATTCATGACAGAATCCATTGATTTAGCAGAGGTTCAAGAGGATATGTCTGATGATGATTGGAGTTTTGTGGAGGATGTTGGATTTATAGGGATGTGTGATTATAGATGCATTTATATGTGTCGGGGTTTGTTGTTGGCTTTGATGGAGAGATTGGTTCCAACTACCTACACATTTTGGTTACCGATGCAGTGAGATTATGATCACGGTGGAGGATACCCATAGGATTACCAGACTACTAGTCCATGGAGAGGGTATCTATTATATTGATGAGATGGAGAGGAGGATGTGATGAGGATATTGTATGAAGATGATGTAGATGTTATTCGATATTCATCGGGGGTATTCTATTATCGACTTTGTATTCGACACGAGAGAGAGGTGTGTACCCGAATGACTATGTTGATGATGGGTATTTCATGTTTTGATTTGCTAGACTATGAAGGAGGTAGGTTTCCATGGATGATGATTGGGGTGGTTTTTGAGATGATGGAGAACCATAATGTGTTTTCTTTGTACCTACCTTATTAACACAAACATACAGGAGTTGTGGGCTTCGAGTGTACACAAGAGATTTGGTATAAATGTTGCATTTTTGTTACAATGTTAGGAATTTTAGCACATCACCATAGCTCATCCACATGGTTTGCCATGGAGAGGTGTAGATATGATTGGGATATTTGTTGGGTTTTGAGATGGCAGGAGATGTGGGGAGGTCAAGGGGAAGAGGAGGAGGCTCACTACAAAGAGCTTCGTACATGCTTACAGTTCGAGATGTGGTGTGGAGGCCATATGTTGCTTTTCCGTGTGGCTAGGTTGTGAGCATGAGCTAGATGGTTTACAACACGAGTATTAGGTGCGGGGAGATGAGGGGAGAGTGGGAGCTTGTTAGGTTTATCTATTTCAAACGATAATTTGGTTTTATTTAGGATGTCCCTAAGGCTCTAATGCCTTATAGATGGGAGGAGGGAGATATTGATACTCCTAAGGTAGTTTTGGGATGGAATCCACTTATAGCTGATGAGTAGGGAGCCATGGGTCTAGATGAGCATGGTTAATTAGTTTTGATTGATGATGCTTGGAGTGACTATAGATTATAGGCGGTGGTGGGCTGGTGCATATGCGAGTTTGAGAGAGAACGACCGACTTGAGAGGAGGAAGGAGGCTGCGTTCCCAGTATACGAGGCATAGGAGGCTGTTGATGTGAATGATGATGAGGATGATGATGGTGAGGATGAGGATCTAGTGGCCACGCTGCACAAATGATTGGCCGAGAAGCCCACAATGGAGGTTGAGAGGGATAATCTGCGGAGAGGAGAGAGATGACTTGATTGGAGTAAGGACTACTTTGATTGGTGAGATAAATAATGTTATTACTAAGCGTGATGGTCTTAAAATGCAGATGCCACAAAACACTACTAATCAAGATTGATAAAGAAAACCGTGAGAGACCCTGAAAAGGGCTTTGGGCATTACAGATCTTCGGTATTAGGTGTAGAGTTGGTAGCATAAGCGTAGGATAATAGTCGATGGGTACCTTAGGTATGATGAGCGCTTCTCATTATTAGTCTTTGTAGGTAGAATTATATTATTATGAGGATATGGTGACATAGAAATTGCATAATTTAGTTTTATATGTCGATCACTTTGCACATCGAGGAGCGGTTCCTAGTGCTAGTGTGGGGAGTGTGGGTTAACCACCTCGAGGAGATTTTGGAGGAAATAATGGTGATAGAGGTATGTAGGTGGGTGATGGGAGTGTTTCTCATGTTAGTGGATTCCTTAGTGATATTCATTTTACTGGATAGTTGTATGACATGGGTTGTGTTTTGATATGTATACGGATCTTTTTATGAAGCCTTTGATGTATAGTTTTTGACATACGGAGTGAGGGACTCCTTGATGATGTATCTAAGACTTTGATTATATATATGGTGATCTTGTTTGGGATTATATGTGTTGGTTATATATGTTTTGATTTAATTGTATGTTGTGGAATGTGTAAATATTTTCAATGTTTTTAATGGATGTTTTGTGAGATTATGAAAATATTATATGGTGTAAATGTTTTATATAACTTATGTGATTTGGATACATAAGATGGTTGTGACTTTATATGTGATCCAAATTTTTCAAAATGTATTATAACTTGGTAGAATAGGAGTAAAAAGTGGAATGATTGATTTAATATTGGATTTGATACATACATGATGGGTATAGAAATGTGAAAGCACCTTGCACTTTTAGCCTTTAACAATGTTAACACGAGACTATCAGTGGGTAGTGACACATGTGGGATCTTAGCTATAGAGATGAAGTGATAAGATGTACCTTCCTAGGACATGAAAGGGGTTTGACATATGTAGATAATGTAGGAAAGAGGGTTCTCCTTTTCAACATTTTTCTTAGAGAAGTGCCCCAGCTATAGATATTTTGATTTTGATGCAAACTGATCGATGCGTGAAGTTTTCTTTGATGGGAAAGTTGAACGATGTGGGAAGATTTCATGGGATGCTTTGACATTTGGATTTTTTGAAGGTTGATCGATGAGAGAAGCTGTTTACATGGGTAGCCATCCTTCAAGGGAGTGGTCTACAATTTTGAATTTTTTATTTCTACAAATAGCCTTCCTTCAAGGGATTGGTCTATGATTTTGACTAGTAGCCGTCCATCGAGGGATCAGTTTAATTTTCCTTTTGATATTTTTTGATACATTTTTGAATATATCTCCTTAAAGGGGTCAATTTATTATAGTTATTTCTGATAGGAAACATCCATAGATATTTTTGACTTTTAACTTGAGTTGAGGGTAAAACCCTAATAGACTATTTCAAGGAGGGGAAAGAGATGTATATATGACCTACTCATACGTGCCCCATGACATACTTTAGTTGGTAAAAGGTAGGTATATGTAATGATTATGGGGTTTCTGTTAAGGAGGAAATTGTCCATGTGAAAGATGTGATGAACAAATCCATGGTGCTCTTCTTTAAGGTTTGTATGGAAAGTAACAGAAAACCACATACTTTCAAATCATTATGATGAGAAAATGACTGGTTGATGGTGTAAGAGATATTTATATGTGACTACTATCATGATGGTCAAAGGTTAATATTAGAAAGGCCTTAAGTGCAAGGCACTCAAATGTTCCTTTTTAGGTATACCATCAAGGAGGCTAAGCAATACACACCGACCCATACTTGTGAGTGATGATGTATGGAACAATCCCATTAAGGGTAAAATTTTCACGTTTACTTTGTTCTAAAGTAGTGACTTTTTGATTTTATTTGAGAACGATATCACTAATTTTGAAGTCACGTTATTTTACATGTTTATTATATGCATGTTTGATGTGTTCTTGATATACTTGATGATGTTCAAGGGCCATTAGGTGTTTTTCATCTAATAATTTGAATTGTGTAATACGGTCTTGTTGATATTATTCATTGGGGATACAATCTTTGAGTGATACATGGAGTGATAGAATTTTAACTTCAATGGGTAGAACCACATTGGATCCATATACTAGTGAGAAGGGTGTAACACTTGTAGGAGTATGGATGCTAGTTCAATAAGCCCGAGAGAAAACAAGATTTAGAGATGCCAATTTCTACCTGCGTCGTCTACTATTTTCATGAGGATTTTAGTGAGTGTTTTGTTAGAGGATTTAGCCTATCCATTTTCTTGGGGATAGTATGGTGATGAAAAACTAAGTTTAATGTTGAATGTGTCATGAGTTTCTTAACATCCTTGTTTTTAAGGATTTTCCATTATCTTTGAAAAGCTTACAAGGAATGCCAAAGTAGTATATGATGTATTGATAAATGAAGTTGACGATTTGATTTTCTTTAGTTGAAGTTAAGGGGATGACCTCAACCCATTTTGTAAAATATTTAGTGGCTGTGATAATTGAGTGATGTTGTTGGGATGATTTAGGATTAATAGTGCCAATGAGGTCTAACCCCATTGTGAGAAAGGCCATAGATCATGAGCGGGTTGAAAGGATTGATCGAGAACGTGAATGAGATTAAATGTTAATGACATATGACACACTTCTTAACGTATGCACAACAATCCTAATTGATAGTAGGCCAATAATAACCAAGTTGTAAGACATGTTTAACGACGATGTTACCATTGAAATGTCCACCACATATACTGTCATGGACTTATTAGATTGCTTTGATAGATTTAAGACATATTAATAGGAGGCCATCGAAGCCACGTTTATAAAATATACCACCTATGATGATGTAACAAGTGACACGTTAAAGAAATGATCATTTAGCATTTCATGATAAGTCGAGGGAATTTTAGATTCAGAAAGGTAGTCAAATGTTTGAGAATACCATAGATTAGTTGGATGATTGTCGATGGTGTTGATAGGAGGGAGTTGATTTTGATGTGAGGGGTGATCCAATATTTGAATGACCACAAATAGTTTGGGATTGTTGATTGATTCTTCAATTGATAAAAGGAATGAGGGCTCTAAAGAAGCCATAGTATCTACGAACTTGTTGGAAGATCATGGAACTGTTTGGATAGTGTAATGATCGAAAGCTCTAAGGAGAAAATCAACATTGGCTTTATATTTTTGTAAGATTTCATTTTTACACTGATATTATCCTTTGATTTGATTGATAATGAGTTGTGAGTCTTCGTAGATTTCTAAGATTTGAACACCTAGTAGAATAGTGGTTGTAAGACCCATAATTAAAGCTTCGTATTCTACCATATTATTAGTACATTCAAAATTAAGTTTAAATGATAGTGGAATAGGAATCCCCCAAGGAGGTATGACAACAATACAAACCCCTCCCCCTTCCTAACACTTAGATCCATAGAAGTAAAGGGTCATTTTGATAGGAGTGCATTTGTATTTATCGATAGTGTTGATAGATTTTTAAGAAATTATTTGTGAGGAGGATGAGTATCATGAAGGAGTGCTTCAAAGCTAGTCCGCGATGGCTTGGTATTTAATGGATTTTTGTGATATGAATTCAAGGTCAAAATTGGTCATAAGCATAAGCCACCGAGTTATGCAGTCACTGTGATATGGCTTGGAATGTATGGTTTTAAAAGGGTTAAAGCTAGTGACATCATATGTTTTGTGATTGAGGAGATAATGGCGTAGTTTGGAGGTTACAAAATATAGAGCGAAACATAATTTTTTAGCTTCGGTATAATAGGTTTCATATTCATGGAGTGTGCGACTTATGTAATATATGGTTTGTTCATGGCCTTGGTCATCATGATGGATGAGCATAGCTCCTAAGGCATGATATGAGATGGATATATAGAGATAAAAGGGATCCCCATTGTGAGGAGGAATACACACGAGTGCTGATAAAAGATAGTGTTTGAGTTCGTCAATTTTTTTTTGAAAATTAAGATCTCATCTAAAATCTACATCCTTGTGAAGGAGGTGATAGAAATGGTTGAAAACAGTTAGATAACTAAGATATGAAACATTAGATAGACACCGAAAGGCTACACAACCTGTTTGATATTTGATGGAGGAGGCATTTCAATAATTTATTTAATTTTAGTTGGGTCTACTTCAATACATCGAGACAGAGATACGATGAACCCGGAGTTTTCTGGTGAACACACTTTGAAAACACACTTACTTGGGGTTGAGACGAAGGAAATACTAAATAATACGGATGAATATTGAGTCAAGGATGGCAAGATGGTCTCTGCATTGTTTAGACTTTCCTAAGAGATCATCAACGTAATCCTCTATAGTTTTGTGGATAAGATCATGGAAAATGTATGTCATAGCATGTTGATAAGTGGTACCCATGTTTTTGAGTCTAAAGGGCATAACATAGTAGCAGAAGGTCCCCCAAGGGGTAATGAAGGATGTCTTGTGTTGATCGTCAGTGGTGATAAGGATTTGATTATAACCAGAGAAGCCATCCATGAGGGAGAGAATTTCATGGTTAACTGTTAGATCGACAAGCTGATTGATATTTGGAAGAGGAAATCATCTTTAGGGAAGGCAATATTGATATCCTAGAAGTCAGTGCATATGTGTAACTTTCCTGAGGCTTTGGTTACGGGTACGATGTTAGAGACCCATTGTGGATAATCAATGGGTGTGATGAAATTGGTAGAAAGAAAATGTTATAACTCCTCCTTGATAAGGTGAGCCACATGGGGATGCATCCTACAAAGCTCCTATTTAACAAGTTTGACATTGGGATAAGTGAAAATGTTATGTATGACAATATTCAGATCGATACCTAGCATATCACTATATGAACAGAAAAAGCTTGAGTATACTTGGATAAGAAGTTGGTGAAATCTTCTAATTCTTGTGGATTTATTGATTGACCGACCTTAACTATGTGGGGTTCCTGAATGGTTCCTAAGTTAATGTCAATGGTGGATTCATTAAGAAGGGTTGATGTGTTGGATGGTAAGGATTTTTGAAGGAAATGGTTATGTCTGCTCCTATATGGGAGATAATGTCTTGATCATTGCGACATTGAAGGATATTGATGATGGGTGAATCTTCTTCAATCATTTCTATCCAAATGAGAGGATTTTTTTGTGACATGGTTGTATTGATAAGTCAATGGTCCTAAGGAAATAGTATTGAATAAAAAAGTTAGGTGGGATGGAGATGGTATCATCGGTGTCCACTTGGTCATCGATTCAATGGATGATGGTGATTCTAATGCGGTAATACGTACAAACGTGGTTTGTGTAGATGGTTCGGTAGTGGGTCTTTCATATCCTAGACCATATTTTTCATGTGGTTTAAGAGAGTGTTGGATGATTAAGTCATGTATTCCTTGTTCATAACACCCAAAACCAAAGCCTTTCCAGAGCAATGATGGAGGTACATTTGAGTGAAGTTTTGATTATATAAAGATTGTAAATCTGATGAGAATGACATGACATGATGTTGTTCGATGGATTTTGATGAAGGTTGGTTGATTCCTCCATAAACGAGGTTGGTTTTAAAATACACCGGCACCATAATATTTGATATCTCATACACCATGATCATACATAGGTTGTTTTTCTAGTTTACCATACATTTTAGGTGTAGGTAGTGAGTTAAGCATGAGGAGGTGGTACTCCCCTAGTGAAAGATGTTCCATGACATCTCTGAGGGAGGATTCATTTGGTAATTTGGATGATGGGATAGATGTATTGGTGGATGCTTCATAAGATGATTTTGATGTTGATTTAGGTATTAAAACGTCATTTGGACGGTACATCATGTTGGAGTTGGCAAAAGGATTAAGATCTGTAGGTATTGTAAATGTTTGGCCCTTGTGATCATATTTAACATAGTGGTGAAGGGTTGAGGGGACATAATGCATGGTGCGTATCTAAGGTATTCCTAACAACATATTGTACTAGAACTCTCCTTCTATGATGTAGAAGAGTTTTGGAAGGTTTTTAATGCCAAATTTTAGCAGTAGTATGATGGTACCTAGCATGGGTGCGATGGTGTCATTAAAGGCTCAAAGTAAGATGGGTGTTTGGGTGATAACATTGTTTGGTAGTCTAAGTTGATTGAAAGCGATGGATGATATAATGTTGATAGCGGTGCCCCCATCAATCATGACCCTTTTGACAAGGACATCATTGATTTGAGCGATGATGAAGAGAGGCAAATCATGATCCTCTGGATGAAGTGATGGTATTTCAAAAGATTCAAAGGAGATGGTAGAAGATTCTTTGAGAGCACCCACGAAGATTGTGAAAGAAGCTAGATCGTGCACTGTGGGTACTGATATGGATTGAAGGGATTTGATCATGGCTTGCTTGTGTGATGGTGATGTTTGAACAAGCTCGTAGAGTGACATTTTAACCGGAGCTTGGTGTAATTTTTGATATAACCTCTCTGTGATCATTGTGGCGTATGGTGGGGAAACAAGAATGGAAATTTTGGTTTTTTGATTAGATGTGTTAGGGCAAGAAAAATAGAAACTTTGAATTTATCGAAGAGGAGGAAATTTCGGGGTGGAGGGATGACAACGAAAGTATTAGATTTTTTTGGTTGTGATGAATCAAGATTGTGGGCACGTGAGCATGTGGTGATATGGATGACATCAACTTGATGAGGAAAGTCCTTTTTAGAGGATGTCTTAGATGTGGTTGAGGATGTAGTTGTAGATGTTGTGTGAGGTTTAATGGATTTGTGTGGCTTTGAAGGCGTAAGAACACTGCTATCAAGTTTCTTAATGATTGCGTGAAAGGATTTACAATCTTCTACAGAGTGTCCTGGTGTCTAATGGTAATCATAGGAAGCTTCAAAATTATACTAGGATAACTTCCAAATTCCTCGAGAGATAAATGGTTTGAGAGGAGGGAACACTACAAGATTTTTCTCAAGTATCTTTTCCAAAGTCATGAAAAGTAGCCTTTAGGTATGGATGTTGATGGTGATGATATCTCACTTGATTTGGCATCCACGGAAGATCTTATTTCAATTGTAGATTGTTTAGTTTTATGTAAATGGATATATTTCAAAGATGTGCTAATGATAGGTGATTTAGACGAAGGGTGTGGACTGTTAGAAATTAGAGGATTCTAACTATTATGAATTTAATAAACCAACACATTTAAATATTAATATAAACCATAAAACATTAAATGTTAAACATTATGCAATGTAATAAATAAAATTACATAACATATTAACTAAGTAATACATACCAAAAGTAAGAACACAATGACACGGTGTTTATAGTGGAAAACCCTAAATAGGGTAAAAACCACTGTGAAATAACCTTTTATTTTCCAAGAACCAAACTTACATCCAGAACTTTCTCCTCCTACTTTCAACCCTAACCATAAGGGTAAAATAATATTCACCTTTGATATTTTTTTTTTGAACATATCAAACAAGGACCTAAAGCCCTTTTTATATTAGGTGATTAGGTATGTCTCCCGAACCACCTTTTCAACCTTATCGGTTGACACATATACCTAGGTTTATAATATTTAATATTAGAAATATAATCATTTCATGATATTAAATATTTAACCGACAATATATACCTAGGTTAACCTATTTAATAATAGAAATAGAAATATAAATATTTCATAGTATTAAATATTAACATGTATATTAGTGATGGACCCATATACATTAAGGGTTGACCCATATACATCAATATATTTAGTCCAACTTCCATTGAAGTATAAAATGGTTTACAATCAATCATAATAAAATTTTTCAATACATTGGTTGCATATTGTGTTTTGAAAAAATAACAATAGAATGAAATATGGTCATACAAAGAACATGATGTGAGAGACCTAACTCATTCATTTTGAAGTATTGTTTCAATTTTTATTTAATCCTATGAATTAAAGCAAAACTATCACCAGTCATAAGAAAAACATATATACATATAATGATAATATAAGATCCTTCTTTCTTAATGAATATATTATTGTCAGAAGAATAATTAACAAAACCCAACAGTTTAAAGAAGGAAACAATTTTTGCATACCAAGCTCTAAGAGCTTGTTTTAAACCATACAAGGATTTCTCAACTTACAAACATAGTTTTCTTTACTAGTTTCTTCAAATCCTTTAGGTTGAAACATGTAAAGTTATTTTTAAATCGTAATTCAAAAAATATTTTTCTATCCATTTGGTGGATTTCCCACCCAAATTGAACGACAATTGCAAATAAGGCCATAATAGGACTCATTTTAATTACAAGGAAAATGTCTCAACATAATCAATACCAAGTTTTTGGGTGAAACCTCTAGTAACAAGTCTAGCTTTATGTTTGTCAATATTACCATTAACATCATATTTTACTTTGTATAACCACCTAGACCCTATAATACTTTGTGGCTCATGTTTATACAAGGTAATTAATGCATGGTACATACGATGGCTTCTAGTCATTTTTCTAAGGTTAATAGGATTTGAAATTTCTAACATAGATTAAACCCAATTTAATTTCATAGCTAAGAAGATAGGAGTTTCAGAAACATCTATAGCATTAAAACATCATCATGACCATTTACTAAATCATAATCAAAACCATAATTTAGAAGCATTTAATGAAGTAACTTCAAGAGAAGAAGACAACACATTAAAACCTTTCATTAGATTATATCTAGACATTTTGTATAAGCTTTGATAATTAACATGTCCTAACATTTCATGCCATAGTTTTTAATTATTCAAACTTTGAGATATAAAACAAGATGTAGAAGAGAAATCATCAAAAATATACAAACCATTTCTTTGAATTCATTCAGCTATTATACTCTCATTACTATCCATGATATACCAAGTATCCTTCATGCATGGATTCTAGTTGTGTCCATACCTCTTTCGGATGTTGACTATTACCAATGCGTAGAAGGTACTCATTGTTCACATTATGCGAGAATCATAAAAAGATCCTTTTGCATTCGTTGCGAAGAGTGCATTCACGTTATCTACATTTTCTTGACGATCGATGGGAGCAACCTTAGATCCATAAAAATCATCCAGAGTTTCCTTGCATAAATTCTATTTTGAACCAAATGTTGCAGTTAGTTCCATTCGGGATTTAAGTTTTGTCAAAACATAGATAGTTGGACACCATTGTTTTCTTGAACTCATTAACCATACCCCATTATAATATACAATGTACTACATAGTTAGATACATATTTATAAAAAAACAACATTTTTAATAGAATCAAATCTAAATTTTATAGATCTAAAGAAACTATTTGATCATAACTAGTTCTGTCATTACAATACACACTAATTAACCTCCCATGATCAAAATAATAACCCAAAATATAAAGGGCTCTACATTATACCCTAGTATTATATATAAAATATTTCCAACCATATAGAAGTGAAGAAGAAACCCTAAGAATGCATAACTTCAACTTTATGAAAAAACTTAATGTAGACAAAGATCCTTCCAACTTAAATTTGACGTCTAAATGACCGTCATTATGACTTATTTTTGGTTTGCATGACGGTCATTTGACCATCAATTTTAACATAGTGAAAGTTTCCTAGAACATATGAGCTTAAATTTGACGTCTAAATGATCGTCATACTGCCTTATGTTTGGTCTATTGTGACGATCATTTGATCGTCAAATTTAATGGAGCCAAAATTTGTTGTGTATTTCGAATGTGAAATTCTAATTTTTTTTCTCGTATAATCTTAGAGAGGTTATATTTTAATATATTAGAGTAACCTATTATAATTTATGATGTAAAAAAACACACTTTAAAAAAGAGGTAAACAGTTTATATAATGTAAATAAAAACAACATATAGTTCATAAAAATTCTAAAGTATTCTTTTTTTATAAAAAAATATAACTCTTATTAAAGGGGTTTAAAAGACATAGACCGAGTTATAAGAATTTTACAGTGTAAGTAGATTTATGAGAGTATAGATTAACCTTGCATATTTTATAGAGGGGACAAGTAATTTCACTCGACCAATGAAATAAATTGAAATCCCTATTTTCATGAACCTTGTCTCCTCCCTTCATTTACTCTTAATTTTACCTTGCACACATTTGAAACTATGGAAAGATTGAAAAATATTTCATATAATTCTATGCAAGCTAAAAATTTATAACTTTTATGTGGCTATAACTACCAATATTTTAATAAATATTTACCACACTTCACGTGGGCCACCAATAAACTAGTTTTTTTAAATTCTCCATTTATACCTAGGAATTCCACATTTATACCTGAGATATTATCCCATTTTATTCTCCACTCCCACACTTATATAAAAGAAAACATTGAAATAAGTTTATTTATATAGTTTTTATAAACTATAAGATATAAATGAATGGGGCCGCCCCCTTACATGGATAATATAAACGGTTAGGGACACATGTTAGGTTTAGGTTTGAATACTTATTTTTAAAAATAATAAAATTATAGTTATTTTGTTATAAAAATATATATTTTTATTTTTTTATAAATTATAAAAGATTACTATAGTTTTAAGACTATAGTATTTACATGAATTTATTAAAGAAATAGAAAGGACCCTATTTAAAGGGAGTTTGACAACTATAGATGACTCCTTGATAAAAATATGTAAAAAAATTCAAACTAGGATATTAGAGCAACTGCATTATTTTGTCTCATTCCATGGGTATTTAACCTCGAGCCAATAGGAAAATTTTAATTTTCCTATTTTTGAGAAAATTGTCTTCGTATGAGAGACCTTGTGATTTGAATTTTTACATGTTTACCCTGAAATTTAACTTGGGCTGCACATACATTACAAACTATACAAGAATTAATAAAATATTTCTTAAACATTTTAACCTTTACATATGATATTCATGCCCAAGTAAAAAAATTATTCCAGAGCCCCTTTCACCAAGGGTTTTGAGGACGGGGTCCACCACAATTTTCCTACAAATACCAATTCTTCACAAAACACACACAATTTTAGTTTGCACAAAAAATGGAAAGAAGAGGACCCGATCAATTTAAATACCCTTTCGAGTTGGTTGAAAAAACCTATAAAAATTAAATAGATTAAATACAATAACTTAGACCTAACCTATTTAATTTAAACCAAGCTTTGGTACTATGTTAGAAAGTAGATGATTCTAACTATTACAAATTTAATCATCCAACACATTTAAATATTAATATAAACCATAAATTATTAAATGTTAAACATTATGCAATGTAATAAATAAAATTACATAACATATTAACTAAGTAATACATACCAAAAATAAGAACACGATGACACAATGTTTATAGTGGAAAACCCCAAATAGGGCAAAACCACTTTGTGAAATAACCTTTTATTTTCCTAGAAGTAAACTTACATCCAATAACTTTCATCTCATCCTTTCAACCCCTAATCACAAGAGTAAAATAATATTCACCTTTGATATTTGTTTTTTCAAACATATCGAGATGAGGACCTAAAGACCTTTTTATATTAGGTGATCGGGTATGTTTCTGACCCACCTTTTAAAATTTATCGGTTGACGCATATGCCTAGGTTTATAATATTTAATATTAGAAATATAATCATTTCGTGATATTAAATATTTAACCGATAATACATACCTAGGTTAGCATATTTAATAATAGAAATAGAAATAGAAATATTTCATATTATTAAATATTAACTTATATATTAGTGATGAATCCATATACATTAAGGGTTTGCTGACCACTTAATCATTATGTTCAACATGGACCAAAGATAGATGGTTGATATTTTTATTTTTGCATGGGATGATTTCGAGATATGACCGTAACCTTTTTAGATGGGGATGGAATAATTTTTTGAAGGTTACATGGGCGATATTGGGTGATGCAATCATCATAAGATATTTTCATGATTTAGATGACGGAGTTTCTTTTGAGGTGTTTGCGAAAGAGTTCTTAGAAGAGCTAGGTGATGAGGTGGTGGCTACAAATATAGAAGAATAATCTTTGATAGCAGGTTGTGGGGGGTATTTGGTTGATTTTTGGATGTTGATTCAAGGGTGACATTAGAAGACGTGGGTGTGGATTCAGTGATAGGAAATGTCTTGTTAATGGTATTTATGGTGTGGTGAGATTGTATGTTATTGGCTTGAGGTTGACTACTTGATGAAGAATGATTCAAGAAGGGTTTTTAAAGACATCAAGGTTCTAATTCTAGGGTGTATTGGGGTTGTCTAAATGCAGTTCACCTTTATCGATAAGAGTCTGAAGGAAATTGTGGAATGAATGACACCTTTCGATATTGTGACCCTTAACTCGTGGTATTTTCAATAATCATTATCCCTACACTAAGAGGAATTATAAACAGATGTGTCAATTGGTTGAATGGGTGGAAGAGAGATCATGTTAGCGGCGAGAATTTTATTGAAAAATACACTATAAATATCTCCAATGGGGGTATAACTATGTTGAAGTTGGGAGCGTTCGTTGGTCAAACGTTCCTTAGAGGTAGATTTGACGACTAAGGCATTTTCTGATGACTTAGATTTATCTTAATTAGAGGATGGATTTGATGAAAATTCTGATTTTGGTTTCTTTGGTCTAAGTTTGACTCTACCTTCTTCAAGGGCTCATAGTTCAAGTTTACGGGCCATGGTAAAATCTTCATCAAACGTCTGAAAGGACTGAATTTGGAGTGTGGATGAGATATGTTTAGTGCATGAATGATAAAATAATTTGATTAATTGTGTTTGTGGGAGTGAGCTTGAAAGTTGATTAATTATACCCCTCTAGCGGGTAAAAAGTTTGTGATAGACTCATCTTCAAACTATTTAATGGCATAAAGATATGTAATGGTGGGTTTATGCGTGATGTTGATTGAAAAGTTTCTTAGGAAGAGCTAGGTAAGTTGTGTGAACGAGAAAAGAGAGTACTTGAGGATGTTATTGTACCGGTCCAAGGTGGGACCGACTAGTGACATAGGGAATGTCCTAAGCATCAAGTCTTAGTCATGGGATATAAGATAGAAAGAATTTCAAAAGGCTCGATATGTTATTGGGGTTATTCTTTTCTATAGAACTTAAGAAATTTTGGAAGCTCCCAATGAGGTGGATAGGCTTTGTAAGACACAGATGGATGAATAGGTTCATTACATATTTGTTCATATGAAAGTGTGTTCTTAGGGCCCATGGAAGTGGCTTCAAGACTAGATATCTTATTCATTAAAGCTTGAAGAGGGTCCATTTTTGGTGGTTGTTGTGTACCAGATGAGGATGAACTAGATTGGTTAAATGAATACTAATTAGGATATTAGTATGATTGATAATGTCGAGGGGTGTATTGTTGGAATGGAATGTTTAGTTGAGGAATTTTTGTGGGAATGTTGTAAGTGGGTTGTGATGGTTGGATATACTGATATTGGATGGGAATAGATGTGTTCAAGAGAGGTTTTGATTGCTGAGGGATGTGTTGAAAGGGGATGGATGTGTGGATAAGGGGTTGTGAATACAAGGATGATTGTTGAAAAGGAATAGAGGTGCCAACAAAAGGTTGTGATTGTTGTGGAATGTTTTGGAAAGGAAGGGGATGTGATTGTTGTGGTATGTATTGGGAGGAAGCAAGTGGTTGTGATGGTTGAGGTATATGTTATGAAATAAGGGGAGTGGAAGACTGTTGTGAAGTCGGATGAGTATTGGCAATAGCACTAGTATTGATTAAGGGTATAGATGTGGGGATAGACATAGTAATGTTTTGGAGAGGTGGTGTGTTTTGTTGGGAGGGTGGTGGCTGAGATACGCTAGTAGGAATATGACATAACTTACGGGGGTGTTTGAACAATAGAGGAAGCTAGAGGGGTGTGTGAGGGTGAAGAGGTACCCACATTGTTTTGAAGCGGTGTAGAGCTAGTGGATGGATCGGGTGAGGATGTGGGTTACTTGAGTGGTTGTGTCTTATGAAGAGATTACATTAAGATAAAAAATGGGGATAAAAGACACAACACCGGATGTTTCTGGTTGGTTGTTAGGAGGATAAAAATATATTTTCTAAATAATGGGTTTGTGATTTAGATCAACGAGATCGAGACAAACCATATGATGGATTAGGCACATAAGTTTTTGGTTCTGTAACGATGATCGAATATGAACACCCCTAGTGTGAGATAGGAATTAAGGGATACGAGGTTTGAATCAAGGATTTCAAAGAAGACATGATCCCCTCATCAATGAACCGGGACCGAGAGGATAAAGTATCTCGGATGAGGTGGACTAACTACGGGAGAATGTGGTTATTTTTATCTTTGGGTGGGGTGATGTAGCATTTTGTCGTTCATGAAATGAATGTCGAATTCCAAATACATGTTTGAGTGTTATCAATGGAATCCTCAATGTCATCTATCATGTTTTATGGTGTTTGGATACAAGATTATTGTCTTGTAAGTACCATAATGACAAACAAACAATCACCTAAGAAAATGAAAAGAAATTTAGATTGATTAATTACAAGTGAACAAATAACATAGAAATATTTGATTATCTTGATTAATTTATAAATATGAAATGTGTAAAACGAATGATAGGGTCCTAGGAAACATCCATCTATGTATGGTTTCAGGAGTGTTTAAGGCTAGAGTCCTTGACATACTTAAAGGTATGTGAGGCCAAAATGTGATGGTGCTGATGTACGGGGCCTATTATTGGGGTCTAACCCCTCACTTCATGGGTCCCACAACAATAATGGATTCAGGTGCCTAGCCAATATACTGAAAACTAGTTGTTTATACTTAGTTAGAACACCGAGTTAGTTTTCTTATTGGGTGATGAAATCCCAATAGTTATCACTTGGGTAGGAGTGTTTCATGCGGGTTTGATATTTGATGTGGTTTGGTTGTGTGTGAGGGAATGTAATCTGAATGCAATAAATTAGTCCTTTAATTAATCTATATGATCAAACATGATGCAAGGTTCACTTTAAATCCAAAATAACTATTGATTTCGATGAGGGTAAATAGCAAAATGCAATGCTTTAGAAACAACAAGAAAGGAGAAAACACACCTGTGAAAAAGCTTCCTTTTTAATTTTAAACTTTTGAATTTTTTAGCAATGCAATAAGTAACAACCAAAAAATAAAGAGAAAACCCTACAAAGGTGTTAGCGGAAGAAATAAATAACAAATAAAATGGTGTTAGAGGCTGATTGACCGAGTAATCAGAAGCAATCACAGAGATCATCGGAAATTGAAAAAATAGCTAGCGATTCACCCTATCGCCGCGATTTAACTGATCGCTAGCAATTACATAGTAGAAAGATAAAAAAGAAAGAAAAGGGATTTAAATTAAATTTTAAATAAAATGAAAAATGGAATAGGGTTCCACCGGTGTGCTGAATATTCGAGATGTTTTTACTTTCCTAATTTAAATTAATGAAGTGAAATAATAAAAAATAAAACCAACCTTGGAAGACGAAGGGGTTTTCCGATACTCAATGATGTGTGTTGAAGTTGATATTCGATTGAATTTTTCATGTTTGTATGAGTGTATGAGTCCTCTTGTTCTATAAAGTAACCTCGGTTCAAAGACACTAAACAAGAAGGATTAGATAAATGGATAAATGAGTTGCTCGACAAAGGCTGATTCTAGGAATCCAAAGGGACTTCTTTGGAGGATGTCATCTCACTTTTAGAAAATTAAGTAGATTTATAATCAATGATAAGGATATGCGATAAATAATGACAAGTAGATACAAGATAATGGCTCTAGAACTCAAGATGAATAGGTAAGTCCTGAGAAGATTCGAAAGTGGCCCAAGCGAGGGTAGATGCAATTTGTACACGTTTAAATTCATTGGTTTCTTGTTCGATGTTGTGAAGGAATTAAAATTGATCTTCAATTTCTTGGTTAGTGTTAGCAAAGTGGATTGTGCAGAGTGTGAGTTCATGTAAGATGTTGTACTGTTCCTAGAAGAATGGATGTTGAACTATTGGAAGGTTGTAAATACTTGGTAATTGGATGTGAACGACCAGGAACTTCCATCTAACAAAGAGCCATGCTTAGAAACAACAATGTTAAATGTAGAGGATTTGATAAAAGATGATAAAAACTGATAAAAGGCTGATAAATTGATGAAATGGTATTTGCGACAGGAATCACTGGTGATTTAGGCCAATTGCTAGCGATTGTTGTGATTTTTAACAGATTAAGATAGAACGAGAGATTGAAGCTATAAAATGTTTCCTATGACTGATTTAAGAGTTTGTTATGATTGAAGAAGGACAAATAGAGATTGAGGAATACCTTTGAGTAGTTTTGGAGCTAAATGATGCCTCAAATCTTCAGCATGAGAGACCTGAGTAGATAAATTGTGTTGGGATGTTGCTTGATGTTTGAGTGATGAAACTGATCACCAAAAATGCTTGAAAATGTTTGATGTTGATCTTTGATGGTGTTTGATGATGTCTTGGATGCTGGAGTACCTAAAAATAAAGTGTAGGAGTGAAAAGGATGCAAAAGATTTGAGATTGAAGATCCCTAAGGGAGAGCACCTAAGTGCTATTTATAATTGTTGGTGATTCAAATGAATCATTTCAATCCAGCTTTTTTGTAGAAATAATCTTAAAGTGGTTAAAACCACTTTTAATCATGGATTTTGATTCAATATGTGGGTAAATGAATAAGGGAGTGTTGAATGATGAGGTGAAGGATTTGAAATGGTTATAGTTTTTTTAATTTGTTTTTTCTTATTTTTTTTTTAGTTTTTGGCAAAGTGATAAATTATGATTTTACATCTGTGAGATGATGTGAGAAGAATATTTACATGGAGTAAATATTGTGTGGGAATTTTATACTTATGATAGGGATATATGAATTAAATATTGACTTTGATTAATATAGTTATGAAGATAGTGTAAATGATTGGTGCAAATTTTGAGTGTCTACACATCCATCTCATGAGTAGTATCATCAACCTTATTCTTCTTGTCCTTTTTCTTCTTCTCATCCTTAAAAGCTATCTCCTTCTTGACAGGTTTTTCATTTTGAATTCTCATCTCATATGTAGTTAGGGTTCCATGAAAATCATCCATCTTTAAGAGATTCAAATCCTTGGCTTCTTCAATGAAAGACACTTTGGAATCAAACTTAGGAGTTAGAGATCTTAAAACCTTTTGAACTAAAAATTTTTCCTTCATATCTTCACCTAACCCTTTCATGGTGTTGACAACCTTGTCAACCCTAAGAAAATAAGTATCAATAGACTCATCATTGCTTATCCTAAGGCCTTCAAACTAATTTTTTAAAGTTTAGAGCTTAAAAATTCTCACCTTGGAGTCTCCTTCATAAAGGACGTGAATTTTTCCCACATAGCCTTAGCTAATTTATAGTGCATCACCTTCACAAGCTTAGGTTCAACCAATCCACACATGATGGCATTCATAGCCTTGGAATTTTCACTACACAATTTCTTATCTACATTACTTGTTGGAGGAGTAACAGGAACAATATAACCATCTTCCACAAATTGCCAAATATCAAACCATAAGGACATTATGTGAGTCCTCATCCTCAAGACTCCAAAAAGCATGGTTCACCCCATAAAAAAGGGTGCCTTGCTAGAAGAAGAACCACTTAGATGAATCACCATTTTTGTGCTTCAAAGATCTCCTTTCAAGTGATCAAACTTCTCAAAAAGGACCTACTCTGATACCAATTGTCGGACTAAATGGAATGAGGGGGGGTGAATCAGTCCTTAAAAATATTTATTCAATTCAAATTATATTGTTTAAAACATAAACTATTCAACCATTAATGTGTAAACATACAATATTCATTCAAATAACCATAACACAAGATATAAGTGGGAAACCCTCAAGGGGAAGAAAACCCACTGAAACAAAAATTTATTATAGCTATGTTTCAAATTTAGTTGAGCACTAATTCAACAAGGAGCACCAACCCCTGATTTAGTGAGGCACCAACCCCACAAGGAATATCAACCCCTAGTTTAGTGAAGAAACAAATCCATAAGGAGGATACAAACCCCTAAGATAATAAATCACCCACTAAAACACCTTTGAATGAGGATATCTAATATTTTTTACCGCAACAACTGATGGAGATCACCTATTCAGCTCACACACCTGCAAACCCTCATTCACCTAGCTCACTATTTCTTCTTCTTTCATGGAAAAACTTGGCCTTAAACCATTACAAAAAAGATCTATAACATTCCTAAACCTGTCACACACTTCCTCAAATATGAAATTATGCCTTCATACTTGTTTCAATCACACACGTGGGTCACACTTTTCCCTCTCTCACAACTAGTTCAAATTTGAACTCAAACCCTTGCTTTATACCATTCTCAACTCAAAAACATGAAACAAGTTGGTATTCCTCCTTTATCTCGACTAATACATCTTAAAAACATATTAATACATTCATAATGAACCCATGTAGGTTGGCCATGCCCAAATGCACCAAACAAGTTAAAAACAACTCAAAACCCCATCACTTGGATGACTAAAAACCACAAACACCATAACCATGATTATTCAAGCTCTAAAATTTCTCACACATGTCAAATATGACATAACAACATCATCCATGGTTGTTAATTAGCTTTCACCAATCAAATTCTTCATAAATCACTCAAGAAGGCTCATATCCTTCACCAAACAACAACTTCCAGGAACCAGTCTTCACCTTTGGGCCTTAAGATCACCCAAGAACACCTAAAATATGACATGTAACCCCTCATTAGAATCCCCTGGACCTATAGATCATATCCATGCTAGCTATAACTCATGAGACATCTATACGTGAAAACCACACCAACTTTCCTTTTCACCGATTGATCTTCCCAAAAAGCATTTTTAGGAACTCAACTAGTTTGCACCCTTTCTGTCACTTAAAAACCTCTAAAGTAATTCAATAGAACAACAATAATCTCTATTTACTCTCCAACTGATAGTAAATATAAACCAATCACAAACATGCATCATCTATGTTAATCTTATAGCTTGAGCAATCATGTCTTGAAAATGAGAAACATTCTTCACAAAATGAGTTGTATGAACTATCAAACATCATAATCATGAAACAAACCATACACCATTAGAAATATCTCTAAATCCTCTTTTCATAACATCTTACATTTCCTTCCAACTCTAAGTGGAATGCCTTCAATCAGTTCATCTCTGAAACTACTCCAAAACTACCCCAAAAATGTCTTAAGACTAGTCTTCATAAATAGGGCACACTTTATTGTCTATAAGCTCAACCATGATCTAAAAACATCATAGAAATAAAGTACAACTCCCATACTAAAAGTAATGTCAATTTATTTCATAACTCCTTTGGACAACTTTGTCCCAAACTGAACTTCTTCAGAAAATTACTTGTTTGAGTGGGGTCCACTCATCACCACATGCTCTATCATACCTTTATGGAAATATGGAGGAGTCCTATACAACATCCAATCATCATACTAGCACAAGAAATCAATTTTGGGCACTTGCCAATTAAATTTCTCCCGCCACTTTTGAGTTAGGGTTTTGAACTCATAAAAAACAATTTACCTTCTTAACATTCGTTCATAAAAATGTGATGATGAAATGACCTCATTATTTTTGTGAAATTCTCTTAGATCAATGGAAAAAAATCCTTGAAATCTAAAAGGTCCCATGCAAATCACACAATTCATGGTGAGCATTAGAAGTTGCAATTTGAGCTAAAAACACCTTCTCTTGGACCTGTTTAACCTAAAACATCATAACTTGAAAAATATTCTTCTGAATAACTTGAAATTTTTCCCACATCTCCAAAACACCTCTATACACCATCTCCAATCATCAACATAGCTCAAATAGGTCTACACATTCTCTTCCCATCTCATTACATGGTTTAGGCTAGAGTCACTTGAACCAACACTCGTAACTCATCATGAAACCTCTCCAAAAGGCTTAAACTACCTTAATACATCATATCTCACTCACCTACATGACTCCATGATCTCACATGGCTTTATATCTCCTCATTTGGTCTCCAAGAACCTAGACTAGGTCTAGATGAGCACTTACAATTGGGTCTTCAACTTGTACCTACACTCTAAAACTCATGTGAGTGCCTAAACAATCTCCCAACATTATCTCCATGCCACTACCATTCTCCTCAAGCCACCAAGCAACTCAAACCAACATGTTCCATCACCTAAGCTAGCTAGGTCACCTGACTAGGCTTGCTAGACCAAGCCAATCTCACTGAATCAACTCATGCCATCATGAAACCATCCTAATATCCATTTCATCATCATATTAAGCATGATGACACTTGTCCAACATCCCCTATGTCATCAATTAACTTTTACATCAACAAAAACACTTAGAGCTCAATATGTCAACATTTTTGTGAACATGTTCATTTTATTGGATTTGCATAACCTAGGGTTTCATTCTTCACACTTAGGGTTTCAAATTTCAGTCTTTTTTTTTCTTAATGATACACCTTAAGGTTACTTTGAAACCCTTCCTTTAGTATTACACCCTATTTATTCTAGGTCAACATCATGCATACAATTTTAAATAGAAAATAAGCATATCTTTAGATAAAGTTTCATGGTTCAAAATATATGATGTTTGTAACACCGATGTTACAAATAATTTACTTTGTAGTAATATACCTTAACCGATTCATGGCACATGCCACATTTGAAATGCGTATGGTGATTAATTAGAGGAAGCAATCTCTTATGCAACATCATTTTCCCTCCCTCTATTTATCTTTTCTTAAGACCAATAGTTGTATCAAAACTAAATTAATGCTTCATGCAAGCAAAAATGCAAGAGATGGTTGCAATCATGACCCGCCGCAAAAAAACCTCCTATTAATGCAACTCCTTAGCACAAAAACTAAAATGCCAAACTCATCTACCTCTACCACATAGAGTTCATACATTATAAAATAAGGTTTATGACCTCTTAGAACAAATCGAGACAACCAAGAAAAATTCTCCATCTTAAAGATGCTTAAACAATTTGTTGTATAGAAGGATATCCTCTATCAAACATTACATGATGCAACATTGCCACATGATATGAAACATGCATACTTCTATTCCATCCTATACAACTTGAAAGGAGCGATGACATCATTTCCTTCAAAGAGGAGGATTTACCCTCTCAACATGTCGTTAATCAAGACCTACCCTTAAACATACAAGTAAAAATATGGGAAAAGAAGTAAAACATTTAATTGTTAATAACAAATAACGATTAAACATATGTAATATAACATTTCATTGAGAAATAGGCCTCAAGACCAAAGATCTCACCCAATCTAACACTAAAATCAAAGGATTCAAGAATGTTGTTTGGCAAACACAACGTCAAAAACATTAGAATAACAATAAGACCAAAAAAACTACTCACATCATGTGAAATCATGCCCAACAGCTTAAATTACTACCTACTTTTGGACAGACTTTGGAATCATGATATTTAAGGCGTGCCTTCTATAGTGCATAGATGTCTAAGAGTACGTTCATAATGGCTCAGTATATACTTTCCTCGTAGATGATAACCCTTTGAGTTTCGTGCCACTGTCAAGCTCATGTACACACTCATACCACCCTTGCATATGCTCCAATGCAAGTTATACCAATTGAGCACATACAAAAGGGGTACTCGCTACAGAGAAGATAATCACTTTCCACACATGCTGGTTCAGTTGGAGCGTAGATCGCAGAGTTGTATCACTACCTAACTTCTCCAGAGTTGTATCACTACCTACCTAACTTTTCCTGCATACTGTCTGAGTGTCTGTTTATCACTAAAGCATTGAAGTTGTGTATTACTGCAGTTTTGGTGTAGTCTCTAACGTGGAATAGTGTAGTGGAAGAAATGATAGGAGAGTTTAGACTTGCAAGGTGCCATGGTTGCAATGGAATCAAATGTGCCTTGGCTGCGATAAAATCAAATCTACCCTGGCTGCGTGGGACTGTGTCATTTTTTGGCTAAAATTTCCATGAAAATACCATCATATGTATCATTTTCTAATCTCTTTCCAAAGACTATTGCATTGGATTTTCTTTTCAAAGGCACCAAGGACACGCGGGAGAGGAGAATAACCTTGAAAGGCAAAGCTAAGTTCTATTTTTTTAATGCTTTTTAAAGTTTAAAAACACATTTTTTTGAGGTATTCTCTAAGAGACTGGGATTTTGCTTTTTTTTGGACTTATTTTCAATAATTAGAAAGGCATTTATTATGCAAGTAATTTTCATGTAAAATTGGAAAAACAAAATAAATTGTCCAAATCACATAAAATAAAATAAGGAGAGCTACTCTTCATCTATTACCCATTCACTAACTACAAGGCGTAATTCTTGAAAGTGAGAAAATCAAGTATATAGGGAAGTCATGCCCGTATGATGTTTTATTGTCATGTGGGTGTCATTGATAGAGAAAATTATAATAATGTAATACCTAGGTACAATGTACTATTCTTCTTTCATGTACCTTAATGTCTCTTTCACGTATTGATAGGTATATCGAAAGGGCAAAATTCTTCCACGTACTAATGGGTACATAGAAGGGAAGGTATATCGAGAAGTCTAATATATTGGTCAGTCCTATATGGAAAACATAACTTTTTAGAGTGATAAGGAACCAATACTTCTCTTTGGGGTCTCGAAACACTAAGTAAAACAAACATGAATTCAATAAAAGCAATTGTTGGCAAAACTTTGACCAACAAATAAACCTTGTTATAGTGGTCTTGGCAAGTGGAAAACACCCATCATCAATGATCTATGGTTATACATTTGTGATGGGGTATAAAGTCAAAACCGCTTACAGATGCAAAAAAAAAAACTATCTAGAAGCAAAAGAATTTGAAAGCATTGGCCTTAATAAGGGCCTTAGTTTATGTAGAAGTGTATTGTCACATAAAAATATATGATACTACATGAGAAACATTCAATAAGTTCAAGGACTCGTATGATTCTCACTCGGGGTGGAGTTCATACTACATAGTTAAAATTGTTCAATCTTGAGTTGAAATATGGTGATCAATCAATTAAAGACTCACTTTTGATCAATTTGTTGAAAATATGATAGAAAAGAAAAGGCCTTTGGGAGGAAAACCGAGTCATCGGAGAAAGTATTCACTATGCCAATAAAAAGGCATTTCTTTCGAGGGTTCTTTATGTAATGCCCCATCTTCCAAAAAATGAAGTAAGTCAAGAATAAAGGGAGAAATAATGGTCAAGGAAGCATAAATAACAATAATAGTAGCAAAAGCAAAATTATAAACAAAATTTGTTTTACAAATAGTGCGGTAGAAAAGTGATCCACGAGGCTCGCAAATGTATTACTTCATGAGAGACTATTGATGCATACCATTAACGTAAAAAAGAAAAAGAAAAGAAACAAACCAACGAGATGTACTCAACTCAATTCATTAGTGAATATGCGCTTTCCAATTGTGATGAAACATTTAATTCCTCAATTAATACAACTTGGTTTGATTCTTGGTACCTAGATATTGGAGCCACACAACACATGACCTTTTGAAAGAACTTATTTGAGGACTTTGATGAAGAAAATTGTAATCTATTATACTTGGCAGATAGATCAAGTCTATGACCAAAAGGAAAAGGGACAATAAGACTCAAGTGTCAAGGGACTCCGAATTTCATTCTTAAAATTTCCTATACCTTCCTCAATTGAAAAGAAACTTGTTGTCCTTGGTGCTCATTTTCCAATAAGGCAACTCCATTCTATAGGACAATGGAGAGGTCACTATCAAAAGAAAACGTGACAATGTAATCATTTTGATTAGATTTGAGGAAGACAAATTGTTAAAACTTAGGGGTGAATGACCTTTCATGGAATTTTCTCATCTCTTTGAATACATAATATCTTCAAGTATGTTGTGGAATGTGATATTTAGGTACTCTAATCATTATTACATCCGTATGTTGCAAAAGAATGGCATAGTAGGATTGCCACGCCTCTCGCAAAATATAAGAAGTGTAAATCTTACATTTTGGTTAAACGTTCAAGAGAACCTTTTTGAAAGTTAGAATGGAAAGATGATAGAAAGTTGCACTTGGTCCACTCTAAATTGTGTTCCCCTCCAATTCTATTTGTTAGCGGTCAAAAGTACTTTGTGTTGTTCATCAATAACTACAACAGAATGCCATGTGTATATTTCCTCAAACAAAAATAAGAAGCATTCAAAAATATCAAAATTATGGAGACATGCTTTGGAGAATGAATCTCAAACCCGCTTTGAGAGACTCAAGACTGATAATGGTGGCGACGGAATTTTAAATGTGTTTGAATCCTATCTCAAGAAAAATGAGATTAAAAACCATCTCATAGTTCCTCACATTCAACAAAATGGAATATTTGAAAGGATGAATAAAACCATGATGAATATGGTTTGTGCAATGTTATATTTCAAATGGGTAAATCTACACTTATGGGGGAAATCAATACAAACAAAAATGTACCTCTAAAATAGATCACCATCAACCCCCTTCAATTGAAGACTCCGTATGAAATGTGGTATAATCATCTCCATTCAAGGTGTGCCATCTTCAGATTTTTAGATCCACATGTTACACATTGGTCCCTAAGGAGAAAGTTAGACCATGAGCCATAAATGCATTTATTTGGGATATTTTGAATCCTCAAAGGCATGTTAAATCTATGATGAAAAAATAAAAAAATTCCTCATTGCAAGGGATGTCATCTTTTGTGGAACTGAAAGCGATGAGGGTGACATCAATCATCAATTTGATTAAATTGGAGAAGTATGTCAAGTTTGTTGTTTATAAGGAGAGTATTTTGGATATTCCAAATAGTGGGGGGACATCTAATTTGAAGAAATTATATTCCATATCATCTCCTATAATAGATTTTGAAACTCCTCCTGAAGAAGAAAATGAAACTTCATTAGAAAATGGACAAGTGGCACAAGAACAAAGAACAAAAAGTGAAGGAGCTTCAAATCATGAGATTGAGGCACCAAAAATGAATAAGAATATGCCTAAATGGGAAACACAAACATTGAAATATGTTCATCTTGATGAAGTTGGAAAAAAGGCACACGAAGTGCTCATGTGTTGGGCCCCTAAAATATTGACTAAGTACAAAAAGGCGCATGGGTGCGCAAGGCCTAAGATAAAGGGTGGGCACGCAAGGCAGGGTTTGAGGAGGGTTTTAGAAGGACCATGTTATGTGTTGGCATAAAAGGTCTTGGGAATTAGTTGTATTTGGCATATCAGATAGAACATGAGAAAAGCGTGACCCGCCCATGCATGATGAATGGATAAGGTGTCAGCCTAGCGACAGGTTGGCCTAGGAAGGAATATGCCCTGCGATGGAGGTTTCTAGAAGACCATCATGGCAAGGAGTGGAGAGCTCAGGCCTGGAGGAGCATGCTCCCATGGAGGACCACATATGGACACTTGGCGATGGATCTGAAACCTTAGAAAGGTGGTTTGATAGTTCAAGGGACCTATAAATACAAGCACCCACAGAGGAATAAAAGAGAGATCAAGGGAGAGCGGAGCTCTGTAGAAATCCATGGGGAGTTGTATTGGGTTGGGTAGATAAAATATAGGATAAGTATGCATCGGGGGTATGGGATTTCAAATTTTCTTTTTGAGAGATAAGGAATGTAGATCCAACTATGATGTATGACTTCGGTCTGCCATACTGCGATGTTCTGTAATGAATCTAATGGATGTAATAAGGTTACCAAATTATTTGAGTATGATCATTAGTGATTCTGGTCCATCCTCCTATTTTCATAGTTCTATTTCATGTATGTTTATGAAATAAGTATGAATCCTTATGCATTTTCCTTTCTGTTTGATTTCAGTCCTATTCTGATTAAAGTATCTTTCTAGTTGGAATGACTGCATTAGTCTAGAATCCGTTTTGAGCTCTATGATGATTGCATGTCTCATTTCCACTCACTCTCTTTAAATTCCTATCATAGATGATGTTTCCCACTAAACTCACATAAAGGAGAGACTCGCACCCATGCGTGCCTCGGGTGAGCGCCCAGCGCCCACTGGGTGATAGGCCGATGCGCATGGGGTTCCCTTGTTCTTTGGTGGGTGTAAAAATGACTACATCTTGGTTCCGTTGCCGGACCTCTTTTCAAAGTTGTAGTGGGAAATAACATACATCATGATCTATGCAATGAGTGATGACAGAGCATTTAACCTTGGGAAGTGTTGAATCATGGTTTAAAAGCACGAAGGATGAATTTGCTAATAGATTTAACATTGGACATGGGTTGAATGTATATAGATGGGTAGAAGAGAACCTCTACCATGATTTGTATGAAATTTTTTTCTGTTGCTTCCCAGGAGAGCCGTATGAATGACTCTCGGCATATGTGTCCGATCAAGTCTGTATTATAGATCACGCGTGTGGACCCAAGAAGAGTACTAGAGGTTGTAAGATGTAGATCTGATGTGGAATCATGTTGTGGATCATTGGTGGAAAGGAGTGTTGACTAGCTACACCCTGGAATACGCTATCTCCACGTATTCTTGTCCAGGACGTTGCTAAGTTTGAGTTTCTGTGGGAGCCCAAAGGATCATTTCTACGTGTTATCCCTTTGGCAATGAATATCTTGATTGTTACCTTGAGTTTAGAGGCATTTTCGATGGCCGGCTAAACCGTTTTGAGCGTTGGTGAGGAAGCTAGAGTGGAGGAGGATGGAAGATAGTGCGACTAAGAAAGAAAGGGAGGAGAGACGACTCAAGTATAGTGAAACGTGTGAAAGGGAGATTGTTAGAAAATGTGAGGTTGTAAGCGTGATGGATATATGGAGGAAGATGTTGTGGGAAGGATTTGAGGTTCACGCAGAGGACATGGAACCTGAGTGGTCTATGCTGCCCCATCTTGGAAATCATGTAAGAGATACCCCTTTAGCTTCTGATGAGAGTTCGTCACACGGAGAGAGAGAAGAGTCATTGGCACGCATCTCGAACCCACCTAGTGACCAAACCCTGGAACTTGGTTTTCCGGATCAAGGAGGAGTATCGTTGACCCGGTTGGTGTCGGTTGAAGTGACAGATCTGTGCCCGAAGATACAATTTTTCATTTCCTACTTCTATGGCTACGCATACTATTCCAAAGATTCGAGGAATTTTTAGACAGAGAAAACACACAAGGCTTGGGAAATACATCGGGAGTAGCGCGGGGCACACATCCTGCAAAGCTGGCACAATCTCGCAGACGGTTGGCGCACAATTTAGTGGGATGTTGGGGACACTAGGTGTGACCACTTTAGGCCCATTATTGGCTATTGGTGGATCTCGGAGGCACAAGACTTGGTGGATCCAAAGTGGATCAGTGGAGGGAATACCGGAGGGAACACCGAGGAAACCAAGGATATGGGCTAGAGGACAGGGGCCTCAACCACCTCCTCAAGTCTTCTTTGAGATTCTTTACATTTTCCAGATTATAGGGGTATTGAAGATGTTGCGGAGCATGTTCACAAGTGTGAGTTGCTATGGTGCGCAAAGGGGATCACAACCCCAGAACGGAAGGCCGCTTAGTTTGTAAAAAATGTTGCAAGTGCGTGCATACAGTGGTACATGAAGTATGACCCACATTAGATGCTTTGGTAGATTACACCACATTGAAAAATGCCTTCCTAGCAGAATTATACATCCCTGAGTTTGAACAAAAGAGCATCATCCTCCTTAAGTAGATTCAACAGGGAATGGCGGAGAGTGTACGGGAGTATGATGCATGGTTTAAGACTTTCCTGTCAAAGTTATCCTATGACATTCACCCTTTGCAACATGCTCAATGGTTTTTTGGAGGGTTGATAACACCGCTTTAGAAGGGCATTATCCCATAATATTTTCATAGACCCGTGTGAGGCGTTGGAAGCTGCCCTATGCGCTGAAGCTGTTGGGAGCATTGACATTGGTGTTAGCCCATTTCTGGAAGCTAAAATTTTTGCTATGGAAAAGTAGTTGGAAAATTTATCTATGAACTCGACTCATGAGACTCGTAGTGGAATGTGGTGTCACATTTTGAAGTGCGAGGGGCATGCCAAGGATAGTTTCCCCCATAAGACCGTACGTGCCATAGTAATAGACTAAAAATTTGTCATGGGGACCATGATGCGAGTAGATGTCCCTTGCTAAAGCACGTAATTTGTAAGATTGTGTCTTGCTACCGTAAGATCTACACATCTATGACCCATGATACCAAGGATTTTCAGCCGATTGACTGATCCATGAGGCCATTGACCATGGTGTGTGTCAAACCAGCATTGACAGATGAGTTATAAGGGTGATGATCACCATTATGAGGAGCGCCTGACAGATAGAGCGAGCGCGAAAGGGATTTTGTAGAGGATTTTGTGGTTGTGGTAACCGCGGAGGAAGAAGTGAGTTCCCACATGGAACCTATTTTAATTATGGATATACAGACCACTACAAGCACGAGTTCCCATACTTATTGCAGTGCTCATGGTGTGGGAAGAAGCACAAGTATGAGGAGTTCCCTGAGTTGTTTGAGCACATGAGTCAATAGCACTTGAAATACAAGGGCGTTGCAATGGTATGCATTAAGAAGGTTGACACACAATGGATGCCATGGGTAACACGAGATGCAGGCTTGGAACATGTTATGATAACAACAAGAGCAAAGGTCACGCGTGAAAAGAAAATGCCAATGCGTAAAGAACCTGGTTTCAAGGGAAGAAGTGGTACATGGGAAGTACCTAGACCCTGCGCATCAGAAGGAGGTATATCAAGAAACCATGGATGTCATTCAGAGTTTACAAGGAGAAATCCAGTGTCTAAAGGAGCAATTCCGGGAGGGAGGAGAAAAGAAGGAAGGTTGAGGCACCAAAGGATGACTTGGATGAGCTCAAGGAAGTATGTAAAATGTAAAGGCAAGAGATTATTATTCCCTTGCTAGGAGCATGGTGGAGAGAGAAGGTACCACATGCCAGAGAAGAGTGCGAGAGGTAGGTCTCACATGCAAACCTTCCCCCTCATAGCCTTGACTATGATAAGGAGATCACGTTAAATGTAGTTGAGGATGGATGGCTACTTAGTAGTATCCTCATTGACACATGCATGGAGGTCAATCTTCTCACCTTGGATGCATGACATTAGATGGGAAGACCTCATTACATACCATCTTTGAATGTGTCTTTGTATGGCGAATAAAATGAAGGAAATTCCCATAAGTGTCTTAAAGGATGCAGCTATCACCATTTTGGGGGCTAAGTTTTCTAGGGACTTCGAAGTCTTGGTGCTCGCCAAGGCAGACAATTTCCAAACATTACTTGGGTGCCCATGGTGCTATAAGAATAATGCAGATCTTCGGTTCAAAAAAGGATACATAATATTTGAAAATGAGGAGGAACGGGTCATCATACCCCTAGTTGATGGAAAATCAACACCCTATACTGAACCTTTGGGAGAAGAGGTCCTAGATAGAATATATGTGTGCTCAATCAGGGATCTAGAGGTAATCCATCCCACAAAAGGAGTTATCCTGTCGAGGATGCTTAATCCTTAAGTGATGCCACGAGTATAGCATGCAATAATTGGGTGCATAGGACCTATAAGTTAATCAAACGACATTTGAGAGGATCGATGACAAAGGTGACAAAGGCGCATACGGTCCGGTGCCTAGGAGGAAAGAAGCTACCTAAGTATTCAAGAGGAGCCTTCCTTGAGATCTTTTTGCAGGAGATGGAAGCTCAGTGGAAGAAGGAGAATGAACAAAGAGGGATGCTAAGCTATGTCCTACTCGAACTACCGTGAGTTGGTGGGTGACACATCGAGATAACCTCTTGGAATGACATGAGGTAAGAATTTCCTTCTCCATAAGGTTTTGCAAGAACAACGTGCCCACGGCTATAAAAGACTACCATGGTAAAGAGACCGCTTCCTTCCATATCCAAGCATGTGAGACAACCTAGATGGGAAGCACAGAAGCATTGCCACCTTCATTATGGGTTCACAAGTTATATTCCACCCTACAAGGTTGTGTGCGTGCATGGTACATTCACGCTGAGACACGCCACCAGATATATAATTGGCAAGAGTTAGTGGCTGATATCATTCAAACATTCGAATATTGGAGTACAAAACCCTTAGTGGATAAGGCGTTACAGGTTGTCAAGCACCTTACCATTGGGGATAGTGCCATGGAAAAAGATAGGCTACTGGAACTTCTAGGTGAACCTGGCCTAGAGGCATGCTTTGAGGAAGAAGAAATAGAAGAGATACGGTTTGAGCAAGGGTGTAAAGAGAAAGAAAAAGGAAATATGGTCTATATAATTGATGGGGAAGAGGCAGAAAACTTGGACATTGACCATTTGGTAGGGACACATGAGGTGATAGATAGTTCTGATGAATGGGCGTACACCTATCATGAACCTTTAAAGACAAATAAGGTTAAAATTGACTCGGGAGCGGGACCCAAGGAGGTAATCATTGGAGACTATTGGTTGGAGAAAGAAATCTCTAAGATCATTTATCTTTTATGTGAGTTTGAGGATTTGTTCCCGCGCAGGTATCATGAAATCAAAGGCATTCACCATTCCTTGGGGGAAATGAGAATTAAGTTGAAGGAGGGTGTGCTCCATCTGAGGAGACCATACCGAATGAATCGAACCTACGCATGAAGGTCATGGAAGAAATAGATAAGATGATAGCGTCGGGCATCATTAAAGCTATTAAAGAGTCAAAGTGGATAAGTCCAATGGTAATTAGCATCAAGAAGGACAGAAGGATAAGGATTTGTGTTGATTACAGGGACTTGAATGCAGTGTGTATCATTGATCCTTTCCCAACCCCATTTACTGAATAAATTTTAGAGGGAGTAGTAGGATGTGAGGTCTACTCTTTCACAGATGGATTCTCGGGCTATCACTAGGTGAGGATCGCGAAGGAGGACCAGAGGAAGATGACTTTCGCCACTGAGTGAGGACGGTTTTCCTATACAATCATGCCTTTTGGGTTAAATAATGTGCCTGCTGTGTTCTCACACATTGTGGTACAAGCTTTCCAGGACTTCATCCATAAATTTCTTCAAGTCTACCTAGATGATTAGACAATATATGGATTAGTGAAGGACCATTGTGACAACTTAAGGTTAATCTTTGAAAGGTTTCGAAATTGAGGATATCCCTCAATATTAAGAAATGTGTCTTTGATACACCATTTAGAACATTATTGGGACACATCATATATGTAAGGAATTCCTACTAGTAGATCTTGCAAAAGTTGCATAGTAATTGTGGGATTAAGGGAGCCTACTAGTCAAAGCGCGGTCTTGCAGATTTCTAGGGCATACGAGGTACTACAAGAAGTTCATCAAGGGGTATGCCATGATCTCCATGCCTTTAGAAGAGTTTCTTAAGCATAAAAGTTCCTTTCATTGGGGAGAGGCACAGTAGAAGGCATTTGACACTTTAAAGGATAGGCTTATCACTGCGCCCATACTATGATTCCCCTCTTAGGATAAGCCATTCCATGTTCATGTTGATGCCTCAGAGACCACCATTGGAGAAGTACTTGCACAACCTGGTGAAGGGATTGTTGATCATTCTTTGTGCTTTTCAAGTAGGAAGTTAACACCAATGAGAGAAGAATTATACTATAACTGAGCGTGAGGCATTGTCAATGATCTACGCGCTTCACAAGTTTAGACAATATTTTCTAGCAACTCCATTTATATTTTACACTGACCATATGGCATTTAAATACTTGGTGAAAAATCCCGTTCTACAAGGGTGCATATGTCGGTGGGTACTATTGTTCCAAGAATTCGAGTTCACGGTGGTTGTCAAACAAGGAAAAAGTAATTCTAGACCTGATCATTTGTCTAGAATCAATTAAGGGAGGACACGTAAAGCATTGAAGATACCATGCCAGATGCACAACTATTTAGGTTGTGGCACATGTCCTCGAGTTAGAAGATATTGCAAAGATTTCTCAAGATAGGTATAACATTGGAAGGGATGAAGGCATTGGATAAAAATTGGTTAGCTATACACTCCATGCCCTACATGTTGATTAGTGGGGATTTATACAAACTAGGATGTGATGAGATTCTGCGTTGGTGTGTGCTAGAACATGAGTGCCTAGCCATAATAGAAGAAGCGCACAAAGGTAGTGTAGGTGGACACTATGCAGGTGACGCCACTGCATGGAAGATATTAATGGCCGGATTATGGTGGGAGACCCTATATCAAGATTGCAAGGAATATTACAAGGCATGTGACCATTGTCAATGCATTGGAAAACCAGGCGATGAGATGAAATGCCTTTGCACCCTATTCCCAATGCACCGAGCCATTCAAAAATGGGCTATAGACTTTGTAGGCCCTATTGCACCAGCCACGCGTAGGACTGGATCACGGTATATAATCACTTGCACATTACTTGACAAGGTGGGAAGAAGCAAGCACCCACTAAGGATTGTACAACAACTACTGCAGCAAGGTTCCTATGGGAAAACATTATTACAAGGTATGGATTCCCTTTGAGTTTGACTAGTGACAGGGGTACACATTTTTTGAATGAGACAGTAAGGATTCTATTAGCAGAGTTCATGGTGGCTCATCACAAGACTACACCTTACCATCCACAAGAAAATGGAACCGTGGAGGCATTTAACAAAATACTTAGTCACATGTTGACTAAGATCTATGATGTTGGTAGATAGGATTGGGATGACAAAGTATCAGTCATTATTTGGGCATATAGGACAACCTACAAGAGGTTGAATAAGGCCACACCATTCCAATTGGTGTTTGGCATGAAGGCTATCCTACTAGTTGAATTCATGTTACCTTCTCTGCGTATAGTGCGCGCAGGAGGATTAGATGATGAACAAGCGCTAGAGGAAAGAATAGATAAATTAATGCAGTTGGATGAGAGACAATCATTAGCTAGGTGGAGCTAGACAACTGAAAAGCAAAACAAAAGGCATGGCATGATCGTCACATTAAGAACAAAAAGTTTGAAGTTGGGTAGATGGTCTTACTATATGATTCAAAGTTTTTGTGCCATCCTGGGAAGTTAAAACTCCATTAGTTGGGCCCCTACATCATCTCATACATCCTTGATTTAGGAAAGTGCCAGTTATAAGCACTGGATGGAATGAGATTTCCAGGACACTTCAATGGAAGTAGGCTGAAGCCCTACTATAAATAATTCTTCTTGGTGTTTGTAAATAAGGCAAGATGTGCCAGTTAGTTCAAGATTTCCCTTAATGCATTTTATTTTCTTTTGTTTTTTTCTCATTGTTGTTTTTGTGTTGTGCCTTGGGTGCTTCAGTAACCTCATTACTTTTTCAAAGGTTGTGAATGCGCAGAGGACCATGCATCATTTTAGTGTGGGGTAGAATAATGTGGAGGAAAGTGCAAAGTGTGAAGAACCAGGAAGGATTGCATTGGAAAGCCTAGTTGAATAGCCCAGGATAGGAAGTGCATGGAAGGAAAGGTGAAAAAGGATGGTTAGTATCAGGGTAAGGCTACATTATGGATCCACATACAAAAGAGGAAGAAGTGCAAAAGCAACACGAGGTAGGCGAGAGCAAAAATCATGACAGAAGTACCTTCAAGGTCTTGGTGACGCACATGCAAGAGTTTCTTGTCAAGATGGATTGGTGGCTCGCTAAAAGGTTGGGGGATTATCCGTGCAAGGTTGGGCGTGTGAGTTAAAGTGCTAAAGTCAAGTTTTGTTGAAAAATATGCATTAAGTGTTGAAGTACGGTGGTAGGTAAGGTAACATTTAATGTTGAAAAGTGGGAAAAACTATAAATAGAAGGTTAGACACTTCATTATTTACATTGCAAATATGAAGAAGGAAGAGATTTTGTGAACTAGGGCTTCCAAAGTTGATCTCGTGTGAAGAGAAATTGAAGAAAATTAACTGTGAGTGACTAGTTTGGATCTACAAACCAGGAGGGAAATAGTTCACGGGTGTAGAGAGAGTTGTGGAGAAGCACCATCTTGTGAAGGGGATATTCCAGCGAGGGTTTGATAGCTAGGGCATGAGTTGAAAAGGAGTTTCTTCACAAGTTTGAGATCTAAGCTTAGAAAGGGTAGAGAAGCAGAGAAAGAGAAGTTGAAGTGTAAAGATAACCTACACAATGGCACCCAAGAAACCAGTTGTAACACCTAAGAAGGGCAAAGGCAAGGGTAAGGGAAAACAACAAGAAACCACCGCAAGTACCAATGAAGAATGGTATGCAGAAATGTAGTACCCATATGGGGTTTTTCTTAGAAAGGAGTGGGAATCCCATTTAAGAAATATGACAGTAAGCAATTATAACCACCACACAAACATAACTGAAAAGGAAATGGTGCTGGAGTTAGTGCACTGACAAACAAGAGGACACCAGAAGGGTTACCCATTTATAGTGACGAAGTAAAAGTGAAGTTAAAGAAGGTAGGATTATTGTAACTCTATGAGTTGCCCTGCTTTGGGAAGCCTAAGAACCTCACATCGGGCTGATGTCATGCATACATGAAGATCACTTTCACTTCACGGGGCGCAAGATGTGCAAAACCCCTCAACTGATTTCAAAATTCACAAGTCTCATCTGTGAAGGAGAAAGTATAGAGGATGACCTATGCGATAAAGAAGCCATCAAAGAGACCTTCGCGACATATGCATACAAGAAGGGGTCAAGGTACTTTAATATCACAGATATCCAAGACCAGGTGATGAGAATGGCCATGTTCCTAGTAACGAAACTTAATGACCAAGAGAGGTGGACGCAAGTGAACAAGTCATGGATCAATATTTGCGATGGATATCGAGGGCGCCATTTATAACTTTTCCCCATAAATTACGGATGAGATCATCAGCAGCACTCAAGAGGATGACAAGATAATTTTCAGCAATGTCCTCTTACTTATTGTGTTTTTAGAGATCGAGTGCCAGATAGGGAAGATAAGTTCGTTTGGGAGTACCCAAAGGAAGACCCCTCGCCCGAAAAGATATTCAAAAAATGCACTTGCGATAGCATGATGACCGTTCACAAGGAACGTCTTGAGAAATGGTATACACACTTGAGGAATGCATTCGGGGTAGAATGGAGGATCCCAGAGCAACTGCCAAAGCTCATAGATGGAGAAGCTGAATTTACCAACATTTCTACATTAGTATATTTAGGTTGGTTGATGAAAGCATGATCCCATGGTGTGAACTTCCATTTTCCTTCACCGCTCAATACTTCCAGGCGGGGGTAAACAGATTCAAGGAATCTAAGAAGCTGAATTTTGACATTAGAAGTATAGATCGGGACCACAACGAGATGCGCAGGACATCGGTCTACCCCAACAAGCATGCGTATGCGGAAAAGTACGTATCGCATGAATTTCAAATGATGAAACCCCTGACTCTACCTATTGCAGAGAGGTCCGTGACACATGTATAACTTTTCATAAAGCCCAAGTTTGAGAAGGGCACTTATCTTGAGAATGAGATAGCTATATCTAAAGACCTAACAAGTAGAAAGTAGAAAAAGATATAGAAGAAATAAAGAAAAAGGTACCAAGTGTCGAAGATACTCAAGCGGTGGGTGCCCTAGGAACAAGTGCTAGAACAAGTACTTACACATGCAAGAAGAGGTCTACATTAGAGAGGAGGCGCCAGAGCAAGGAAAACTTATTGCAGAGGAGAAATCACCAGAGGAGGAAGAAGAGAAAGCAAAATATCCTATACTGGAATCCCCAGTTAGGAAGAAATAGAAGGTGATGGAGGAAGCTGATTCAGAGGAAACAAAGAGCTTGGAGAAATACATGGGTGAGAGGGATGATGATGAAGAAGATGAACCTGAAGGAGACCAAGAACCACTTGTTTTCAGTGTGCACGATTCAGAAGAAGAGGGCGAAGAGGCGAAGAATGACTATCGCTTTGTGAAGGAAGGGCAGCCAGGAGGTGAAGGGTGCCCAGGACATGGGAGGAGGTGAAGAGGTTAGCACGAAGGGTCAAAAGAATCCAAGCCTCACTAAGGATGAAGTAAATGAGGTAGAAAAAGAGAAGAAAAAAATCATTGAAGCCTTGGTAGAACAAGAATTGGAGTGCAATGTTGTTTTAGTGATGAATGAAGATAGGGAAGAAAGTGTAGGGAAAGATCACGATAGTGCGGGAGGCCCTAATCTATTGGTAATTTTTTCTAAGGGAACTCGCATGGGAGGAAAGCACATAGAAATCAAAAGATCAAGAATGAGCTACATTGATGATCCAAGCAAGGTGTTGCACGCACGCTTCCAAAGCACAGTCCCAACAGATCAACTCTTGCAATGAAGTCGTTTGATGAAGAAGGTGCATACCCTCGGATGAGGAAAATGCTTTCATGGGAAATTGAGTCCCACATCGACGAGCCAAATTTCAAGGTAAGCCAAGGGGCACTAATGAAGATGCCTGAGTCAAAAGGAGATAACCCTTGGTAAGCACTCAGTAGCTTTCGGATGAACAAGTCTGCAATGCATTGAATAAGGTCTTAGTTGAACTGGAAGCCAAGTTATTCGGAAGGAATGACAAGGTAAAATTTCTAGAGGTAGAGCTAGAAAAGAGGGAAGAAGAGCTAGAAGAGAGGACCAAGAACTTGAAGTAGGAGGAACTAATTAGCGCGTAGCTAAAGCATGAACTAAGGGAAGAAAAGGCAAGGGTGCACGAGGTATATAAGAAGGTAGAATCCATCACAGATGCCATTGTTTTGAAGCATCTAGACCTAGCACCACCTGCGTAAAAGTATGGATCTTCCCTTGAGTGCCTTGAAGACTTAACACACATCCTCACCATGGAAAGGCAACCTCTCACCTTATAATCCGTGGAAGAAGTAGCAGCATGCACTGGAGAAGGAGGACAAATTAAAGGTTGTAGAAATCATTTCCAAGTACAACAAGGTTCTTGCTGATGTAAAAATTGCTACCCATACTGCTAAGGCCGCGTATGACAATTGTGCATACATAGATAAAGTGATGAGTATTTTGGTCGCCACTCACGAGGTAGAGCTCAAGGAATTCCAAGAGAAGAACAAAGGAAATAGAGTAGAGTGGGAGAGGATCTTGGCTAAGGTCGAGAAGAAGTCAGAAGCTATTGAAACCTTATGAGGTTCAATTAAAAACCAACTAAGGAGTTGTACCCATAGATTATAAGAAGGATGGATGTGCTTGAGGATGTGGGCAAGGAATTGGAAGGAATGGTTGAAACATTAAACACTCGAGGAAATGGACTAGGTTTTGAGGAGGAAAGCGCCTTAGTTAGCGACCTCTGCTAGAGAGCACAAAATGAAGTCGATTCCTAGAACAAGTTGGAGGCCAACTTGCGAAAATATTTTCCTATCTTATTGCAGTAATGACAACACTCCCCCATTATTTCATTTTTTCCAATTCTTCATTCCCTTATTCTTTTTCCAAGACGTTAAGTCTATTGTAATTATTTCTTTGAAGAAGTGTTCCCAAGGGTGGAGAACAGGTAAAGTGTGGGGTGATGTTGGGCCCCTAAAATATTAACTAAGTACAAACAGGAACATGGGCACGCAAGGCCTAAGATGAAGGGTGGGTGCGAAGTCCTAAGCTAAAGTCAAGGTTCGAGGAGGGTTTTATAAGGACTATGTTGCATGCCGAAAGAACAAGGTCTCGTGACTTAGCTATATTTGGTGTATCGGATAGAACAAGAGAAAAGCGTGAACCGCCCGCACATGATGAATATATAAGGTGCCATTTTGGCGACAGTTGGCCTAGGAAGGAATATGCCTTGCGATGGAGGTTTCTAAAAGACCATCATGGCAAGGAGTGGAGAGCTCAGGCATGGAGGAGAATGCTCCCATGGAGGACCGAATATGGACCAGGATAATTTTAGTGGCGAATATTCATAATATGGCAAAAATTTCATTTTAGGAAAATTTGAAAAGGTGATTTTTTCGGAGTGGGTCGGTGTCCTGTTCACCTAAAATATACAATATATTTTTTTGGGGGTCAGCTTCGCCTTCATTTGAAAACATCTCCTATAAAAACCTAGGTGATTCACTGGGTAGTATACCTCAAGTAGCTTACCAAATTACCAATACTGTGAAGTTTGAACTCGCATACTCTTAAGCACCGAGATTGCTATTAGCTTTGTTAGGGTTAGTTGTTGACGCATGACAGGGACATAGTTGATGCGTGACAAAGAGTTATTACAGACACATGATAAGGAGATATTATAGACGTGTGAAAAAGGAATAGGTTTGACGCGTGACAGAGAGAGTTGATGTGTGAAAGGGCATAACACATGGCGTGCGACAAGGGCGAGTTGACGCGCGACGCGTGCAAGAATCTGTGAGCAGGACACGTGATAGGAATAGAATAGATAAATGATGCGACAAGGGAAGAGTTGGCATGCGACAAAGACCTCGAGCAGTGGATGTGTGACAGAGACCTATGACAGTGGACAGAGTCGCTAATTGGTTCTTTTGCTGACGCATGACTCTCTTCAAAATAATGGAAGGTGCTAGTTCAAAGAATGTGAAGAACCTAAAAGTAAGTAAGAAATCTCAGAAATCACTCTTCAAGTATTTTGGAAACTCTGCGGATACAAATATTGAAAATACCAACCATATAGATGCCACCACAAAGAATTAGAATACTGACTGTGTGGAAGGTATTATTGAGGTGGACATGCATTCTGCATAATATCAAAGTCAAAAAAATGACACCTATGATAATATGCCAGATCTTGAAGATATTGTTCCTGTTAGGGTACAACTAAAAGTGCATCAAGATATCACATATACAAATACTCAGCAAAATGGAACACAAAAATCAAATTCAAATTTTAGTCCAAGAAAGAGGAAACCAGGTGATTGTGATATCGCTCAAAATTCTACTCAAAAAAGTAAAACATTGAAAACAAACAAGAATATGTGGACCATTGGCAGGACATACAAGTTTTATTGGGTAACTAAATTTCCATTTATTGAACCTATACAATCATCTAATTCTAAAGAGATCCCATCTAAATGTACATGTACAATATGTACGTGGAAATTGGGAAAGCAACAAAAATGTAATCAAGCTTTGGACACACTATAGAAAAACATTGTGGAAAACAATATTTGATCAGAATCGGGCGGATGGCCAAAAAATCAAAACACACAGGTGGAAAACTGAAAAAGAATGCATGCATGTTAGATATGCAGCGGAATATGAGGCAGAGCAGAAAAAACATAGACATCTCTTGGAAAAGGGAGGAACGATCACATCGCATATTGGTAAGATGAAACAAACAAATCTACATGCAAAATTCATACAATTCTCTACTCTATTTCACATACTAAAAAAAGGAAGACCGATTTTGGATTTCCTCGATTTCAAAGTTTTGTATCAATTTAATGGAATGCTGAATGTACCTCAGTCTCATTGGTCTGAAAGTAGTGGATGGGAAATGGCAAAATGCCTTTCGATGATAGAGAAGGAAGATTTGAAAGAGAATGTAAAAAAGCAAAGTTTATCTCTCTTTCAATTGATGAAGTGACAACAGTTGACAACACTACATGGGTATGTATCCATGTCTATACTTTAGAAAATCATATAAGGACACCTCATCTTGTTGGGTGTTATGAAAATGGTTGAAAACTGCATTGCCAAAAACCTACATAAAATAGTTGTTTCTCATTTGAAAGATATTGTTGGAATGATTGATTATGAAATTGCTACGAAGTTGGTATGCGTTGGAGCGAGATGGCGCATCTATCATCATGCAGGTCACCTGGACAGGGTTGTGTGTTAGATTACAAACAACAGTGGCCCCATATATGCTATCAATTCACTGTATGGCTCACATAATGAATTTAGCGTATAAAATGGTAAGCAACCACGAAAATGTTGCTAAATTAGAAGACCTTATAAGAGAAATTCATGCCTATATGTCAAGCAGCCCAAAGTGATTTCTTGAGTTCCAAAATTTTCAATTGGAATTACAAATGGCAAAAAACTTCTGAAGGATGTCGAAACTAGATGGATCTCTTTGTATGAACCTGCATGCAGAGTTTGTGAGGAGTATCCTTCGTTGGTTGGTTTCATGCACAAATATCGTCATGAAGTTGATAGGGCAAGGGACTTGTTGTTCCGTTTAACTGATTTGGAGACATTACTTACATTGGTTGGTATTCTTCCAATGTTAAAGGAGATCAATACACTGATGAAGCATGCACAGGGTAGATTAATCTATATTGTGGATTTTATACGGATGAGAAAAATGGTATGTCAAAGTCTTGATATATTGTACTGTTCCCAAGATAGTTTTGATGCACCTATTTTTGAGAATTGGAAAGATTTATTAGATCTTAAAAATCCCAACACCTTTTTGAGATTTAATATCCATGATCACCTCTGCATCACTGTTAATGGGAGGGAAATACCACTGCACATTTTGCAAAAACGTCAAGATATTATAGGATCGGAACGAGAAGATGTTCCCGTGACATGTAATCTCTTTGAGTCTGTTATAGTTGAAACAAGAATAAAGCTTAAAAAATTTCAGAATCCTTGTCATCGAAATTAGAAACATTTCTATAAAGATAAAATTCTCGAAGCTATGGGTGTGATGAATCCTAATTTTTGGAATACTGAAGCTGGCCGTGCGGAGAATTTGTCGAAAGAATTTCCATAAATCCATGGGTATAATAATGGAACAATTCACAAAGAATTCAAAGCTCAAGGGTATGGAAATTAAAGGTATACTGAATGCTGATTTATTAAAGTTTCAATCAACAAATTTTGCAACAACAATGAGGAACTAATACAAAATTTTAGACGAACCTTTTGAAAGTGGTGCTATTACAAGGCTGTGGCGAGGAATCTATCAAAGTTCTATCTTACAAGAAGATATCAGTGAATATTTTAGATTATATGAGTTATGCCAAACAATGATTTTGGGGTCTGTGGAGGACGAAAGGGTTTTCAGTGCATTATCATTTATAAAATCAAAACTGAGAAACAGGTTGGATAAAAATATGGAAAGTTGCATGAGGTCTTATGCTTCTCGATACTCCATCGAAACCTTTTCATTCGACAGAGCAATTGTGCATTGGAATTCCTTTGCATGAAAGAAGAGGTGTGAATAATACATATACTGAAAGTACAATTGTTCCCAACCTTGAGAGTGTCATTGGCTCATCATCACATTCTACGAAGAGAACATCGAGTTTGAATAAGCTATTGATAATGGATTGTTTCAACTTTAAATAGGTATCTTCTTCATCTTAATCTTATTGTTTATCACTTTACATTTTTTTCAACTCTTGTTATCATTAAAGATATTACAGTCTATATATATATATATATATTTATTTTTAAACGTGGGTTGACATCCATCCGAGGAAGCTGGTACTTCTCGAGACTGACAATGTCAGGCAATTCACCCATCTATCTACTAATCCATTTCTCATGTTGAGTTTTCTTAAAACACAGATCTAGCACATTACCAGTGGCAGTGATGATTTCAACTTTAAATAGGTATCTTCTTCACCTTAATCTTATTGTTTATTACTTTACATTTTTTTCAGCTCTTGTTATCATTAAAGATGTTACAGGTCTATATATTTACATTTATTTAAATACAATCTTTTTATTTTTTGAAAATGTGGGTTGACATCCATCTAAGGAAGTCACATTTTCTCGAGACCGAAATGTCGATAATTTTAGGCAACTCACCCATCCACTAATCCATTTCTCGTGTTGAGTTTTCTTAAAACACAGATCGAGCACATTACCAGTGGCAGTGATGATTTCAAATTTAAATAGGTATCTTCTTCACCTTAATCTTATTGTTTGTTACTATACATTTTTTTCAGCTCTTGTTATCATTAAATATGTTACAGGTCTATATATTTACATTTATTTAAATACAATCTTTTTATTTTTTGAAAACGTGGGTTGACATCCATCCGAGGAAGTTGTTACTTCTCGAGACTGACAATGTTAGGCAACTCACCCATCTATCTACTAATCCATTTCTTGTGTTGAGTTTTTTTAAAACAAATATCTAGCACATTACCAATGATGATTTCAACTTTAAATAGGTATCTTCTTCACCTTAATCTTATTGTTTGTTACTTTACATTTTTTTCAGCTCTTGTTATCATTAAAGATGTTACAGGTCTATATATTTACATTTATTTAAATACAATATTTTATTTTTTTGGAAAACGTGGGTTGACATCCATCCGAGGAAGCTGGTACTTCTACTGACAATGTCAGGCAACTCACCCCTCTATCTACTAATCCATTTCTCGTGTTGAGTTTTTTTAAAACAAAGATCTAGCACATTACCATTGATGATTTCACAACAATCTAATACACTAGAGGTAAGTTAAACCCTATCATATTTGCAATTATGTTTAATTTCTTACCAGTGATGATTCTTTCTTGATTTCTTACAATTATGTTTAATTTATTTTTTATATTTGTAAAATGCTTTGATATATTTTTTTAACTATGGGATAAAATGACACAATTGAATTTTACAGAGGAAGATATTTCTATACTATACAATTCATAATCCACGATACATTATACAATTTATAATATATGTCCACATAAAATTCATCATCATCCATATATATCATATCATCACCATATCATTATCATAATCATGAGTCCTGACACTACAATTATTATTAAAACAATTATTTATCTAATTTAAATTTATTAAAACAATTCCATTTTTTAAAAACAATTCATAATCATATCATTACAAGTATATCCGTTCTAATTTCATCTATATCCATTTTAACACATTCCATTTATTTATCATCTATATCCATTCTAATGACATCATGATCATATCATTACAAGTATAAAGAAGAAGAATTATCTTAAAAAAGTTTAAATGTCTAGAGAAGAAGAATTATCGTGCATTACTTCTCGAGACCGACAATGTCGACAATTTCAGCAACTCACCCATCCACTAATCCATTTCTCGTGTTTAGTTTTCTTAAAACACGAGATCGAGCACATTACCAAAGTGGTAGTGATGATTTCAAATTTAAATAGGTATCTTCTTCACCTTAATCTTTTTGTTTGTTACTATACATTTTTTTTTGCTCTTGTTATCATTAAATATGTTACTGAGTCTATATATTTACATTTATTTAAATACAATCTTTTTATTTTTTGAAAACGTGGGTTGACATCCATCCGAGGAAGTCATACTTCGAGAGACAATGTTAGGCAACTCACCCATCTATCTACTAATCAATTTCTTGTGTTGAGTTTTTTAAAACAAATATCTAGCACATTACCAAAGATGATTTCAACTTTAAATAGGTATCTTTTCACCTTAATCTTATTGTTTTTTTACTTTACATTTTTTTCAGCTCTTGTTATCATTAAAGATGTTACAGGGTCTATATATTTACATTTATTTAAATACAATATTTTATTTTTTGGAAAACGTGGGTTGACATCCATCCGAGGAAGTTGTACTTCTCGGGATCGAAATGTTAGGCAACTCACCCATCTATCTACTAATCCATTTCTCGTGTTGAGTTTTTTAAAACAAAGATCTAGCACATTACCAAAGATGATTTCACAACAATCTAATACACTAGAGGTAAGTTAAACCCTATCATATTTGCAATTATGTTTAATTTATTACCATGATGATTCTTTCTTGATTTCTTACAATTATGTTTAATTTATTTTTATATTTGTAAAATGCTTTGATATATTTTTTTAATCCGTGGGATAAAATGACACAATTGAATTTTACAGAGGAAGATATTTATATACTATACAATTCATAATCCACGATACATTATACAATTTATAATATATGTCCACATAAAATTCATCATCATCCATATATATCATATCATCACCATATCATTATCATAATCATGCCCCGACACTACAATTATTATTAAAACAATTATTTATCTAATTTAAATTTATTAAAACAATTCCATTTTTTAAAAACAATTCATAATCATATCATTACAAGTATATCTGTTCTAATTTCATCTATATCCATTTTAACACATTCCATTTATTTATCATCTATATCCATTCTAATGACATCATGATCATATCATTACAAGTATAGAGAAGAAGAATTATCTTAAAACAAGTTTAAATGTCTAGAGAAGAAGAATTATCGTGCTTGAAGCTAAATCTACGTCCACATTAAATTGATCATCATCCATATATATCATATCATTATCATCATTCATCATCTTTCATCATCATCTATCATCATTCCATGTTTGTAAAACAATTATCCATTATCATCATTCATCATCTACGTCCACATACAATTCATGATAATCCAAGTAAACAAGAAACATACATCATCATGATTCATCCCCATCTAATGCAATCACCATTAAGAGTAAACCAAAAAGCATAAACTCCATATCAAATCCATATGCAATCAAAATTAAAGATTATATAGTATTTCAAATTTTAAAAGGCTATCAAATCCATATAATTAAATTCAAATACCATGACCAAAACATTCAATGTTAAAAATTTTAAAATATAGAATCAATATTTAAAGTTTCCACACTCAATAATAAAAGTTTCAACCCTCTTTTTCTTTATCCATTTCAACTCCTGTGCTCCTTTCCCCAACGGTTTCTTCCCCTATGGCTGTACCCCTTTCCCCAACAACAGATAAATAACCCCAGAACTTATAAGATCTTCCGCAACACTGTCCAGATTTTTTAAAATTCTTTCTTCTTGATTTGTTGCATCTCCATGCGACAACAAATTTGGATCAGCTGCTGCCTTAGCTTTGAATAATATTTCAGGGTTGAAGCCGTGCTCTTTAATTATCCGCTTTAGTGTATTGTTTTGTTTGTTAACCAAAACAATATTTTCCTTCAAATTCTTAGCTACGATAAACTATTCTTCGCTATTTCCAAGTGAACTTGGAATACCTTTGCTTGACTCTTCAAATTTTCATATTTCAACTGCACAAAAAGAGTAATGTCAATTCAACATATTACTAAAAAATGAAAATTTCAAATTAACAAGAATGATTGTTTGAAAGTGATAGTACTTACAACCACTCTATCTCTCTCAGCATTTACAATTGCTACCAGATCCTTGTCCTTAGACCATTTGTTAAAATATGCCTGGGCCTCAACACTAATATTTTGCAATTTGTTTAATGTCTTATCCAAAATGTCATCTTTATAGTTGTTATACGTGACAGTCCCACTTCTTACTTGGGTAAGTAAGGAATCCATCTTCGCAGGTTGATTCTGGATTGCAGCGTATAAACTATCCCTTTGCCAATAATTTTCATAATGACTAATAATCTCATTGATAAGAACTTTATCCCTTATTTTCCATTCTATCAACTGATTGATATGAGGTAGAATAAACTCACCGACATGGGATTGACAATCATAACCAATTACATTTTCCAAAGGAAAAGGTAAAGCAATCGTCACTATCTCAGTATCGATGAAGATGATCTTCTTTGGAGAAGTATGGGAGCTTTTGGCTAGATCAACTGCTACTTGTTTCTGCCTTTGGGTGGCCTGATCCTGTTTGTGATAAAATTAATCAAGATTCAGATAAATAAATTTAAATTGAAATGTAATTCAATATTGTAAAGCATGTTTAAATTGAAGTATACCTGCTGGCCTTGAATCATCTCACAAGTATTGAAAAAACAAGTTGGGTCATTGCTATCAATGCCCAAATAATCTTCATCTAAATTTATATTGTTCAAAACTGATATGCCCATTGCACTGGGCAAGCCACCAAGTGAGAGCATTGGAATTCGAAAGGAGGAGGCAATGTTTAGTGTCCCACTAGGGGCCGGAGCAATTGACATGCATTTACCAATGTTCTTTTTCACTGTTCCTCTAGTTGGAATTTTAAAAATTATTGGTTGAGTGGGGTTGGTGCTCTTTGTTTGATCATAAGGACTACTGATGTGCTTTGAAAAGTTCAAGAAAAACATGAAAAACTAGAAAACAATCCAAAAAGGAAAAAACTACAAAATTAAATGTAGTATTGAAAAGTTGTACCTTGTTGTCGAGGGGTAGTTTTTCGCGGTGCTAAGGGTGGCCATGTAGGAGTAGTATTTAGTGGTTGTTCAGAAGATACAAATGCATGCGACTGTATGGAGTGAGTTGGGGAAGAAGGTTGAGTTTCTGAAACACGTGTATGGTCCAAAGTCCCTGCAATGTCATCAACATTAAATGTTATGTCAATTCAATTGGTTAAAATTTAAATTGGAAAATAAAAATAAAAATTTGGAATTTGTAAATAATATATGAGAAGGTATTACTTCTTTGGCATTTAACGAGTTCAAACTGTTGAGGGTTCGGAGAGGAGTGAGCTTCCATTTCAGATTGGGAGTCTCTCGAAGCCTCAATGTGTTGTTGGCCTCTTCCTCTTGATAACACATTTTTTTGGGGAAGGGCTTCAATAAATCTTCTCTGTAAACCATAAATTGTTAATAATTGTCCAGTGTAATGTCAAAATTGAAATACAAACTAAATAGTTTATACCTGTTGTTCTTCAAATGGAATTGACAACTTCATCAACTCCTTGTCATCAGTGCAAGTAGGATTTTTTTATCTTTTAAATTTAAAAGTGCCTCATAATAAAGGCCGAGGAGATAGTTTGTGGAATAAATGACAGGTTTTTCTGAAAGCTTTGAATTTGTTATGTCAGTTCTTATTTTTTTGATAGATAGGTGCACCAATCAATTTTTGTTTTGAGATAGTGGAAACTATGTATGCAATGGCCCAGTTTGGTATATCTATTTGGCGACCCTGCATAACTATTCTGGATTGAAAAAATGAAATCATTGTAGCAAGAAAGTGGTGTGCAATTGATTGCGTATCCACACCATGCCTGGATTTATTGACATGAGCTGCAAATGCCAAACAATGGGAATTAATATAAATTTATAACACCAAATTGTATCACAATAAAAAATAGAATAAAAATGAATTATACTTATAATCAACATGGAAACCAAACGTTGATTCAAGAAATTTCTTGTCTTCTTCCAGGAGTGTTTCCTTCGTTGTAACAATTGGTAAATTTCTGAATGGAAGGCCTGTAAACTAATGGATGTCATTTGCTTCGATACTGAATTGGAACATTCGGCCGTCATTTAGAGTCACATAAAAAGGCCATCCTCTGTATTATAGGACGAGAGAAGGTAATTCAAAATATCTGGATTTGTTTTGAAATGGGGCATGTCAACGAGCCCAATAAACTCACACGCATCCATCAAATCTTTATATTCGAAGACATCTTTAAAATAGTATGGATGTGGGGGCACAAGGGATTCCTGTAGATGATCTTGGTGTGGATTGGACTGGATTCTCTTCTTGATTTTTTTCCTGAGCTTGCGGTTGGGAAGCATTTGAAGTTGACATTATAGTTGTGCTTGCGTCTTTGACAATGAGGGATTCCTACAAAAAAAATTGAGAGCCGAAAAGTGTAAACGAGAAAATGACCGGCGGGAGGGTATTTATAGGCCAAATCACGCATTAATGGCCTCTGTTGACGCGCGTCATGGCCTCTGTTGTCATGCATCAATGGACTTTGTTGACGTGTGTCAATGTGCTCTATTGACGCGCGTCAATGGAGGCCATTGACGCCGCCACAGCACGCAGCACATTGACACATGTTAATAGAGGCCATTGAATTATGTCAACAGAGCCCATTGACGCGCATCAAGAGAGCCCATTGACGCACGTCAACAAAGGCCATTGATGCGTGTCAAAGGGATTTGTTGATGTTGTGTTGATGTGATTCAAGGATGGTTATTGACATCGTATTGTCACGCATCGAGGTGCATCGATGTCTGGAACTCTGATTTCTCCGGCTCAAAAACTAGGTGAAAATTTAGTTTTGGAATACTGTCAAATTCACCTTTCATTGAAACTAGTTCGGGGATATTCGCCAGGTATTTTCCACCTATAATTTTATAGAGGTGTCTTAAAATGAACCCCGCATGATAGTTGATTCCACTTCTGGTTATGAAATGTTTTCCTTAATGGATGGATTTTCAGTTATAACCAGATATGAATTATAGAAGAAGATCAGCATAAAACAACATTCATCACCCCTTGGGGAACATTTTGCTACAAAGTCATGCCTTTCGTGCTCAAGAACGTTAGGGCTACTTATCAATGGGCCATAATAGTTATCTTCCATGATATGATAAGAGAAATCATGGAAGACTATGTCGATGATATCCTAGTGAAATCCAAGAGTAGAAAAGAACACCTGGAGTATTGAGTTATATTTTTAGTGTCTACGGGACTATCGAGTTCGCTTGAACCCTAATAAATGTGTCTTCGATGTTTTATTAGGAAATATCCTAGGGTTCATTGTTTCACAAAGAGGGATTAAAGTGGACCTGTAAAGGTTACGACTATCACATAAATGACAAAACCCACCACTCTCAAGAAACTAAGGAGTCTACAAGGGAAAATTCGGGCAATCGACACTTTATTTCACAACTTGCGGACAAGTGCCACCCCTTTACCTATTTTCTCAAGAAAGATGTCACATTCAATTGGGGACCTGAGTTTCCGAAGGCCTTTGCATTACTTAAGCAGGACTTGGCCAGCCTACCTGTACTCATGCCACCTACCCTAGGTGAACCTCTCCTCTTATACATTTCCATTACCCAGTTTTACTATTGGTGCATTGCTTTCTCAATAAAATTTAGACCATAAAGAGAGAGTAGTTTACTATCTCAGCCGCACCTTGATCACGTACGAGTTGAATTATCCCCAAATAGAAAAGGCTTGCTTAGCAGTTGTCTTTACATTCCAAAAGCTTCACCATTATCTCCTAAATAATAAAACCAAACTCATATCCAAAGTTGACCCTCTCAAGTACCTTTTATCCAAACCCACCCTCACAGGTCGAATGGCTAATTGGATAATTCTCTTGAGTGAATTAGATATCGAGTTTGTGAATTAGAAGTCTTTAAAAGGATAGGTATTGGCTGATCAGTTGGCAGAAGCTCCTCTCCCAAGAATGGAACCTTTGTGCTTAGATTTACCAAACGCATCTATGATGTATATTGAAGAATCCATAGAATGGCAGGTCCATTTTTATGGATCTTTCACCTTCCATGGGTTTGGGGCAGGAGTGGTCCTCATCACTCCAACAGGCAATGCCATACCATGAGAATTCCGGCTGGGATTCCTGTGCACAAATAATATTACAGAGTAAAAGCACTCATCGATGTCCTCAAGCTAGCTATTACATGGAACATCAGACAACTGTGATTCATTGGGGACTCTCAACTTATCATAAAACATGTTAATGATGAGTACAAGGTTAAATATGAGAAGCTTATTCCGTATAAAAGATGGTTGAAACCTTGAAGGAATATTTCACACAGGTCATATTTGAGAAAAAACCAAGGTCGCATAATAGATCCACAGATGTTATGGCTACTATTGGGTCTCTCTTATGCATAACACCTGAAGAAAGTAAGATGCCTTTCTTCATAGAGCATTTACAAGTGCCTGCATATGATATGCCAGAGTCATGTTTGGCATGTGAAGTTGTTGGTCCTTTATCCCCTTGGTATGACCCTATCTTTCAATACCTACAAGATGGCACTCTTCCACCAGACATCACCCATTCTGAAAAGAAATCCCTTATTCACCGCATAGCCCATTATACCCTCCTAGGAGGCACCCTTTATCATCGTGGCTACGACGGGAATCTGCTTCACTGTTTGGATGTTGTTGATTCTATCCATGCTATTAAAGAAGTACATGGTGGTATTTGTGGAGCGCATACTAGTGGCATGGTCTTAGCTAAGAAGCTATTGAGGGTAGGATATTATTGGCCTACCATGGAATCTGATTGTTGTAACTTTGTAAAGAAGTGTGAACTATGCCAAAAATATGGAAACTTGATACATGCGCTAGCACAAGCCTTACAACCTATTGCAACGCCTTGGCCATTCTCTAAATGGGGCCTAGATCTCATAGGGAAGCTCCATCCTTCTTCTTTAGATGGTCATACTCACATCATCACTACCACCGAATACTTTACCAAATGGGTAGAGGTTGTCCCTCTTACCTATGTCACCAGTGCACAAATTTCAAAATTCATCATGAACCATCTCATATGCCGTTACGGGATCCCTTCAGCCATTGTCACTGATAATGGTAAATCCTTCAAAAACAAAATAGTTAAAACCTTGTGTCAATGCTTCCATATCCAACTCAAGTGGTCTACCCCTATTACCCTCAAGGTAATGGATAGGCAGAGGCCACTAATAAAACCCTTGTACAGATTATGGAGAAAATGGTCAGTAAAACCAGCCGTAATTGGCATCTACAAATACATCCCGCCCTCTGGGCCTATCATACCTCCATCCGCACTCCTACGGGTGTGACCCCATATTCACTTGTTTATGGCACTAAAGCCATCATACCTTTGGAAGTGGAGCTTCCCTCCTGAGAATATCTCTCAGAGACTATCTTGATAAAGACGAGGACTACAGAGTTTCTCGCCTAGTAGAGTTAGAACTATTAGATGAAAGGCGTATTAGAGCGCTCAATCACCTATAAGTCTATCGAGTAGATTGTTCAAAGGATACAATAAATGCATCATTCATCAGGAATTTGATGTAGGAGATTTAGTTCTCAAAGAAAATCATAAGAAAACCATCAAAGACAGAGAGAAGAAAGGAAAGTTCGAGGCTAACTGGCTAGGTCCTTATGTAGTGATTTAAAAATATGGATCTGGAGCCTACAAACTTGCATATTCATATGATGAAGAGCTTGTAGAACCTATGAATGCCATGCACCTCAAACGGTTCTACGCTTAGACATGACAAGAATATCATATAAGAACTAAAAAATAGAAAAACAAAGAAAAACAAGAAAAAAATGGAAAAATGAGAAAATAGTAAAGAGACAATGTCGTCCACATGTGAAAACCACGCAATTGTGGTGTAGTGGGAAGGTCTTTGAGTGAAAAATAGTTTTTGGCGCTCAAGGAAGATTCTCCGAGATGCAAGTTACTTTCACAGACAGGATGGGTAACCCTCTCCACTTTCTAGATATGCATTCCTTTGCTAGGTCTAGGGATCCTACTAGAGCCACCTTTAATGTAGCTATGAAAACTTATCTTTTAGATAAACAAAAAAACATTAGAAAAAATATATCAATGTTGTCCCACAAAAACAATGTAATGCTTTAATTGCTTTTAGTTGTTGGTTTGTATAGTTTTGATGTGCTTAGCCTGTTGAGTTATTTGTTCTTTGAATGAATCATTTGCTTACCTTATATTAAATCTTGTTTAATTTGATTGTGTATGGCATTGCATTCATTTAGGGCTTCACATACTTGTGAAAAAAATGTTGTAGGATTCTTTGTTTGTTATGTGCATCTATTAGAATTCATTTTACTTACTTAGATTGAGTACCATCTTTAATATCTTGCTAGCTTTTACATGTGTTCCTTTAAGTTGTATTTTGTTGTGTTGTTTGAATGTGTATATTTGTTTAGTTTTGTTAACTTTTTCTTGTATGTTTTACACAGCTTTTTGTTATTAGATCTATCATCTATCATTTCATTACATTTCTAACAAACATTCACTACGTCATATATACAAAAATGCTAAGTATTACATCATGCATGTATGTTAATCTAATCATCACATATCGTATCATAAATGGGGAAAGAGGGGTTCCGCATAATCAAAAATCTACCCTCCCACACCAATATCATCTAGTATCATCCCAAGTGCTAGAATAAAAACTCAGAAACATCTCATAAATCTAAAAACATGTGGTGTTATCTCGTAGATACATCATCGATATGAAAACATGGAACATACACATTTCTAAATCTAAAGTATGTCACATACATAGAGGTAAGAGAAATAATGCATCATAATCAATTCTCATGTAAGGCATAATCACAGTATAGTATATCAAAATGTCCATATAATACATGTGTAACTATCCAAGTCAGTGCTCAAAATATACATCATCGATACAATATGCCATCTAAAAAGGGCATGCATCAAAAAGAATTGATCCTTCATCACGAGGCGTCATCAAAACAATAGTACATACAACTATACATCAAAATGAGCCTTTATAAGAGGCATGTATACAATAGATCTATACAAAAGGAGAAGTAAATATCTCAACCACAACTCTCGCCCTCGACAGGGCTCCTGGTTCCATGACATGGTCGACAAAAGAGTGGTGGAGATGATGGACCAGCGCTAGGGGGTACTACCCTATTGTTTGGCTAGTTGTTGTCTAACTAGATGCTCAGTAATAGCCTATCGAACTTATATAACTAAATGGCCTCGATCATCGTGACCGGAGCCTATCACACTCACATCTCGACTTCTAGAACAATACCACTCGTTGCTCTCTACCGGACTAACTCTGAAGTAGGAAGTCCCATAATATAAGGCCTCGCCATCGATCTCATGGCATCCCGTATCAAATCAGCATCTCCAGAGGTGACGGCTACTGTAGGGTGGCATCACACTCACATATCACCCTGTCATTATCAGCTGAGCCTATCTAGAGGTAGCAGCCTCTCGATCTCTCTCTATAGTGATAACCCACACAGGCCCATGCCCGAACCATCTATATAATGTAGCCTTGTGATCGTGCACAGGCGTGTGTAGTCATTTTTACTCCTATCACAAAAGGAAGGAACCCCATGCATGCTAGCCTATCACCCAACAAAAGCTGAGCGCTCACCAAAAACAAGAACCATCATCTATGATTAGTGGGAAGCATCATCTATGATTAGTGTAAGAGTTCTTAGGAGGGAAGTTTAAGACAAACAAGAACCATAGGGCTTAGAATGGCCTCTAGATCCTTGCAGTCACTTTAGACCGAGTGCTTTAACAGAATCCAGAACATATATTATAAGAGAAAGAATTATACAAGCATCCATCCACATCATGAAAGGAAAGAGAACTTATATGAGAGAATTGTGCATTAAAACCATTGATATCCATGTCTATATATAACAGGTAACCTCATTATATTCATTGATTCATTATAGAGAGTCACAGAGACTAGACCGTAGTCATGCATATCTCTAGATGTATGTAACTAAGCTAACAGAAAAAGAAAAAGTACAACTCCATGCTTAGTGCATTCTTTCCTAAATACAAATATCCACTGGCAGTAATTCTGTAGAGCTCTGCTCACTCTCTAACCCACTATACCTCATACTTCTTCTCCTCCTCTTTTTACTCCGAGCACTTGTATTTATAATTCTCGTACACCGCCAACTCACCTTCCAAAGATCCTCGATATGGTGCCAAGTGTTGAATGTGGTCCATGCAAGCATGATTCTTCAGGCCTAAGCTTTCCACTTTACCTCATGATCTTCTTCTAGAAGATTCCATCTGGGGCATGCTCTTTCTTGGGTTAGCCTATCACCAAGTTGGCATCTTATCCACGCGTAACCGATCATGATTTTCATGTGTTCTACCCTGGGTGATCAAATTGACTAAGTCCCGAGCCTCCTTTCACACATTGCGTGTGCTATGTGCTTCCCTAAGCCTTTCTCTCACGCACTTTTGTCATGCGCACCTTTTCATAACTAGGACCTGCGCGCACCCACCCGCCTTCATAGTTGGTTAAGATTATAGGGGTCCAACATCACCCACACTACGCTTGTTCTCTCGTCCTAAGAAACATTTCACTTGACCAAGATGCATGTTGTCCAGGGAACCAATGAATCGTATTACACTTTACAAAAAGAATAAGGAATGAAAGAATTAGGAAAAAGAATGAAGAATGGGGGGGAGCATCAACTCAACAAGCTAGGAAAATATTTCTCGGAGGTCTACCTCTAGCTTATTCCATACGCCGACTGCGTCTCCCACCAGGGTGCTCACTTCATCAAAATTCAGGCCAACTCCCTGGGTTCCCAAAATGTCCACAATCTTCTCAATCTCTTTTCGCAGGTCCTCAAGTTTATCCATCCTTCTAGTGATCTAGGGGTATAATTCCTTTAGTGGGCCTTAATTGAGCTCCTTAAAGCTTCAATTACCTTTGATTTCTTCTCTACTTTGGCCAGACCCTGTCTCTCTCCACCCTATTCCCCTTGTTCTTTTCTTGGAACTCTTTTAGCTCTACTTCAAGCGTGGTGACCAAGGATCTCGCCACCTTATCTCTGTCTGCATGCATGTATCATATGCGGCTTCTACAGACTGGGAAACAACCTTAACCTCCATGAGTACTTGGCTGTACTCTGCAACGAGTGCTACCACCTTCAATCGGTCCTCCTCTTTCAAGTGCGCAGCCACTTCTTCAGCAGACTCCAGGGCCAAGGGTCATCTCTCCATAGTGAGGACACGCATAAGGTCTTCCATACACTTCGAAGGGATGAGTACTTTTGTGTGGGTGGCGCTAAGTCAGGTGCTTTAGGAGGATAGTGTCCTTGATAGAATCCATTTTCTTGTATACTTCCTACACCTTTAGTTTTTCTTCCTTTAACTCACACCTTAACGTGCGTTGATCGCCTCCTCTGTTTTAAGCTCTTGGCCTTCTCCACCGCTTCTTCCTCCTTCTTCCCTAACTTCACCTCCGTAATTCTAATCCTGTCATTGTGTGTAAATAATCTATCCTCGGTCTTGGCGGCAACCTTGTTCAGGTGCATGGTAGACTGCTTGTCCAAGAGATCCTAAGCATTCACTAAGGGATTGACCCCCTTAGACTCTGGCAATGTGATGAGTGCTCCTTGGTAGACTTTGAATTCTAGCTCATCAATGTGGGACTCGAACGCCCAAGAGAGCATCTTATTGGTTTTGGAGTACGCGCAGTCCTTATTAAAAGACCCCATGGCTATGAGCCTTTCCATGGGTATGGTGCTCTGGAATCGCGCGTGTAACACGTTATTTGGGTCATCAAAATAGCCCATTACCTATCTCTGTTATGCATCGAAACTTCTTCTACCCGAGCGTGCGCCTTTGGGGAAGCTTACTATCAGAGCGGGGCCTCCTAGGCTGTCATGTTCTTTTTCAATGTTCTCCTCCTTCCCCTCCTTCAACACTATGTCCATGCTACACTCCAAATCTTGGTCTACCAAGACCTCGAGCATTCTTTGTGCTTCTCTCTCTACCACCTCTCGTGATCTGCTCTTTTGTAAAACTTATGGCTCCCTCCTTTTCCCTGGAAACCTCCTCATCCTCCATGTCTTTGGTGTCTTCCTCATCTTGTGCGCCCTTGCGCCGTGTGAATACAAACTCTTGCTTCTCATCTCCACTCTCCTCTCCCGAGTCATAGATGCTAAACACATGTGGATCTTGGCCTTTCTCTATCTCTTCTTCCTTGCCGCCATCTTCTTCACTTTCATCCCCTCTTCTACCCATGTATTTCTCCAAGTCTGTCGGTTGCCTCCGAGTCAGCTTCTTCATCAACCCTCTACTTTTTCCTAAGAGGTGGCTCCTAATAAGGGGATTCGGCCTTATCTTCTTCCTCAGGTGATTATTCCTTGGAGATGGGTTGCCTAGGCACCTCTACTTCTAGCGTCTTATCCTTCACCGAAGACTTCTTTCTCTCGCATGTAAGTGCTTGGCTTAGCACTCGTGGATGGCATGCTCACTATCTAAGTAGTCTGCACAACTGGTGCTTCTTCTTCTCCTCTCCATATTTTCTTGGACATTGGCTTCTTCTTCCTCAAGGGGTTTTCAGGTATGGAGACTCAATTCTCCAGATATGCACCCTTCTCAAACTTTGGCCTTATGCGCAAGCACACGCGTGTCGCTGATCCTCCAGCGATGGGTAGCATCATTGGTCTTGTCATTTGAATCTCGTGTGACATGTACTTTTCCACTTATGCACGCTTACCGTCAAGGTAATTTAGCTTCTTTCTCATCACCCTATGTTCCCAGTCCAGCCTACCCAGTTCTAGTCTTAGCTTCTTTGACTCTTTAAACCTATTTACTCCCACTGGGAAGTATTAGACAGTAAATGTGAAGGAGCTTGCACCAAGGGCTCCATGATTCATCTATCAGCTTGAATCTGCCTAGGCAGTAGTGTTGGTAGACCGTGAATTCAGCTTCTCCCTCAGTGGCTGCTAGGAGTTGGTCGGGGATTCTCCACTCGCCCTAATGCATTCCTTAGTGTACGAGTACCATTTTTCCATTGTGCATTGCGGGTGCTGTCATTGTATCGCAGGCATATTTTTCAAACCTCTTTGTGGGCAAGGGATCCTCGATGGGGTACTCCCATAAAAATTTGTCTGGTGCATTAGGCACCCCAATCTTCGTGAATACAATGGTGAGCAAGATGTTGCCAAAGAGGATCATGTCCCCTTCCTTCATGCAACTGACAATTTCCTCTGTGATGTATGTGGATAGGTTGTATATAGTTCCCTCTACAATATTTCTACAGACATGTAGCCAAGGTTTTTTGACCTATGTCCATCTTTCCTGCCATTCAGCTTAGTCACCAGATGCGCAGCCATTTTCATTATGGGGTCCTTGATGTCTAAAATGTCATAGTACCATGACCCTTTCTTGCAGGCATACTCGGTGATGGTCTCTTGAATAGATTCCTTATCACCAAGGTCATCTTCTAGGCTATCTCCCTCACATATGAGGCCTGTAAATTGTGAAATCAGCTGGGGAGTCACGTGCATCTTACGCCCTATAAAGTGGAAGTAGTCTTCGTGCACCCGTGACATCAACCACTGGTACAGGTGCTCTAGCTTTCCAAAATAAGGCAACTCATAGAGTTGCAACAGTCCTGCCTTCTCCATTTTAACCTTAACATCATCATCGTATATAGGCAAACCCTCAGGTGTTCATTTGCTGGTGGGGCATATTAATTCCAATGCCATTTCCTTTTCTATTGTGTTTGTGCGGTGATTATAGTGACTAACGTATACTTTTCAAGTGGGATTCCCATTCCTTCCTCATCATAACCCCATCCGGTATTGCATCTCTGTATACACTTCTTCATTTGTGTCTACCACGGGTTCTCGGTTGTTTAGCCTTGGCTTTGCCCTTTCCTTTTTGGGTGCCATGGTCGAGGTATTTTTATCACTCCTACCCTCTCCTTGTTATTCTGTCTCACTTCTTCCAATCCTCCGATCTCGATTCATGATACAACTCTTATAACTTTGTACCCTAGTTTGACAAACCCTAACTAGGATAAAATCTTCACAAGACAGTGTTTCTTCACTCTCTCCATGCCTGTGTAACCCCTTCTAGTTCACAAATTCAAACTGGCTGCTTCAATCTCATAGATCTTCCTTCACTTGATCAAATCTGAAAGCCCTAGTTTATGGAACTCACTTATATCTCAAACTCTTCTATTTCACAAGGTAAAAATGAGAGTGCCCCCGACCCTTTACTTAAAGCTTTTCTCTTTTCTGAACATTAAATGCTACTTCACCTACCACTATACTTTGTTCATTTAATGCAGATTTTTCAAACAAAGCCCATCTTCAGCGCCTTCCTTACGCACCCAACCTGTGCAAAAACTCCTCCAACCTTCTGGCATGTAACCAATCCAACCTGATAGGAGACTCTTGCGTGCGCATAACCCGCGCCAAAGGCACTTCTTCTGTCCTAATCCTTGCTCTCACCTACCTTGTGTTGCTTTCAAATGCACTTTCTCCTCCTTAGTACGTGGGATCTACAAGTAGCTTTACCCTGGCACTAACCATTCTTCCATCTTCCTCTTTATATACCTCTTTCAACCCGGCTACTCAACAAGGCTTTTCAACACAACTTCCTTGGTACTTTGATCACATGCTTCTTCACCTTTCTCCACCCCACACTTAAAGCGATGTGTGGTCCTCTACGCACTTACAAATTCTCCAAAAATAGCAATAAGGTTATTGGCACCCAAGGCGCAAAACAAAACAACAACGCGAAAGGGAAACACAAGAAAGGGAAAATGCATAAAGGAAACTTCTAAACTAACTGGAAAAACTACCTTATTTACAAACACCAAGAAGACTTATTTATAGTAGGGCTTCAGCCTACTACCATTGAAGTGTCCAGAAACTTCGTCCCATCCAAATACTTGAATCGCATGCGCTTTGAATCAAGGATGTACGAGATTATGTAAGGACCCAACCAATGGACTTTCAATTTCCTAGGATGGCGAAGAAACTTAGAATCATATAATAACACCATCTTGCCCAACCTTAAACTTCTTGTTTCTAAAATGGTGATCATGCCAAGCCTTTTGCTTTTCCTTTTCCACTGTTTGGCTCCATCAGGTGAGTGATTTTCTCTCATCTAGTTTTATTAACTCATCAATCTGTTCTTCCAGCGCTTGTTCATTGGCTAAGCCTCCTATGCATGCTATTTGTAGAGAAGGCAACATAAATTCAACCAGAAAAAACAAATTGTACAAACACCAATTGAAAAGGTGTGGCTGTATTTAGTCTTTAATACATTTTCCTGTAAGCCCATAATACTATCGATACTTTGTCATCCCAATCAAGTATTCTGACATCACAAATTTTGGTCAAGGTATGACTCAATATCTTGTTGAATGCTCCCATGGTTCCATTTTCTTGTTGGTGATAGGGCATAGTCTTGTGATGTGCCACCATGAACTATGATAACAGGATCCTCATGGTCTCATTCAAGAAATACGTACCCCTATCACTGGTCAAACTCAAAGGGCATTCATAGCTCATGACAATGTTCTCCCATAAGAACCTTGCTGCTGTTTTTACCATGCAATCTTTAGTTGGGGCTGCCTCTTCCCACCTTGTGAGATAATCTATGTAAGTGATGACATAACGTGACCTGGTCCTATGTGCTACTAGTGCAATAGGTCCTACAAAGTCTATCGCCCACTTTTCAAAAGGCTCCATGCTAGGAATAGGGCACAAAGGCATTTCATATCTCCTTCTTGGTTTTCCAATGTGCACTGACAATGGTCACACGCTTTACAATAATGTCTGAAATCCTTGTACAAGGTTTCCCACCATAAACCTTCCATTAATATCTTGCATGTAGTGGCATCACCTACATAATTCCCACCCACACTTCCTCCGTGTGCTTCCTCCATGATGGCCAGATGCTCATGCTCTAAGACACACCTGCACAAAACTTCATCATGTCCCAATTTGTACAAGTCTCCACTGATTAACATGTAGGGCACAGAGTGTATGGCCAACTACTTCTTTTCCAATGTCTTCATTCCATTTGGCACCACACCTTCCTTTAAGAATACCAAAATATCCTCTAAATCGAGGGCGCGCGTGCAACCTAAACAATTGCGTGTCCGAATTGCTTCCTTAATACTTTGCGCATCCTCGTCCGTGAATCAATTCTTGACAGATGATCAGGCCCACAGTTATTTTTTCTAGGTTTTACTACAACGGTGAATTCAAACTCTTGAAAAAAACACCCATCGACATATGCATCCTTGTAGAATAGGCTTGTTCACTAAATACTTCAATGTCATGTGGTCGGTGTAGAACACAAAGGGTGTTGCCAACAGATACTTCCTAAAATTGAAGAGCGTGTAGATCATTGACAATGCCGCATGCTTGGTTATGGTATAGTTTTTCTCTACTGGTGTCAGCTTCATGCTTGCAAAATAAAGAGGATGATCAACAATCCCTTCACCTGGCTATGCAAGCACTGCTCCAATGGTGGTCCCTAAGGCATCTACATGAACATGAAAGGGCTTGTCCCAAGAGGGAAACAATAAAATAGGTGCGGTAATAAGCCTATCTTTTAATGTATCAAAAACCTTCTGCTATGCCTCTCCCCAATGGAAGGCAGTTTTATGTCTAAGCATCTCCTCTAATGGTGTGGCGATCTTGGCATATCCCTTAATGAATTTTCTGTAATAGCTAGCATGCCCAAGGAATCTCGCACACTCGCGCCTATCTAGTAGGCTCCCTTAATGCCACAATAATTGCAACTTTAGCGGGATCTACCAAAGCAAGCCCTCCTTACATATGATATGCCCCAATAAAGTCCCAAAGGGTGTAGAAAACACACACTTCTTAATGTTGAAGGATATCCTCAACTGCTTACACCTCTCAAACATTAACCTCAAATTGTCACAATGGTCTTTAACCAGACCATATACTATCCAGTCATCCAAATAGACTTGAAGAAATTTATGGATGAAGTCCTGGAATGCTTGCACCACTATGCGTGAAAAGACAACTGGCGCATTCTTCAACCCAAAGGGCATGACCATATATGCAAAACTTCCCCACTCAGTGGTGAAAGTTGTCTTTTCCTGGTCTTCCTTTACAATCCAGACTTGGTGGTACCCTGAAAATCCATCCGTAAAGGAATAGATTTCGCGCCCAGCAACTCCTAAAATTTCTTCAGTGAAGGGGGTCAGAAATGGATCAATGACACAAACTGCATTCAATTCCCTATAATCCACACAAATTCTAATCCACCCATCCTTCTTGATGTTGATTACCATCGGACTTATCCACTCGATTATTCCACTGCCTCAATGATCCCAGAAGCTATCATTTTTTCTATCTCCTCCTTGACCTTTACGCGCAAGTTGGGATTCATTCGGTAGGGCCTTTTCCTAATCAGGTGCTTGTTGTTCACTCAAAATTCCCTACTCTTAAATAAAGTGAACTTTCAAAATTTTGAGTTTTAGTGTCTTCTCTGTTGTCTTTGAAATTGTTAAAAGTCATGAAATTGAGAAAAGTCTCGCATTTTGGGTCTTTTTGTGTTTTTCGGGCTGCTGGACAATTTTGTCCTAACTCGTCCCAAGTTCAAAAGTGCGTTACTGTTCCCGATCGACCAAATCTCTCGGGTTGTTCCATTTTCGGGCCCATCGGAACTTTTCGTCCCAAATGTCCCAAAGTTAATCGGGCAAGCTATTCCATTTTCGGCCGAAACACCCGAACCGCGTACTTCGCACTTTCATGTCCCAAATGTCCCAAGTCAAATTGTGCAAGTTGTTCCATTTTCGGCCGATTCGCTTTGAATCACAGCGTGCTTCGCGCATTTTCGTCCCAAATGTCCCAAACTTTTCCGGACCCATTGTAACCTTTACGACCGATTCGCCCGAATCACATACTTCACGCAATCATGTCCCGCATGTCCCAAAAGGCATTTGTGCACCTTTTCCCCGCTTCGCAAGAGTCGGCCGAACAAGCGTGTTTCACGCATTCGCGTCTTACATGTCCCAAATGAACCAAGTGTCATTTGTGCTTATTTTTCCCGCTCTACCCGAATATCATGCTTATTCAAATTGGTAGGTAGGTATTAAATGCACATTCATTGTCTCTCTCTCTCCTAATCGGCTATATAACCAGCATTTCCCTTTGCATTTTTCACACTACTTCCATGTTATCTTTTGCTCAAACCCTTGTAATTTGAAAACCTGCGCACGTGTGTCCCCTCCCTTTGTAATTCCTTCTAAGTCTGGTTTGCGGTTCTGTCCTCCTAGTTGCTATCAATATGAATATCAAGTTTCAGGGACAGGAACAAATTTTGCCGCTCGAGTCTACCATTCACAATATTGGGGACAAGTGAAGCTCGTCATCTTGATTTCAGTGATTTCGGGGCAAGAATGGCGACGCAAACCCTACAACAATGACGCAGATGATTCACGATAGTGGTTTGGATTTCGCTGAGGTTTCCCATCTCTGCAATGTGCCGATACATTGCTTTCATGCGAGCTCACTTCGACCCGATTGAGTGAATTAACCAATGTACACGGGGAACTTATTGCCAGGATAGATGCTGCCGCCATTAGCACTGCACTAAGGATCCCGGAGATGGATAATGCCATTGTTGTTTCCCAGGATCAAGCACAGGCCCTGTTTAATCAAGATAGCGACAAATTCAAGGCACGGGTGGCGAAGTCATGGCTTAAAAACCCTAGGAAGGGAGCGTCTCGTCTATCCAAGACTCTCTTCCGAGTAGATTTCAATGAAGAGTTGTCAGACTTCATAATCTTGCTGGCTCAGGTTATGGGCTTACCTTCTACTAATGAGTTCCATTTCTGGATGTGCCCGCTCATCAGCATGGTGTGCGAGGGAACTCAAAATATCAATTGGGCAGAAATCATCAGCATGAATTTGACAGAGCAGCTGTCCAATGTGCAGCAAAAGAAGAAGTTCTACATGACCTCGTACCTAATGTATACCCTGGCAGCGTCACGGAATGGTTTGGCTTTTCTTACATTGACGCTCACAAAGATGATCCAGTATATGCTTACTGCCCGCAGTTCACCCTGGAGACCAGCAATCGCAATTTCAGAAGGGTAAATGATGCTTTCACCATGTACGTGGTCAGGCTGCTCAAGGTGATACTACCAAGAGATTTTCTCGATGAAGCCATGAATCTGATATCACACTACGGCGCTTATTTCATACAATTTAGAAAATTCTCCTATATTAGGCTTGCCCATGAGAGCACCCTCTCGCGGCTTCCCATGTTTTGCAATGATAAGATGGCGTTGATTGAAGTATGCAGTAGTTAGACAAACTGCACGTAACCTGCAGGGACAAGAAGATTTCTAGTTTGCACTTTCCCATCTCTTTGGGAAATTACACTTGTAAAAAACCTGGACGCACAGAACATAGAGAGAGCCCTGGTTCCTATCACTGTCCATTTCTTCAAGCCAAGAACTTGCTTTGACTTGAAGAAGTTCATTGAGCAAAACATCAAGATAATCTACCATCATAGGGCAGATATCAAAAGACTACTGGGGATCAAGTGCGTATGATTTTGAGGCCAGGAGAAGGCATTGTGGCAGGTTCTCCCTGCAATTGATCCAAGAAATCAGCTTGTACCAAGTTCCCGAAGGACTCCAGGATGACGATTCTGATCTATACTCATATGAGTATGATAATGTGATTAAGTACACTCCCGAGGACTTGGATTGGAAAAGGAAGGAAAAAGATGATTTGGCCGAGATCCTTGCTCCAGCTTTGGGTTAGGACCAAGGTCCGGTTTGATAGAAGGTTTGATAACTCGAAGACACTCAGGAGAGTTCTCTTCCAAGGTTGTTTCGACACCAAGGAGAGAGGCATCGGTTCCCAGGTCAGAAACACCAGTGCAAACCCCACCTGCCTCATCAATACAAGGACCTGCAGCTTCCACTCCTTCTTCATCCACTCAAGTATATCAGAAGAAACTCAAAGAGGTTAAGAAGGAGCCTATGGAAAAGATTCTCTGAGGAAGCAGGTGGAAGTGCCTTTGGGACAAGAGAACATCATTTTTCTCAGTGAAAGTGAAGAGAGTGAAGTACCAGCCCCAACAAATGCTCCTGAAGATCCAACAGATAAGGATCAGAAGTCCAAAGCACTGTGCTTCCAAGTGCCATTGTTTCTTCTACAGTGACTGTCTCTAGCGCCCCACTCACATCTCAACTTGAGACAACCGCAGTGGAAACCTTGAGTGTCATGAGCTCTATGTCTCTTGGCCCTCTTGCCCCTCTTCTGCTTCCTCTTCCTCTTTTGCGTGGGTTCAACATTTTGTTGACAGTAGAAAGAGGAAATCTTCCTCTCGGAGCTCAGGGCCAAATTTCGATGCTGTGGTAGCCATGTTGGGCACTACTCCTTCTCGTGCCAAGAAAGCCAAAGTCACCTTTAGAATAGTGTCTGATGCTCAAGGTCAGCAATTCCTGGAAATTTCTAAGCCTACAGTAGACAAATCAGAGCAAGACTTGCTGGCATCTGACTTGGAGCTTTCAAGAATTCCAATGGGAGAGTCTACCCCTGAAGGTGAGATCCACAACCTCTAGGAAACAGTCACAAGAGTCATTGGGAGGGTAGAGAAAGGGCAGAAAACTATTGAACAGTTGGAGGAACAAGCCCAGATTCTCACAGGTTTCATCAAATCTCTTTTGTCTAAGGACAAAGTTTTGGACCCTACCCCATTGACTACTCTTCCACCACCTGTAGTTTTGAGCCAAGATGAAGTGCAGAGTATCAAAGACATGCACAAGTATTCTATCTATGGCAGAGCTATGGAGGCCATGGTAGAAGATATGCTTATTGCAGGATTGAACTTCATCGATGAAGCTTTCAAACTCCACGGGAAGGTGAGCAATTTGCAACAGAAGTTCTCCTCCACTATCGGGGTCATAGATAAAGAGCTCAAACTCTGGAGCAGTTGCATAGTAGACCTCCGTCTTATAGGATAGACAGATGAGAACATTTTGTTGGCAAATAAGGTTTTTGATGATGCAAAGGATAATCTGTCGAAGTCCTGGGTTTACAGTGTGGAATGGAAGATCAAAGTTTTGGAGGAAGCTTTGGGAGAGCTAAAGAATAGCTGGCAGAAGGGAGAAGCTTTCAAGACGCTGGTTATATCAGCTTTCAAAGATATTCATTGTCATCTTCAAGATGAAACTTCTGGTGTGTCCCTTTCCTTGCAAGAAATCAAAGCTCAATTCAGAGCTTATGTCAAAGATAATCTATTCAAGGAAAGCTCCATCTCCAAAGAGAAAATGAAGGAGGTCTGCTCTCTTCAATCTGCCATTGAAGAAGCCAATAAAGATTATCATACTCATATCGAGTTTGATAAAGAAATGGAGAAGTGTCTCGGATTTTGGGGTCAGTCTACAGCCAACACGTCAGTCCCTCGTGGCAGAGACATAGCCGAGGCATTGAAGAGATTCAGGCAGCGAATTTTGAAGTCGGTGGGCCCCTCTCAGTCATAACCACCTGTCTTCTTCTCCTTATTCTTCTCTTCTTTTCTAATTCTTTTTCTCGGATTCATTGTAATAAGTTGAGGTATTGCGATTGGCAATCCTTAACTAATCTTTAGTTAAAAGAAGTAGTTACAAAGAGTAACTGATTTGTAAGCTATATAATGGCCTCTCCACGCCATTTTGAAGGAGGAAGAACTTGGCTTATTTTCTGAAAAGTGTAAATATATCATAAAGAAATCAATACAGAAGGACTTTCCATTCTTTTTCTATCTGATCTTTGTTATTCCTAAGCTTTCATTTATTTTCTTTGTGAAGATCATTTGTCTCAAGTTTGTTAGTCTTACCGATTGCATACTCTTCAACTTTGCAAGCCTGGTGATCTTGTATAACCAAGAAGGAACTTTGTGTCCTTGATTAATGAATCTGTGTTATGTTAAGAAACTTTGTGTTCTAGCAGATGTTATTTACAGAACTTTGTGTCTTTGAATTCCATCTTATTTATCCGATACAAATGATCTTGTTTCAATTTACTGTGACTTCGCATACATAAAGAATTACTCTGATATCTATAATTCTGTATGTTTCCTTTCTACTCTTTCCCATACTCTCATTTCCTCAGTCCTTTTGTAATTGATGATCTTCATAGAAAACACTTTCGTAATATCCAAGTTTAACCAACAAATCATGTTTTGTACATTTGTAAATAGGTTTGTTTCTGAATAAGGGAACCTCTCCCATTAAAGAGGAGGGACTTCTTGTCCCCTGACTGTTGCTCTTCGTAAAGTCCTATCTGACGACCAACAGTTTTTGGCGACTCCGCTGGGGAAAATCATATTCCAGTTCTGTTATTTTTGATCATCTTTTGATCTGGCGACTCCACGTTTTACTCGAGGGAGAAGGACCCTTGGTATTGAAGATTCTCAGTTCCAGATTTTGGAGCAGCAGGGTTTTCCTTTCCTTCAACAAGAAATAGAAGGACTCGTTCGACAAGCACTCCACCTGCTCAAGATAGAATTCCTACGGGTGGTACTCCTTTAGAGCCAGCTAGCCCTAATCTTCGAGCTTTGATTCTTGCTGGTGTTGCAGTTCCTCTCCAAGCCGTTTTTCCAAGAATGGCGATACCATTGCCCTGGGGTCACCGTGTCGGGCCCCTTGCTCTTCCTCAGCCTTTGCATGAGTTACCCAGAGGTAACCGGAAGAACTTTCCTAAGTTCAAAGGCGATGGCAAAGTGCATCCTGATGAACACATCGCGGCCTTCATTGTTGCGTGTGGAGTCCTGGGAGTTGAGCACGAAGACGTCTCCGTGAGACTGTTCGTTGAGACTTTACAAGATAATGCTGCTGATTGGTTTTATCACCTTCCGGCTGGTACTATCACTAGCTGGGACACCATGAGAACTGGGTTTGAAAACTGTTTCAAACCAGCAGAAGATGTGCATGCCTTGCTTGCCCAAATTTCTCAGATAAAGAAAGATTCACCAGAACCCATGAGAGAATTTGTGGCCCGATTCAACAGATTGATCAATAAAATTCTCAAATACTCGACTTTGATCAAATCCAAAAATGTTTCTTCCTAAATGCCCAAATGCAAAGTTAGCTATGCGCCGAGAAGGGCTAATCTCGCAACATTGGTGGAGGATCAAACTCTTGTTTGTTAGTGTCGAGGATGATCTCGATCATGTCGTGGAAGTTGAGGAGAGACCCTTCCAAATCTAAGTCTCGTTGCTTCCTCCTCCTCCACCCTCGGACCTAATACTTGATCCGTTAGTCCAAAAGCTTGCGAATGATCTCATTGCTATAAAGAAACAATTGCTCAAGCATGCCCCTATGCGCAGATGTTCCAAGGAGGAATTTTTAGCCCGAAGTCGTTTGCCTTCTTCTCAAACAAGACTAGCACTTGAAGGACCTCCTGTTAAGGTTCCTGTGAATGCAACTTGTGAAGTTGAAGATCCAGATGATGATGAGGATAATGAAGCTTGCGAGGAGTTTGTGGAAGAATTTGATGATGAAGCAGATGAACCTAAGGGATCTCAAGTTAATTTCTTCACCACTGAGGGCATTGTTGATGGAGATGATTATGATGAAGTAGTAGCAGACATGAACAGCGAATCATTCACTGTCATGACTCGAGAGTAGACACATCAGAGGGAGAAAGTGACGCAGCCCCCAAGAAATTTAAGGAGCAGCCGACAACTATCCCTGTAATTGCAAAAAGAGGATCTCCTATCCCCACTTCATCTGCACCAAAGGTGAGTCCTGTCAATCCTACTAGTAAAGTTCCTTCTTTTTCTCCTAAAGTTGATAAGCCTAGAATTTCAAATGATGATGGCCCATCCACTTCTGGGTCTTTTGATATTATTGATCATCTGAAAAAGACTAAGGTTCAAATCTCAGAGGCCGAGTATTATCAAACTCATCCCAAAGCTTTTGCCAAAATGATTCAATTTGTTAATTCCCATTCCAAAACCACTTCTAAAGGCCTTTTACCTACTCCTTCTTCGAACCACAGCCTAGTCCGGTAGCTACCGTCACACCTCGCTTTAACGACAACATTAAACCATTTTATGTGACACTTCTTATAGCTGGTCATAGGCTCAGTAATTGTGTCATTGACTCAGGAGCCTCAGATAATGTGATGCCTGCTAAAGTAGCTCATGCTTTAGGCCTGACTCTCACATGCACTTATGGATCTTGTTACTCCATGGAGAGTAAAGAAGTGCCCCTGGTCGGAAGAATTAAGGATGCACAAGTGGCTTTTGCTGCTTTGCCTGAAAAGAGAGTTTTGGCTACCATCTTGGTTGCAGATATTCCTCCTTCATACGGGATGTTGCTAAGTAGGAACTTCTGTAAGGATGTGGGTGGAGAAATCCAAATGGATTGGTCACATGCACTCATACCTGTTAATGGACAAATGAAGAAGTTGATGCCCGAGAAGCAATCTGAGTATATTGTGCAAAAATGGATGATCCTAAAGCACAAATACTCTATGAGGATATGGGTCATGGAAATTACATGATTATGTCCCCTGATGAAATCCAACTCCCTAAAGTGTCACCTAAAAATCCTAATGGTGTTTGGATTTTAGAGTTTGATGGAAGTTGTTCCTCAGCTGGTTTTGGAGCTGGTGTCTTACTAGTGTCACCTGAAGGAAGCCTACATCCTTTTTCATTTAAGTTGCAGTTTCGAAAATACTAATAATACAACAGAGTATGAGGCTCTCATTCTTGACCAAGTAGCCAAAGAACAAGGTGTGAAGAATCTTCTCGCTCGTGGTGATGCGAATTGATTGTAAAGCAAGTTAGAAGCCTTTTTCAAGTAAAAAATGGGAGGCTGAAACATTACCGGAATCAGGTTTGGGATTCCATTGAATTTCTTGATGCTTTCTCCATTGAGGCAATACCTAGGGAGAAGAACAAAGCGGGTTGATTCGCTAGCTAGCCTCTCGTGGTCACTACTGATTCCTCATCCTGACTTCTCTCAGGATAAGTTCACCATTGAGATGGTCCATCGGCCTAGTGTACCTGATAATACCAATAACTGGAAAGTTTTCAATGATGATCAACATTTTCTTTCCTTCCTGGAACTCAAGGGCAATTTCAAACAACTGTATTTTGAGGGAAGTGACAACCTACCTCGTGAGAATGTGCCCTTCGACAAAATAGTCACCCAAGGGGAAGAAACAGATCAGGATGGTTGCATCAATCTCAAAGGAAACAAGATTCCTAAAGGTTTGGTGAGTTTGGAGGAACTATTTGATAAACATGACAGGTATGTGAAGTCTAGAGCTTCTACTGGACCTCACCAATCAGCTGAACATGACAAGATTAATATTGGGAGTCCTAATGACCCTAAGCTAGTGAATATTGGAAAATGTTGCATAGCAGATGAGAGGAGGAAAGCAATTGATATTTTAGAAAGGTATAAGGATGTTCTTGCTTACTCTTATGAAGATTTGAAAGATTTCAAACCAAAAGATATGCAACACTCTATTCCTCTTAAGCCTGGAATTAAGCCTTTCAAGCAGAAACAGAGGCAATACAACCCCAAAATAGCTGACACCATCTTTCAGGAAATACAGAAGTTGTTGAAGGCTAAAATCATTTTTCCCATTCACCATTCAACATGGATTGCAAATATTGTACCTGTTAGGAAGAAAAATGGTGAGATCTGCATCTGTGTTGATTTCAGGAACCTGAATTAGGCTTCTTTGAAAGATAATTATCCTTTGCCTATGATGGATCAGGTCTTGCAAGCAGTAACAGGATCTGAAATGTTATCTATGCTTGATGGATTCTCGGGCTATAATCAGGTAGAGGTTGATACTGTAGATCAACACAAAACAACTTTCACTACTCCTTGGGGTACCTTTGCCTACAAGAGAATGCCTTTTGGGCTCATTAATGTTGGTGCCACTTTTCAGAGAGCTATGGATCTGGCTTTTGGAAGCTTAAAAGGGAAGTGTATTGTCATATACCTTGACGACTTGACAGTGTTTTCTAAAACAAGGGCGGATCATTTTGATCACCTGAAACAGTTCTGCTAAGATGCCGAGAGCATGGGATTTCTTTGAATCCTAAAAAATCTATCTTTTGTGTTACAGAGGGAAAAATATTAGGGCACATTGTCTCCAAAGATGGTATTAAGATTGACTCTGAACGAGTACAAGCTATCTAGCAAATTCCTCTCCCAACCAGCAAAAAGGGTGTGCACTCCTTCTTTGGTAAGATCAATTTTTTAAGAAGATTCATCCCTGATTTTGTAGAATTAACTTTGAATATTTCTCAGATGATGAAAGGAAAGCAAACATTTGGTTGGTCTTCTGAAGGAAAGGAATCCTTTGAAGGTATCAAGAGAGCTATTGCTAAAACTCTTGTTTTAGCTCGTCTGATTTCAGCAAAAATTTTATTATCTATTGCTATGCCACGTATAAAACCTTAGCTCTGCTTTTTGACTCAAGAAGACTCTAATGAGCATGAGCTACCAATCGCGTTCATGAGCTATATTCTGAAAGATCATGAGTTGAAATATACTATGATGGAGAAACATGCTTTTGCGGTGGTTAAAGCTGTCAAGCAGTTTCGCTTTTACATCCTCAACTCTCATTCCATGGTGTTGGTCCCAGATACAACTGTTAAGTCAATTCTCACACAGCAAGAATTTGGATCTAAGAGAGGGAACTGGGTTGCTAAGGTCCAAGAGTATGACATTGACATCAAGCCGACCAAGCTGGTTCATGGAAAAGGCCTTTGTGAGCTCATTGCTGAAGGAGCTAAACATGAGTTGCCTTGGAGGAGAAAGTTGACCTTCCTACCGTTCTGTTCCTTAGTTCAGTTGACGAATGGTATGCTGACATTGCCCATTTTCTCACCTATGGGGAATGCCCCTCTCATTTAACTACCAAAGAAAAGAGGACTGTTAAATTGAGGTCAGTGCAATATGTATTGTGGGAAAACGCCTTGTTCAAGCGTGGGTTAGATGGGAGATTTTTGAAGTGTGTGGACAAGGAACAGCAGAGAAAGTTGCTCTCAGATTTTCACGATCAGGCATGTGGAGGGCACTATTCATCAATAGTTACAGCTCATAAGATACTCCGTGGAGGATACTACTGGCCTTCCTTGTTCAGAGATGCATCCAAGTGGGTGGATAAATGTGAGGCTTGTCAGACCTTTGTGGGAAGACCTAAATTGGCTTCTTTGCCTCTCAAGCCAGTTGTGATTGAGGAACCATTTCAACAGTGGGGTTTGGACTTCATTGGAACACTTAATCCTATTTCTAGTGCTGGTCATACTCATGTACTAACTGCCACGGACTACTTCACCAAATGGGTGGAAGCTATTCCAGTTAAGAGCACTACTTCTGAAGTGGTATGCAGCTTCATCAAAGAGAACATCTTGGTAAGGTATGGTGTACCTAACAAGATTGTAACAGATAATGCCTCAAATTTCTCTTCAACTGAGATAATGGATTTTTGCTATGGGTATGGAATTTCTTTGGCTCACTCTTCAGATTACTACCCTCAGGGAAACGGGCAAGCAGAATCCACTAACAAAAATCTGGTGACTATTATAAGGAAGTTAGTTAATGAGTCTCAACGAAATTGGCACAAGAAGCTCTATGATGCTCTTTGGGCGATGACAGATTACACCAAAGAGAGCTATTGGAATGTCTCCTTTTCAAGTGGTATATGAAGTAGAAGCTCAATTGCCAAGAATATGATGGAACCGCCGGCCTTGCATCTAATGAAGGCCATTGAAGATACTAGTTTCAGTGACGCTTTGGATAAAAGAATTATGTACCTTCACAAACTAAATGAGGACAGATTGGAGGTTACTGATCGGATATCTGTTCACCAGCAGAAGGTAAAGGCCCTGTTTGATAAGAAAGCTAGGTTCAGAGATTTTCAAGTTGGAGACACTGTGCTACTATGGGATAAAAGGCATGAACCTCGTGGCAGCCACCAAAAATTTGATTCCCTTTGGCTCGGGCCTTTCAAGATCAGACACTTTGCTGGTAAGAATTCCTTTTATCTTGATTACATGGATGGTTCTCCTCTCCCACTTCCTTATAGTGGGTAGTACCTCAAGTTGTTCAAGTCCTAGGTGATTAGGGAGTCCTTTGTATATTTTGTACAACGTTTTTGCTTTTCTTTCCTTTTTGTTTTGGTGTGTTGTCCTCTGTATTGATCTGCTTTTTGACTCCGTTGCCCAATGGATAAGGTACTGGTCTGCTTCCCTGAGTTTGTTTAAGTCCTTGCCTTGTCTCATTCCTTGAATTTATGCCAAGTCATCCCCAGAAGGAGCCAGCTGTTGTCTACTCAAAATTCCCTACTCTTAAAGAAAGTGAACTTTCAAAATTTTGAGTTTTAGTGTCTTCTCTGTTGTGCTGAAATTGTTAAAAGTCGTGAAATTGAGAAAAGTCTGCATTTTGGGTCTTTTTGTGTGTTTTTCGGGCCTGTCGGACAATTTTGTCCCAACTGTCCCAAGTTCAAAAGTGCGTTCTGTTCCCCGATCGACCGAAATCCCCGAAGTTGTTCCATTTTCGGGCCCGTCGGAACTTTTCGTCCCAAATGTCCCAAAGTTAATCGGGCAAGCTGTTCCATTTTCGGCCGAAACACCGAACCGCGTACTTCGCACTTTCACGTCCCAAATGTCCCAAGTCAAATTGTGCAAGTTGTTCCATTTTCGGCCGATTCGCTAGAACCGCGTACTTCGCGCATTTTCGTCCCAAATGTCCCAAACTTTTTCGGACCCATTGTAACCTTTACGGCCGATTTGCCCGAATCACGTACTTCGCGCACTCATGTCCCGCATGTCCCAAAAGGCATTTGTGCATCTTTTCCTCGCTTCGCCCGAGTCGGCCGAGCCGTGTGTTTCGTGCATTCGCGTCTCACATGTCCCAAATGAACCAAGTGCCATTCGTGCTTATTTTTCCCGCTCTACCCGAATATCATGCTTATTCAAATTGGTAGGTATGTATTAAATGCACATTCATTGTCTCTCTCTCTCCTAATCAGCTATATAACGAGCATTCCCCCTTTGCATTTTTTGCACTACTTCCATGCTATCTTTTGCTCGAACCCTTGCAATTTGAAAACCTGCGCGTGTGTCCCCTCCCTCTGTAATTCCTTTCCGAGTCTGGTTTGCGGTTCTGTCCTCCTAGTTGCTATCAATATGAAGATCAAGTTTCAGGGACAGGAACAAATTTCGCCGCTCGAGTCTGCCGTTCACAATATTGGGGACAGTGAAGCTCGTCATCTTGATTTCAGTGATTTTTGGGCAAGAATGGCGGACGCAAACCCTACACCAATGGCGCAGATGATTCACGATAGCGGTTTGGCTTTCGCTGGAGGTTTCCCAATCTCTGGTGCAATGTGCTGATACAGTGCTTTCATGCGGAGCTCACTTCGACCCTGATTCGAGTGAATTAACCAATGTACACGGGGAACTTATTGCCAGGATAGATGCTGCCACCATTAGCACTGCACTAAGGATCCCAGAGATGGATAATGCCATTGTTGTTTCCCAGGATCAAGCACAGGCCCTGTTTAATCAAGATAGCGACAAATTCAAGGCACGGGTGGCGAAGTCATGGCTTAAAAACCCTAGGAAGGGAGCATCTCGTCTATCCAAGACTCTCTTCCGAGTAGATTTCAATGAAGAGTTGTCAGACTTCATAATCTTGCTGGCTCGGGTTATGGGCTTACCTTCTACTAATGAGTTCCATTTCTGGATGTGCCCGCTCATCAAAGATGGTGTGCGAGGAACTCAAAATATCAATTGTGCAGAAATCATTAGCATGAATTTGATAGAGTAGGCTGTCCAATGTGTAAAGAAAAGAAGAAGTTCTGCATGACCTCATACCTAATGTATACCCCGGGCAAATGGCACATGCAAAGAATGGTTTGGCTTTTCTTACATCGACACTCACAAAGATGATCCAAGATATGCTTACTCCCATGAGCTCACCCTAGAGACCAGCAATCGTAATTTCGAAGAGTAAATGATGCTTTCACCATGTACGTGGTCGCCGCTCGAAGGTGGTACTTGCCAGGAGATTTTCTGATGAAGCCATGAATCTGATATCACACTACGGTGCTTATTTCATACAATTCAGAAAATTCTCCTATATTAGGCTTGCCGGCTATGAGAGCACCCCTCTGCGGCTTCCCATGTTCTGCAATGATAAGATGGCTTTGATTGAAGTATGCAGGCAGTTAGACAAACTGCACAGAACCTGCAGGGACAAGAAGATTTCCGGTTTGCACTTTCCCATCTCTTTGGGAAATTACACTTGTAAAACAGCCCTGGACGCACAGAACATAGAGAGAGCCCTGGTTCCTATCACTGTCCATTTCTTCAAGCCAAGAACTTGCTTCGACTTGAAGAAGTTCATTGAGCAGAACATCAAGATAATCTACCATCATAGGGCAGATACAGAAGACTACTGGGCTGACTGTGCAGATGATTTTGAGGCCAGGAGAAGGCATTGTGGCAGGTTCTCCCTGCAATTGATCCAAGAACTCAGCTTGTACCAAGTTCCCGAAGGACTCCAGGATGACGATTCTGATCTATACTCATATGAGTATGATAATGTGATTAAGCACACTCCCTTGGAGGACTTGGATTGGAACAGGAAGGAAAAAGATGATCTGGCTGAGATCCTTGCTCCAGTTTTGGTCAGGACCAAGGTCTGGTTTGACAGGAAGGTTCGAGAACTCAGAAGACACTCAGGAGAGTCCTCTTCCAAGGATGTTTCAACACCAAGGAGAGAGGCATCGGTTCCCAGGTCAGAAACACCAGCGTAAACCCCACCTGCCTCATCAATACAAGGACCTACAGCTTCCACTCCTTCTTCATCCACTCAAGTATATCAGAAGAAACTCAAAGAGGTTAAGAAGGAGCCTATGGAAAAATATTCTCTGAGGAAGCAGGTGGAAGTGCCTTTGGGACCAGAGAACATCATTGTTCTCAGTGAAAGTGAAGAGAGTGAAGTACCAGCCCCAATTTTAAAAATGCTCCTAAAGATCCAACAGATAAGGATCAGGAAGTCTAAAGCACTGTGCTTTCAAGTGCCATTGTTTCTTCTACAACGACTGTCTCTAGCGCCCCACTCACATCTCAACTTGAGACAACAGCTGTGCAAACCTTGAGTGTCATGAGCTCTATGTCTCTTGGCCCTCTTGCCCCTCCTGCTGCTTCCTCTTCCTCTTTTGCGTGGGTTCAACCTTTTGTTGACAGTAGAAAGAGGAAATCTTCCTCTCGGAGCTCAGGGCCAAATTTTGATGCTGTGGCAGCCATGTTGGGCACTACTCCTTCTCGTGCCAAGAAAGCCAAAGTCACCTCCAGAATAGTGTCTGATGCTCAAGGTCAGCAATTCCTGAAATTGCTAAGCCTACAAAGGAGAGACAAATCGAGCAAGACTTGCTTGCATGGCATATGACTTGGAGCTTTCAATAATTCCAATGGGAGAGTCTACCCCGAAGGTGAGATCCACAACCTCTAGGAAAAAGTCACAAGGGTCATTGGGAGGGTAGAGAAAGGGCAGAAAAATATTGAACAGTTGGAGGAACAAGCCTAGATTCTCACAGGTTTCATCAAATCTCTTTTGTCTAAGGACAAAGTTTTGGACCCTACCCCATTGACTACTCTTCCACCACCTGTAGTTTTGAGCCAAGATGAAGTGCAGAGTATCAAAGACATGCACAAGTATTCTGTTTATGGCAGAGCTATGGAGGCCATGGTAGAAGATATGCTTATTGCAGGATTGAACTTCATCGATGAAGCTTTCAAACTCCACGGGAAGGTGAGCAATTTGCAACAGAAGTTCTCCTCCACTATCGGGGTCATAGATAAAGAGCTCAAACTCTGGAGCAGTTGCATAGTAGACCTCCGTCTTATAGGATAGACAGATGAGAACATTTTGTTGGCAAATAAGGTTTTTGATGATGCAAAGGATAATCTGTCGAAGTCCTGGGTTTACAGTGTGGAATGGAAGATCAAAGTTTTGGAGGAAGCTTTGGGAGAGCTAAAGAATAGCTGGCAGAAGGGAGAAGCTTTCAAGACGCTGGTTATATCAGCTTTCAAAGATATTCATTGTCATCTTCAAGATGAAACTTCTGGTGTGTCCCTTTCCTTGCAAGAAATCAAAGCTCAATTCAGAGCTTATGTCAAAGATAATCTATTCAAGGAAAGCTCCATCTCCAAAGAGAAAATGAAGGAGGTCTGCTCTCTTCAATCTGCCATTGAAGAAGCCAATAAAGATTATCATACTCATATCGAGTTTGATAAAGAAATGGAGAAGTGTCTCGATTTTGGGGTCGGTTCTACACCAACACGTCGGTCCCTCGTGGCGTAGAGACATAGCCGAGGCATTGAAGAGATTTAGGCAGCAAATTTTGAAGTCGGTGGGCCCCTCTCAGTCATAACCACCTGTCTTCTTCTCCTTATTCTTCTCTTCTTTTCTAATTCTTTTTCTCGGATTCATTGTAATAAGTTGAGGTATTGCAATTGGTAATCCTTAACTAATCTTTAGTTAAAATAAAGTAGTTACAAAGAGTAACTGATTTGTAAGCTATATAATGGCCTCTCCATGCCATTTTGAATGAGGAAGAACTCGACTTATTTTCTGAAAAGTGTAAATATATCATAAAGAAATCAATACAGAAGGACTTTCCATTCTTTGTCTATCTGATCTCTGTTATTCCTAAGCTTTCATTTATTTTCTTTGTGAAGATCATTTGTCTCAAGTTTGTTAGTCTTACCGATTGCATACACTTCAACTTTGCAAGCCCGGTGATATTGTATAACCAAGAAGGAACTTTGTGTCCTTGATTAATGAATCATGTTATGTTAAGAAACTTTGTGTTCTAGCAGATGTTATTTACGTAACTTTGTGTCTTTGAATTCCATCTTATTTATCCGATACAAATGATCTTGTTTCAATTTATCAGTGACTTCGCATACATAAAGAATTACTCGATATCTATAATTCTCGTATGTTGCCTTTCTTCTCTTTCCCATACTCTCATTTCCTCGAAATCCTTTTGTAATTGATGATCTTCATAGAAAACATTTTAATAATATCCAAGTTTAACCAACAAATCATGTTTTGTACATTTGTAAATAGGTTCGTTTCAATAAGGGAACCTCTCCCATTAAAGAGGAGGGACTTCTTGTCCCTGACTATTGCTCTTCGTAAAGTCCTTTCGACGACCAACAAAAGTGCGCATTTGTCCTTTAGTTTTATCTTCATCTCCCCGAAGGAATGGTGAATGCCTTTGAGATCATGAAACCGCACGGAAATAAATCCTCAAATTTGCACAACAAATCATTGATTTTGATACTTCCTTCTCTGTCTAGTAATCCTCAATAATAGCTTCCTTAGGTTCTTCGAACCGATGTTAACTTTGCTTCATCTTTAAAGGCTCATGGTAGGCACACATGTGAGCATTTGTATTCTTCACTACCTCGTGCCTCCCTATAGAATGGCTAACATCTAAGCTTTTCAATTCCTCTCCATCAATCACATATACCAACTTTCCCTTTTCTTTTTCAAACACGTGCACTCAAGATGTAACTCTTCTGTTCCTTTTCTTCTTCAAAACGTGCCTCCAATCCCGGGTTCACCTAGTAATTCCAATGACCTATGTCCCATCCTCGGCACTATCCCCCATGGTAAGGCACTTGATACCCTATAAGGCCTTATCAACGATGCCTTGGTAATCTGATATTCAAAGGTTTGAATAAGGTTAGCCACGAGTTCTTGGCAATTCCTTGTCTCTGCAGCGTGTCTCCGAATGAATGTATCATACACGTGTGCAACCCTGTAGTGTAGAATAAAACTTGTGCACCCATAGGGATGGTGGCAAAGCTTCCACACCTTCTCTCTAGACCCGTTCACACTTCTGGATATGGAAAGAGGTGGGATCCTTCCCATGGTACTCCTTGATGATGATGGGTACATTGCTCCTAGAGAATCTGATGGAGAGAGAAATTCTTACCTCGTGCCATTCTAAAAGGATCTCTTGATGTGTGGCCCACCACCGAGCTGTTGTGCCAAGCAAGACATAACTTAACATCTCTCTTCGTTCCTTCTTATCCTTCCCTTAGCTTCTACCTCCTGTAAAATATCTCAGGGAAGGCTCCTCCTAAATACTTGGGTAGTTCTTTTCCTCCAAGGTGCCTAACCATGCATGCCTTTGTTACCTTGGTCACCGACCCTCTCAACTACTTGTCCCATTAATTCGTAAGTTCCATGCATCTAATTATCACATGCCATACTAGTGGTATCACTCATTGACTGAGCATCTTCAAATTGGATAACCCCATTAGTAGGGTGTATCATCTCAGGGTCTTTGATTGAGAACACAAATCTTTTCCAGAACTTCTTCCCCCAATGGTTCAATATAGGGTGTTGACTTCCCATCAAACAGGGGTATAATGAACTGCTCCTCCTTGTTCTCAAAGCTGATGTAACCTTTGTTGAACCGAAGGTCTCGTATTGTTTTGTAACACCAAGGACGCCTAAGTAGTCTGGGAAATTGTCCTCCTCAGCGAGCGCTAAGACTTCAAAGTCCCCAGTAAAGTTGGCTCCTTGGATAGTAATAGCCGCATCCTTCAAGACACTGATAAGATTTGATTTAGTCTTGTTTGCCATATACAACACATTCAAAGATGGCTGTAATAAAGGTCTTCCTATCTGATGCCAGGCATCCAAAATTAGAACATTAACCTCCTCACCTATGTCAACAAGGATATTGTTGAGGATCCATCTATCTACAACTACATTCAACATAATCTCCTTGTCATAGTCAAGGTTGTGAGGGGGAAGGTTCATGTGTAAGACCTGTCTCTCGCACTCTTCTCCGGCGCGTGGTACCTTCTCTCTCAACTAGGATCCTAACAAGGGAATGATATTCTCTTGCCTTAGCATTTTACACACCTCCTTGACCTCATCCAGTCATCCTTTTGTGCCTCAACTCTCCTTCCTTATTTCTCCCTCCTGGATTGCTCCTTTAGACATTGGATATCCCCTTGTAAGCTTTGAATAACATCCATGGTGTCCAAATATATCTCCTTTTAATGTGTGGGGTCTGGATACTTTCCATGAACAACCTCCTCCCTTGAAATGAGGGTTTTATGTCTTGGCACCTCTCTTGCGCATGTGGCTTCGCCTTTGTTGTTACCAAGATAGGCTCCAAACCTTCATCCCGTGTTACCCGAGGCATCCACTGTATGTTTTCCTTCTTAATACTGACCATTACAACACCATTATCCTTCCAATGCTTTTAATTCACGTGCTCAAATAATTCTAGGGCACTCCTCATACTTATGCTTCTTTTTACACCATAAGCACTCCAACAGTTCGGCACTCACACTTGTAATGTTCTGTAGATCCACAATTGAAACATGTTCCGCATGGGAACTCACTCCTTCCTCCTCCGCGGTTACCTCGACCATGGAATCCTCCTCGAAAACCTCTTCCACGCATGCCTCCATCTTCGTGCTCCTCATAACGGCGATCATTATCCTTGGAACCACTAGCAACACTGGTTTGGCACACCCCATGATCAATGGCCTCATGGATCTGATCAATGAGCCTACAGTCCTTAGTGTCATGGGTTGTAGAGGTGAAAATTTTGTAGTAACAAGATACATTATTCCTGATCGCACACTGTAGCAGGGGACATCTAGTTGCATCATGGTCCTCATGAAAAATTTCACAATCCAATGTCAAAGCACATACTGTTCTCTAGGGGAAATTATCCTTAACGTGTCCCTCTATTTCACAATCTATGCACCAAAAACCACTATGGGTCTCATGGGATGTATTCGCAGATAAAATTTCCAACTGTTTTGCCATAGCAGAATAATCTGAGCCTCAAAGAATGGGCTAATGCCAGTATCAATACTACCAATAGCCTTGATGCGTAAGGCAGCCTCCAATGCATCACGTGGGTCTATAAAATTTTTATGAAATAAGGCCCTTCTAAAAGGGGTGATCAATCCTCCAACAAACCACCGTGCATGCTTTGAGAAGGATGGATATCATAGTATAATTTAGACAAGAGAGTTTTAAAGTGGGCATCATACTCCCACACACTCTCTCGCCATTCCTTGTGAATCTCCTTCAAAGCGTTGATGCTCTTCTACTCAAACTTAGGGATGTGGAACTATGCCAAGAATGCATTATTTAACAAGATAGTTCACCACCGTTTGATGAGGGTCATACTTCATATACCAGCTATGCGCGCGCCTTATAATGTGATTACAAATCGACTAGCCTTCCGTTCGGGGTTGTGACACCCTTCTCATGCCATAGCGAGTTCACACTCATGAACATGTTCTCAGAAGCATCCTTAATGCCCCCGTAATGGAAAATGTAGAGACATTTCAAAGAATACTTGAGGTGGTGGTCTGGGGTCCCTGTCCTCTTGAGCCTGAGCCTTGGTTCCCTCTCGGTGTTTCCTCCACCACCTGATCCACTAGGTCTTGTGCCTCCAGAGCCACCAGATCCACTAGAACCACTGGGTCCAATAGGGCCTATAGGAGCTGTGTCAAGCACCCCCACAGTCCCACTAAACTGTGTGTCGATGGTCTGTGATAGCGCTCCGCTACCACTACTTTGTCCCGCGCCACTCCCTGATGCAAGACTGAAAGCTTGTACACTTTCTCCTTGTCCAAAGACTCCTCCAAATACTGGAATATGTGTAACCATAGAAGAAGGGAATGTAAAATTATATCTCCTAGGTGTGGATCTGTCTCTTCCACTGATATCAACTAGGTCAATAACACTTCTTCCTGGTTCGAGAAATCTAAGCGCCAGGGCTCGGTCACTGGGTGGGTTCAAATATGCACCAACGAATCTCCTTTCTTCATGTGATGAACTCTCACTAGAAGCCGAAAGGGTCTCCCGACATGCTTTCTAAGATGGGGTAGCACGCACTATTCGGAGTTCCATGTCCTCCACGTGAACCTCAACTCCTTCCCACAACGTCTGTCTCCATAGATCCATCACACTAGTAGTTGTCATCATCTAGCAATCTCCCTTTCACGTGCTTCACTATACTTGAGCTGTCTCTCTTCCCTCTCCTTCTCTATCATGATATCTGCCATCTTCCTCCACCCAAGCTCCCTTACCCAATGCTCAGAATGGTTTAGCCGGCCATTGGGAAAGCCTCTAAACTCATGGTAACCATCAATATCTTCATAGCTAGGGGAATAACACGTAGAAACGTTCCTCTAGGTTCTCGTAGAAATTCAAACTCAGTAACCTCTAGACAATAATACATGGAAATGGCATATTCTAAAGTGTAACTAGTGAGTACTCCTCTCCACTAATGATCTACAACATAGGTCCACATCAGATCTACATCCTGTAACCTTTGGTAGTCTTCTTCTGTCCATACATGTGATCCATAATGCCAACTTTATCTAGACGCATAGGTTGAAAGCCATTCATATAGTTCTACTAGGAAGCAGAAGAATAAGGTCTCGTACAGATCATGGTAGAGGTTCTCTTCTACCCATTTGCGTGTATTAAACTCAGGTTTAGTGCTGTATCTCTGAGAAAATTCATCCTTCATGCTCTCGAACTATGATTCAAAAATTTCTAATGTCAACCACTCTATCATTCCTCATTACATAGATCATGATGTGTGTTATATCCCACTACAACTTCGAAAAGAGGTCCCAACAATAGAACTAAGATGTATTCATTTTTACTCCTATCACAAAAGGAAGGAACCCCATGTCCATTGTCCTATCACCCAATAGAAGCTAAGCACTCACCCGAGGCACATGCGGGTACTGAGTCTCTCTTTTATGTGAGTTTAGTGGGAAGCATCATCTATTATTAGTGTAAGAGTTCTTAGGAGGGAAGTTTAAGACAAATAAGAACCATAGGGCTCAGAACAGCCTCTAGATCCTTGTAGTCACTTCAAACCAAGTGCTTTAATAGAATCTAGAACATATATTATAACAGAAAGAATTATACAAGCATCCATCCACAACATGAAAGGAAAGATAACTTATATGAGTGAATTGTGCATTAAAACCATGGATATCCATGTCTATATATAACAGGTAACCTCATTATATTCATTGATTCATTACAGAGAGTCACATAGAGTAGACCACAATCATGCATATCTTATGACGTATGTAACTAAGCTAACATAAAAAGAAAAATTACAACTCCATGCTTAGTGCATTCTCTCCTGAATACAAATATCCACCGGTAGTCAGAGAGCTCCGCTCACTCTCTAACCCTCTATACCTCGTACTTCTTCTCCTCTTTTTACTCTACAGAACTTGTATTTATAATTCTCCTACACTACCAACTCGCCTTCCAGCGTCCTCAGATATGGTGCCAAGTGTTGAATGTGGTCCATGCAAGCATGCTTCTTCAGGCCTGAGATTTCCACTTTACCTCATGATGTTCTTCTAGAAGATTCCATCCAGGGCATGCTCTTTCCTGGGCCATCCTATCGCTAGGCTGGCATCTTATCCACGTGCAACCGATCATGATTTTCATGTGTTCTGCCCTAGGTGCTCAAATTGACTAAGTCCCAAGCCTCCTTTCACACGTCGCGCAGTGCTATGTGCTTCCCTAAGCCTTTCTCTCACGTGCTTTTGCCTTGTGCACCTTTTCATAACTGGGACCCTACGCGCCCACGTGCCTTCATACTTGGTTAAGATTACAGGGGTCCAACAACGTGGTCCCTCTCAACAACAACCATCTACACATGAGTATGAGATTGATGCAAACGGCTCAATATCTCGAGCCCCCTGTGCAGCCATCTCACAAATCGACTCGCCATAGAATACTATCACCGCCCGAGTGGCCTATGTCCCGACTGTTCTCTCTCCATTGTAAAAATATGCACCTAACAATGTGCTCGGTCTTGCTCTCGCTATGAGGGCTCGAACCTATGCCCTCACCGCATCTCTCTCTCTAACCACTGTAAATCGCACCACAATCACTGCTTGTAATTATTGCGAAGGGCACCAATCGTCCACCACCACCCTCTAAAACATCCTATGTGCGACACTACTTTGGAAGTACCTACTAGAGAGGGGTATAAATCCACGATGGAATGCGTAATGGGGAAACTCTATGTCAACTACCTCCAAAACCTATCTCGGCCTAGGCCTTGGGCCCTATCCTTGAGGCTACTACAATGCTTGGACCCCCCTGTCCCGACATACCCGTGTGCGTTAGGCCCACCATCATCATCATCTTTGTCGTCATTACTTGGCACCACCAATAGCTCCACCCTCGCCACCACTAGGAGGCCCCACTGGAGGGGCTCTCATGCCGACATTATACACCACCATGGAAATAGTCAAATGACATGGAAGCACACCATGATACCATGGCCCATACTTGGGCGTAGTGCCTGGATCTCTAATCTTTCTCAATGGAACCCTCATAAGAGTACCACCAAAAATTGGCTAATGCTCTATCATGAGCAATTTGTGGACCCATATCAAAGTGCTCTCGGGCCTTGCAAGCATACCATCTGTCTAGCCTAGGAACATCCTAGGTAATGCCAAACTACCTCTGACCTCAATCCACCCTATATAGCTCTTGCATATAGTTGTAGCTACCTAGGATAAAGTGCTCTATTGTGGCAGTTTCGAGCTCTAAACCCTCCTTGGGCCACTTTGGAAATGTCTATAAGGTATCTGAAGCATGGAAGCCTATCGTAGATAATCCAAATCACTCCGATAGTGATATGTATCCCCCATGTATGGTCACACATTGTCCCCTACCAGGACCCAACCCATCGTGGAAGGCTCCTCACTAGCCCAAACTCTCGGAACACCTAAGGGGTTACGAATGGCAATGTGATCCTATGCCCAAATCTGTAGCAACCGAGTTGGTCCTACCTTCTTCTGATGGTAGTAGGTAATCAAGTGAAGGTCCTAGTATAGATGCACCAAAATACACTGACCCTAGTAGTAGGTCTCTCCCTCTACCAAACCACGTATCACTCCAAGGAGGCCAAGAGGAAATGAAGCACCGGTCTTGTCGGAGAAATACTCCACCTTTGAAAAGGCCATCATATAGACCACTACTCGGTCTAGCTCTAGATCATTGATGCATCGTGATAATCTGATAGACATCCCACACCGTGGTATTGTCGAGGATGCCGAATATCTCTACTATATATCACCAATGTCGGTCTAGCGGCTTATAGTTTGGATAAGCTGACCTCGAATCGGGACCCACATAATGCGCCATACATCCTCCAGAGTAATAGTAATCTCCCCGGTCAAGAGCCAAAAACACTGACTCTCGTTGTGCCATCGCTCTACTATGGCTGTCAAGAGGCCATGATCTAATGTAATTTGTGGCATCTCGGCCACATGAGTCAATCCCATCACATATAGGAGGCTCTCCAGGGTCTTCTCTATCATCATCATCAAACTAAGCCTCTATCACTGCTAACCAACCATAGCACTCACGAGTCTGAAGAATGGGTAATATACGCTGTAAAATCAACACAAGTGTTAGGAACTTACTTATTTCTATCTATTTTTCTAAGGAAAAATGCTTCTTTAAATCATCTAACTTACTAATTATTCTTTTCTTCTACATTAATCTAGTCTATATTCTTCTATACTTAGCTATTTTACTAGCAAAGTTATTTCCCCCTTCCTTCTAACACCTACACACCTCTTTTGGGCACCTGCATGCCATTTCTAGTGCATACACGCCCTTACCGACGCGTATGCTCCCCTCCATCTTCTCTCCATTCACCGCAGGCCACACAGAATGCATATGCACCTAGTGTGATGCCTACGCATCTTCCTTGGTGCATGCGCATGTGCGTGCCCATCCTTCCCTTCGATCGATGTACGTGCCCCTCTAATGCTTACACCCTAGTTCGATGCACATGCATGATTCCACTAATTTCCCTCCCGATGGGTGCACGTGCGTGTATCCACTATCAATGGATGCGCATACACGTCCCTATTCATTTTGACGCATACGTGTGCACGTACCCATCAAACCGACGCATACGCCCACACGCATGCATCAAAATTGGTGCTACCCACCTTAATAAAACCCTAAAATAGTACAATAAATGTGAAATTAACTTGAGGGGATAGGCCACTCACATAGGGTCCATCCACTAGGTCCCGTATGAACTCTCGGATGCGATCCGCGTGTCTTGTCTTGCTCGGTATTCTTTCCATCTCACTCCAGGGTTATCGCTCTCGCTCATGGTAAAAATTTGCAAGAGCTCTGGTAGAAATGAATTGGTCGTGATTGATTTACCGACCCCGGGTGGGTATATTAACCCATAAAGAATGCCCCGGGCATGTTTTCTCTACCGTGATCATTCTAACTTTCTTCTACTCGCTGTGATAATTATTTTTGTATTAAAATAATTATTATTACTAATTTTCACACATTGGGACACTTTGTGCCACCTTGCGGTTACTTCTCCATTGACCGAAATAATTTACTGAACCTTTCAAGCACCTTTTACCACCTTTTCCTCTATTTTTCATCTATTTTCCCCCGTCGTGATAATTATTTATTAATTTATTTTAAATAAATTATTCCTGAATCGTATTTCTTCTTGTGGGAATATATTCTAGCTCTCTGACAGCCTCGCCTTCCCACTATCACCCTCACGTGTACTTTTATAAGATCTTTAATCTTTTAAAATTCTTCTGACCGATCAAAAAGCTAAAAATAAAAAAATTACAAAACCATTTAAAAAATAAAAAACATTGAAAAACCTTATAAATAGGTTAAACATTGGTAAACTGTGCATCTACGGCTGAAATATGTGTCTATTACATGGCACTCATCCCATATCTTGCTGACGTTATCAAATAGTTTGAAACAATGACTCACGCATCATCTAAATCTTCAATCATCTACACAAGCTATGTTGCTTACTTCATCTTTATTTTGGGGCACTATCGCCCTTGGTACTATTTTCGCCGCACATTACTTTTTTCACAGGAACCAAGTGTCCTCCATCTTTCCCCTTACATAATAAACCTTGTTTGGGAATCATTCTTCACCCTTGTTGTTTATAGAACATTTGGGACTACATCTTGATAACAAAATATTTGTGCAACTATCTTGAACGTTGTTGGTTTAAGTGTTTGTGATTATACTTATTTCCTTATGAGATGATATTGTTTATTTCTCGTATTACATTGCATTCGTGATGGTTGCATGGAGTTGGTCATTTTTAGGAAAATATGGTTGTTTGTATCTTGGATTTTCATGTCATTTTACACTTCCATCGCATGCTCACATTTTAATAAGGACCGATGAGGAGGATTCTAAGCATTATGATGATTATATATTGATGGCAATTGATTTGTGGATAGCTCAATATCCCTCTTTCTTCTTTTTCCTCATCTTCTCTATGCACCTTTCTTTCTGTTGTTTTCTTTTTTGATCGTCGATCAAGTTTCTTTGTCACCCCATTGACACTCGAGGGGAATCCTTCATCCTTCATCCTATTAATTTTTCTTCTACCCCTTCAAAATTTTCTACTTGTTTACATTTGTCTACTTTCTTTGAAGTGACGTAGCTTACGTCACCCCAAAGAGGGGCAAATGTAGACACCTGTAGTTTGATCAATGCATTATTATTTTTAATATTGTACTAACTATTCTTCCCCTTGCAAATTTACGACACTTCGTTAGTTAGATCTATCTAACTCCCCTCTTACGACACTTTGTTGGTCATATTTCCTCTTATAAACTAATTAAATAGGTTATAGTAACCTCTTCTTGGCTAATATTCCCTTCTTTACCACCTTTATTAGCTCTCTAGAGTATCAATCCACTTCGTTGGATTGATTAAGCCTTTCAGAAGCCCTTCAGAAACCTAATTTCTCTCTCGGTAAGATTAATTACCCTCTAACCATGGTCAATATCTTCTAAATATAGTCAAATCATACTTTGACTTGCTAAAAGTGCTTTTTGGACTTTAGCATTTGTCCCACATGCACCAAAATCTCCCATTTTCCCAAATGGAAAAATATAAATAGGGCTAGACCCCCTCCCTCATTTTCTAAGAATTCTCTCTTCTTCCTAGCATAAATTATAGTCTTTTGTTTAAACTTTAGATTGTATTTCATTTAATTCCATTGAGCTAGTAGCAATTGATTTTGTATTTCATATCACAAATATGGAGTAAAAGGGAAGAACCATTGGCCTTGAAGCCATTAATGGGGAGATCTCTTTCTCTTAGAATACATAACTGAATGCTTAGATCCTCTTAGGTTCATTATTTCAAGCTTTCAAAGAATAGAGGTTAGTTTCATTTGCTTAGTTTGCTTGTTTACTTCAAATTAATGTATGCAAAGAAGAAAACCTTGCTCATTTCTTATCTGATGGTCCATTGATTAGCTTGTTAAAATCCTTTGGGGTTTCTTTAGAGATTCTTACCCCAATTCCATGGATTTTGCAACTTTTCATTAAACATAAGTACAAACCAATTTTTCCTTGCGTGCACACGCCATGTGTTTTGAAAAACCCTACGAGAACCCTTCCCTACCCAAATTCAACCCACATGCCCTTCTTAAACTAGGTCCCACATGCCCACGCGCCTTCTTGTACTTTAGCTGATATTTTGGGGCCCAACATTGGTTTGTGCCTATAATGGATTATTTTTTAAAATGTGATGAATGTGATGATGAGATTTTGTTAGCATAGTGGTAAATTGTAATGGATTTGGAGGTGTTTTTGACATCTCATGGGACAATTTTAATATTTTTTTGAGCTCTAAAATCATATTGAGGTGGCATGGTTGAGGTCACAAGTTGACCTAGTTTGACCGATTCAGACAACACTTTGCTTTGGCTAGAAGCTTGATGTAGAAGATCAATGTTTCTACTTATCTAATTAAGGTCATCCATTAGAGATTAAATAGGGATGATTTTTGTTCCTATTTAATGCATTTATATGTATTTAATGTGTCATAAAGGTTTTAAACTAGTTGTGTTTCTAAAAATGATTCTTGGGAAGTTTAGTTTGTGAAAGAGGAGAGTTGGGTTCATTTGCTTTATTGGATGTTCCATAAGGTCTATAATGAATGAATCATTATAAAGGTAAGTGTATTTCCAATGATTTTTATATGGGATAGTTGACTTGATTTGGATTGATCTTGATCTCTACTAGTGAATATTGGTTACGAGAAGTGCTTGTTTTGAGTAGGAAGTAATCCTACTTGGTGTTGCTATGAAGAAAATGAATGATGCAAAGGTTCTTGATCAATTTGATGATGTTTATATGGTAATTTAAACATGTTTAAAGCCTTTAGAGGCTTGAAAAATCTTGATAAACTGTTTTAAGTATTTGATGAGCTTGGTGATGGGGTTTTAGGCCTTTTTGGGCTTATCTTGTGTCTTGGTGCATTACTGACCTATATGGGTCAATGTTATGAATTTATATGATTTAGTTCTTCTATTTTTAAGTTTTTATGACTAACCTTTTAGGTCATGATTGACCTATGTTATGTTTTTGAGTTGAGTCATGTATAAAAGTGAATGTAATGGTTATTTTTAACTAGTTGAGTGAGAGGGAAAAAGTGTGAGCTAGGTGAGAGAGTGAAAGTGGTTAAAGGGAATAAAGATATATCTAAGAGTGTGTGTGAATGTCTTAAGAGTGTTTAATAACTTTTATGCAAGGTTTTGTGTCCAAATCAGTCCATGAAAGATCAAGTTTTAGCAAGTTAGGGGAAGGTGCATTTGAAGAGGGTTTGAAAGTGTATGAGATAAATATTGTGATTAGTACCAGGTTGTGTGTGTTGGTAGAATATCGTCATGGTATTTTGATCAAAATTTGTGTGATGAATACTAGTAACATGAGTCTTTTATTGTTATTAATATCAACAAGGGTTTATGGGGGTTAGTTCTCCTTATGGGGTTGGTGCCTCACTAAAAAAATATTATGGGATGAGTCATATTCATGAAAGTATTTTGGTTTTAATAATATAATCAAAAGTTTCAATAGGTTTTCTTCCCTTTTAGGGTTTCCCATTTATATCTTGTGTTCTCTTTCATGGATATACTCTTTTGGATGGTTGTCGCATATTGTTAAGACCACATTAGTGCATGATTGAATGTTAAATGGTGTATACAAGATAATTTGAATTATTTAAGGGTTTTTAAGGACTATTTCACCCCCACCATTCCATTGTGATTCAAAAATTGGTATCAGATCAAGTGCCTTGGATAAGTTTAATAACTTGAAATGAGATCCTTTGAACCATTAAAATGATGAGTTAGCGAGTGGTAATCATTCTAGAAAATCACCCTTCTTTGGTGGGATAAACTATACCTTTTAGAGTCTAAGGATGACAAATCACATCATGTCCTTAGGGTTTGATGTTTAGAAATATTATTTATATGGTTATACAAATTTCTCATGTAACTTCCCCAAAAACAGATCCGAAAAAAAGACTAGTAGTGATAACTCTAAGGTTATGAATGCAATCATGTGTGGTCTAGCAGATCCTAAAATTGTGAAGGTTATGCATTGCAAATTAGAAAATAAAATGTGGTATAAAATTCAAGTCCTTTATTAACTAAATTCCAAGGTAAGAATATCTAAGCTCCAAACTTTCAGAAATCAGTTTTAAGGCTTAAAGATGAGTGAAGAAGAGTCCATTTCTACATATTTACTTAGGGTTAATAAGGTTGTCAATACCATGAAAGGTATAGGTGAAGAATTAAAGGAAGAGGTTGTGGTAAAAAGGTATTAAGGTCTCTAACACCTAAATTTGACTCCAAAGTTTCTACCATTGAAGAAGCCAAGGATTTGACTCTCTTGACTATGGATGATTTGCATGGAACCTTGACTACATATGAGATGAGGGTTACTGATTCTAAACCAGCCAAGAAGGATATTGATTTCAAGAATGATATGAAGACACATGGAAAAAAAGTAGAGAACGATGATGTTGCTCCTGAGATTAATGATGAATAACTCTTTGCAATGATTTCTAGAAGATTAAAGGTTGGATCAGGTAAGTACAAAGGAAAGTTGCCTTTCAAATTCTTTAATTGTGGTAAGATAGGTCACTTTTCTATCAAATGTCCTTACAAGAACAAGGAGGAATATCATGATGAGCATGAGCATGATAAAGACCATGAAAATAAGGATAATTTTTTTGACAAAGTTAAAAATGGATTCAAAAGGTTTGATAACAAGAAGAAGTTCAAGAAGATCTTCTACTCAAAGGAAGAAGCTTGTTCATCTAAAGAAAGTAGTGATAGTGTTGTTTCGATTCTCAATCTGAATATGAACATGAATATGTAGGTGATGATGTGTTGTTCATGACCAAAGATGCCATGAGATCTATAAGTGGTGGTTCCATAATGTTGGGTGACTTCATATTAGATTCTTGTAGAGACCTTGAGGAAGAAGAAGATGAATATGATACTTGAATTAGTGTGTGTCCAAACTAAGCTAAAGCGTGTTGAGAAATAAAACAAGAAGTTGAGATCTCAAGTCAAGGAATATGAGGCAAAAATTCATAACCTAGAAGAGAAACATTAGGCTATGATAGAGAAACTTGATGAGACAATGAAAAGGCTAGAGATGCATATGAGCTCCATGACTCTAAGCTTGTAATCCAATGAAGAAGAGGTGATTTTTCTTAAGGGAGATTTATCTCGATGTCGTTAGTAGGGACAAAACATTCCAAAGGTTTGAGAAAAGCACCAAGACACTTGATGACATCTTGAGAAATCATAAATCAGTATGTAACAAGAAAGGTTTGGGGTTTAAAGAAGACCTCAAGAGAAAAGAGGTGATGTAAAAGATAGTGTTCCAATTAAGGAGGTTGAAGGACCAAGAATCAAAGAAGAAAAAAATGAGAAATATTTCAAAGACAATGTGAAGACAAAGTCAATAAGGTGGCCTAATTCTTCAAGTTATGAAAGATCATTCAATGATTATTGTTTCACCTGTAATGGATTTGGACATAGGGAAAAGGAATGTAGGATGTGTTCTAAAGATGATCACCAATGGAGGGATAGCAAAGATGATCACACAAGGAGTTTATTTTGATATAATTGTCATGAAAAGGGACATATTGCTAGGTTCTACCTCTATGATCCTCTTATTCATTCTTTAAAATATTAAGGATTAAAAGGTAAACATGAAGTTGTTTGTTACAGCTGCAACAAAGTTGGTGAATTTACAAGATATTGTTATAAGGAAAAGCATGGGATTTCAAGATCCTAGAATGTAAGAAAACAAGCAAGGAAGGATATGCAAGCCAAGAATCAAGAATAGGGTTCCACCAAGAGTTGGCATGGACGTAAATCAAGGAATTTATCAGAGTGCATATCAAAGTAAGGAGAAAGAGGTGAGTTTCAAGTGTCCAAGAGGACTTAGTACCTCTTCAAGCCACTCTTCTAGACTTGTTATGAATAAATGTGTCTCTAGTAGGCTTCTTAGAGACATAATCATCCATACGAAGCATTGTGAGAAGGGGGAACATAATTAATATAAGATATGCTATTGTAGGATTTTTTTCATGTTACCAAGGTATGTGTCTTATGCTCTTTAAGTATTTTAATTTGTCTTGAGAGATTTGAGGCATTTTCATGATGCAAGGATACTTGGTTCATATGTGAAAGTATGTCAAGTGTGATATTATGAAGAAGTATGAAGTCTATCTAGATCTGTGAGAGTCAAAGAGGTAAGTCCTTTGAAAGTTGAGCATGGTTTCGGACCTAAACATGGTTCTTTGGGATTTATAGTATTGTCTCAAGAAATAATCTAGAGAATCATGAGATTTTTGTGGTTGTATGATTAATATGAGTGAGTGCAAGATAAATCCAAGTGAAGGACTATATATGTAAATTCGAGATTAGTTGTAGCTATGTGAAGAAGTTGATGCTCTAACATAAAAGTATAAGAAAATCATGAAGAATTCAAGGTGTTATGATCAGGCATAATGTTAGTTTTAAGTGTGTAGATGAATAAAAATATATTCTCATGGTATGATCTTGTAAAGGGGTTACTATTGTGGATTGAAGGGATCTATCAATTGAGGAATGACAATATATCGGTGAGATCATAAATTTAAGAAATTTTCTTCATATGCTTGAATTTATTCAACATGTTTTAAAGAGGTAGGTTTATTTTCACAGTGGAAAAGATGATCTCTATGGTATTGAAGAAGTTGATTTAGGTGATGATGCATGTAGCAAGTCATTATTTTGTATGATTACTTGATCAAACTACCAAAAACAATGATAAATGAAGAATTCCGGTATGTGAACTAGTTTACATGGTCCATAATTGGTTGATCTATTCTTGAGACATCCTTGTGATGTTTCCAGAGAGTGTTCACACTCCATAGAGGGTGTATAAAGAAGGTCGAGTAATATCAAGATTGTGAAGTGCAATAAGTGAGTCTTTCAAATTGATAAGGCTTGTGTTATGACAATATATGGTTGTCTAATGTTTGTGGTATTACATCAAGAAAAGAGTGAAGGGTGTCAAGAAGGTTAGATAGACTTATTATGCTTAGAATGGAAATCTAATGCATAACTATATCTGTGAAAGAGAAAAAGTGTATTCTTCATTATGACAGAGATATCGCTATAAGTCCGAGTGTGGTTATTGAGGAATGTAATAGTGTTCTTGAATGGTGCATGAGAAAACAATATGGTATGTTGGTTCAAAAGCTATAAAGGTATACGAAGATGAAGTACATATTGATGTTGGTCTATAGAAATTGATAAAAGTGTGAAAATTCTAAGGTATGGTTATGAGTATCATTACTTGAAGTGGTTACAATAGTAAAAAGGATAGTGTATACTTTCTGATTTTGTGTATGAAGGTTTCACGAGGTTTTCATAATGGTATGTGTTGAGGGGAGTTGGTATGCTCACAATCTCAAGAAGATGAAAATAGCAATGTTGCAAGACAAGTATTGTTTTTATATTGCATATGGCTGGATAAATGCATTATATCAAGGGTAAAATGATTGTGAAAAGATAAAATGGTGTGCTACAAGAACGTGGAAGCCTTTCGAGGTAGGGGGAGCTTGTAATGACCATCAAGTAAGTTATTTAGGAGTGAGGAAGGTAGGAAAGGCATAGTAATGTATGTTTATAAGTATAGTGGAAAGGAGAGTATGCCATATGATCAAGATGACCTCATTAAATTAGAAAGAAGGTTGAAAACATTGAAAAAATGTTTTAGGATAATGATGGTATGTTTGAGCCATCTCCATGGCATGAAAGCAAGTTATGTGAGATAGTTTTGCATTTTTAGTTAGATATGGGAAATATAAACACAATTGAAGCTATAAAGAATTGTTTTATGTTGTGTAAGGGTTTCTAGAGCAAGGTAAAGTTGGTTCAATTTTCACTAAAGGTCACTCTTAGGTATCTCAATCCTAAAATTGATCATAAATTGTATTTAACAGAGTTAGGCCTATATTTGAGTATTTATCAACTGAGGAAGATCAAGGAGGAGGTAAACATGATGTTATTTCTCATAATCATGATTTTTAGTATGTGTATATGCCATGAATGCATAGCTTCAGGGCTCTAAGCATGTCAAAACAATGACTAATGAAGGAAAACAAGATTGTATACTTGTTTAGAAGGTTTATTTGATGCTTCTAATTGTGAAAGGATCCAAATAAGTTGAAAATAGATGAAAAAGTGCTAGGAATGTTGTGTCATGCTCAGAATGATTGTTGGCATGAGTGTGTGTTTCTATCCAGGGGGAGCTATAGAGACCAAGTGCTTTCAAGCTATAAAAATAGGCCAAAATCGAGTATAGAGAAGAACGACAAGTTAGTATGTTGTTTTGATGACTTTAGTGATGTTTCCATTCAAGAAGGAATATGAAAGAGTTGAAGGAAGATAAAGACCATGTGCTTAGGTATGCTTTGTCATTAATGTAAAAAGGGGGAGAAGAACTAGGTGGTTTTCCATCAATGACAAAGGGGGAGATTGTTGGCATGAGTGAGTTTGAGTGTTGTCATTGATGTAAAAGATCATTAATGACAAAGAGGATAATCTAAGGATTTTAGATGATGTATGGTATGATGATGAAATGGTATAAAGAGTGGAAATAGTTAGAACGGCTTGGCCTAGTAGGCCTAATCAGGTAACATAGTTAGCCTAGGTGATAGAACATGGTGGATAGAGTTACATGCTGACTTGAGGAGCATGGTCAAGGAATGGAGTGCATGTTGTAAGAGTGTTGAGACACTCACACGTGCTTCATATTACAGGTACATATTGAAGAATCGGTCACAAGAGCTCATCTAAACTAGTCTAGGTGCTTGGAGACCAAATGGAGCATGAAAGTGAGTTATAGGGCCATGTGAGATTATGGAGGCATGCAGGGGTGTCAAACATGTTTTCTCAAATGTTTTAGATCCTTTTGGAGATCTTGGAAGAAGATTCATGGTATTTGTTTACTTATTCTAGGCCTAAACTAGATCTAATCCTAGTGTTTGAAGGCCTATTTAGGCATGATAGTCACTTGCATATGTGTGTGAGCTCTTGGAAACACATAGGAAGGGATGTCATGTTTTTTTCATCATGTAGAGGAATTTTTAAGAGGTTTAATTCTTTTTTGTAGTGTTAGTTCAATTTTTATGGCCTAGAACATGCAAAACCTTAAGGCCTAGTCATGCAATTCCTATTGGTGGTGAAGATGTAGAGCTATTTGTGACTAAGTGAGAATTATATATGTTATAATAGGGTATCATGGTTCTAAATGAAAACATTTAGGTTTCCATGATGATAATTTTGCAAGATATGAGGTTTAGATCAAAATAGGGTTCTTGAAAGCATGTTTTCTATCTCGAAGTGAGAGAAATGCTCATGGTTGGTAAGTGTAAGGTTTGCATGGGGATATAATCCTTTCAAGGATGTTGGGGCATGGATTTAATAATATATTAGATTTGGAATTAGTTAAAATGAATCCAAAACATTTATGAACTATTTTTAAGAAGGTAAGTCACTTTTTTATGGCTTTGAAACCCTAAGTTATGAGTGATGGAGAAGATATTCTTGGTAGGTCCCAATAATGGATTGGTTTTGAAAATATGTGTTATCCATTTTCACCCCCTTTGGTAAAATGGAAAACTGGAGAAAAACAAACTTGGGTAGCTGATAGAGATTCATGGTTGAGCCTTGGGTTTTCAGAGGGAAAGGAATTCAATTCTCGGCCAAATTTGAGAAAATTGAGAAAAATCGGGAGAATGTGGCTTTGAGGCACTCTACTTCATTTTTCCTAACTCCCCAATCCAAGAAATTTATAAGGAGTTAGTTGAAAAAGGCACATAAGAGTCCACGGAAGCCACAGAAAAGCCACAAAAAAATCCACCGAAGTCACAGAAAAGTTTTCGGAAGCCACAAAAATTCTACGGAAGACATAGAAAAAGTCCACAAATTTTTTTACGAAAACTATAGAAAAGTCCATGGAAAAAGCCGCAGAACAAGTGCTTTGCAGAAATCTGCGAAAGCCACGGTCAAAGGGAAATCGACAAAATCGATAAATTTATCCCATGCGGTCCATGAGACATTGGGACATGAGTTCATTGAAAACTTGATTATGTCGAAAATGCCACGGGGAAGGAGGCTTATGGGTGCGGTGGAGATTTTTTTCTAGAAAACAAGAACCCGAAATAGCCAAAATGCAGCGAGACCTCAAAATAGTTGTTTGCACTTAGAAGGTCATAAATTCTGTAATTCTAAAAAAATGCACACAATTTGTATCACTGGAATCATTTTTCTAAGCCCATGCACGAAATCAAGAAATTCAGAAATTTGATGAGAAATCAATGGTGATTTTGTAGAAAATGTGCTTGAGGTTCAGAACAATATTTTATTTGGTAGTTGGGATGCATTCAATGGAGCATGGGCTGACATTTCTCACTGTTGCAAGTCATGGGACAATATGGGGAGCCTTTTGTAAGCAACATAACATCATTTAACTTCATTTACTATATCTTACAAGTGGTTGAAGGTAAGATTTAAGGATTTTTATTTTCCCTCTCTCTCTCTCTCTTAGAAATCTATAAATTAGAGTGTTGGGATGATTGTAAAGGAGATAATTTTTGTGTATCAAAACTTTTTCAAAATTGTTTTGGGAAGCCAATCTGTTGTAGTCCCTTGTAGTGGAATCCTTGCATGGTGATCTAAGCCCTTATCTTGTAATAAATTGAACTGTGCATACTTATGAAGTAATAGATGCAAGTTTATGGATGTATCTTCCCCTGCTGTGTTTGTTTTCATTCCTCTTGCCCTTTCAATATCATTACATATATATTGTGTCTATCTTATGTTGTTGCAATGATCTATTGTCATTGTGTCTCATGAAATATTATTGTGAATGTAGTTGCTAGATTGTGCAGAATTTTTATCACCCCTTCTAGTATGCACTTTGCTTCTAATTTTCACACATTAGAAGACTATTATCACTCTCCTTTTCTGGTGTATCACCTCTTTAGTTTAGGTTTTGTTTTCATTAACTTACTCTCCCTAGTCCCTTGGAAAGTTAGATTAGGATTATATAGTTTGCCTGCATTAGATTATATTGTGGCAGGTAGTTTAGGAGAAGGAACCAACCTTCTCTGGAGGATCATCTCAAGCCCGCAAGTCCCATAGCTTGAGAGATGATTCAATATTACCCAAAAACACTGGTTTCTCATTCACGCAGGCATGAAAAATCAGAGGGTGCTATTTTTTGGCGATAACAGTTCTAAAATGCCTGGTGGGATATGTTTGAAGCACCTTACCACTTCATTTCATCAAGTTGATGTGTTCTTGGTGATATTCAGCCTTTAGAGGCACATGTAAAGCACATCTAGTGACTCCATCTGGTCAACAACCCATTCTCTAAGTTGTAGACTTTCCTTCCATCCATTTTCACCCATTCTTATTTCCACATCTTTCATCTTCTAGCCATTCATGAATTTGTGTAGTCATGGCTTCATTCCCATCTTGAATTCACACTTACAAGTAGAAGTGGTGCAATCCACCTCCAATGTATTTCTCAACTCCTCCAAATCAGCATTATGATCAGATTCAAAACCATTATGCTTACCCATATGAGCAATGTCAAAACCATTTTGGCTATGAAACATATCAGAACAAGGGTATGCATACAATGACAACAATCAAATGGAGAATGTTGATCTGCTAGAGAAGATTCAAAGGATGGAGGCTGGCATGGTTCAATCAAGGGCTACAACACAAATGAAGGCATTTAAAATTGGTTGTAGGGCATCTTGTCCATGGGAAGGCCCTTTTCCAAGACATTATAGCCCGCAGGAGAAGCTTGACTTCATGGTTGAAATGTTGCCCCAACTTGCACAGTGGATCGAGGAGATAGAAGCATATGAGAAAAATGCAAGAAAACCTTGTCAATGGGTAAGTCAATCACCAGCTCTTTATGCTCCTTTTTTTCTATCCCAAGATTTATCATTTCAATAGTGTCAAGATTCAAGCCCATTTTATGCTGCCCTAAGTGTTGGTTTCCCTTCTCCATCCTCTAGTCTTCCATCTCACCTCAATTCTTCTATCCTTTTCCCTTCCAAGTAGTCATCCCCTCCAAACAAACAAGAATTTCTATCTCCTCCACCACCACAAGAAATTGCAAAATATGTTGTAACCCAATCCATCCCTCCTATTGTTGTCTCAAGTCCATCTTGGGAAGCAAACAATTAGACAACCAGTCAAGGAGAGCAGCAGGAAGGAGAGCCAAACAGAGAAGAAATGATCAAAAGCTTGGTAAGATTGACTCTTAGATTTGGAATTGAAAAAATCCCCTTGATGGTTAAACCTTTAGAGGAGGCCGGGGTCACATCATAGGTGGTGGAAGTTGAGTTTGCAGTAGAGAACAAGAACAAGAAGATCAACAATCTGTTTTCTCTGAATGTAGTGTCCATAATGACACTTTGTGTGAAGATAATGTTGATCTAATCTAAGCTACACAATCAGTTGAGAGGGAGGAGGAACAATCAACTCCAAGTCCTATTGAAGAGAATCGGGTTGAAGTCACTTGATGAAGAAAGCATTATTGAATATTTTTGCTTTCATTTGAAGGGCCTGATTTGATTGATGAATCCATGATGGAGGAGAGATATCAAGAAGACCTTGCTACCCCAAATAGTCCTCTAGAGCAGTGAATTGAAGATTTTTATTTGACAAATTTCATGCTAGAGGAAGAGGCTATCCAAGAGCAAGTCAGTCTTCAAGAAACAATAGAGGAACTCCAGAGCCAACAATGTGTTGCAGAAAATTATAATGATGCAAAAGAAACTTCATTGGATGTTGCAATCAATAATAATGAGTGTATATTGTAGAGGAGTTCCATACTACCACAAAGGAAGGAAAAGAGTATGAAGATACCATCTCTTCCACACCATCCATCTAGGAAGGTCCACAGGAAGACTCCATTTTTGGAGTTGAATTTCAGAGAAATGGGCACATCCATTGGATCGACCATGCCCAATCAAATACTTGGCTTCATTGGAGCCAAAAGAGGATTTTCCACCAGTCATGCTTTCTCCTGAGCATGAGGATGAGTTTTAGAGTACCAAGGATCAGTTGCAATTCCTCTTCAATCCAAATGCAAAGCCACTAAAAGAGGTATTTGTCTTGTTTCCAGTTGATACCTTGATGATTTGGGTGGAGGATCGACTCTTTTCATTTTTTCACTCATAATAACAGCCATGTTTAGCTCCAAATCATATACATGGCTACATATTTTGAGAAAGGTAAGCTATGTCTCCTTTCCAGTCCACAAGATTTGTTTGAGTTCCCTTTGCTTTCAATTAGTATAGAGTAGGTAGGTTTTATTTTAGTAGAAGAAGTGATTTTGTACACTCTGCATGTTCCACTTGGGGCATGTATGATCTTTCCCTTTTGTACATAGTGTGTTGTGGTGTTTTTTTGCTCATGCATAGTCCATTGGAGGTAGCGTTTAGTGAGATCAGCTCCGAGTTCTAACAAGATGTTTCAAGTGGGTGGGGACCATATTTTAGAGTTTTAGATTATATTTGTATTTATAAAGATTGACTCCATGCCCAATGGATACTTCAAGGCCACTGATCACTTCATCTAGCAGAATATGTATCCGTGAGTCACCAAATTGTTATCCATTTTTTCCCCTTTGGTAAAATGGAAAACTAGAGAAAAACAAACTTTGGAAGTTGACTGAGCTTTATGGTTGAGCCTGGGGTTTTCAGAGGGAAAGGAGTTCAATTCTCGGCCAAATTTGAGAAAATTGAGTAAAATCAAGAAAATGTGGCTTTGAGGAACTCTACTTCATTTTTCCTAACTCCCCAATCCAATTAAATTCTAAGGAGTTAATTGCAAAAGCCACAAAAAGTCTCGTGGAAGTCAGTAGAAAAAACCATGGAAGTCGCAGAAAAGTCCACAAAAGCCGCAAAAAAATCCACGAAGCCGCATAAAAATTCCCTAGAAAAATACGCAAAAGCCACAAAAAGTACAAAAAAAATTCCACAAAAAGTCTCATGGAAGTTGTAGAAAAGTCCATGGAAAAATTTGTAGAACAAGTGCCACGAAATCCATGCAGATGCCACGGTTAAAGGGAAATTGGTAAAATCAGATAAATTAGTCCTGCGTGGTCAACAGGATGTTAGGACATGAGTTCACTGAAAACCTGATTTTTCCAAAAATTCCATAGGAAGGAGGTTTGTAGGTGTAGCGGAGATTTTTGTCCAGGGATAGCTTAGACACATGGACCCGAAATAGCCTAAATGCCCGATGCACCCCAAATATCTACCCGCACTCAAAAGTTCATAACTTCTACAATTCTCAATGAAAATGCACAAAATTGGTATCATTGGAATCATGTTTCTGAGCCTGATGCACAAAAAAATATATAGAATTTGATGAGAAATTGATGGTTATTTTTCAGAAAACGTTCCCAAGTTCATAATAGTGTTTTATTTGGTAGTTGGGATGCATTCAATGAAGCATGGGCTGACATTTTTCACTGTTGCAAGTCGGGGATAGTATGGGGAGCCTTTTACAAGAAATATAACATCATTTCATTTGATTTACTACATCTTGCAAGTGGTTGAAGGACATATTTCAGGATTTTTATTTTCCCTCTCTCTCCTCTTAGAAATCTATAAATTAGAGTGTTGGGCTCATTGTAAAGGAGATAGTTTTTGTGTAGCAAAAATCTATCAAAATTGTTTTGTGAAGCCAATGTGTTGCAGAGCCCTTGTAGTGGAATCCTTGCATGGTGATCTAGGCCCTTATCTTGTAATAGATTGAACTGTGCATACTTATGAAGCAATAGATACAAGTTTGTGGATGTATCTTCCCCTTGCTTGTGTTTGTTTTCATTCCTCTTTCCCTTTCAATCTCATTACATATATATTGTGTCTATCTTATGCTGTTGCAGGGATCCATTATCATTATGTGTGCATGAAATATTATTATGAATGCAGTTGCTAGATTTTGGAGAATCAAGTTATCACCCCTTCTAGTATGCAATTTGCTTCTACTTTTCACACATTGGAAGACTATTCTCACCCTCCTTTTCTGGTGTATCACCGCTTTAGTGTAGGTTTTGTTTTCATGCACTTTCTCTCCCTGGTCCCTTGGAAAGTTAGATTAGGATTAGATAGTTTTCTTGCATTAGAGTAGATTGTGGCAGGTAGTTTAGGAGCAGGAACCAACCTTCTCTAGAGGATCATCTCAAGCCCGCAAGTCCCACAACTTGAGAGATGATCCAATGTTACCCAAAAACACCGGTTGCTCATTCACACAGGCATGAAAAATCGGAGGGTGCTATTTTTGGCGATAAAAATATGATGATTAGATTTTGTAGAGGACTCCTCCAAATTTCTAATGAGGTATTTTAGATCTTGTGACAGTATGTGGGCCCCACTCAAAAAGGCTTGTTTATGAAGATTTTCAGTTTGTGCAAAATATGTCCATTGAACCTATTGACTAAATTACCATTTATGAAATATTGGGATTTTAAATAGACGTCCATGATATTTTGGCATCATGATTGAGGGCCTATAGAACAAAGTGTACCCTATCTTTGAAGACTGGTTTTTGGGCCAAAAAGATAGTTTTAACATTCTTGACAAATATAAGTGCTTGGGAATTTGTGGTAATAGTGATGAAATATAAAGCTTTGGAGGTTTTTTTGACATCTCATGTGACATTTTTCATGTTTTTGTTGAGATTTGAAAGTATACCAAGGTGTCATGGTTGAGATCACAAATTGACCTAGTTTGATCGTTCGAGAACATCACTTCTTTGGCTAGAATATTGATGTAGAAGATACATGTTTTGGCTTATATGATGATGGACATCCATTAGAGATTAAATAGGGATGAATTTTGTTCCTATTGAATACATTTGGAGGTCTTAAATGTGTCATAAAGGGTACAAACTATTTGAGTTTCCAAAACTTCTCCCTAGGTAGTTTAATTTTCACAAGAAGAGAGTTAGATTCATTTTTTAATGTTTCATGAGATATATCATGCATTAATGTGTTATAAAATTCAATTTATTTCCAATGAGTGGTTACATGGCATATTTGAGTTGATTTGGAGTGATCTTGAGCTCTATTGGTGAAGACTTGTTCCTAGAAGTGCTTGTTTTGAGTAGGAAACAATTGTACTTGGTGATGTTATGAAGAAAATGAATGATGTAGAGGTTATTGATTAGGTTGATGATTTTTATATGGTATGTTTGACATATGTGAAGCCTTTGGAGGTTTGAAAAATATTGATGAAGTGTTTGAAGTCTTTGATGAGCTTGGTGATGGGGTTTTAGGCCTTTTTGGGCTTGTCTTGTGTCTTGGTGCATTGCCAACCTATATAGGTCAATGTTATGAATTTATATGATGTATTGGTCCTATTTTTAATTTGGAAAAACCGGCCTCTTGGGTCATGATTGACCTATGTTATGTTTTTGAGTTTTTTCATATAAAAAAGTGAATGTAATGGTTCATTTTTAAACTAGTTGAGTGAGAGGGGAAAAGTGTGAGCTAGGTGAGAGAGTGCAAGTGGTTCAAGGGCATAAATATAGAGTGAGATGGTATATCTTAATCAAACTGGTAGTGTAGACACCAAATTTGTGTCTTACGACACCCTGTGCCCCGCATCTCATTTTGCAACCTAACCTCACCACCTAAACCTTACACAATTATTTATTAATTACCTTATAATTAATAAATCCACATCTCCAAACCTGCCACCTCATTTTGCCACCTCATCATGACCTAGCCCTAACCCTAAACTAACCTAATTAAGACCTATAACTTGGTCTACATCCATACCCATGACTAATTACTTCTCACCCGCACCAAAACCAACCTAATAATGACTTGACCAAGCCCACAACTAATCCCTCGGAAGAAAAGGAGGGAAAGTTGGCTATTTTACTAAAAATAGCCCACTTTGACTTAACCGACATCGGTTCCTACTCGACCGCCATCGGTTACATAACCGCCATCGGTTCCCTGTAAATGACCTCCCCCAACCAAAAACAAAGGATCGGAATTCATTTGAAAAAATCCGAATTCACTTGGCAGAGCAGAGACAAGTGAAGAAAAGAGAAGAGTTTGCAGAGAAGGACATCGAGCCCAAGACTGCAACTGAGTAACTAGAGCACAGTGACACTCATCTAAGCATTGGGAGAGAAGATGGCTCACTTTTGATTGTCGGATCATCCCACCTGAGCCCTGCCTTCGTCATCATAGTCCTTGGACCTGTATCTTCATCAGGAACTAGTAAGTAGTGTCTTGTACGTTTTCAAATAACATTTCTTGAACTTCTGATTCATAGTAATTATAAGTTCACTCCTAGATCTACTACCCGGTAGCACCCTACATCTCACTGTCATTCCTCTACCCTTACATTGCCCCAAGAATAGCTCCCACACTCTCTGAGTCTTCTCCATCACCCTATTGCCTACCCCTAATCATTTGCCAACCTTATAAACACCATAGCCACCTCACAGCCAACCTTCATTGAAAGCCCCTAAATCACCACCCCTACCGATATCGGTTATCAGCAACTAGTATCGGTGTATAACCGTAGTCGGTTATACAATGAACGACATTGGTCACTGTGACTCAAACCAAAACCAACCTTTCTTCTATTGCTTTTTAACAAGGTAATTAAAGTGTAATTTTGCAATAGCCTCTTTGCTATCATTTGTGTTAATTCATATTAAAAGGGGAACTGACCACCTTCAAAAGGAAGTCTAATATTTCCTGGGCCCAAGGTAGTTCCCTCATTTATTGTCTAACTAAAATCTGGTGGTCTTGTATTCTTACTTGCAGGTAGTCCTTCCTAGACAAAAAGGAGTTCTTCGCAATCGATCTGATCTCTCTCTACGGTACGCACGCACCCTCCCAACATTCAATAGGTATTCCTCCTAGCCCTAACCCTTATCTGTTTCTCAAGAGAATGAAAGGATAGAAGCACCTCTATTCTAAGAACGGAAACATTATGTGTGAAACATTTTGGCACGCCCGGTGGGACCCTTCTCGGGTTTCTTTCTTTCTTGCTTGCTTTCATATAGGGAGCACACTTGCTATTTTCTTCTTCTAAATATTCACAAGATATTTTTGTCATTTTGGTAAAAGAATTTGTCTTTCTTCCTCATCTTTGCATTAGTGAAAGTCATCTTCTTTGCTTCATCGAATATCATTTTCGATTTGGGTTTAAAACACGTGCATCACATTCTTGCTTGTTGTTTTCAATTCTAGTGAACGTAGATTAAGTAACAGGTCGTACACGTGGGGGTGATATCCATGGTATTGACAAGAAATTAATCTTACTTCCACTGCACAACACATACCAAATCACATCATAATCAACACAACAGCTCAAACATCCCCCCTTTTCCACGGTATTCCTCCGCCCGATTGAGGTAACCTTATAAGCCAAAACAAACTTGACATCTCCCTTAGGTCTTTTGTTTAGGATTGACATCAGCTTGCGTCTAAGGCATAAGCCCACAATAATTAAAACTAATCCTAGGGTTAGTCTCTTGATTTGCTTGTGCATCTTGCTTGTTTTTAGTTCTGTTTCTCTCACATACACTTTGTTTCAAAGATAAAGCCGAGCCCATCAAAAGGAGCTGTACATGTGGTGATGGTCAAATCCCAAGCACCATCTAATACCCCGCCAAAACCACCTATAAGTATAAAGCCGAGCCCATCAATTACACTCCTTGGGAGAAACTTATGGTGTGATATTGGAAAAATTTCTCAAAGCAGGAGCTATCACCTTGCCTCTCCCAAAACCTCACTCCGGGTTTGATTCCACCCGCTATACCTTCTTGGTACAAAGAAAATCACTTCAAATCTTCCACCGCGTGAAGGGACACAATGAAAACTGCAAGATGTTGAAAAACATAGTGCAGAAATGGTTGATGCAGGGATATATCCTCGATAATCCTAATGCCCCTGCTAACCGAAATTTGAAAATCTTCAACAAACCATTCCCAAACCACTCATCTAACAGTAACATAAACCAAGATATCTTAGCCGAGGAGAGTGTTCATGAAATCCATGCAGTTTTTGACTCCCAACCAAAAGCTTCTATCGAGGAAATTCTGAATCAAGCCTCTTCACTAACGCAAGGATCCACACCCCCTTCACCCCCATCAAGACAAAATGATAATCTTGCCATTCCTTCACCCATAAAGGAATTAACCGCCCAAAGTTCTCTTCTCACGAATGAGTCTTCTTACACCACATCCCTGCAAGATTGTGAGCGGATGTTATCTAACTTATCTATTTCCCAAACATCTCCTTCCGTCACTCTTGCTGTAAAAGAAGAAGGCTCGCCACTTTTTCTGTCATCCTTAGAAGAGAAACCCCTCGAACCAACATCACCAAATTCTTTAATCATGATGGATCCCCTCAAACATGCCCTCCTACCTATTAGTTCTTCATCGCCTAAATCTTTTCAGCTGACCGGTTGACCTCTTAACACCCATTGATACAGTGCCTCATTTACCCCCTGTATCACACCCACAGTGGACCGGAATCACAACCCACCTCTCTTCCATACAAAATTTCCTATTCACACATGAATATTGTCATCCCTCAGAAGATAGACGAGTCCTATGGGAGTGTTTGAGTACACCATGCTCTACTCAAATGCAGATGACCGATCCAGACACCTCTACCATATACCCGAGGTATTTACAAAAGCTCAAAATGCCTATGTCCTCATCTTCACCCCCCTCATCTCTACCGAATACCTCATCCACCTCTATTAACCTAACCAAACCTCCCCCTATGCTTGGGACTTCACCAATACCCAGCTTAACACACCCACCTAAACGGTTAGATTTATCCAAAAATAAAGCCGTCCATCCACCAAGGAGACAAACCCAATCCCCTCAAGTCCAATCTATGCCTCTGTCACAACTAAAACCCTCGCCGTCACACCTACCTTCCATATTGGGACCTCACCCCTCCACCTTGCCTCAATACATCATACCTCCTGCATTTTCTTTAAAACGACCTGCACCTTCTACACCCATACAGAGATCCATGGGTGTATCAACACTGTCACCCCAAATAGCCGGTCCACCTACCAACCCTAAACAAACTCGATCGTCAAAGGATTTGTTTACAGTCACTCCTCTTTCCCGTGGTTGTTTCCTGCCACCACGTCATCTGTGGCCTCATCATCTAACCAACTAAACATGACTTCTGCGCCGAAGAAGCCACATTTAGTTAAATCCAATTATCAAAACCCCTTGTCTAAACCACCACCCGTACAAACCAACCATACCCAACCATTACCAAAACCCACCCAATCAATAGCCTCATCTTCCTCTGACTTTGACCCACTCAAAGGATCTTATGCCAAGATCCTTGATATGTTGGTGGAGAATGCGACCATTTCCCTACCCCCACTTAGACCCTATGATCCATCTAAACCTCACCTATAGGTTATGATGAGTCTAAAATCTGCACTTACCACCGCACACCAGGACATGATGTAGAGGGATGCAAAGCTTTGAAATCCATCCTTTGTCACCACCTCTCTCGAGATAGAAAGGTTAAGAAAGAAAAATTACGAAGGGAAAACCTTTAGCTTCAATCCCTCTCCTATACCACCTGTCCCCGCCTCACCAAAATCTATCATTATTGCAACCCCACCTCTCAAAGACAATGACTTATCCCTACCATCTTCCTCCTCTCGTGTTCATGAGATCAACATGATTAGTATTGCTACTCGAGGACAGAAAAACAATGGGAAAGTTAAAGAAAGCACACCTGCGGCCTCTCTTCCTCCGTCTGCCATCCCGATCACACCACCACCTAAAGTGGTTATTCGTGGACCTGCCTACCCCATCTCTGATGGAGTTTCCCACCATACCATGATCAAACAACTTCACCAATCACCTGTAAAAATGACACTGTATGATCTCATTCAAACCTCTGAATCTCATCGACAAGCTCTCATTGAAATCCTCCAAGGGATAGAGGTCCTACCTAATGAAACCTTTCCCGTTGCCTCCATTTTAACACCCAATCACGTTGCTTCTCTCACCAAACAACCTACCTCCCCAACCACTTCTGTCCCTGTACAACAAACCGCTACTGTCAGTTTCTCCGAAGACAAAATTGTTGACTTTGGTGCAGAAGATCCTGACCCCGCTCTTTTCATCTCAGCTTACGTCCGGGACATCCGAGTACGTCATGTTATGATTGATGGGGGCGCTAGCCTAAACATCATCTCTTCCAAAGCCTTCCAACAAATGAATATCCCTTCTAGCTGCATGTGTGCCAACCCCACCATGTTGCGTTCATTCAATGATGCTATTACTTCTACCTTAGGCACCGTGATCCTTAACATTCGTGTAGGGCCACGTACCTTACCCGAACTCTTCTATGTCCTTGAGGGAGAATTCCAATACAACATGTTGTTAGGCCGCCTTGATCCGGCTATGGGATGCGTTCCTCCACCTTACATAGATGCATAAAATTCGAGTATGAGGGGAAGTCCTACACCGTAAAAGTTGACGCTCCCCCCTTCAAAACCTGCAATATGTTATATCGCCCTAATGATGTGCTTGTACCAGTCAAGACACCCATTCATCCAACCCAACCATCTACTTCGACCACACCTCAACCATCCATCTCAACCGCACCTACACCTTCAACTAATGAAACCACCACCGCAAATACCACTTCCTTCCCCATGGACAACATCCCAACCTCAGATCCCTTGGTAGATGTTTTTCAACGCCTTACACTGGGGGAGTATCGCCTATATAACGTTAGCACTTTCCATACCCCACAGGAGTATGGAAAGTTACATGTGCATCCTACCTACGACCGTCGTGTGGGGGAAGTAATCTCCTATGGACCACCTAATTTCCGCACCAACCTAACGTATGGGGTGTAGATACATCCTCTGTCACCCCGAACTTCCCCGGTGTGGTTCCATTCCAATCTGATTTTCAATATCTAACTAATCATCGTTTCGCCCTCACCTTCTTGACGCGCTGTGCTTGGAAGGGCTTCGGTTTCGGTCTTTATGAACAAGGCCGACATACGATCATTCCCATAACTACACGTAAACACAAAGATCGTCGTGGTCTTATATTCTCTGAACAACCTACACTAAAGACACCGCATATCCGTTTTATCTAGGAAGATGATGAAGTCACCCCTTCCGAACCATCATCACCCATTTTGCCATCGTCACCCACAGAGTCGATAGACCCTGAATCTATCCCTCCTAACTTTTTTTTTTTTTCATAAACGCTATCTTCCCGGGTCCTCTCACCTATCAATGCAATAATGAAGACCCATCTTCTCTTCCCCTTCTGTATCCAGACATGATCGAAGAGGACTCGCCTTCAATTAATGTTGTTGAGTGCCAGGATGATGACTCCATCCTCACTTACCTTGGTGCGGATGACTCTTATATTCAATGTGCCTTACCATCTGACACTCAAACCATGTTGAATGAGTTGACTATAGAAATCAACATCCACACAGAGGACGATCCTCACATTGTGAAGATCAGACAATCTCTTAATGCATCAGAACAAACTGCCTTCACTACCTTCCTCCGTTCCCGTAACCAAGCTTTTGCTTGGTCCTACGCTGACATGCCAGGAATTGATCCTGACATTGCTGTCCATAACATTACCCTGAAACCCGATTCCAAACCAGTTAAATAGAAACTAAGAAAAATGCATCCACGCATTGCCCTCTTGGTCAAAGAAGAGCTTCAATGACTCCTTTCTGTTTCCTTCATCTTACCTATTGATTATCCTCAATGGATTTCTAACATCGTACCTGTTACTAAAGCAACGGGGGGACTTTGGATATGTACGGATTTCCGGGACCTTAACCTCGCTTTCCCAAAGGATGAATTCCCCCTACCAAGTATTGATCAACTTGTTGATCTCACTGCGGGCCATGAGATGCTTTCCCTCATGGATGGCTTCTCGGGATACAATCAAATTTTGGTAGCCCCGGCCGATCAACATAAAACCACCTTCATAACTCCTTGGGGAACCTTCTGCTATCGTGTCATGCCATTTGGCCTTAAGAATGCTGGTGCGACCTATCAGCGGGCTATGAATTACATTTTTCATGACATTATGCACACTATCCTTGAGGATTATGTCGATGATCTTCTTGGAAAATTTAAACATCGCAGTGACCATCTCGATGTTTTAACCATTATTTTCGATCACCTGTTACAATATTGTGTTCATCTTCAACCAAAGAAATGTGTCTTTGGTGTCCTTTCGAAAACTCCTTAGTTTTATTATCTCTTTGTGTGGCATCGAGGTCGATCCAGCTAAAGTCAAAGCTATCCTAGACATGCCCCCACCTACTAACCTCAAACAATTGCGTAGTTTGTAGGGCAAACTCCAATCTATCCGGCGTTTCATCTCACAACTCTTGGATCGATGTCAACCTTTCCATCATCTCCTTAAAAAGGACATTGTCTTTCAATGGAGCGAAGAGTGCCACCAAGCCTTTGAAGCTCTTAAAGCCTATCTCTTGTAGCCACCCGTGCTTATCCCACCTCAGGATGATCACCCTTTCTACCTTTACCTTTCCGCCACCGACCATGCTATAGGAGCCATGCTCGCACATCGTGACTCCGAGCATCAAGAACAAGCCGTTTATTACATAATTCATACTCTGGTGGATTATGAGACTAGGTATACACATGTAGAAAAGTTGTGCCTAGCCCTATCATTTGTGGCCACCAAACTCCGACACTACCTCCTGAATCACAAAACTTTTGTCATCACCAACGCGACCCCATCCATTATATGTACGCCAAACCTCATCTAAACCAACGCATCGCCCGATGGCTTATGCTCCTCACCGACCTCGACCTTGAGTTTGTACACCAGAAATCAATCAAAGGACAAACTATCGCAGACCAACTCACGGAAGCTCCTTTACATGGGGAACAATTTACCAATTTTACTTTCCCTGACGAACTCATTGCCACTCTTTCACTCAGTGAGGATTCGTATCCAATGACCCTCTTCTTCAATGGATCCAAATACTAGCGCAGAGGAGGGGCGGCGTTGTTCTCATTCCTCTGGATGCTGAACCTATGCCTCTTTCATTCCGGCTTGATTTCCCCTACACTAATAATACAGCGGAATACGAGGCCCTTGTTTTGGGTCTCTAGGTTGCGTTACACTTAGGTGTAAAATCTATTAACATTTTCGCGACTCTCAACTAGTCATCAATCAAGTTACGGGCATCTACCAATGTAAAAATGAGGAACTTCAAAAGTACAAACATTACGTGGATTCACTTTTGACCTTATTTACTCATTATTCTATCCAAACCATTCCCCGCTCAACTAATAAATTTGCGGATACTATGGCTTGCTTAGCCTCGCAAATTCCTACCTCACCAACTGACTCTGACATATTTGTCTTGGTCCAACAACTCTTTGCCCCATCTTACTCAGCCCCGGATGTTGGTATGATAAATAATGTATCCGCTGATTCGCAGGATACTTGGTATCACCAATTTCACAATTACCTTACAACCTCTGTTCTCCCATCTGACCTTACGAGTAACGAAAAACGTGCTTTTCTTAAAAGTGTTTCTCATTACGTCGTCATGGGGGGACTCCTCTATAAACGTGGCTTTGATGGCATCCTCCTTCGATGTCTAACCAGCGTGGAGGTCACCTATATCATCCAACAAGTCCATGACGGCATTTGTGGTGGACATTTTAGTGGCCTTGCCATGGCCAAACGGATCCTTCACCTAGGCTATTATTGGCCTACTCTTAATAATGACTGCTACGAATATGTTAAGCGTTGTATTATGTGTCAACAACATGCCAACCTTCAACATACCCCTAGCCATCCGCTACAGATTGCGCACGAGATCTTTGGCCTTTCTCACAATGGGGTTTAAACCTTATTGGTGAGATTCACCCGCCCTCTTCGCAACGTCACTGTTGGATAATCACAGCAACCGAATATTACACTAAATGGGTGGAGGCCATTCCACTCATTTCAACCAAAAAAGAAAAAATCGTAAAATTCATTAACCATCACATTATCTCGTCGCTTTTGGTGTTCCTCATCGATCGATAATGTAGATAATGGAAAATATTTCAAAAATAAGTTGTTATAAGACCTTTGTGACAACTTTGGTATCAAACTTAGTTTCTCATCACCTTACTATCCACAAGCAAATGGTCAAGTTGAATATTCTAATAAAACCCTAACCAAAATTCTCATGAAAGTCGTTAACGATTCTGGAAGCAATTGGCCTGATCACATCCCCTTTGCCCTTTGGGCTTATCAGACTAGAATTCATACCTCCACTAATGCCACCCCATTTTCTCTGGTATATGGTACCGAGGATGTCTTGCCTATCGAAATACAAATACCCTCCCTAATAATATCTCTCCGGATATTCTCACCAATGATGATTTCCGCCAAGAGCGGTTAGCCCAATTGGAGCTTCTTGACGAACGTCGTCTTACCGCTTCTTGACCACCTTCAAATTTATCAAAAGTGCATTAAGTGTTCTTATGATAAGCGAATTCATGAGCGTACCTTTAAGATTGGTGATCTTGTCCTCAAAGAGAATCAACATGTAACTAAACTAGAAAAGAGCAAACGTGGAAAATTTGCTCCTAATTGGATTGGGCCTTACATTATCACTAACACCTATGGGTCGTACTTATCGTTTAGCTTCGCTTAATGGTAAACTCCGAGCTCGAACCCCTAATGCCTTGCATCTCTCGACCATTCTACTATTGAATTTAGTGTTACATCACTTCTTATCTACCTTGCACTCGTCCCTTGAGCTCATTTATCACCTCATACACCTTGTTTCGTGCATCTCAAAGTAGAATCAAGCTCACATGGTTTGATCATCACCTCCTCTTAAAGATGCCTTCCCCTTTTTAGTCTGGTCCATGACTTAAAAGTTTCAAAATAACAAGTTCTCAATTATATAATTCTGGGATATTCTTGAGTCAAACTTCCTACAAAACTAGATGCTTCATGCCAAATGAACATCTAGACCTCTAAGCTCTAAACTAGACTGCTCCCTCGAAGGATAGCTATGTGCAAAGCCACATCTGCTATTATAAACTAGACTCGCTCCCCAAAGGACAGCTATACACAAAATCCGTATCTACTACTATAAATAGATCGCTCCTTGAAGGACAACTATACAAAGTCACCCTTTATCGAAGCTTCTTGCATTGCTCACTTCGTGAAGAGATCAAGAACAACAAAATACATATCCCATATGGACTTCCCGCATTGATCAGTCTATATCCAGAAAAATAAAAAGCAGTATTCAAAAGCACTTTTGAGTCATGGACTTGTCTATTTAGGTTTGGTCCTCTTTCGTCAGAATAATCACTTTACAACAAGTTCTCGTGCACCCCAGCTCTACCAGCCACCTCACCTCACCATTCGTCAAAGCAACAAAACTCAAGGGGCGTGACGTATATCTGATATATTGTGATTATACAACTCTTTTCACTTATCGACTTCTCGCTTATGCAAGGTACCTAGGGATTCAAGCTCATCCTACGTTAATATGTGGTTTGTTTAGCTCTTTTCAACTACGGGACACTTTTGCCTCTTTTACCCGACTCTAGGATTATGTGTTGACCTTAATCAGGACACGGTTCCCTAATACTTGGGTAAGCTAACCTTCGCTTCACCTATACCTACACCAATATCGTCAATACCTTACCAACACCAACAACATTACCCTACCAATATCAATATTTTTACCAAACAAAAAATTGCCTAACCACAACCAAATTGCCTGAATTCACCTCTCCCTGGTCCTAAGGGAGAACTACATCGGTCTGAGGCCCCTCCTTGCTTTGTGCAAAGGGCTATGTAGGCAGCACTTAGGAGACATGGGGTCTCCCAAGGTTAGCTCGACCATCCCCTACCATAACCTATCATGTGTTGTAAATATAAATATTTTTGTGTATTTCTATTTGATCACATTCATCTTTATCCTTTTTCAAAACAAAACATTCAAAACACAACCATTCTTATTATTATCATAACTCAAATCAACATACATATTCAGTTTTATTTAGATGTTAAACAAATACATCTTCTCTATCATCGACGCGCAGGTCGGCATCCTTATTTATTCTTCTACCCCTATAAAATTCACTTAGACCCTTGCGCCTCATCCCGAACTAGGTGATGATCGTGATCATCGACGCCGCTCACCTGGCCTCTCCATCCTCAAAGGTGCCACTGCTATTGGTTCCTCCCACTAATCCGCCAATCTCTCTTGTAACATATGAATACGCCCTCTCGCGTGACAAAATCTCACCTCTAGTCTCTCCACTCGTGACTGCACAAACACTAAAAATCCCGTTGTCTCATTCACCCGCATTTGAAGTTGGTGAACTAAACCCTGCAGGAGATATCTCTCTGTTGTAATCACAACTATGTCAGGATGGTTGGCCCTCTCACATGAATCTCGCAGGTCAGTTACCCACCATAATCTATAAGCCTCTGTCGCTCCTGCATCCATTAGCCTGCGATCACCGCTATCTCTTCTGGTCCTTCTGGAGGTGTCGGCCGGGGAGGTGAGAATGATGCCTTGGCGTCGATCCTCATGTATGGTCTATAAGCCATGGGTATATCCTGAACAAATCCAAATTTTCACCGCACGTGATCTAGAGGAATCCTCTCGTACTCACCTGGCCTGTGCCCCGTGATCCACCTTAATCGCTCTACACCCCTCAAATCCTCAGCTATGTTCTCTGTCACCATATAGTTCCCGTAAGGCCTCCAATGGATATCCGCAATCGTCACCATCTCCTAAAACACCGATATCGGTCTTCTAACCGATACCGGTCATAACTAACCGATATCGGTTACATGCCTACTTTACCTAAATTTCTGCCCTTATCCACCAATCTTCCTTTCTCACCACATCACCTCCCCCGGCTTTGCTAAATAGCATTATTTTGACTTCATTGGCCCAAATCACGGCCGCAACAAATCAACCACTTGGCCCGACCCAAGGCCGCACCCAACCAATCGGCCCGACCCAAGGCTGCAACTAACCATTAGGCTCGACCCACGGCCGCAACAAACCAACCAGTCGGCCCGACCTAAGGCCGCACCCAACCAATCAGGCCCGACCCACGGCCGTAACAAATCAACCACTTGCCCAACCCAAGGCCGCACCCAACCAATCGGCTTGACCCAAGGCCGCAACCAACCAATCCGGCCCGACCCAAGGCCGCAACCAACCAATCAGCCCGACCCAAGGCCGCAACCAACCAATCCGGCCCGACCCACGGCCACACTAATCACTCGGCCCGACCCAAGGCCACACCAATTAAGTACCTCAACCAAGACCCACAAATTATGATTTTATCCACCCATCATGTAGCTTTTTGTTCAATCGAGCTCACCTGTTCGTGTTTTAGCATGACTAGGATACTTGACTTGATCAGTCGACCAACTTTTCCTAGACCGAGACCGTGACATTTATCTCAACCAAACCAACCATTTGGTACTTGCCGAACATGCCTAAACATTCCTGTACCTTACCCGTTATATCCCCTGGAGCTACTTCCTATGCCTTGGATACCGGATTATATCACTCTTGATGGGATAAACTATCGACCTTTGCCTATGAATTTCTTGTTGACTCTTCAATTCATGTACCACCCGGTCACACTATCGCAGCTTCAACGTGTGTCTTCTTCCTTGAACTTACCCCACCATCTTACCATCATCTCAACACCATTCACCCTTTATCAACCCTCTCCATGATTTCACGTCGCCTCAATCTGTGATTGATTTGAGGGGCATTACCTATACCCTTAACTAGGGCAATCACTTTTTATTTATTGTCGGTGCAGCTTTACAAGACAAGCTACATGAAAACAAGGGGATAATGTAGACACCAAATTTGTGTCTTACGACACCCTATGCCCCGCATCTCATTTCAAAACCTAACCTCACCACCTAAGCCTTACACAATTATTTATTAATTACCTTATAATTAATAAATCCACATCTCCAAACCTACCACCTCATTTCACCACCTCATCATGACCTAGCCCTAACCCTAAACTAACCTAATTACGACCTATAACTTGGTCTACATCCATACCCATGACTAATTACTTCTCACTCGCACCAAAACCAACCTAATAATTACTTGACCAAGCCCACAACTAATCCCCGGAAGAAAAGGAGGGAAAGTTGGCTATTTTACTAAAAATAGCCCACTTTGACTTAACCGACATCGGTTCCTACTCGACCGCCGTCGGTTACGTAACCGCCATCGGTTCCCTGTAAATGACCTCCCCCAACCAAAAACAAAGGATCGGAATTCATTTGAAAAATCTAGAATTCACTTGGCAGAGCAGAGACAAGTGAAGAAAAGAGAAGAGTTTGCAGAGAAGGACATCGAGCCCAAGACTGCAACTGAGTAACTAGAGCACAGTGACACTCATCTAAGCATTGGGAGAGAAGATGGCTCACTTTTGATTGTCGGATCATCCCACCTGAGCCCTTCGTCATCACAATCCTTGGACCTGTATCTTCATCAGGAACTAGTAAGTAGTGTCTTGTACGTTTTTAAATAACATTTCTTGAACTTCTGATTCATAGTAATTATAAGTTCACTCCTAGATCTACTACCCGGTAGCACCCTACATCTCACTGTCATTCCTCTACCCTTACATTGCCCCAAGAACAACTCCCACACTCTCTGAGTCTTCTCCATCACCCTATTGCCTACCCCTAATCATTTTCCAACCTTATAAACACCATAGCCGCCTCACAGCCAACCTTCATTGAAAGCCCCTAAATCACCACCCCTACCGATATCGGTTATCAGCAACCGGTACCGGTGTATAACCGCAGTCGGTTATACAGTGACCGGCATCGGTCACTGTGACTCAAACCAAAACCAGCCTTTCTTCTATTGCTTTTTAACAAGGTAATTAAAGTGTAATTTTGCAATAGCCTCTTTGCTATCATTTGTGTTAATTCGTATTAAAAGGGGAACTGACCACCTTCGAAAGGAAGTCTAATATTTCCTGGGCCCAAGGCAGTTCCCTCATTTATTGTCTAACTAAAATCTGGTGGTCTTGTATTCTTACTTGCAGGTAGTCCTTCCTAGACAAAAAGGAGTTCTTCGCAATCGATCTGATCTCTCTCTACGGTACGCGCGCACCCTCCCAACATTCAACAGGTATTCCTCCTAGCCCTAACCCTTATCTGTTTCTCAAGAGAATGAAAGGATAGAAGCACCTCTATTCTAAGAATGGAAACATTCTGTGTGAAACAGTAGATCGGGTGTGAGATGGCATTGACATAGAATAGAGTTAGATAGGGTGATCAACACATCTATTCCCGTATCTCGCCTATGCACGACTCAAGAAGAGAGAGTTGAGAGTGTGTATGAATGTCTAAAGAGTGTTCAAGAATTTGTATTCAAGATTTTGTGTCCAAACCAGTCCATGAAATATCAATTTTGAGAGAGTTAGGAGGAGGTTCATTTGAATATGGTTTAAAATTGTATGAGCTAAATCTCGTGATCACTATTAGCTATGTGTGTGTTGACAACATATCTTCAAAGTGGTCTTTAATAAAAACTTGTGTGATGAGTAATATTCACATGATTCCTTTGTTGTGATTAATATCAATAAGGGTTTCTAGGGGTTGGTGCTCCTTGTGGGGTTAGTGCCTCACTAAACAAATCTTATGTGATGAGTCATATTCATGCAAGTATTTTTTAGTTATATAATCAAAAGTTCAATGGGTTTTCTTCCCTTGAGGATTTCCCACTTATATATTGTTTTCTTTAGTAAATTTTCATGGTTAAACTCTTTTTATGGTTGTTGCATATTGTTAAGATCACATTAATACATGATTGAATGTTAAAATTTTGTATACAAATTAATTTGAGTTGTTTAATGGTTTTGAAGGACCGATTCACCCCACTATAAAATTACATTGATGTCATATGAACCTTTTCCATGTCACCTCAGGATGTCTAAGGGGAAGATAATGAACATGTAATGACATGAGTCATTATGTGAGCTTAACCTTTCTCTTAGGGATCCTAAGATGGGACTAAAAAAATTCATCTAACCCCAATATGGAGTCATGATCCCTACAAATTTAGAACTGAAATATAAATCTTAAAGAACAAAATGATATCCAAATAACTATATTGAGATGGTTATGGGGTGAATGGAAGAAATTCTTTGTAGGATAGTGTGTAGTCTCAAAATTGGCTTGTTAGCGCAATCTTTGGATAACTATGGACATAGTAGTGTAAATGAATGATTGCATTGTATGTTCACCATTTATTATCATTAATAATGTCCGAGTCATATGGAAGTTACTTAAGTGAATTTTTGGTTGACATTAAGAAGATGCACGGTTATCAAAACCTATAGAAAGGTTTTACTAAAGGTATACAATGTATACATACTTGGGTAGAGTGATTAAGGAAGATCAAGAAAGATTTAGGACCCTTTCGATTACACATGGTTAATGTATGTTGAGAAGATAGATTCGGAATAATACTAATGATGGATTACTTAGTAGTGAGTTAACTAATAATGATATTCAAGATGCTTTAGATTTTATTTGTTTCATGATGAAAATCAACATAAGGCATTGAATTTTATTAAAGGGTTTGTTTTATAAAAATTCCTTAATTTAATAAGTTTAAAAAGGGTGTTAGAAAGTCTACTTGGATTTCATGGCATGTATTAATGTTTGTATAACTTCTTGGAATATTAAGTTATGGGCATTAGTAACTTGGGTAAAAGACTTGGCATGTGTAATTCGAACCATAATTGTTTAATGTAAAGTGAAGTTAGCAAGATGTTGTGGTAGGTGGAAAAATCTATGTGAGTTTTGGGTTTAATGTTGTATTGAATGCAAGGACAACACCTCAAGAACAATTAGCTTCCCTAAGAATCCAACCCTAAACATGGGCACATCCTTTCATTTGATCATTGTTTTGTTTTGTCCGGGCTATTTTTGGAGGTTTTGAAGGAAGTGGAATTTCTCTCCACTATGCATGTTTTTGGCCACGAATGTAATTATGAGAAAGGATATAGAGGAACTCTATTTCATAAAGGAATGTTTTGAAAAATGTATTTTTTTTTTAAATTTCTGGAGAATATTTCAGGAAAAAAGGAAGTTGATTTAAGTAAGAATGTGGGAATTACAGGAATGATCTTTTCTCGATACTCTAAATTATAATGATTATATCATGTTAGTAAAAATTTAAGATTTTTTTCATGTGCCTAGTTTTTATGGTAGAGTGTTTATATTTTATTTTACTAGTATCTTTGGTTGCATGTTGAATCTATGGAAAGGTTTATGAATTTTGAAAATTTTAGGAATGCATTTTATTTTAGGTTAGTGTATCTTTATAAATGGAATAAGTATGAGTATCCATATTGGGAATACGTTACTGTGTTTTTAATCTATTTTTATAATTAGATCGATAAGTATCCTTGTTGGGACTGCGTTTTAATGTTTGGAACCATTCATTTTATGGTAAAAGTGATAAACACCCATAATGGGTCTACATGTTATGATTTTGATGTAAAAATGTGTGTGCATTTTCTACTATGATAAAATACTTTGATTTTGCTTCCTTATGTGAATTTGTTTTCCCAATATTGGGTATGGGAAATTGAGAGAGTATGAAGGTTTTGTTTATCTATTTTTCTTTTTTGGATCTCGAGTATTCTCAGTAAGATATTAAGACTGCTATTTATCCTTTTGGGTTTGATTATTTATAGGATATTACGTTTTATATATGTTCTCCTTTTGGATATGAATACTTTGTAGGAAAATGAGTGCATGAGTCATACACTTCTATTTTTAGATGAATACTTTTGTATTTTGTGTTGTGCACGAATATAAAAATTGATCCTTGATAAATGACGAAACTAGTAACCAATGTTGAATTATTGCAATAGAAGGAGGATATTATAGGCTTATTAGATATTGAAGTAATTATGAAATGAATTTCTTAACTGATTGATTTTTAGAAAAAGTGTGAATATAATTCTTAAGTTTATTACTTGATATATTTTTATGGTTTCCTATGAATTAAAAACTGAAATCAATTATTTGGTAATTAAAAAATATTCTATATGTTATCCTTGTTGATTTAATTTGTTTATCTTAAATTATTAGCAAGTTGACATAGTTTGGTATGTAGTCAAATATTTATTTTTATTATGATTATACAATGATTATGATATAGAAAATGAGTGAGTTGACTCATGATAATTCTCCTAAAAATGTACATGTAAATAGGAGAATAATTTAATTGAATGTTATGGACTGATTTACTATTGTGATATTTGATTGTGACCTTTCGGTCATATGTAAAAAGGATAACCTCAAGTAGTATCTTATTCTACGTTACATTATTTTGTGAAGTATGTTTAACTACTAAAAATGGGCATATGACCTTAATGTATAATCATAATGGATTTTTTTGTTTAAATATTAAATAAAGTTGGTTTCTGATGCCAATATTAGCACAACAACCTTATCTCCTTGTTTTCAAAGCTTCCAACAATCTCGGACTTCAAACATGTTACAATTATTCATAATTTGTACATGGTATTTTCCTACCAATATTTGAATAACTTTACTTTGTGGCCTCCATATTCATTTTCATTTGAGTGAATTCTTGACTTTCTTCTCATCCCTTCATAATGTGTTCATTGATATCTATTAACTCTACTTTAGTCCTCTGTTTGCATTCAAGGATTATGTATCTTCTTCTAGATCATACACCCAAGACAATACATCAATTAGGATCTTGAATTTTTTCATATATGCTTAAGAAGTACCTTCATTCCAAGGATAGGGTGTATTAGAGATTTCATACCTGATAGATCATTAAGACATCATCATTGAGAAACCACAATACCATTATTTCTCCATGAAGTGCAATAAAATCTTCCTTCTTCAAGTAAATCACAAAAGAAATATTTAGGTGCAAATTTTGATCCTTGTACCTTCCAAGAAATATAATGAAAATTATGGATACCCATTTAAATTTTATATATGTCTATCAAATTTCAAATCTTATGTCTTTAAGGGTCATTCACATATGAGAATGCTTCCATGCCAATTAGGCCTTGTTGACCGTAGTAGTCTACCTCCTCATGGAATGCCACAAATAAATCTTATTCTCATTCATATAATGACTCCAAAACATTTTTAAATGCATAAGGGATACCTTTAGGTTGTTTTTTCCAAGTTTGCATATCTCCTTCGTTTCTACAAGTATGAGAATGTATGCTCTCCAATTAGGTCTCTTAACACTATGTGATTGAGATTTCATCACAACTCTAATTGAACATATAATTTAGAAAAATGGTTAAATTATTTTTTCACATTATCATTTTCCTTCTAAACTCCAAAATTCAGATCATTTGGATGTAAGAATAAAAATTTATCATGATCGTCTTGAATCCATTGTTTAAGGTTTTACAAAAATGAAAATATAGTCTTCCTCCTTAGAACTATCATAAAATTATCCCATGTGTGGTATTGAAACCATGAAATTATTTTTTATTGTGGTTAAGGGATAGGTCTAGAGAATATGTTTCAATTTCTAGGTTTTATCTCATTAATTTCTTCTAGATACAACTTATTCTTGCTAAACCCTGATCTAGGGTACATACACAGTCCTAGTGGTGAAATTTCTTCATTTCTCCTTGTTTTTGGTATTTCATGAAATAATATAATTTCAATAAGCTATAAATTTTTCATATGTATCTTTCCAAATCATTACTCATGACTATGAATACTCTTTCATCCTTACACACATAATATCACTCAAAATAATGAGGATACTACACAATACAGGGGAAGTTAGGAGGTAGATCATGACAAATTAAGCATTTTTCATTAGAAATATGGACTCATATAATTGGAAATACCTTTATACACGTTTGAGGATTTCGAGGAAATGTCATTTTCATGACCATGACCTTGTCTTGACCTTCCTATTTTGACAATTCTACAACTTACATGGTGATTTCTTCATTTTCTTGTCCTCATTTCTCCTTTGCCTTATCTTAAAAATCTACATAATTCATCCACTTCTATACTATCTCTCTAGACCTCCTAATTCGAACTCATTTCATGGATATCCTATATCAACCATATATATATATATATATATATATATATATATATATATATTCCGTATCCTAAGATGAGCCTTGATTCTCTCCAGCTTATTGAGATAGTATCTCAACTTACAAATAACAATAGTCAAGTTTGTTTTTCCAACTAAAAATAACCTATAACAGATAAAACATAATAAACACAATATCCTATGACCATTATAACATCCTTCCAATGTAGCCTAATCATATAAAAATCATATCCACTTAACTTTCACTTTTACTCTTACTCAAGAGTTATTACAATCAAGAATGCAAATATTCAAATTTCATACTTTTCGAGGGAAACTATGGAAACTCTTAACACATGTTGAGAATTACTTGAAGGATTATTCATGTTTCTTCAAGAATATAGGAGATGCTCTTGCATCAAAATATCTGAGTAAGAAAATGATTTGAATTCCATTTTAAATGTATTCCTTCTTCAATTTTTATTATATTCTTATATCCCATGGTCTCTTCTGAAGTATCTGTGTTTGAGTCCTCTTGAAGTAGTCTTTGTCTCTCATATTGTATATCTTCCTTCTCATCTATTTCTCACCTACAATAGTCCATGTTCATGTTTCATAATCTTTCATTTCTTCAGTATCTTCTTGATCTTCTTGTTCTATGAGCTCTCTTATGGAATTATGCACTTCATTCACCCTCACAAATTTTAGACCTGCATTCAAAACATCAAAGGAAAGGTTAGATGCAAAAACTTGAGGCCATACAGACCCTTGAGTGTCTTCATGTTGATGTCTCTCTTCATTTTCATTTGCTTCTTCAATGACCTTGTTCAAATCTACCTTTATCAACTTGGTTTTCTCTTTGCTTATCTCAACCTCAATATGATCCATGATGTTCTCAATCTGATCTAAACTAGTATACAACACCTTTGAATAATTTATAATCTCTTATATCCTCTTTATTTCTTAACTCAATGTGATATCATCTACATCATCATTTTCTTCATCAAATTTTGTCTCTAATTCTTTGTTTTCTTCCTCTACACTCTATTTTACATCAGCATACTCTTTAACCACTTCTTATGGTATCAAGGAGTTGTTATTTTCTTCATTCATGAGGTATGAATAATCTTCCTCCAATGGTTTATAACCCTTTTCCATTAGCTAATCATGACATTGTTCTTTAGAAGCCAATTTAGATCCTTCACTCTACTACATATAGGTTAGCATAAACATGATCTTCCATACTTCATCTTCTCTCAAACTGATTTGAGACAATAAATCAGAAGTATATTCACAAGCATCATCATTCAAATAATCATAATTTTTTTACCTTTCATCTCCCTTGTGTTCATGGAGTGCTTCTTGCATGCTCATCATTTCACCTTCATTCTCTTGCTTGCTTGGAATTACTTCAACTCTCTTCCATTGGCTTCTTGGTGCTATCATTACCTTCTCAAGTTCATCATCATGATATACACCTTCTTGAGATGTATCTCCATTGCTTCTTGTGCTCTTAGCCACCCATACTTGAGTTTTCATCTTACCATCTGGTTTCTTGAGCCATTTAAGAAACTTATAGCCATGTTCTTGTGCCAAATTTGAGAGATCAACCTTCTATTTCCTTCTACCATGTTGTACACCTGCATATGCATTAGAAATAGGAAAAAAATCAGATTTAGAAATCAAATTTGTATTCTTGAGAACCTGCTGGTTTGATGCATGTTTCTCCATGGCTTGGTTTTGTACAATTTCTTCCTTGTATGCATGACTGAAATCAACTTTTGAATTCTTTTCCATATTTCCCATAGGCTAATCTATGATGACATGTAAAATAGGTACAAAAGAATCATAATTTTATTAATATTCAATCAAATCAGATTACAATATGAGGGTTGTAATATTTATAGATATTGGATAGCCACATACGAGACAATCGAGGATGTTGCAACAATTCAACAATAAACACTCTCGTATACAATAATGACAAAGATATGGTTTTAAAATACATAACCATATAAAAATCAATTAAGAACAAAAAACATGTTATGGGAATAATATTCCCAAATACAAACACAAATATTGTTTATAACAACTTAATAATTAACTTATGCTAAATTAACCTAGGTGAACTGTGATTTACCTAAAATTCCCCTTAATTTTGAATTACCTAAAGGGATGAGGAGAGGAACTCTTTAAACAACTAGAACTTGTCACGTGCAAGTGAATTTCTGAAGATATATGCTCTTTGTTCATCTCGTTGGGAAAAGCTGAAGTTGTATGTTGTGTTTCTAGACATGCTCACATATGCAATGAACATGTACCTCGATGTGATTTGTTCTCTCGTGAAACACTGGATTACAAACAAGTTTGAGAACAAACTCATTGTCTACATACATGGTAGCACATTTTTCCTAAGGTATTTCAAGTCTTTCTAGTATGCGACATAGCCATATCACTTCATAGACAACTTCACTGCATCATGATATTCAACTTTTGTAGAAGAGTGAGAAACAAAGTGTTGTTTATTTATTCCCTATGATATCAGTCCAGATATCAAAATGATACAAATCCAAAAGTGGATTTCTTATCATCAATATTACTGCGCATGATCTAAATATGAATATCTAGTCAAGAAGAAGTTATCATTCTTATTGTAATCTAGACCAAGTGTTTCACCAATAAGTTTTACGTTTTCTAGACGAAACAAATAGAAGGTTAATGGTTAAGTAGGAATACCTATGAGAAAAAGGTGGAAGGTAGAATATGTGCATTATTGATGTTAGCTAACCCGATCATAGAGAACTCCTTTTTGTCTAGGAAGGACTACCTGTAGATGTAAAGCAAGACCAAGAGAGTATTAAATATCAAATGACAGGTTGGTGACTAGCGTATTCTAGATTCATGAAGCATGATGATTCCTAGAGAGGTTTTCAATCCACAATTTAATAAAAATTCAATGTGAGTAAACAACTGAAATAAATAATTCCTATTGCAATGTAATGATTTAGGTTTCTCATACACATAATACACTAGATTTTATGCTAGATATCAAAATATCACTAAATCCAATTAAAACTAGGGTTTTTTAGGTCAAAAAGTCTATCAAAGCTCTAGTAAGGGTTTGGGGCTGATTGGTTGAGGTCCAGGTTGGTTTTGGGTGAGTGGGAAGCTTCTTGCTGGTTTGAGAATATGAAATGACTTAAAGACTGATATTGGTCTCGATGACCGATGCCGATATGGGGAATAAACTGATGACGATTAAGGAATCGATGTCGATAGGGGAAATAGGTAATGGAATATTAAAAATGGGTTTGTAGGCTCTCTATGATTGCACAAAGAGTGAGGGTAGTGTGGTTTGGGTCATAATATGGTTGAGAGGACTCATGAACACTAAGAAGGAGGTTTAGAAGGGTGAAAAGGATTGAGGTGGTTGAATAGTGGGTTGGTTGGATGAAGATGATGTATGAGTAACATAAGAAATAAAATACTTAAAGAAGTAAGAGATATACAATGGAATAAGCCCGAATGATTAAAATCATATTAATTAGTATTTTGTAGATCCCGTGAGTCGAGATGGTTGATGGTTGATCGGATAAGAGATGCTTAATTCCACTTTCGTGGCAAGTACAACCTTTGTGCTCCCATGAGTATTCCAATGCTCTGGAAGGAGAACTAACCTCTTTTCTTGCATTATGATTGTGTGTGTTTGTCATTTGGATGAAAGAGGGCTTGATGATTCACGTTTGAATGTAATAAGGCTCGAATAACTGAAATGAAAAACTTGGGTAAAGGGTTGTAAAATTCTATATAAAGGATCCAATGATGGTTTAGGCGACCGACGTTAGCCAAGGATAAATTGGCTTTGGTTAGGGTGAAATAGTCCTATATACAAAAAATAGGAAGATCTTACCAGATTTGGCGTTCTTTCCTTGTTGGGTCCACTTAGGAAAGTAGATCTCATGTGAGAGAAGGTAGGAAGATCTTAGAAGAAGTCTAGTTAGGTTAAGGAAGAATTCTTAGTTAATTAGGTTGAGTAGTGACTTAGCACTTGGAGTGATGACTTGGTCATTGTGAGTTAAATGCCTCTAGAATGGGTCTATAGTTAGGTGTCAAGATGAGGTGGAGGTGCAAGGATTGAATTAACTTAAAATAATTAAATTAATTAATAATGTGAGGATGAATATTAATATTGGATGAAGGGGTCCCGATTAGTTAAATTTTTTATGTTAATTAATTAAAGGGGACTATGGGGAGTGTGACCCAAATTTGGTGTATACATTTTCCCCTTTTTATCGTGTAGCTTGTATTGATAAGCGATGTCGACAAAAACATGAAGTTGGTGCTCCAGGTATGAGTGAGGGTTAGGTTTCCCCAAGTGTGGGAGAAGGTGATCCCCCTCAAACCAAGAATTTATGAGGTGTTAAACGAAGTCGGTGAGTGGTTTGATAAATTGGTAAGTGATGAAAATGAGGGTAGGTTGGTTGTAGGTAAGGGTGATTTTGGTCGGGTAATAGGTAGTGGCATTCTAATGCATGCACATGTATAGATTATGATAAGGTACTAGGTTAAAGAGCTTAAAATCTATGTTGTCAAAGGTCGATAGGTTTATCCAAACAAGGTTGAAGTGGTTCAGGTATCCAAGGTATAGGATATGGTCCTGAAACACCACTAGGCTAGGTGTAGGAATAGGAAATAGGTTTTTTTCTAGGGAACCAAAGGTATGGTCGGGATAAACAACATGACATTAGGTAAGGTAAGGTCATTAGGCTAAACAACACGAGTATCACATCGCAAGGTATAGTCATTACATGAATTCGAGTGTCACAAAAGGTGAGTGTTAGTTGGGTGATTTAGGCTAGGCCGCGGTAAAGCCACATGAGGGATAAAAACAAGCCCCACTAATTCGAGGTTGGGTGAGAGGTAATAAGGTCATGAGGGTGAGGTGTAAGGTCAGGGTCAACTTTGGGTAGGCATGCCAACAGATTTTTCCCGGGTTGTTTCACTTTGCATGTTTTCCGATTTTCACTCTTGCATGTGCTCTGGTTTTTCAAACCAAGAGATTGAACTATACTTCATGGCTATTTTTGAGGTTTCAATCTATTTTTGTTTCGTGGAATTTATAAGAGGCATTATGGAGGAGGTATCGATTGTTTGATCTTTCATGAAAAAGAGGAGAAGTAGTGACCTCAGCTAGAGGTCTTCTTCGATTTGACAGAGACACTATCAGGCATGATAGGCTCTAACTGTTAAAATATCTTTCTTTCCTCTAAGTGTTTTCATTAAAGCAACTCTGCTCTATTGAGTTTTGTGCATTGCATGCTCTATCTGGTTAATTGGTTGATGGGTTTAGTAAATCTTGCATTCTGGGTTTCAAACCCATGGTATATGTGATTTTGTTGGAAAAATTATGTTGTATTGTTTTTGCACAAAAGAACTATGCATGCAAGAACAAAGTTGGTAACTCTGTTTAACTTTTTCGGTTGTTGGAAATTGTTTGTTTGGTTCGACTACTTTTGTTGCCAATAAATTACTAGCTGAGTTTTTAAGGAAACTTTAAGTTCCTTCTGTGTTTGTTGAGATTAGTGTTTTGTGAACTCAAGTGATTGTGATCTCGAGCTGGTAAAGAACTCCAGTTCTTATGAAAACTTGTATGCAAGTTCGAGCTTTCTATTGGAAACTTGTTTTGGTAGGAGAGAACTATTGTTGGAGATTCTCGATTCTATGGTGCTTGCATATTATTTCATAGATAAATGGGACTATGGATAAAACCGTATATGGCTTGGTTCTTGTATTTCATCTTGCAAAAACTTTGACTGTTGTTGAAAACAACATCTAACTTGGAACCTGTGTTTTATTATCTTGGATAAATTGGACTGTTGATTAAAGTCCGCTTAAGGCATGGTGCTTGTGAACTATTGTCCTTATGACCATTTAACTATTATTGGAGGTTCATTATGAACCCAGCTTTCATGTTTTGTTGTCGTGCAGTGCCGAGCTCTGTTAAGAATCTTACATTCTATTTGAGTTGGAAAATAGGGTTTGATAGGATGTTAACTGAAAATGGAAGCTCTTTTCTTATTTTGAACTGTTTTTAAGTAATTTCATTATATTCAGTCTAGCATTATGATGCTGGTGTATATATGAACTTGTGATTGAGATATTTTGATGCAACACTATACAATCAATTTGTTACTTGGTGTTTTAAAAGAAATTGTAACCTGAACGATGTATTGGTTCAGATCTTATAGTCTTTTTGACTATTTTATAAACTAAAGAGGGAACATGTTATTACCTGAACTTTTTTATAATCACTTGAATGATCTTGATCCTTTGAGGGAGCTTATGCTTTACATTGTGCTTGGATTTGTAATTTGAGTCTTGGACTGAACGTATTTTTAATATGTTGTTTTGATCTTGTCATTTAAATTGAGTTTATTACTAGATTGAATGGTTCTAAATTCATAATCCTTTTGAATAAACCACATGCGTAAGGAGAAAACTGGAAGCATGGTTTAGTAGGTTGTTGGGTAAACTCTTTGAGATCTTGATTGGAATTAGCTTGTTGGTTTGTCATTTTATTGGAATCCCAATCTGTTAGTTCTTATAGTGATGTGTTGAAATACTGTCAAGATAGTTCTGTCTTGACTGAACTATTGGGAAATTTTGAGTGTTAGCATCTACTTAGATTTCACACTTCTTGTTGGGTCAAATGAAAGAATGTTGAGTCTTTAGAAAATAAACTATGATTCTTTAGTGTCCGTGGGCTGTGTATGAACTTCATTGTTATAATTTTCCGAATAGGAAAGTGGAATTCATGCATTATAATGGGAAGATTTTGAAAGGAAGGTAGCATTAAGTTTTCTCTTTCCTTGAAGTTGTTCTTGTTCTCTTTCTCGGGAAATATTGCATGAACTTAAAATGTATATATAAAAAAGGTAAAATTGTTAATTAAGTTAAAAGAAATGATTACGAGTTGGGACCGGTTTCCTTTAGGACTCCTTCTCTAATGCAGTTGAGTTAAGTTCATTGGTTCGGAACCTTCTGTTAATTATTCATATGGGAAAAAGAGAATCATTACTTAATTAGTCTTTTTATACTTGTCATTTGACTAAAATGAAGTAGAAAGATATTGATGATTGGTTGGTAATAAAGGAATTGCAAACTTGTTGTTTGATTTGTTAACCCATCATTCCTTCTTGGATAATTGGATTTCTTTTATATGGATTTGTTCTCGATGAATACCTTAAAATGTTGAATTTTAAAGTAGATGACCTTTAAAGGAAATAATTTAAGTCATGATATGCACTGCTTACGCTGCGGATGTTATGTACTTTGGCATAATGGAAATGTTTCTCTTCTTCTTTACTTGAAAGTTAGATGAAACATCCTAGCGAGAATATCTTTGTAAACACTTCTTGTATCTTATAGTAAATATAAGTGTTGCATTATATTATGGTAGAATAGGAAACAATGAGATGTTATGATCTCATTGTTTGGTAAAGATAATTGATAGGATCAATATAATATAACTTATAATATCTATTTTTCTTAGAGAAGTGAATTACAGTCCATCAATGCCCTTCTTTTTTATTGTTATTACTTATGCTTAGAATATGAAATACTAATTGTTCATTAAATCAAGGTTGTTTTTATTGGAACAATTAGTGGGATGCACTTCATTTTAAGGCTTAGTGCTTATTATGCTCAGTTCATTGAACTGACCCGTGCTAGTAATTTTTGTAGATGGACTTCGTAAGTGATAAAAGAAGGCAATAACTTATATGATGCATTTTCTGATCTAAGTTTGATTCTTGTGAAGAATTTTTATTCGTTTCTTGAGTTGTATTCAAAAATAAAAGTTATATTCTTTTTGAATGAAGGATTTTGTCATGCAGTATGCCTAAAGTGCATAAGTTTGTAAATGTATAAGTTTTGAAAATGAATTGAAGGATGAGAATTTACTTGCATAAGTTGTGTGAATTATCTTGTTCCTTTGTAAAAGAAATGGAATCTTATCTTGTTGATATTCTTCATATTATTTATATGATTAAATGAGGATTCTTGAATAAGTAGGATAAAAAGGGAATTAGAGTAATCTCCCTAATTAAGATGCAACTAGATAAGTTGCAGAATTCAATGTTCTTATATAAACAATTTAATATAGTAAGGTGATGTGTAATGAACACACAATGAAAACTATAGATTATGAAAAGAAAAAAAAGGGTGTGTTAAACCCTAGAACTTAACTATGAAGAGGAAGACTCTTCCTCACTCATGTAAAAGTAAACAAGAAGACAAGGAAGATATGATTTATACTCATTAGACCTCATTTAACAAAGTCTAATAAGATACAACCTAGGTGGCTGTTACACTTCCTTGAATGGTTAAGTCACATTAAATGGAACTTATGAGGTTGTTGTCCTTCCTTTTTGGTAATTGCTTGTTAAGCCAAAATTAATGAACATCGAAAGCAATCATAAGTTAAGGAAGTTCTCTAAGGTTAATGGAACTTGATTTGGAAAAGAACTTAGGGAGAGTTGGATTAGGGTTTGGGTAGGGTTGCTGAAATCTGCAATTAAATATCCAAATTAATTAAATATTAATAATCTCCTAGGGGTATGTACATCTCGATGAGGTTGTTCTGTAGGATGCTGGCACATGCCAACTGTAGAGTTGTACCTTCAAGAAGATTAGGATCTTCTCGAGGATACAACATTGTAGTTGACATGTGGCAACACCCTTCTGCATTGATCATCTAGATCTACATGCTTATGGACTTGAACTTAGTTTTTCTCTAGGACTGGGTAGTAGCATAGTTACGATATGAAGTAACCCTCTAGGATTCAGGTACCTTGGCACACGGGGTTGACCTAGGTTGACCTAGTATGCCAATATATCCTAAGTATTTGTGAGCCCCTTCCTATTATAACCTATGTTGTTAATTAGAACTAGGATTAAACTTTGGGCAAGTACAACGATGGAAGTCGAGTAAAGGACATTCTAGATAACAATCGAGTGGGGTGAAGGACGTATTCCAGTTGGCGAGTATGTTTGTCAAGGAATGAGTAATACAAATAGTATGATATAAAACTTTGTCTAAAGTATCACAAGTGCTGATTGCGTTGTCCTATGTCACCTAGTCTAAGGTTCAAGATGCAGTTGAATATTAGTAGAAAATATTTATATAGGTTCCTAGATAGATCACTCAATACTCCAAACAGGGTATGAGAACTAAGTATACATACAATACTTGAAAAGTAATCATTACTTAATGTTAAACATGAATAGATTGGTAGTTTTTCGAGTCATGAGATGAATAGATCGGTGGTTCACCGAGTCATTATAAATGCATATGGTTGTGCATTATAAAATTGGATGTTATGGAATGTGTGTTCTAAATTATGTATTTAGAACAGAGAACATTACAATTTTTTTTCCCTTGTTTCTAAAGTCTTAAAATGGGAATGTTACATCTTGGTATTAGAGTGAAGGATACAACTCTTGGAACTATTATGTCCATAATCGATAAAAATTGAATTTTCTTCTAACAGAAAATGGTTAGGACAAGAGGAAACATTGTGAATAACGCTCCACCTGAGGAAGGAGCAGCAACAACCCAAAAACTTGATGAGATCCTTGCTACCCTGTTGGACACAAGAGATCATTTGGTTGTACTTGAACAATAAGTAATGGGTAATGAGGAGGAAGAAGAAGATGGTAATAAAAATCAGCCACCTCCTAAGGACAACCCCAATTTGGGTGTTGATGATAACAATGTTAATGTACCTGTCACTGGAAAACAAAAAGGCAAGGTTGGCAACTGAACTTACTAATGATATAAAAAGGATAAGTCCACCTAAGTTTGATGGCACCACATTAGGTGACGGAGATGAGAATTAGCTCAGTGAGATGGAGAAGTACTTTGTAATAAGAAACTTCTCGGAGGAAACCAAAGCTATTTGGGGAGCATATTAGCTTTCCCATGAAGCATCTTCATGGTGGGACGAAATCGTAAGGCTGAGCTAAACATTGATGAAAATAACATTGCTTGGGATCAATTAAAAGTTATTTTAGGAAACGATGGCTGCCACAACTTTATTATGATCTGAAAATTATTGAATTTCAGAACTTAGCTCAAGGGAAGTTAATTGTAACTGAGTATTGGGAATGGTTTACAAAACTACTCAAGTATGTACCTCAGTATCAAATTGATGAGAAGTTCAGGATACGGAAATTCATCATGGGATTGAATCCCATTATTGGGGGAGAGGTTGATGTTCACAGCCCAACCACTATGGAAGGGGTTGTTGAAAAATCCATAAGGCAAGAATAGAAATTAAAGGCTATTTCTGCTCATAAGGAGGAAGTACGGAAGAAAGTTCCAAACTCTTCTTTAGCTTCTCTTGCACCTAAGAAAGGACCATGGAAAAAGTTTGGTAATAAAAGTAAGTTTCCAACTGATAATAATAAGAAAACAACAATGAATAAGTCTACTGGAAATACACGGAACAATTTTGCCAAGAATAATAATAACGGATGAAAGTCCTATGGAGGTCAAAATGATAACTTTAAGGCTGGAAATAATTCTGAGCCTAAAAAGGGACCGGTAGGAGGCTGTTATAACTATGGAAAAGATCATTACGTGAATCAATGTCCTTTGAAGAAGGATGATCATAATCAACAACACAAGATACATGCTGCAGTAGCTGACAAGCAAGCTGAAAAAAGTTACACCTATAGAAGTTCTTGGTAAGTTATTCGGTATACTTGTAACTATTCTTTTTGATATGGGAGCTACTGAATGTTTTATTTCTAATAAAATTGCTTCAAAACTTAAAATAAAACCTGGAAAAATGGATAAATCATGGACTGTAAATTATGGTAATAATTCTATTCATACAGTTAGTATGTGTCTTTGTGGGGCAATCCTTGACTTACCTAGCTTTTCCACAGAAGTTGATCTCTATGTAGCACCTTTGGGATCTTATGATATAGTCATAGGCATAAATTGGTTAGCAGAGCATAAAGCAAAAGTAGACTATTTAAGAAAGCGTATTAGTTATTTTGATGACCTGCGAAAATAACAGAGATTCAAGGTGTTAAACAAAAATTTCTGTTAGGAAATTATCAGCTATGCAACTTAAAAAGGCCAAAAATAAGGGCTATACCTTATATGCAGTAAAAATTTCAGAATCTGCTGAAGAAAACAATGATTTCATGGAACGTTACCCACTGTTACGGAACTACAGTGATGTTTTTCTCGGAAGAATTACTCGGGATTACCACCCAAAAGGGAGTTTGAATTCATGATTGAAATCAAACCAGGTACTGAACCTATTTCTAAAGAACCTTATCGAATGACTACCATAGAGTTAGTAGAATTAAGGCTCAGTTACAAGAAATTTTGTCTAAGGGTTTGATTAGACCAAGTGTTTCACCTTGGGAGCATCGGTGATCTTTGTGAAAAAGAAAGATGGGACACTTAGATTGTGCATTGATTACAGGATGTTAAACAAAGCAACAATAAAAATAGATATCCACTTCCTAGAATTGATGACCTATTTTATCGATGCATGGGGCATTAGTATATTGTAAGATAGAACTTTGGTCTCAGTATATAATCAATTACAAAATAAAGATGAGGACATTCATAAAATGGATTTCGGGACAAAGTATGGGCATTATGAATTCATGGTTTTACCCTTTGGATTAACTAATGCACATACAAATTTTATGAACTTAATGAATAATATCTTTCAAGAATACTTGGACAAGTTTGTGCTTGTATTATTGGACGACATCCTTATATATTCTAAAAGTGTTGAGGAGCATCATGAACACTTGAAAATAGTTTTGGAAATTCCGAGAAAGAGACGATTGTATGGTAAGCTATCCAAATGTTCTTTCTATGACAATCGTTCACTATTTGGGTCATGTTATAAGTAAAGATGGGATTTCATTGATCCTTCTAAAATTGTAGCTATAATTGAGTGGCCTGCACCAAAGAATGTACATGAAGTTAGAAGTTTCATGGGCCTTGCGGGTTATTATAGAAAATTTGTTAAGGATTTTTCTAAGGTTCTTTGCACTGATAACTTCATTACGAAAAAAGGATAATAATTTTTTTGGAATGATAAATGTGAATCTGATTTTAAAAATTTGAAAAGTCAGTTGACTTCAACACCTATTTTAGCTATACCTGATCCTAATGGAGACTTTACTATTGTAATGATGCATCCGGGGAAGGTCTTGGAGGTATTTTGTTACAAAATGATCATGTCATAGCTTATGAAAGTAGAAAACTTAAGTTACATGAGTTGAATTATGCTCCACATGATTTAGAGCTTGCTGCCATAGTTCATGCACTTTAAGTTTGGAAGCATTATCTTCCGGGTAAACCATTTGAGTTGAAAACGATCATCTTGGACTAAAGTACATCTTTACTCACCAAATCTGAATGCCGAGATAGTGAAGGTGGTTAGAGTTTTTGTCTCAATATGATTTTGACATAAGTTACATTAAAGGAAAAGAGAATAGAGTGGCTGATGCTCTAAGTCGTAGGAAGCACATTTATGCTCTTATAACACTAAGAACTCAGTTTAAGGATGAAGTAAGAAGTGTTATGGAATCTGATTCTTACTTTCAGCAAGTAAAAACAACGCTTCTTTGTAGATCCAAAAGATGAAAGATATAAATGTTTTCACTTTGATAATGAAGGAATCTTACGATATGAAAACAAAGTATACATACCTTTGCCTAATGATTTGAGGAAGAAATTGTTGGTAGAGTTTCACAATTCACCTTTTTCGGGACACCCTGGCATTACAAAAATGCTTGCTGATATAAAACAACAATATTTCTGGAAAGGAATGAAAAAGGATGTTATTGATTTTGTGACTCATTGTCTTGAATGTCAACGGGTAAAAGCGGAACATATGCACCCAAATGGTTTATTGTATCCTCATAGCATACCGCAGTACAAATGGCAAGTAATAAGCATGGATTTTGTACAAGGATTACCTATGTCAAGAAATAAACATGATGTTATTTTGGTAGTAGTTGAAAAACTAATGAAAGTAGCTCATTTTATTGCTGGAAATCTAAAGGATGATTCTCTTGTTTTGGCTAAAAGATTTGTACACGAAATTTTTAGATTACATGGAGTACCTGAATTAATCATATTTGATAGAGACCCTAGAATGACGTTAAGGTTTTGGAAAACACTTAATGTAGCTCTTGGAACTAAACTGAATTTCAGTTCTGCGTATCATCTAGAAACGGATGGACAGACTGAAAGAGTAAATCAGGTTTTGGAAGATATGTTACGGATGTATTGTATGGATCAGTAGTATAAGTGGGAGGAGTACCTTCCATTAGTGGAATTTACATACAATAACACATATCATGCTTCTCTTAATATGACACCTTTCGAGGCACTTTACGGAAGGAAATGCAGAACCTCTATTAGTTGGGATAGCATTGAGGATAGAGAGGTAATTGGACCTAAAATCCTTACAAAAATGGAAAAACAAGTTAAAATGATTCATGAGCGCTTGAAAGAAGCAGCAGATAGGCAAAAGAGTTATGCTGAATTAAAGCGGGTTGATAGAAAATTTGAACTTGGAGAGAATGTTTTTCTTCGGGTTAAACCGAAAAAGAGCTCTATAACTTTTGGAAAGGCTGCCAAGTTATCACCTCATTATGTGGGACCTTTTGAAATAGTCGAAGTAATCAACCCTGTAGCTTATCGTTTAGCACTACCACCTACTTTGTCACGAATGCATGATGTTTTCCATATTTCTTTACTTAAGAAATATGTTTCAGATTTATCACATGTGTTAAATTGGAATTCCTTAGTAGGTCCAAGACCCAAGAATAATTATGGTTAAACCCATTCAAGTGCTGGAAACTCACCAGTTGCATTTAAGAAATAGAGAAATAAGTCAATGTAAGGTCCAATGGGACCAGTTTAACAAGGAGAGTGCAACTTGGGAAAATCTAGAGGATATGAAAACTGCTTTTCCATATCTATTTGAATAGAATTGAATCTGTTGACTGATAAATTTTTTATGATTTTATCTTTTATGACATTAAGTAAGCCAGTTTTGGGCAGATATTTACTTGATTTGAATAAAAAGTTATTTAATACTGATTTCTAGAACTATAAGGTTTTGAAATATTTGACTTAGGATAAGAGAAGTGAATGAATTGACTGTCCTTGATGTAAATTGTTAAAAGATATAATCATCGGGATGATGATTCTTTTAGGAGGGAAGCATGTAGCACCCTTGACAGTTTTTATTTTCCTCCTTTGCATTCAAGTGTTGACATGTGATTCTCCTTATAAGGATATGTTCTTCTGATTATTGGAAATCATGCTTAATATGGATAAGTCTTTTCTGCTCCTAATATCTTTTGACTGAATTGAAATGGCTTTCCTGAATCCATTTTGCACTTCTTGTAGGTGATTTGCAATCTGGTTTAAGAGTTGTAAACCTAACTATTTATCTGACTCATCCTTGGATCAATTTTAGTGATCCAAGGAATGTTTTAAATCTGTTCAGAGTGAACAACTGATGAATTGGCATTCCATGAATTAAGAAACATATGGAATGAACTTGGTAGATACAAGTTCTTTAATTCTCTTTTTGTGTGAAAATATTTCCATTCAGTGGTATGTTTTGTTGGGTCTTTGGAGATCGACCATGGCAGGTCATTACTGACATAATTGGGATTTCAGCCTATTCATGGCGTAGGAGAGAACCAAAATCCTATATAGGACTAACCTATGGGATCCTAAGCTAGGTAAAAAAATATATATTTCTACCTAAGCTATGACACTTGATAGAATTCTGATTCTAACCTAAAGCTCCTTATTTTGTTTTGATTGGTTGATTTGTTGATTTGCAACCTAACCTAAGCTCGGTGCTAATGGAATTGGAAAGGTTACTAGGTATTAAATTAACCTAGATCCTAACACTACAGAGTATTATTGTAATCTAACCTAATGCCTAAAACTATTATGTTTTGAATTAAACTTCCTATGTGGAAATTATCTAAACCTATTTGCTAAGGCCTATGGTGGGGGGATTAGTTTTTAGTGTTATATCCTAAGGTTTAACCTACCTAATATCTAACCTAAGAAATCTAATCTATCCTAAACTAATGGATATGAATGGGGACTTAAGTGGTCACATACACTTGGGTGATAGTTCATAAGGAATTTATGTTATTGATAAGGTTGGTGAATGCATACGGACTGCCAGCTTTGGCAGGGGTTAGTTGGCTTGGTGGAGGCTTAGGTGGCGATATCATCACTAAAATGGAAACACATGTTAATTTAGACTTGGCATTCACCGATTTGTCGTGGTGGTGGCAAGGAAGATTATGCGGAAGATATGGAATTAATGGAATAAATTTATTTTGGTTTACGAGCCCAAACCATCTTGGTAGGCATGCCAAATGGATTTTCTTCGGTTGTTTTTCTTTGCATGTTTTCTCGATTTTCACTCTGCATGTGCTCTAGTTTTTGAACCAGCAGATTGGAACTACACTTCATGGCTATTTTTGAGGTTTCAAATCTATTTTTGTTTTGCAGAATTTATAAGAAGCATTGTGGAAGAGGTATCTCGGTTGTTTGATCTTTTGTGGAAAAGAGGAGAAGTAGTGAGCTAGGTCAGAGGTCTTCTTTGATTTAACGAGAGACACTATCAGGCATGATAGGCTCTAACTATTAAAATATCTTGCTTTCCTCTAAGTGTTTTCATTAAAGCAACTCTTCTCTATTGAGTTTTATGCATTGCATGCTCTATTTGGTTAATTGGTTGATGGGTTTTATAAATATTGCATTCTAGGTTTTGAACCCATGGTATATGTGATTTTGTTGGAAAACTTATGTTGTATTGTCTTTTGTACAAAAGAACTATGCATGTGAGAACAAAGTTGGTAACTCTGTTTAGCTTTTTCGGTTGTTGGAAATTATTGTTTGGTTTCGACTACATTTGTTGCCAATAAATTACTAGCTGAGTTTTTAAGGAAACTATGAGTTCTACCTGTGTTTGTTAAGATTAGTGTTTTTTGAACATGAAGTGATTTGTGGTCTTGAGTGGTAAAAAAACTCAATTCTTATGAAAACTTGTATGCAAGTTTGAGCTTTCTGTTGGAAACTTGTTTTAGTAGGAGAGAAATGTTGTTGGAGATTCTCAGTTCTATGGTGCTTGTGTTTTATTTCATAGATAAATGGGACTGTGGATAAAATTGTATATGGCTTGGTTCTTGTATTTCATCTTGCGAAAACTTTGACTGTTGTTGAAACCCACATCTAACTTGGAACCTGTGTTTTATTATCTTGGATAAATTGGACTATTGATTAAAGTTCACTTAAGGCATGGTGCTTGTGAACTATTGTCCTTATGACCATTTAACTATTATTGGAGGTTCATTATGAACCCGATTTAATGTTTTGTTGTCGTTTGGTTTGAGCTCTGTTAATAATCTTACATTCCGTTTGAGTTGGAAAGCAAGGTTTGTTAGGATGTTAACTAAAAATGGAAGCTCTTTTCTTATTTTGAATTGTTTTAAGTAATTTCATTATATTCGGTCTAGCATTACGATGCTGGTGTATATATGAACTCGTGATTGAGATATTGTGATGCAACACTATACAATCAATTTGTTACTTGGTGTTTTTAAAAGAAATTGTAACCTGAATAATGTATTGGTTCAGATCTTATAGTCTTTTTGACTATTTTATAAACTAAAGAGGGAACATGTTGTTATCCGAACTTGTTTATAATCACTTGAATGATCTTGATCCTTTGAGGGAGCTTATGCTTTACATTGTGCTCGGATTTGTAATTCAAGTCTTGGACAGAATGTATTTTTAATATGTTGTTTTGATCTTGTCATTTAAATTGAGTTTATTACTAGATTGAATGGTTCTAAATTCAGAATCCTTTTGAATAAACCACATGCGTAAGGAGAAAAATGGAAGCATGGCTTAGTAGGTTGTTGGGTAAACTCTTCGAGATCTTGATTGGAATTAGCTTGTTGGTTTGTCATTTTATTGGAATCCCAATCTGTTAGTTCTTATAGTGATGTGTTGAAATATTACAAGATAGTTCTGTCTTGACTGAACTATTGGGAAATTTTGAGTGTTAGCATCTACTCGGATTTCACACTTCTTGTTGGGTCCAATGAAAGAATGTTGAGTCTTTAAAAGATAAACTGTGATTCTTTAGTGTCCGTGGGCTGTGTATGAACTTCATTGTTATAATGTTCCGAATGGAAAGTGGAATTCATGCATTATAATGGGAAGATTTTGAAAGGAAGGTAGCATTAAGTTTTCTTCTTTCCTTGAAGTTGTTCTTGTTCTCTTTCTTGGGAACTCTTGCATGAACTTAAACTGTATGTATAGAAAAGGTAAAATTGTTAATTAAGTTGAAAGAAATGATTACAGGTTGGGATCATTTTTTGTTAGGACTCCTTCGTAATGTAGTTGGGTTAAGTTCATTGGTTCGAACCTTCATTAATTATTCTTATGGGAAAAAGAGAATCATTACTTAATTAGTCTTTTTATACTTGTCATTTGACTAAATGAAGTAGAAAGAGATTGATGATTGGTTGGTAAAAAGGAATTGCAAACTTTTTGTTTGACTATTAATCCATCATTCCTTCTTGGATTTCTTTTATATGGATCTGTTTTGATGAATACCTTAAAATGTTGAATTTTAAAGTAGATGACCTTTAAAGGAAATAGTTTAAGTCATGATATGCACCTATTTCTACTTTGCGGATGTTATGTACTTTGGCATAATGGAAATGTTTCTCTTCTTCTTTACTTGAAAGTTAGATGAAACATCCTAGTGAGAATATGTTGTAAACACTTCTTGTATCTTATAGTAAAGATAAGTGTTGCATTATATTTTGGTAGAATTGGAAACAATGAGATGTTATGATCTGTTGTTTGGTAAAGATAATTGATGGGATCAATTATACTTTAACTTGTAAGACAAATATTATGGATTATATTTTGTTCTTCTTATAGAAGTGAATTATGGTTCATTAATGCTCTTCTTTTTGATTGTTATTACTTATGCTTAGAGTATGAAATACTAATTGTTCATTAAAGTAGGGTTTTTTTATTGGAACAATTAGTGGGATGCACTTCATTTTAAGGCTTAGTGCTTATCATGCTCAGTTCATTGAACTGACCCGTGCTAGCAATTTTTGTAGATGGACTTCGTAAGTGATAAAAGAAGGCAAAAACTTATATGATGCATTGGCTGATCTAAGTTTGATTCTTGTGAAGAATTTTAATTCGTTCTTGAGTTGTATTCAAAAATAAAAGTTATATTCTTTTTGAATTAAGGTTGTTGTCATGCAAAGATGCCTAAAGTGCATAAGTTTGTAAATGTATAAGTTTTGAAAATGAATTGAAGGATGAGAATTTACTTTCATAAGTTCCTTTGTGAAATGGAATATCTTGTTGATATTCTCTATATTATTTATATGATTAAATGAGGATTCATGAATAAGTAGGATAAAAAAGGAATTAGAGTAATCTCCTAATTAAGATGCAACTAGATAAGTTGCGAAATTCAAAGTTCTTATATAAACATTTTAAGATAGTAAGGTGATGTGTACAATTTAACACTCAATTAAAACTATAGATTATGAATTAAATCCTAGAACTTAACTATGAAGAGGAAGACTCTTCCTCACTCATGTAAAAGAAAACAAGAAGACAAGGAAGATATGATTTGTACTCATTAGACCTCATTAACAAAGCCTAATAAGATACAACCTAGGTGGTCATTACACTTCCTTGAATTGTTAAGTCACATTAAATGGAACTTATGAGGTTCTGTCCTTCCTTTTTGGTAAGTACTTGTTAAGCCAAAAATTAACAAACATCTAAAGCAATCATAAGTTAAGGAAGTTCTCCAAGGTTAATGGAACTTGATTTGGAAAATAACTTAGAGAGAGTTGGATTAGGGTTTCGGCGGGGTTGCACGAAATATGCAATTAAATATCCAAATTAATTAAATATTAATAATATGCTAGGGGTATGTACATCTCAACGAGGCTATTCTGTAGGATGCTGGAACACGCCAACTGCAGAGCTATACCTTCGAGAAGATTAGGATCTTCTCGAGGATACAACATTGTAGTTGACATGTGGCAACACCCTTCTGCATTGATCATCTAGATCTACATGCTTATGGACTTGAACTTAGTTTTTCTCTAGGACTGGGTAGTAGCATAGTTACGATATGAAGTATCCCTCTAGGATTCAGGGTACCTTGGCACACGGGGTTGACCTAGATTGACCTATTATGCCAATATATCCTAAGTATTTGTGAGCCCCTTCCTATTATAACCTATGTTGTTAATTAGAACTAGGATTAAACCTTGGGCAAGTAGGCGATGGAAGTCGGTAAAGGAAATTCTAGATAAAAATCGAGTGGGGTGAAGGATGTATTCCGGATTGATGAGTATGTCGTCAAGGAATGAGTAATACAAACAGTATGATAGAAAACTTTGGCCAAAGTATCGCAAGTTGCTAATTGTGTTGTCCTATGTCACCTAGACTAAGGTTTGAGATGTAGATAAATATTAGTAGAATTTTTTTAGATACGTTCCTATACAGATCACTCAATACCCCAAACAGGGTAAGAGAACTAAGTATACATAGTATATAGAAAAGTAATCAATACTTAATGTTAAACATGAATAGATCGGTAGTTCGTCGAGTCATGAAATGAATAGATCGGTGGCTCACCAAGTCATTATAGTTGCATATGGTTATCTATTATAAGATTGGATGTTATGGAATGTGTGTTCTAAATTATGTATTTAGAACATATAACATCAAAAAAATATATTTTCCTTGTTTATAAAGTCTTAAAATGGGAATGTTAGATAGGTGAAAAAGGTTGTGGCGGAAGAGTTGGTGTTATATGGTGTAAAGAGGTTAAAAAGGATAATCGGCCTTGATCATGGCCAACGGACGTCGACCCGTAGAGAAAACAAGTGTGGTGTACTAGGGCACATGAATGATGTCAATTTAGGGAAACCGGCACCATTCAAGTTGGATTTGGGATAAAAAGGTAAAATCTGTGAATTATGGATTCATTTGTGCTTTTCCATTTGTGAAAATGACAAGCAGAGAGGTGTTTTCATATAGGCTATATTCTAGGATGATTTGGAGAGAGGTGAGTGGTTAGAGAGGTGTGGAGGTGGGCCTAAAAGATCTTTTGGCATGAGTTGATTGGTAGAGAGAAATGGGTTTGATTCAAACATGCCGGCAATAGGAGGAGGTGCGGGAGGATCATCGGCTTAGAGACCGAATATCCCAACAAGGTGACATCGGTGTGTAGAGGTAGGATTCAATCCTTTCTAGTTTTTGATTGAATTTGTAGGAAAAAATGAAATAAAATGGGGGGAATAAAAAATTCAAAATGTAGATAAAAATGGAAGAATTTGGTTATGGGGCGGTGCAATGTAGAATAATTAGGTTGTAAAATGGAAATGGGTGGGGTTGGGTGGTTTTTTTGTAGTTTTTAGGCTTGTTTTTAAAGTTTTATAAAATTAGGGGTGTGTGGGTTTGTCTTTGGAGCCAAACCGAGAGGGAGCGACGTAGGTCAATTCATGGTTGATGTCGATGCGGCATGCATGCCGACATCGTGGGAAAATAGTCGATCGACGTTGATCACTATGAAAAGTGACTTAGTCTGAATAGGTTAAGTTGAGAAGGCAAAAATGGGGTTAAAAATTAAATTGGAGGGTAGATAGGTAGTGAATAAGGGAAAAAAGTGGGACGAGGGAGAGAAGTAGGTGGTTGAGGGTAAATATAGGTAAACATAGGCGGATAATAGAGGAAGATTAGGTCACAATGATGGAATGGGTATGGGAACTTGGTAAGTTAAATTAGAAGAAATGATAGGCCAGGGAAGTAGTTAGGAAATAGATAGGTGGGGTAATTAGGTTGTAAAGAAATGGGAAAATTAGTTTAATATTTAACATTGTTGAGTGGTATGGATGTAGGCATGACATTAGTTGACAGTGCGGGACCATGTACCATTGTTATTAGGGAAGATGTGTCCCAACATTATTGAGAATGAGTGGACACACATGCACGATGTCAGATTGGTGGGAATTAAGCGCTATATGCGGGTCTGATGGGATCATAGTCTCATGGCCGGGCTCATCGATAAATGGGATGGAGCAACCAACAACTTTCATCTACCCACCGATAAGATGACCATCATGATGGAGAACACATACATGATTATGTGGCTACCTATTTTTGGTGAGCCAGTATATTCGGTATTAGCAGATGGAGCCTTTAAGGAAATGATTGAGGTATTTGGGGATATGGCAAGTGACCTCATAGTGTACAACAACAATATTTTTATAGATATTTGTATGATATAGACCCATAGAAGATGCGATTAGCAATGCTAATGATGGTGGCGGTGGGGTGCTATGCACTTCTTGATTCAAAGGGTGGTCAATTTCCCAGAGGGATGATGGGAGTATTGTCGAGATATGATTGAGGATCAAGTCTACTTTACATGGGAACCTACATATTTAGTGTAACTATACAGGAGTTGTGGGCTTACCAGAGGATGTGATGCTACAACATCTATTGTACGTTCCTACTACACTACTGGGCGTATGAGCATATTGTGGTAGTGTGGCCATGAGGACTATTGGTACCAGATTGGCATCATGGGGGATAGAGGGAAGGTTACAAGAGGTGGGTGGTTGTAGGTGGTCATCCTCGAGTAGAGGAGGTAGCTCATGATGTAGTATACTACAGGTGAGAGCTGGAGGGATTGTATGTGATGGACATAGTCTGATGGCCCTATGTCAATTTTCCATCTTTTAGAGTAATGGTTGAGGAGCTATAGGAGTTACAGGATTAGTACGGTGGATATAGGATAGACATACTTGGCGAGCATGAGATGATCTCGATCTATAGAGTCTAATGCCAAATCATATTACGTAAGGATGTGTTGCCACCCTTCCCACAATATCACAGGGATTATTGGAGAGACCTTTATCTCCACCCTAGCCCACAGACCACACAGGCGAGGAGGTACTAGTGGATATGATATTGGATGATGTAGGGACCACTGTGACATACAGACAATGGTGGGCATTTGAGTTACGGAAGCACCACCACATCCGTGTCACTTGGACTTAGCCACAGTGATGGTTCAGAGGGATACCCTAAAGAGACAAGTTACTATGCCGGGATTTCAATTGAAAATGGTAAAGGCACAAACACGGGTAGTTAATTTGATAGGGTAGGTGACTACATTACATGGTTAGTTGACTGCTGCCGAGGCATAGGCATAGGTACAAGTACATGATCCTTCAAAGGGATGGTGCACAATTAGCATCACTACAGGCATAGGTTACTAGTTTACAGGGATAGTTGGCATCCACATAGGCACGTCAGTTGTGGCCTTATAGGCCGAGATAGCTACACAGCACCCGGATATAGTCTCAAAGTACATGCATCGACACCAAAATAGGGTCCTCTATTGGTAGGGTAGAGTTCACAGGTGGTAGTTAGGCTGATGGAACCACCCCAGACCATATCTATGGTGAGGTTCATGAATGCCCTAAACAAGGCCCACTATTAACAAGACCATCTAGTCACCGCATGTAATGATGTTTCCTTATCTTTTGAGTACATGGCCCATCGACAAATAGTGAGAGGACTAGGTCCAGGACTCACAACTCAAGTAGCACAAGGGGATTGGAGGCCCTAGAGACAAGGTCGGGGGTAAGGTTACCACTCTCACGAAAGGGGTCAACGATGGCTAGGAGGAGGATATGGGTGAGAGTGGAGAGGATGGTATCAGGTGGGGTTGATTAATCATGACATTTGATACTTGTATGATTATTTTTAATTTATATATATCGGCCTGTGTGCCGAAGATTTTTTGAGATTGTATATGATATTTTTGAGGAAATTTGATTATTTATCCCTGTGTATATATGTATTGATACAAAGACATTCCCGTTTATATAGTTGATGATTATTATTGGATGGATGATGTACTCTTTTTAATTTACATTATTATTATGTGCCATGGGAACTAGGTGAGTTAGGCATGATTGATTAAAGGTACTTTAGGCATGATGGAGTCAGGTATAGGCCTGGTTTTGTTAGGTATAGGCATGGTGGAGTTAGGTATAATCATGGTGGAGTCAGGTATATGTATGGTGGAGTCAGGTATAGGCATGGTGGAATCTAGGTAATTTCCAAGTTACTGATCTTATGGAAATAACATATTGTATGTATGTTATGGTTAAATTTCCAAGTAATTAATATCATGGAAATATGAAATGATTTAAGTAGAATATGGTCGTGGTAATAAAATGGTAGGTTTTTATGTTTTTATGATATATTAATTTCCCGATTTTTGTGTAAATAGAAAATAACTAGGATAGAATGTGAACGTAAAGGGGGAAAATTGGCTTAGGGGTTAAAGTGGCCAAGCTAACCTCCAAGGGCCCCATGCCCTTGGAATTCTTCCTACATAGCCCCAATGAAAAGGGGCATCATGACGATGTAGTTCTCCCATAAGCTAGGGAATAATATGATAAGGGAATGAATGGGTTGGTAGGATTTAGGAATGATTGAGTTGAGGTTCTTTAGGCATGGTTGAGTTTAGATGAATAGGTGTGGTGATTTCTAGGTTGAATAGGTGTGGGTGATTTTGGTGGGAAAGGAACTCCCGAATGTAGGTTTGAAGGTCTAGTCTTATGTAGTAGAATCAATAAGTAAGAAATTAGGTGAACAGAGAAGAGGAGACAAAATTATACCTAATTGGTAAGAACCATTATGAGTCTACCATACCAAAGATTGGCTTATGAACGTAAGACCCTAAAGGCGTTGCATGATTGATTGTTCTAAGGGTGAAGAAATTCACATGATCACAAAATGTTACATTTGTGGCACGTCCCTTGAGTAGGTAAAATATTAGAAAGGAAAGATGGTGAGGTGAAATAGGTTATTTTAGCATAACCTTAGTGTGAGAGAGCATGCCTCTTCTGTTAGATACCCAAAACAAGAATAGGCAAGTCTATGACAAAAAATTGATCTTTTTTTTTTTTTTTTTTTTATAGACTGATTGATGTGGAAATTATATGTAGGATGAATATAATATCTCCTTGAGGTCTTCGTGAAGTTGATCGATGCGAGAAGCTTCAAAATATTTTTATTTTTATTTTTGTAATAATAGTCTTCTCTTTGTGATAGACTATGTATGATAGGGATAGATTTTTAAAGTTTTCCTTCAGGGAAGAAATCTATTTATAACAACAAGATGGAAAGATAAATGTCCTTTTAGAGGGAGTCATCTATTTACAAGAATTTTGACTCAAGGAGTTTGAATTTGAAAATCCCGTATATTACTTTTGATTTTTTTTTTGGAACTTTTAGGTCATGAAAAAGGCTATAAAGGAGTATAGGCTTCTTTTATGAAGACAAAACCATAACACACAGAGACGTTAGCTATGAAAGAGAGGTTTTAAATGACAAAAAACCATGGGATTCCATCTTGAAAAGGATGAAAATTATCCATGAGAATCATGCCATGAGTGGAGTTGTGGTGCTCATATTTAAGATAAGGCTAAAAGGTGACGAATAATCACACAATTATGATGTAGTCATTGTTCCTTTAAAGAGGCAGATGGAAGGTGAATGTTTCTCAAGGACACAAGCGTTTAATAGAAATTTTTTTATATAGGGCTTGATTCAATAATAAAATGGTCAAATATGCAAGGCATTAAGGAGATTAGGTTCAGGTTTACCTTAAGTGAAGATAAACGATAAGCTCTCAATCCATAGGCATGAGTAACGATATAGGGTCCAAGCCAATTAGGAGCGAACTTGCCCCGTTTAATTTTCTCCTCTTTTATTACATGTTGCTTTTCCTTTAGGATGAGGTCACTGACATTGAAGGTTTTTTCTTGGACACGTTTATTGTAGGCACATTTAATACATTTTTGGTATATTTGAAGGTGATCAAGAGAATTTAGATGAAATTTGTCTATTAACTCAAGCTGTTCCAAATGGTCCTTGAAAAAACTATCATCGTTGAGCATATATTTGAGTGATATATGAAGATATGCAATTTGGACTTCGAGAGGAAAGACAACCTTTGTACTGTAGACCAAAGAGAAAGGTGTTGCAGAAGTTGAGGTGTGAATACTAGTGCGATAAGCCCATAAGGCAAAAGGAATGTGCGTGTGCCAATCCTTACCAAAGATCATCAACCACTTTCATAATAGTTTTATTTAGGATTTTTTATTCAATTCAGCTTGGCCATTTGTTTTAGGATAATAAGGTGAAGAAAAAATGAGTTTAATGTCGAAGGCACCACGAGAGTTTCAGAGGGTTTTACTTTTTAGCTGTTTTCTATTATCGTGATGAGGGTGAGGAACACCAAAGTGAAAAATGATGTGATCGTTGATGAATTCACATATTTTCTTGGATTTTATATAAATAAGAGGTACAGCTTCCACCCATTTAGTGTAATATTCATGCAGATAATAATCCATTGATGACATTGGGAAGAATGAGGGTTGATCTCTCTGATAAGATCTGAACCCCATTGAGAGAAAGGTTAAAGGTCTTGTGTGACCTGTAAGGTGTGACTAGGGGTGTGATGAATATTAACGTGTTGCTAACACTTAACACAAAACTTTACATACTCACAACAATCATGGTTTAGGGTTGGCCAGTTTTAGCCAAGGTGAAGGATGTATTTAGTGACAACTAAGCCATTTGAAGTGACCCCCACAAATCTCTTCGTGAACTTCCTTGATGCTATATGGAACTTTATAACTTGTAAGGAATCATAAGAGGATACCATAAAATCCACGTTTATAGAGAATACCACCCATGATGACATAGCAAGAGACACTTTTGATAAATTCTTGTTGTCCATTGCGAGTAAGATCTAGAAGTAGAATTGAAAGGGAGAGGTAGTCAACAAATTGCTTATACCGAAGGTCACGTGGGTTAGCTTCAATGTAACCTATAAGGTTAACATCTCAGAATAGATAATAAGGTTATTGTAACCTTTGTACTATGACAAATATTTTTGAGTCAGAGGGTGAAGCGGGGATTTGAGAAGCAAGACAAGCCATGGTGTCTGCAAATTTATTAGTGAAACTTGGGGTGATTTGAAGTTCATAATGGTCAAAGGTTGTCAAAAGCATGTCAACGTGATGTTTATACTTTTGAAGTATCTATTTATGGCAATGGTATATACCATTAACTTGGTTGAGAACTAGTTGAGAGTCACCAAAGATATTAATTGATTTAACATCTAAGGCTATGGTGGTTTTAAGACCTAACATGAGTGATTCATATTTGTGATATTGTTTGTAAAATAAAAATCTAGTTTGAAAGATAATGTCATATGATCAACATCAAGAGGAATGAGGATAACTCCAGCACCACCCCCACACCGACATTTGTAATCATCGAAGAATAAGGTCATCTATTAAATGGTATTGTCCAGGAGAGGGTGATGATGGAGTCATTAAGGAATCAAAGTTAGAATATTGGTTTCGAGAGAGAAGTGCATTTGTGAGTTGGTCAACAATAATTTTCCCTTTGAAATACTTTTGATGGATGAATTCGAGATCTAGGTTTGCAAGAATCATGAGCCAACATGCAACACGTTGATGTTGGTAGGGCTTAGTGTACATGTAATGTAAGGGGTCAATATTGGTGACAACAAAGGTTTTGTGGTTAAGTAGGTAATGGAAAAGTTTAGTGGCGAAAAAAACTAAGGCTAAGTATATTTTTTGGCATGAGTATATCTAGTTTCGTAGTCTAAAAGTGTATGACTTATATAATAAACCACTTTCTCCCTATGTTTCTCGTCACAATGAGTGAGCATGGAACCCAGGGAATGATTAGTAGCAAAAATGTAAAGGTAAAATGGTTGGTCATCCTTAGGTGGAATGAGCATTGGTGGTTGGAGGAGGTATTTTTTTAAGGTGTTGAAGGCTTTTGGCTTTCATCATCCCATTTGAAGGAGATATCCTTTTTGATAAGATGATGAAATGGATGGCAGCAATTAGAAAGCTAAGAAATAAAGTGATGAATAGATTATAACTTGCCTTGCAAAATATGAATTTGATGAAGGTTAGTAGGTGGAGGCATCTCGAGAATAGCCTTGATTTTAGTGGGATCAACTTTAATGCCACGCAAAGAAATGATAAAACCAAGGAGCTTTCTAGAGATAACAACAAAGACATACTTATTAGGTTGAAGATGAACACAATATTTAATGAGATGGTCAAAGACAACCTTAAGGACAACAAGGTTCTCGACCCGATGTTTATATTTTCTAATAAGATCATCAACGCAATCTTCTAATATGCTATGCATGATGTGATGAAAGATATAAGTCATATCCCATCGATATGTAGCACCATCATTTTTAAGACCAAAGGGAATGACATGATAGTAGAAGGTACCCTAAGGAATGATGAAGGAAAGTTTGTGTTGATCTTCAGTAGTGAGTAATATTTGGTTATAACTTGAGAAACCATCCATGAGTGATATCATCTCATGGTCGGTGGTGAGATCAACTAGTTGGTCAATACTAGGTAGAGGAAATTCATCTTTGGGGAAAGGTAAGCTAAGGTCATGGAAATCCATGCAAATGTGGAGCCCCCTGTCACTTTTTGTGATATGAATGATTTTAGAGATCCATTAGGGATAATCAATGGGTAGAATGAAGGAAACCGAAAGGAGGTGTTGAGTTATTCTTTGACAAGAAGGGAAATGCGAGGATGCATTTTTCATAGCTTCTATTTCACAAGTTTGGCATCGAAATGGTTATGATATTGTTGACCAAAATGTTTGGGTCAATACCAGGTATATCAACGTAGGACCAAGAAAAATTGTTGCTATGATCCCAGAGGAAAGAAGTGAAAGCTTCATGTTCAGCAACATCTAAAGATTGGCCTATTTTTAGAATGTGTGGGTTGTCCTGAGTGTGAATGTTGATTTCAATGGTCAATTCATTCAACATGGTTTATGTCTCAGAAGGTAATGACCGGTGAATATAATAATCTTCCGCACTAAGGTAGGTAAGAATAGACTCATCATTGTGACATTGAATGATGTTAATAGAACATGTATCATCATTGATCATGTCGAGATACAAGAAGGGAAGAGAAGAGGAGCCTCCCATCATGCCGATAAGTCGAGGTCCCATGGAAATGGTGTTCACAATTTTTAAGGAGGAATGGATTCTGGATCCATAGACTCATAGGTGAAGGTGGTGAGGTAGGTGAATGGGGTTGGGAACATTTATCATCCTCAATGAGTTTGAATCAAGAATTCTTGGAAGGTGGTTTGGAAAATCCAATACCATTGTGGTCTTTATGCTTACAAGTGGTGAAAGTAATGAAATTATGGTGGCATTATTCATAGAAACGAAATATGAAACCCTTCCAAGAAAAATGATGAAGGAAGGTGTGGGTGAAGTGGCGGTTGGTGAGAGATTAAAGTTTGGAGGAAAAAGGTCAAGTTTGGGAAGGTGGCTTAGGCGAGTAGGTAGAAGCATCAAGTCCCCCATACGTTAAGTTAGTGTGAAGGTGGGGAGGCCCATGGGTAAAACCTCACCTATATGTTGATCATAACGGGATGTTGGTGAAGGTTACCATACTCTTGAGGGGTAAGGAATGTGTCAATGTTATAAAGGTGGTACTCCCTAAGTGAGGCAATGAAAACACCTTCTAGGGATCAATAGTGGGTATGTGAGTAGCAGGAATGGTGGAATCACTGGATAGTGGGAGGAAGAAGCAATCAATATTTGAGAAGTAGATGGGTTGGATGATGGGTCATTGTGGCAGTGGTAGGAATAAAGGAGTTAGTTACTGAAAGATGTAGCAAAAAAGTGGTGGATGAGGTAGCGGATGAAGAAGAAGTGATAGTATTGGTAGATGCCTTAATTGGTATAAGGACATCATTGGGTTGATACAACATGTTTCGGTATTGAAAGGTGAAGGTTCGATTGGAATGGTATAGTTGTTCCCTTTATGTTCAAATTTTAAATAACGGTGTAAGGTTGAAGGAATAAAACCCATGACATGGATCCAAGGTCAGCCAAGCAACATGTTGTACTAGAATCCCCCTCTAAGACATAAAATAATTCATAATGGTTCAAGAATGGTAGAAGGGCCTACACGAATGTGGAGAATGATGGTGCCGACAGAAGTCATGGTATCCTTAAATGAAAGAAACATAATTGGGTTATTCTGTATGCAATTGGTAGGGATGCACATTTGGTTGTACGCATGGGAGGAAATGATGTTGATACTAGCACCTCCATTAATCATAATGTGTCAAATGCGTATATTATCAATATAGACAAAAATAAATAGGGTGGGGTCAAGATCATCCTATTGGAGAGGTACAATCTCGTCATTAGAGAAAATGAGAGTGGCTATTTGATGAGTGGTAGCAGGAGTAGAGGAAGGGGAAGAAGTGGTGAGAGTGGTGACATGGTGAGGAGTGATAATGGATGCAACAGGTGTAGGGTCATTAGTTAAAACCTCAATAGATTGTAGGACCTCAATGAGGGCCTGACGATGTGACTCAGAGGTTTGGATGAGGTTGTACAAAGACATTTTGAGAGGAGACTGATGTAATTATTTAAGCATTGTACGATGAGAAACCGCATCGTAAATTGGGTATGTGGGTCCACAGATGGTGATTTTGGGTGTAGGTATAGATGGAATATTGGGTAAAAGATTAGCAAATGAAGTAGTTATTTGCTCCTTTCCTTTGTCCTTCTGGCCTCAAGTAGAAATTTGAACTATATTGATCTGGAATAAAGAATAAATTGTGTTATGATAGGTGTAGCGATAAGATAGGATTAAATATGGTGAGGGTATATACTAGGTTTTGTGAAAACAATGCAGCACATTGGAATTTTGGTAGAGGTTTGGCTAGCTCTCTTATGTGGACCATATTGATCTCAAATGTTGGAGGAGGATAAAAGGGTTGTGGAGGGGGAGACAAAGGTCACTGAATAGGTACTAGATGAGGGTGTGTGGTGATAGGTGCAGGTGGAATATGGTCCTCATCTAGAATATCATCATCATCAAATTTTTCTTCAAGAGGACATAGTTGGAGAAGAATAGTCTTAAGATCCTTACATTTTCCACATCATGTCCTGGCACATGATGGTAAGCACAAATGTTGGTATCATAAAACCCTTCTGGTTTAGCTTTGAGTGGGTCATAAGGTCTAAGCGGTGGAAATGTGATGACAGAGGTTTCCAAAAGGTTAGCTAAGATGTTGGCGTATGACCTTGCCAATGGATCAAAATGTGAAGTGTGGGTCTGGATGGAAGTGTGGGTGAATTTGGTGGGAGAGGTATCACTATAGGTGGAATCAGAGGATGAGTAAGTTTGACCACTTTTTTGGTAGATAGTACGGTTTTAGGTTTAGATTACACCTTCATGGGTAAAGATGTAGCCGGTGAACTAGTTGTTAAAGGTGGTGTAGGTTTAACTACCTCTTTGGAAGGTAGTGGTGTTGTGGGCTTTGGTTGTACCTTCTTGGGTAAAGGTGAAGGAGAAGTGCATGATGTAGAAGGGAAGGATGTTGGTGGAAGGGGATGGGTTAGCCAAGGAGATAATGGAGGTGTGGCGAAGGTTGTGGTAAGAGAAAATGTGGAAGGTGCTAGTTGAAGGGAAGGGAATGACATGGGTAATGATGAGGATACTATAAGTGGTGTAGGTATAAGAGGTAAAAATGATGTAGGTGACGTCGAAGGAATAATATGTGTAGGTAATTTTGGTGTGATAAAGGATTGTGATGATGTGGTTTGCTATGTTTTTGGTTTACTTTAGGTAGGAATCTGTTTGGCCAAGGTTAATGGGTGGGGACCTAGGATAGATGGAAGTGATGAAGGTGACAAGGGTAGTGCGTGAAGTTAGTGTATGCAACCTAAGGGGTTGGTTCTTTTTCTTTGGTTAGGGAATAGTATTTGCAATGACTTGTATGGATGTGGATAAATCTAGTTTGATAGGAGGATGGACTAGACTTGATGTTAGCATGACTCCTAATGTGGTAATGGGTCTGGACGTAGAGGAAGGTATAGGTGCAAGTAAGGTTTTAGGTATAAGAAAAATTTTGGTTGTTGGTAAAGGTTTAGGTGTGGGCGAGGGTGATGAAGAAGGGGCCGCTACAATTGGCATGGGCATGGTGGGTTTGGTTGTCTAAAACACCTTTGGATAGATCGTGGAAGTATCAATGAGACAACATCTACATTTGAGTTGAGACAGAAGTCGAAGATGTCCCCAAAGCATGGAATTTTCAAAATAATCTAAGTGGTCAGGTTAAATGTTAGAATGGTACAAATGTATGGGGGATGATGTTGATTTGGTATTAATCCTCGTAAAGAATGTCATGAGATAGGAAATAGTTGGCTTTAGACTCTATGGGTAAAAGATATGAGAGAAAATCAACAGGATCCTTGAAAGCTAATGGATAATTTATTCTAATATGAAGGGACATTGTTAATGGATTCCCTATGGGTAGGGGAGATGTAAATTTAGGTGAGGTAAGTTTGTCTTTTTGGTGAATAATAAGGTAAGCATGAATCTCTTGTGGGTAGAAGAGTAAGTACTGCGGGTTGTTTGTCAGGTTGAGAGGTGAGTGGGTAAATTGCATCGGAAGATATGGTGGAATCCTCCATGGGTAAAGGAGAAGATAAGGGAGAATCCTTTATGGGTAAAAGAGAAGATGAAACAGGTCCCTCCATGGATGAAGGAGATTATGTAAGAATCTACTCAATAGATGTAGTAGGAGGAAATTGAGCAGGAAGAGATGATATGATGTCAAAAATAACATGCACCTCACAAATGTTACTGTCACTAGTTGAGGTTTTGCCAGTTTGGTTAGATGATGGGGTGTGATTTGGGAATGGATTCTTGAAAATGCAAAGGTTCTAATTAGCCGGTGTGTTAGGTTTATCAAAGATGAGATCTCCATTATCTAACATTTCTTGGATGATATTTTCGAAAGTTATACAATTACCATCATTATGACCTCTAATGCGATGATACTTTTCATAACCATTTTATTTTTCCACGCAGAATAGGACGAGAGGTGTCAAAACTAGTATGTGGTTTGACAGGTGGAATATTGAGTACTCCAGATTTTATAATTTTATCTAAAACTCAAGATTACAGGTTCTCCTATGGGAGTATATTTTCATTACTCCTGCTTGTAATGAAAATCCTAAACAAGAGAAATATTTGAAGAAGGATTTGATTGGTTGGATGGATGAGATGGGCTAGATTTCAAAACTAATGCGTTAGGATATCCTTTTTCTTTACAATAATTATTTTCGGTTTGGAAGAAGAAGTGGTATCATTTGATTTAAACACAACATTCTTTTTATAAAATTGTATCTTCTTATCTTCAATGGCATGAATTTAAGTTTTCGGGCCATGGTGAACGCCTCGGAAAACATGTGGAAGTTTTGAACTTAGAGATTTGGAAAGATGTTTCTAGCACAAGCTCTAGTGAACAAATCTATTAACTCGGTTTGAGGCAGTTGGAATGTGAATTGGTTGATCAAGCTCCACCAACAAGCAACAAAATGTGTGATAGATTTGTCTTCATATTGGTGTGTCACATACAAGTTAGTCATGGCGACCTTCTTGACAATGTTGATAGAAAATTGGTCTAGAAAATCTTGAGCTACCTGATTAAATGAAAATATGGAATGCCTTAGTATAAAACTATACCAATCTAAAGTTGGCCCTATCAAGGACATTGGGAATTTCCATAAGAGCAAAGTGTCATCATGAGTGATTAGATAACACACATGTTTAAAAGACAACAAGATGTTGTTGGGGTGTTTTTTTGTTGAATTAGTTGAATTTAAGCATTTACCAATGGGGGAGGGTATGGATTAATCGAGAATAGATGGGTGAATGGGCTCATTGCAAATCTCATCGTATGTCGAGAGTTACGTGAGCCGGAGAAAAATGCTTCCAATGTCTACATATTGTCCATCATCATTTTGATAAGATCATTGGTAGGTTGTGATGATTAGGCACCCCTTACAGTATAAGGGGGTAGATGAGGTGGGTATGACATGGGTGGCATCCCAGTATGTGGTGGTGCCAAGTACAAAAATTGTGAGGAAGGAATATAGGTTAGAATAGATGTAGATGAAAGTATCCTGAATAAGTGGTAAATGAAATAGGGGTTGTTGGTGATAAGTGTAGGTAGGTAGAGTGGACGTAAATAATTTCATAGCAATACGAGGAAGAGACTGCGAGGATGGAGAGGATGATATTTTGGAAGGGAGTGTGGGTTTCCAACACTAATGGTGGTTGAGATGCAATAGGTCTATGAGAGGTGGCGGGTGCATATAGACCTACACTAAAGGTGTTTGATAAAGGCACCATTGAAATTGTAGGAGAGACATACTTCAAATGTGCAACATATGTCATAGGTGTAATAAATATCGATGATGTAGCGTCAAGATGGTAAACCACACGTGGTAAGGTGGAAGAGGGTAAGGCCAAGCTAGTAGTCATTGATGCGAAGTGGGTGTAAGGGTAGGAGGAATGGACACATGCATTCCATATATAAGCTACCCTAATGAATTGTGGGTAGATGAATGAGTGAGATAATACGTAGAGTGGCGGGGTTATGATTAAGGAGTCTCACGAACTCCTCACCATTATTGGGTATGGAAAGATCCTAATTACATTCTATAGGTGATGAGATAGAAGGGGATGATGGGATAGATGGGAGTATTTGGAAGCTAGTGTGAAACATGAGGGCGTTGGCTTGTCTACGAGTCAAAACCATGTGACTAATAATAAAGTGAGTATTTTGATCCCTCCTGATGATGCAGAAACACATAAGTAATGGGGAAAAATCAGTATAAAATAAGTGATTAGATTGTTGTTCTGATTGGAAAATCAAAATACAGAGACCGACATCGGTTTGGGTAATTGATGCTGGTATGAGGGTAATCACCACCGGTTGGCTCGACCAATGTCGGTTATTGTGAAAAATAAGAGATTCAAAGATCTGCAATGAAATGTGAAAATGGGTCAACTTGGACTTTGAAGATGATATCAAAGACCTAAAAGTGTGATAAAATGATAGAACAAGACACAAAAAGAATAGAAAGGTGGAGAATACTATTTTGCTAAAAAAACCAAAAAAAAACTGATGTTAGTAAGTTAACCGATGATGGTGAGATGATGTAATCAACGGTGGTCGCTAGAGACAATATCGATTATTGTGAAATATGGGAAGAGAAGGAAAAATGAATTTTTGGTGATTTAGATCAAATAAAAGGGCCAACCCAGAGACTGAGTATGGCTATGAGGAGTCCTAATACACCTAGAATAAAACTAAAATACATCATTCGTGATGTGGGGCATAAAAGGATGATAAATAATGAAGAAACACAACTCACACCTTAAAATGCAATTAGAAAAAAAGCTAACAAACATGAAATCCTAAGTTATATATTTTATGTTGTGGCTTATGCCATTTAGGACTGACTATAAGTAGGATAGAATTTTTGGTTAACAAAGGTTCCCTATAAAAGCTGACAACTATGGCTAGTTTTGGGTAATTTTGGCATGGGAGATCCTTCTCTGAGATGATGATTGGACAGAGAAACTAGCTGGAGCCCATTATCAATCCTCTGATCGTGTGATTATTGAAAGCTTCTTCTAGGAAATATGTTGTTCAAGAACTGTGTAGTTTGTTTTTAGTGATTTGGTATAGAGAGTGTGCAAAATGTGAGCTATAGTTCAATTTTTCAACCATTAGTGGGCATTACTTCCGGAGATAGGTTGCCCACAATTTAGATGAGTTATAATGCAAAAACTCAAAAATGCAAGTGCACAAGTTTTAAAACCCAAACCACAAATTTTATTCAATGAGAAAAAATTATGAAGAGGTTAAGGGCATGAATTTCACTAATTACAATGCAACAAAAGAAATAAGATTTCTTTCTAATCTTAAAAAAGAGTTTCACCAAGACAATCAAAAGAAAATAATATTTCTAGAGAAGAAGCTTAATGTGAACTTGTTTTGAATGAAAATAGACCCACAACATTTTTACCTAGGAATGAACAACTGCAAAAGAACCCCAAATGGGTCCCACCAAAAAGTGCGGAAATGTTTCACCAATAATTTTTACATTTTATAGGACAAAAGAGATATACGATGAATGGTTAAGGAGGAATACCTATGAAACGAAGGTGGAAGGTAGAATGCGCGTGTTGTTTTCGTTATCCAAGTTGATCATAGAGAAATTATTTTTGTCCAGGGAAGGACTACTTGTAGATGAAAAATAAGACCAAAAAAATATTAAATAGCGAGATGACGAGTGGACTACCTAGTGTATGCGAGATCTAGGAAACATGGTTCTTCCTAGAGAGGCTTTCAACCCATTGTTTAATAACAATTCAATGTGAATAAAAAATTAAAATAAATAATTCCTATTGCAATGTAATGATTTAGGTTTCTCATATACACAATACACTAGATTTTATGCTAGATATAAAAATAACACTAAATCTAATTACAACCGAGGTTTGTGCAGGTTAGACAAGTCTGTCAAAGGTATGGTAAGGGTCTAGGGCTGATTGGTTGAGGTCTGGGTTGGTTTTAGGTGAGTGGGAAGCATGTTGGTATGAGAATATGAAATGAAATAGAGACTGATATCAGTCTGATGATTGATGTTGGTATGGGGACTAAACCAACGACAGTCAAGGAATTGATGTCGGTAGGGGAAATAGGTAATGAACTATTAAAAATGAGTTTTTAGTCTCTCTGTGATTGCACAGAGAGTGAGGGTAGTGTGGTTTGGGTTGTAATATGGCTGAGAGGACTCAAGAACACTAAGAAGGAAGTTTAGAAGGGTGAAAATGCTTGTGGTGGTTGAATAGTGAGTTGGTGGGAAGAAGATGATGTATGAGTAACAAAAGAAATAAAATACTTGAAAGAAGCAAGAGATCTATAATGGGATAAACCCAAATGATTAAAATCACACTACTTAGTATTTTGTAGATCCTATGAGTCAAGATGGTTGATTTTATATCGGAGAAGAGTTTCTTGATTCTAGTTCCATGGAAGTACAACCTGTGTGCTCCCGTGAGTATTCCAATGCTCTTGAAGGAGAAACGACTGCTTGTATTGCACTGTGGTCGTGTGTGTTTGTCGTCTGGATGTAGGAGGGCTTGAATATTCATTCTTGAATGTAATAAGGATCTAATAAATTAAATGAACAACCTGGGTAAAGGGTTGTAAAATTCTATATAAGGGAATTGATGGCGGTTTAGGTGACCAACATTGGTCGAGGATAAACTGGCATTGGTTGGGGTGAAATAATCCTATTTACCAAAAATAGGTAGATCTTCCCATTTGGCGTGCTTTCATTGTTGGGTCCACTTAGGAAAGTAGAGATCACTTGAGATAAGGCAAGAATATCTTAGAAGAAGTGTAGTTAGGTTTAGGAAGAATTCTTAGTTAGTCGGGTTAAGTAGTGACTCGGAGTGGGAGTGATGACTTGGTCATTGTCGGTTAAATGACCCTAGAATGGGTCCAGGTGAGGTGTGAAGATGAGATGGATGTGTGAGGATTAAATTAACTTAAAATGATTACATTAATTAATAATGTGAGGATGAATATTAATATGGGATGAAGGGGTCATGATTAGTTAAATGTGTTATGTTAATTAATTGAAGGGGACTAAGGGGAGTGTGAACCAGATTTGGTGTCTACACCAATATCTACTATTACCTTGAGATATCTAAAGATTCAAATTTCTACCTTCCAATGAAAAACTTTGGGTTCCTGCATGAACCTGGAAAGATAGCTCACTGCAAAGCTGATATTTGGTCTAGTATAAGTTAGGTAAATGAGACTCCCAATCAACTATCGATAGAGAGTTACATCTACCACAGGAGATGGATCTGAATGAGATAACTATAGTATCATCTCTATAGGTGTAGTAATAGGTGTGAAATCCATCATCCTAAATTTCTTGAGCATTTTCTTAGTATACTTCAACTAAGAAAAAATATATGATTCTATTTTTTCCATACTTCTAATCCAAGACAATAGTGCATTAGTCCAAGATTTGTCATGTCGAATGATTGGTTAAGATCTTTCTTCATTGTATCAATCATCTTCACTGAACTTCCAGTGATGACTAGATAATCGCCATAAAAAACAACAATCACAATCTTCCCACTTTCTTTTTGAGTTAGAGATTGTGATCATATGAATTTATGACGAATCCATGTTGTATGAGATGCTCATAAATTTTGATATACCAAGCCCATGGTGCTTGTTTAAGGCCATACAGAGATTTCTTGAGTATGCATACCTTTGTTTCTTCTCTAGGTACAACATAACCCTCAGGTTGAGTCATGTAGACTTCTTCTTGTAGATATATGTTAAGAAAGGAAATTTTCACATCCATCTAATGAAATTTCCAACCAAACCGTGCAACTAGAGCTAAGATAATCCCGATTGTTTTGATCTTAGCCGTGGGATAAAATGTTTCCTTGCGAGTCTATGCCTTAATTTTATGCATACCCCTTTGCTACTAGTATTTATTTATACTTTTCTATGGTCCCATCTACTTTGTACTTTATTTTGAATATCCATCTGTAACCAATGGGTTTCTTCCCTAGTGGAAGATTGACAAGCTGCCAAGTGTTGTTTTTCATTACTTGACTTATACTCAACATCCATGGCATATTTCCAAGATTTCAATTATAGGGATTCCTAGATAGTAGAGGGATCATCAGATTCAATAACTCTACTCATCAAATAAAATTTTACTTCTTCTCGTGCTTTACTGCGAGTCCTGTGGTCTAGTGGTGGATGTATCTCGGTGGAGCATCCAATTTTGCATCTTATATCATGTTAGTATACCACTTGGGCATACACTATACTACTTGCATGGGTTGTGGTATTGTATGATCATCAATATTATCCCCATCATCACTTTGTCATCATCTATGGGAACATCAACTTTTTTTTTCACAAGAGGTGAAATATTTACATCAGGTGAGTCCTGGAGGAGGAGTCTTAGCTTCCTTCTTCTCAAAGAACTCAACATCTCTGTTGGTGTAGAATTTTTGGTCTTTAGATCCATCAATTTGTACCCAAGAGTCTCTTCACTATAGCCAATGAAGATGAGTTTTTGTGACTTCATATCCAACTTATTTTTGTTCTGCTTGGGTATGTGCATGCTAGCTTTACACCCAAATACTACGAGGTGTGAAACATATGGATTCCTCTTTGACCATGATTTATGTGGAGTTACTCCATCAAGAGAAACTGTGGGCACTTTGTTCAACAAATAAATAGTTGTCTTTGTTGCTTCTACCCAAAATGTCCTCACTAGTCTAGAATCATCAATCATGCATCACACCATTTCCATGATAGTACAATTTCTTCTCTCAAAAACACCATTCTATTGCAATGTGTGTGGAGGAGGAATCTATCAACGAATCTCATGAGCTTAAAGGTAAGATTTGAACTCATTACTAGTGAATTACCTCCCTCAATTTGAGTAGAGAGATCTAATGTGACAAACAGTCTCATTCTCTATAGCCACTTTGAAAATTTTAAGTTCTCAAATGCTTCACATTTCTTGTGAAGACAATATATCCACATTTTCCTTGAATAGTCATCAACAAAAGGCATGAAGTACTGAAATCAAGAATGAATTGGTTGTATTGCACCACAAAGATTGACATGAACCAGATAAATCTTACCATGAGATCGATAAGTACTCTTCTGGAATGAAGCTTTGTGTTATTTTCTGCTAAGCAGTTATGACACTTATCTATATCCTTCTAGAGAGATGGTAAGCCTCTCACCATGTTATATTGGTGAAGTGTTTTGAGATACTTGAAACTGATGTGACCAAGTCTTTGATGCCACAACTATGCTGATGAAGAATTATTATCCACTAGTGCTTGATCATCCCTATGGAAAAGTCAAGCTGGAACATACGTCCCACATTAGAGGCTTTTGCAACAATTTTTAAGCCTCATGATTTGTCTCAAATTAAACACACTTTCTTATTGGAATGACTATCAAATTCAATCTTTAGATTATGATCTAGAAGCTGACTAACTAATAGCAAATTCTTTGTTAACCTAGGGACATATAATACATCTGATAATCTACAATTGCATGAACCAAGAGGTAGAGAAATGTTCCCAATCCCCTATACTGTGTATGAAGAATCATCACCCAATAAAACATGATTTTTTGAAGGTGTGTTTCTCATTTGTGGTAAACCGGTCTCTATGCCTAGTAATGTGTCAAGTAGCTCTGAATCAACATACAAAATATCACCGGATGACGTGGATGGTTCATCTGAATGAGCAAAGATACAAGAAGTCCTCATTTTCTGAATGCTCTTCTTGCTCAGCTATATTTCCTTGCTGATGGGGTTTTCTTCGCCAATTCCCCTTTTTATACCCTTGATTTTAGTTTGAACATCCCTTATGAGATTGTTTATGTTGAGGTCCAGAATGACTTGATGAACCTTTCTTATATGTATTATACCAACAATCTTTTATATCATGTCCTCTATTACAGATAGGACATTTATTCTTATTTTTTCCCATATTGATGTTGTTTTTGGGAATTTTGAGAGGAATGAGATTTTCCTTTTCCTTTCTAATGAGAAGAAAGTGCCTACTCCTCTTCATCATCTTTGTTATACATATCTTCTTCTTGTTGTAGTAGATTCACTAACTTGTCAAAGGAAACTGTCTGATCCAACAAGTTTAGTGTTGTCACAAAAATGAGGTATGAAGGAGGGAAAGCTCTTAGAAAAATGGGAACGACAGATTCATCAGTGACCTCCTCTCCCATGGCTAGAAGTAAAGCCCTAAATTCTAAAACTCTTCTAAAAAAGCTTCAATTTTCTAATTTTGTTTAAATTTCAATGTGTGTAACTGACTCTACAAATTCAATATTGTACTCTTATTCTTGGCCTCGTACACTGTGTTAAAATTATCCCACACTTATTTGGTTGTTTTGGCATCTCAAATGTGGGGTTGCACGTCGTCAAAAAATACAAATAAGATTATCAACTTGGCCTTTTGATTGGATCTATCAAATTTTCATTGTTGGGTTACATTAGTTGTTGATCTGGTTATAGAACCATCCACAACATTCCATATCTCTTAAAACTCAAGTTATCTTTTGATCTTTGTATTTCATGCAACATAGTTATCTCCTCTTAAAATTTGAGAATTTGGAATAAAGAGCTTAGGGGCATTGGTGCCCATTTTGCAGAATCAACTATAAAGGGTAAGGCTCTTATCACTCCAGGTATATGGTCTCCCAATCTATATACCGTTAGTCTGATATACCAAACCTTTTATATACACACCCTTCCGATATACCCGTTACTACATGAGAGAAGCTCACCCTTTCAATATACTCGACGGTATGTGAAAGGGGCATTAACGTATGTGAAATAATCTAATATGTGGTACTAAGATAGTGATCTTGAAAGGGTTCTCGTGTGATTATTGGCACCGGCTCAAAGAAATATCATCATAGGCATGTGTAACTTTGTTATATACTTGGATAATTTTAGTGTATGGATTCATGTCTTGCAATCGTTCACAGATGGATGGGAGGGCTCAAAGTGTGTGCATTGTGTCCTTATTACTCCCCGTTGATTTATAGATTCGATGCACGTATGAAATTATTACAACTATATTAGGTGTTAAGTGTAGTAGTAGTCTTGATGGATTTACCCATAAGTGATTCCTAGAGGCACTTTGTAGATATCTTAATGTTGTGAAAGAGATCCAAGATCTCATGAGTGTTTAAGAGAATTTTTTTATTGATTTTGTTTACAATTCTCTGTCATTTTTTAGCAGTTTACAAAGTTTGTGGTTGAATATGGAAACCTACAAATTAGTACAATCCACTGAAATATATAATTACATCCAAAATGTTGAAAAAATTGAATGACAGAGACAATTCTTTTTGTTTTGCAAGGCCCCGTGGCCATTTGAAGCCTTCGTGCGGTTCTATAAGCAAAAATCACAAAAATAGCTAAAATGTAGTTTTTAATGTCCCCTCCTTTGGAAAAAAATGCTTAGAATGAAATTTTAAGAAAATTGAGAGTTTTTTTCCCTTTTTAGGTTTTCTCCACTATTTTAGAAGCTGGATTAATTATGGTTAAGTTCTTTAGAGGAGGTTTTTGATACTATGTTAGGCGGTTCTTCTAAAAAAGTTCTACTCAATTCAATACGTAAAAATAGCCTCGCTTTCGGGGTGGGGGTCGAACCTTGAATGTTATTTCCCCAAATATTTTCTTCTTACCATGAAAAAACTTATGGTGCTTAGGCTATGAATTTAAGAAATATGTATTAGAATTAAAAATACATGACTAACCTTTAAAAACTCGATGTGGTCAAGTGCACGATAGTGTCCACATGGTGACCACTTGTTTGAATAGTGGATTAGGGTTTGTCATTTAGATTGGATCTCGAGTCTATCCTTTTGGCCACTACTTCTTTGTTTTCAATTTCTTTGATTGTTTTCCCCCTATTTATTTATCCCCACCATGTTTGATAGCCTCTTTTTATTGTTGTAGCAAACATTTTTTTATTGGAACCAACATTTGATGCCAATGGGCTTGTCTAATTTGACAGAAACAAGGGAGAGGAGCTCGGTAAGAACTCTTGTATAGGTTGAACAACTCAGATGTGACATGGCTTAGTACAAAATATCTTGGATACGACTGGATTGATGGCAACTCAACCCGATTACGTGGCGAAGAGATTTGCAAAATGAGTTGAGTTCGGTTCACAATACCTTATCTCAACTTGAATAACAAATTTTGTATGGAATACTCTACTCTACATTTCAAACTCACCAATGCGGTGTTGAGACATCGTTTTTTGCCAATGCATGAAGGAGATCAAAGTTAAATGCAATAAAACTTGGTTTGTTCCAAAAGAAGCTCTTAATATTCTTAGAAAATGACAAAGTGAGATCTTCATTGAGTTCCCTTGTTTGATGCTTCCAATATCTCACTCATTAATGGATTTTTTAATGAGTTCTTGGCTTGGTGCCAAAGGATCTAGAACTCACCGATCTGAAAGCAAGGCCTAGTCAAACAAAACTCGGTCACTTGAGTAGCTTGGTCTACAACTCTATATAATATCGGTGTGTAGACAAAGAGAAACTAGGTGAGGAGACTTATCCAAATATGGTGCTACTACCAATGTTAGCTATGGCTAACAATGTCACTAAATTTTAGTGACAAAACCCCTAATGGGGGAAAATTGATTTTTTTTTGAAATTCTTTATTTACAACAAATTTTTCCTGGTGTAAGAGCACCAAAGGAAAAAAATTGTGTTCCAAGTACCTCGAACTAAACATGAGGTTATGGGGATGCAGGGATGGGGCTGGGAAGTTATAGGAGGCTACATAGGCTCTCCAGGATGCTGTAAATACTTCTCAAAGATCCTCAATCTCTTATGCATTATCTATGCACACCTTGTCTTCTCACAGGGGCTCCAACCTACTATGATACCAAATTTAAAATAGGGACAAAAGCCTTGTAATTTTATTAATATTCAATAAAATCAGATTACAATATGAGGGTCAGTAATATTTATAGATATTGGACAGCCATATACAGACAACCAGGATGTTGCAACAAAGAAAAAATCCATGTACAATAATGAAAAATATATGGTTTTAATAATACATAACCATATAATAACTCAAATAAGAACAAAAACATGCTACACAAATACTATTCCCAAATACAAACAAAAATATTGTTTATAAAAACTTAATAATTAACTTACCTATGCTAAATTAACCTAGGTAAATTATGATTTACCTAACATGGTTCACCAACATGTCCTTTTGGTTTACTTGTATTTATCTCTTCTCGGATCATCTTCATAAGTATCATGGAAATCTGATTTATCCTCTTCTTCACCTATTTTCAGCGGAGTTTTATCAACATATTCTTCTCCTTTAGGTTCTCTAAAATGTATTTCTTCCTCATGATATGTCACAAGCTCTCTCTTTCCTCCATATTTCTTCATGGATGCTTGGTTTGACTCACTTATTGCTAACTTCAAGGTCATATATTTGATCTTATTAAGACCATATTTCATCCCTGTATATACAAACTGAAACAAAAAGTTAGATAACATAACAAGATACCAAAACATCATCAATAGTGTCTTCTTCATGGAAACTCTCTCATTGTTTGTGTTTTATTTCTAAAATTCCCCTTTAGACACATCTTTTTCATGTTCTCCATAATGAGAACTCTCTACACTTCTTCGAAGGTAACTCGCTTTTTAATATTCTATGAGTACCTCTATGTAATACCCAATGTTATAACAATTCCATATTAAGGGATTTTTAAGCACAAACCCTTAACCCATAATCCATTACTTCAATGGTTTTATAATTTAGGAACAATAATTCAGAAAGTATTCAATTTTTACAATTCATTTGATAACATCATAACCACGTGCACATGTAAAGGCCCATTAGATCTACCTTATCCCCTTTATCACTCTTTCGAGCGTACATAGTTATTAGATCTACCCGATCTCCTAATCATTGTTTTATCCAAGTGTACATAACTTGTATGTAATTATTTAACCTTTTTACTAGGTTTGTGAACTAATGAAGTTCCAAGTGTTTACCAAAAATTCAGTTACTAATTTTCATCCGGGTCCAGTACATTTTATTGGAATCTAATGATCCGACAGTGTATCCAACTAGTACACCACTTAGGCTAGAGTTTTCAAGAAATGTTTTGCATGCTTAGTTTATTGATTACACAATGTCACTCAAAAATTGTTCTATCACCACATCTTCATTCCACATAGTTATCCTCAATCCCATATTAATAATCATAATGTTTTAATCTAACATGTAAGGAAGGTTTGAAACCTTGGTCTCACCTCTCGATTTGAGTGTTTGTTGAATATTCCATCTTAGAACCCCTATAGGAAAGATAATGGTTACTCTTTGAATTAAATCAAAAGGAAAAATTACCCTTCCCATAGCCATCCTAAGATGGTACAAAACAACACATTCAAATCAAAAGGCATGAATTAGATTACATAGCTACTCAACGTGTGAGATGATTAGAATTCAAGAGTTTAGGTCAATTTATAAAGTTGATGACAAACATCAATAACACATTCATGAATGTTGTTATATGTTTTCAAACTCTTAAGGTCACTTTATGACTTGTGTCATTATCTATCATTTCAGATTAATAATCTTATTAGGATTAGGTAATCATCCTAAACCTTATTAGACAATTTCATGCTTATTGCGAAAATGTCTAGCCATGTAATCAAATGCACGTTTTTAATTACAATGTTGATCCGCAATGCTTGTTTTACTTATTTTATCATAATTATTGCTTTGCAATAGTTTTATTATTGTAAATTTAAATCATTATGTCACTTATCTAGTTAACATAACAAATTATGATTAGATATTTAGTATTATTTAATTATACTAAGTAATAAAGCAGTTATTAAATTTTTCCAATTAATTTTGAATATAGAAATATACATTTATTTCTCATTCTTGTACTGTTATCCCAAAACATCATTGTTCAACCACTTCATTGATTAATAATTAATTAATTTTTTCATGTTTATCATTACTATAAATATCATTTAATAAATCGATTAAATGACATCATACATACAAATAATTAATCAAGTTTAAATTATTTCATAATTTTTCATAAGTAAAACAAATGAAAATAAGCACACATTATTATTTCATCTCTTAAGAATAATAAGGTATATGATAAACTCTTTATGATAATTTTATGTTTTAATAGTACAAAATTTATTTTCAAAAAGATACAATTGGCCAACGACTTTTTAAAACATCGTAAAAGAATTCTTCACTCAATAAGGAAAACACAATCCAAGTTTAATATATACATTAAATCATTGTCTACAAATCGAGTTAATCAATATATTGCATGTTCAACATGCATGTAACTATTGAACAGAAACCTTGTTCTCATGTAGAAAAATGCACCGATCTTTTTAAAGCCACTAGCAATTTTGAAATATGGAGGGCTTAAGGATCCTTGAATGTGGATGTAGATATGCGGCTGCTAAATAGATGGATCTATGATAATTTCTGCAAAACTGAAATAGATATGATTATATAGATATCTTTGGGGATGCCTAAACAATGCTATTTCCAAGAGGTTGTTAACTCCCTTGGAGGATGTCAACCCCCATGTCTAGAAAGATAGAAATAAATGATGAACCATAGATAGCATGTAGAAGTAGATAAGTATAGTATGCCAAGTAAATGGGATGACGAGGGTACTTCAAGGGCATGTGGATGACATTATGGTGCCATAAGTGGCATCGAGAAGAATAGTACGAGGATGATATGAGAGAATCTATAATGGAAGAGGTTTTTCTTCACTTCAAAACTTACTTCCAACTTGTTTTCTAAAACTTTAAAATAATTTCCCAAAATTTCCAACTTGTTTGAAAGAGGGGGGAAGGCCTATATTTATATCCTAAAGATAGGGTTAGATTAAGGATTATTAGGTAACCTGGGTTAGAAAAATTAACCCTACTCAGGTGAGTAGGGGATACCATGATTTGAGTGATTAGGTGAAATAATATATTTGATTTGATTGAGTGGGGTTCATGATTTGGGTGGTGGGGGACATGATTTGAGTGATTAGGTGAGATAATTGATTTGATTGATTGGGGTTCATGATTTGGATGGTTTTTGGTTTATTTAATTATTAGGTAGGGTGATGTGATTTGGATATTATTAGCACATAACGAGGTTTTAGGTATTTAAAGTTTATTAATTGATTAATCAAATATGTATTTTTGGTGGGAAATGGGATTCAAATGGGTAAGCCTAATAAAGGAGAGAAAATGCAGGATGAAGGGGAGGAATGATACCAATTTTTTTTGTCTACATTTTCCCCTTTTTGATCAGTGGTTTGCGTTGGGAAACCTGCGAGACAAGAAAGATGAAAAGATTGTTGATTGAGTGTTCCCCCTCAAACTTTGGATTGATGAGGTAAGGGACGTTGATCATGAGTTTGAAAGAGATAAATGGTAAAGATTGGGTGGGTGATGAAAATATGGATGAAAAAACACCAAGGAAATATGCCCATGTAAAATAGGATTGCAATAACAATGAAAAATATGACAGTGACTCCATTATCACATCAGTAGAGGACAATTGTGGTCTCAATGGAAATGGGTGACAATGTTCTATAGAATAGTGAGTGGCAAGACCACTCTAGTATGGATGTAAACCATGATGACAAATGGGTCATAGGAAAAAATCAAAGTATGCACAACTAAATGTGAAAGGTATGTGAAATCCTTTGTATGCGAGGAATCGAGTGAAAAATCATGCATCCACAAAAGGGAAAAGGATGAAAATAATGAAGCCCAAACATAGGGTAGGAAGAGTAGTTAAAAAGATGAGTTGGAATACGGATGGTGAAGTAAAATGCCCCAAGTGAGGGGGTAATAGTTTTAAAGAGATATTTTCCAAGGAAGATGTTTTTTTGATAAGAAAAGACTATAAGAAGAAATTAGAAAAAATTTGATTCATGGAAATAGGGGAAGATTACAATCAACGTTTCCCAAGAAAAAAGTAGAGAGGGCACTTGTAAGGGAAAAGGTGGTAGTGGATGGCCGTTATGGTATCCTCGAAGACAAAAATACCATGGGAAGAAATGAAGGCAGATATAGGGAGAAGATCGAAGGGCCTAGGTTACCGTGAGGAAAACCAAGGTAAATAATATGGAACAGACCACATGGAAATGCATGTGGATGGTGGGATGATAAAAAATATGGGACAATGCTGAAGACCCAGGTTATCACTAGGGAAGTAAGAAGGAAACATGAAGTAAAAAGGGGATGAAGATGATATAGAGGAAGTGAAATAAGATGAGGAGTAGAAAGGAGGAGAGGAAAACAAAGAAAATGATGTAGAAGGAAGGAAACCAAGAATGGAGATATTCAATGAAGAGTGAGAAGTATCAGGAACATAAAGAGAAGCTAAGGGGAAGGAATGGCATACATTGGAAAATATGTGGAGATGTGTGAGATGAGGACAAGTTGATGACGAGAAAATAGATAGAGTGTGTATGATGAAGATAGTAAATAAATTACCTTGCCTCTTGCCGTGATAAAGTGTTGTTTGACCTAATGACATTACCTTGCCTCTTGTCATGACTGTTTATCCTAACCCAAACTTTGGTGTATCGGAACATACCTAAATGTTCCTACACTGAACCGCATCATGTTTCCGACCATATCCTCTACCTTGGATACCATAATCACCATAACCTTGTTTGGATGAACCTATCGACCTTAGATAATGTAGATTTTGCATTCTCTTCAACCTGGTACCGTGCTGCAATTTATACGTGTGTGTGCGTTTGACTGTTACTACCTTTGACCTTGACCCATTACCTGGATTAACCAATTAGACCTTTACCCCTTCACACAAAGTTTCCCACGTTCCTCTACATCCCATTCACCTTTTATTAAACCACTCACCGATTTTTACTTCTACCTCATCAGCCCTGGTTTGAGGGGATCACCTTCACCCACACATGGGGCAACCACATCTTATTTTTTTCATCATTTCTTACCAATACAAGCTACACAATAAAAAGGGGGAAAATGTAGACACCAAAATTGGGTCACACTCCCCTTGGTCCCTTGTCAAATAACCAACTCAAACACACTCACCTAACCATGGCCCCTTTCACCCCACTCTAATATTAATTTAATTAATTTAATTAAATTAATCCATGTCCTCACAATATTTATTATTTAATTATCCTAATTAAGATAATTCCCACACCACCACCTCACCTAGCCACCTCACCCCAAATATATTCTTAGTATGTTGCCATAACTAACTAAGACCTAAATAAACCCTAAAAATCAAAGCCTACATTCCCTCTAACCACATTCCTGCCCATTAGAAAAGAAGCTTCCATTCTAACCTACAAAAAGAAACTAAGAAGATCCAAGAAATCAAGAAGATCTACCCATTTTAGTAAACCTAGGAAATCTCACCTAATCGACGTCGGTCAACTCGAAACCATTGTTGGTTACCTTTTAATTCCCTTTTGTAACCTTTTTCAAGGTTGGCACATTCAGAGAGCAAGAAACGAGGCCAGAGCTACATGTAAGCGGAACCAACATTCGCACATGCATCCGAACATCCACAACCAAAGCATCGAAGTGACCACAGAGCCATTTTTCATTCAAGGGAGCATCTTGGGAAGCACCATTACCACACTAAACTCCATCCATATGATCATCTTCCATTGCCATCTAGCCATCAAGCTTAGATAACAGAGTAGTATACCTCCACCAACTTGGTCTAATACATTATAATATCTTTTATTATCTCTCATTATCGATCAAGCCGCGTGCATCTCTATTTCCTCATTTCTTATCGGTTTGTAATCGGGACTTTTTTGTTATTTACATCATTACATTACCCATCCTCAATTTTTGTTCATCCCTGACCACATTTGAGACCTTTGTAACCCTCAAACCTACCCTACACCTACATTAAATCCCGAGATCAAGCCCTCTAGTCATTTTATTTTGAGTTTCCTTTACCTCGACCATACCGATGTCGGTTACCCATAACCATCACCGGTTTCACTTAAACCAACATTGGTCATACCAGACCGACGCGTCATCTCTTTTTTGTTACCCTCGGACCAAGAACCGAGCCCTAATTCACCTCTAAATACCCAAAATAGCCCAAAACTAGAACCTAACCAGTACTGTGTGTCTAATAGAGACCTCACCCTTCAGATTCAATCATAGCTTAGCTTGTTGTGAATGAATTTGCTTATTATAATCGAATGAGATACCTAAATAATTTTAAATATAGTATGATTTCATTTATTATTAATATTGAATTGTTTTAAATAGTGGATTGACAACCTTTTAGGGAGTATCACACTTTCTGGAACTAGCATACGGTAGGCAGTCCATTGTATATACTATTTAACTCCTATTTGGTGGTCTTGTTGTTTATTTCAAGTAGTTCCTCCTAGCCAAAAGGAAGCTCTCATAATCAGTTATGGATCAATAAGTCATACGTGCACAACAACCTTCAACCAGCTTCAATAGGTATTTCTCCTAGCCCTTTTACCCTTATCTATTTCATCACATTCTAAGAAATTATCTAAGAATCAAGTGAAACAAAGGGTTCTAATAGTGGGAAAAAGAATGAAGGAATGAAGAATTGGGAGAAATAATGAAAGAATGGGGAAATGAAAGAGAACAATGCTTATTTTTAAAGGAGGGGGAAATCCTTCCCTATTTCTACCTCTAGCTTTTCCTGTATCAACCTCACTCCACGCTTGCACGACAAAGGTCTCTGACTAGGAGCTCACCTACTCAAAACTTATTTCCTCCCCTTTGGCACTCATTGTCTCAACAATACTCTCCAATTTTTTTCCCAAGTCATCAAGTGCATCCATCCTGCGGGTGATCTGGGGGTATAATTCCTTTAGCTAGCTTTTGATCAAGCCTCGCAAGGTCTCAATAGCTTCTGAATTCTTTTCTACCTTGGCCAGGATTTTATCCCTTTCTACTCTATTCCCCTTATTCTTCTCTTGAAACTCCTTGAGTTTTGTTTCATGTGTAGTGACCAGGATGCTTTTCACTCTATCTCTATCAGCGTAATTTTCATATGCAGCTTCAGCAACTTACGCGGTGGCCTTTACCTCTGCAAGGATTTTGGTATATCGAGCAACGATCTTGACAACCTTCAGCTTCTCTTCCTTTTCGTGGCATGCAGCGCCTCTTCACAGATTCTAAAGTGAGTGGTTATCTTTCCATCGTGAGAATGTGAGTTAAGTCCTCTAGAACTGCAAGGTTGAATCATTATTTTTCTCGAGCGGTGCTTCGTTAGGATGCTTTAAAACAATAATATCTATAAGCATTTCAATTTTCTTGTGTAATCCGCACACCCTTACCTTTTCTTCTTTCAGGTTCATTCCTTAACTCATAGCGATGATAATTTCTTCTTGCTTTAATTATTTTCTCTTCTCATGAGCTCCTCCTTTTTCTTCTCCAATTATTCCTCCAGGAATCTCACTCTATCATTTATTCCAAAAATTCTTGCCTCAATCTCAACTGAAACTTTTTTCAAAGTGCATTACGACTTTCTCATGTGACAATTGTTGAGAATTATTCAAGGGATTTACTCTTTTCATCTCTGGAACCTTCATAAGCACTCTATGACTTACTTCAAACTCAATTTTATCAACATGGGACTCGAATTCCCAAGATAACATCTTTCTAGTTCATGGATATGTGCCTTCTTCATCAAACGAAGTCATAACCGTAGGAGTTTCTCTATTAGTATGGTCCTCTCGGAAGCATGAGCGTAACACCTTGCTTAGATCATTAATGTAGCCCATCCCTTTCCCTTGTGTTTCCATTATGCCCTTCCCACCTATTCACGTAACACCTTGTGAAGCTTACCTCCAAATTGGGATTCCCACCCATGATACCATATTCTTTCACAATTCTCTCTTCTTCCATTTACTTCAAAATTTCATCTATGCTCCATTTCAACTCTTTCTCCACTAAGTCCTTAATTATGCTCTCTACTTCTCTTTCTATGTATTATTCCACTTATTCCTTGGTGAGGCTTGGGGTTCTCTAATTTTGGTGCTTACCTCTTCACTCACCCCCTTGCCTTGATCATATGCTTCCTCCTTGTCATTCTTCTCTTCATATTCCTCCTCCTTAGAGTCGTGTACATTATATACTTGGATGGTCTTGAGCTCCCTCAGGCTTGTCATCATCCCTGTCACCAATGTAGGCCTCTAGGCTCTCTGTTTCCCCGAGTCTTCCTTTTCTGCCACCTTTTGCTTCTTCCTAACTGGTGATTCCAAAGTATAGGAGATTCTTCCTTCTGTTTCTCCTTAATATGTAACAACTTCCTTGGTGATTCTTCATGTGTGAGGGGCCCTTTATGCTCTAACACATCTTCTTTTGAGGTATTTTCCTTGACTGGGACTTCTTCCTGTGCGCGTAAGTGTTAGGCTTAGTGCTTGCTTCCCTCTTCTTTAGTGCGGTGATCGGAAGTGTTATCGAATTCATCATATGTAATTCATGGGAAACATACTTCTACACGTATGTGCACTTATTTGGGTATACGAGCTTCCGGCATAGCTCGTGGTGGTCTTGGTCTACCTCACTAAGTTTGAACCTTAGCCTTTTGGTCTCCTCAAACTGGTTGACCCTTTCTTGGAAGTACTGCGTGGTGAAGGAGAAAGCTAGCTTGCACCATGGACTCTTAGTCCCATCTGTTAATGTAAACTTGCTAATGCAGAAATGTTGATATACTACAAACTCTACCTCTCCATCCATGAGCATGGGAAACTACTCAAGGATCCTCCACTCTGCCCCGAATGCATTGTGCATTCACTTATACCACTTTTCTAGGAACGCCTTGTGAGCATTTGTCATGGTCTCACAAGTATATTTCTTGAACCTTTTTATGGGCAAGGGATTGTCTTCTAGATACTCCCAAATGAACTTCTCTAGCCCATTGGGCACTCCAATCTTTGAGAAGATGATGGTGAGGATAATTTTTCTGAATAGTATATTTTCTCCTTCATATGTGTTGCTTATGATCTCATCCGCAATAAAGGTGGACAAGTTATAGATGGTCCCTTCTGAGATATTCTAGCATACATTTAACCATGCCTTGTTTACTTGCATCCATATTTCTTGATCATTAAGCTTGGTGACTAAGCGTGCGGCCATCCTCATAATAGGTTCGGGGATTTCTGTGATGTCAAAGTACCGTGAACCCTTTTTGTAGTCATAAGCCTCCACAATTTCCTTTATGGCCTCCTTATCATCCAAGTCATCATCTATGGAGTCTCCTTTGCAATTCAGGCCAGTGAACTTTGATATAAGTGAGGGGTTATGCACATCTTACAACCTACAAAATAAAAGTGGTCTTCATGTACATGTGACATCAACCACTGATATAGCTGCTCGACTTGCCAAAATAAGGAAACTCATATAGTTACAACAACCCTACCTTCTCCAACTTTACCTTTACTTCATCGTTATATATTGGCATTCCATCTGGTGTCCTCTTGTTAGTTGGAAGAACTAGTTCCAACACCATTTCTTTCTCAGTAGTGCTCATGTGATGGTTGTAATCACTCATGGCCATTTATATCAAGTGTGACACCCACTCTTTCCCCAAAAATACTCCATCTGAGTACTATATTTTTGCATACCATTCTTCATTGGAGATAATGACGGTAGTGGTTTGCTTTCCTTTACCCTTTCCCTTCGTTTATTTGGTGCCATGTTTTATTTTCGGCCTACAACCTAAATCCATCCTTCTTTCTCTCGATATACTACTCTTTTCAACTCTAAGGATCCACTGTGAAGAATCCTCCTTCGTGCCATAGCTGCCAAACCCTAACTAAGAACAATTTCTTGTAGAAGACAATGTATTCTCGAAAAGAACTCTCCCCATGCCTGTACTCCTTCCACTCTGGTTTGCATATAAACCTTAGTCACACACTTAGATATTTATGATTCTTCTTCCTTTGCATAAATTTCTCTGGATGCCCTAGTTCACAAGATCTCTTTCACTTCGTAAAAGCAAGGTAAATAATAACGTGCCCGACTTCATACTTATAGTTTTTTCTCGTAAGATTCTTTGGTTAGATTGGATTTTTACACACAATAAGGTTGTAGAAGATTTTTCACGCAGGATTGGGCATGTTGGTTAGGGCTCTTAAGATTGAATTTAGTGGAAAAATATGCATTTAATGCTAAGTATGCCATTAGGTGGTATAACATTTATTGTTGGAGACGAGAAAAAGTTGAATGACCTCATGTTGTTCCCACACTCTTCATCCTTTGTACGCGGTATTTTTACAACCTTCTTGACACCACAATTCATTATCCACCATTTCCCCACGTTCTTTCTAAACCTTATGTTCTTCGTTATACTGGGTCATTCAACTTTTACTGTCAGCTTATACTTCACTTTTCACTACTCCACCCCACACTAAAATAGATGTGTGGTCCTTTATGCATACACAACAATAGAAAATAATCTGGTTATTGACGCCAAGGCACAAAACAACACAAATAGAAAGGAACAAGCAATGAGAAAAGGAAACACAAAAAAAAGCATGCATAAAGGGAAATCCTAAACTAACTAGAAATATTACATTATTTACAAACACCAGAAGGCTTATTTATAGTAGGGCTTCAACCTACTCCCATTGAAATGGCCAGTAACTTCATTACATCCAATTTTTGTAATCGACATGTGCTCAATCAAGGATATACGAGATGATGAAAGGTCCTAGCCAATGGACTTTCAACTTCCCATGATGGCACAAAAACTTGGAATCTCACAATAAGAACATCTACCTAACCTTAAAATGTTTATTCTTGATATGACGATCATATCGGAATTTTGTCTTTCATCTAATTACATCAACTTATCAATCCTCTCTTCCAGTTGCTTTTTCATCATCCAATCCTCCTACATGCGCTATACACAACGATGGTAACATGAATTCAATGGAAAATAGCTTCCATGTAAAACACCAATTGAAACAAAGTGTGGCCTTGTTCAACCTCTTGTATCTTATTTTGTATGCCTATAGAACGGTTGATACTTTTTCATCCCAATATTGTCTTTTTTTGACATCACGATCTTGGTCAACATGTGACTTAGTATTTTGTTAAATTCCTCAACAGTTCCATTCACTTGAGGGTGATAAGGGGTAGTCTTGTGATGGGCCACCATAAACTCTGCTAATAGAATCCTAACCATTTCATTGAGAAAATGTGTACCCCTATCACTAGTAAAGAGCAAAGGACATCCGTACCTACTGATTATATTCTCCCATAAAAATCTAGTAATTGTCATTGTAGTGCAATCCTTTGTAGGCATTGCCTCTACCCATCTTGTCAAGTAATCTGTGCAAGTAATGATATACCATGAACTAGTCCTTCAAGTAGCTAACCAAATTGGCCCTACAAAGTCAATTTCCCATTTTTCAAATGGTTCAAAGATCAAGCTATTGGTTGCGCAGGAATTTCATCCCTCTTTATAGGTTTTCCAAGGTGCTAGAAATGGTCACAAGCCTTGTAAAACTCAATACAATCCTGGTAGATGGTTTCCCACCAAATCCTTACCATTAGAATCTTCCACGTGGTAGCATTTCCTGCATAGTATCCTCATGTAATCCAACCATACACTTCCTCCATAATCACCACATGCTCATGTTCTAATATGCATCGGCATAGAACAATCTAATCACATTCTAACTTATATAGATCTCCACTAATCAACATGTAGGGTGCGACACGTATCACTACATGTATTTGCCACACCAGCCAAGAATACAACGATATCTTTGAAGTCTGAGGGCATGCACCATAACCTAATAAGTTCCATGTCCGACATGGTATACTCAATGCTTTGCATGTCCTCCCCTGAGTCAATCCTTTATAAGTGATCAGGCCTTGAATTACTCTTCCCTAGTTTTACAACCACCGTGAACTCAAAATCTTGGAATAATATGACCCAACAACATATGCACCCTTACAAAACAGGCTTGTTCACCAAGTATTTCAATGCCATGTGGTCTGTATAGAATATAAAAGGTGTTTCCAATAGGTACTTCTTGAACTTATGCAATGTGTAGATCATTGAAAATGCCTCACACTTAGTAGTGGTATAATTCTATTTTTCTGTGTCAACTTCCTACTTGCAAAACACAAGGGGTGATCAATAATCTCCTCACTAGGTTGTGCTAGTACTACTCCCATGGATGTTCCTAAGGCATCAACATGTACATGGAAAGGCTTATCCCAAGAAGGAAAACATAGTATGAGAGCAATGAGAAGTTTATCCTTCAAATTGTTAAATGCCTTCTACTACACCTCTCCCCAATGAAAGGAACTCTTGTGCTTTAGTAATTCATCCAAGGGCACAAATATCTTGGTATACCCCTTGATTAATTTCCTATAGTACCCTATATGTCCAAGGAATCCATGTACTTGTGTTGTGATTAGTAGGCTCCCCCAATCCCACAATAACTAAAAATTTGGCGGAATCCACTAGTAGGCCTTCCTTACATATAATATGTCCGAAAAGGGTTCCAAATGGAGTAGAAAAGACAAATTTATTAATGTTAAGGGATATACTCAACTATCGACATCTTTCAAACATCAGCCTCAAATTTTCGAATGGTCCTTCACTAGCTTATACTTCGTCCATTAATCCAAATAAACTTGAAGAAATTTATGGATAAAGTCCTGGAATTCTTGTACTACGATGTGCAAGAACACAAAAAGCACATTCTTTAATCTAAAAGGCATGGCCATATAGGCAAAGATTCCCCACTCAGCGGTGAAATTTTTCTTTCTCTGGTCTTCCTTTGCAATCCTAACTTGGTGATACCCTGAGAACCCATTCGTGAAAGAGTAGACCTCGCACCCAGCTACTCCATCTAGAATCTCTTTAGTAAAGGGGGTTAGGAAAGGATCAATGACACATACTACATTCAGGTCCTTATAGTCAACACATATGCTTATTATTCCATCCTTTTTTATACTAATTACCATTGAGCTTATCCATTCTGATTCCTCCATAACCTCAATGATACTAGATGCTATCATCTTGTCTATTTCCTCCTTGAACCGTACGCGTAAATCTGGATTCATCTGATAAGGCCTCTTCTGAACTAGGTGCACACCTTCCTTTAACTTGATCCTCATCTTCCACAAGGAATGTTGGATGCCTTTGAGTTCATGGTACCCATGAGGAACCAAATCTTGGAACTCGTGCAATAGATCAATGACCTTTGAAACTTCTTTTTCTGACCAATAGTCCCCAATGATAACTTCCTTAAGTTCTAGCTCTTTCCCAATGTTAACCTTATTTATTTTCAATGGATCATGGTAGACATGTTATCGCTCATTAGCATTATCTATTACTTCACACGTACCTTCAAAATGGTTAGCATCCAAATTTTCCATCTTTTCACCATTTATTACATAGACCATTTTTCCTTTTTCCTTTTCAATACATGCACATTCAAGATGTATTTCTTCCGATTCTTCTTCATTGAGATGCATTTCCAAACAAGGATGTTGGGCCTCTAAAATATTGGCTAAGTATAAGAAGAAACATGGGCATGCAAGGCCTATTTGAAGAAGGGTGCCCAAGGTGAAAGTGCGCAGGACAAGGTTTTAAGAGGGTTTAGTAGAACCAATGGCACATGCGCGTAGGGCGGAGAAAGGTTTTGGGACTTAGCCATATTTGGCATATCAATCGAGAACATGAGGAAAGCATAACTCCGACTAGGCATGCAGAGTGGATAAGGTTCCATCCTGACAACTTGGAGCCCATGAAAGGAATATACCTTACAATAGAATATTCCAGAAGATAATCATGGCGAAAGATGGAGAGATCGAGTCGAAGGAGCATGCTCCCATTGAGGACCACTTGGACACTTGGCCACCGAGATACAACTTTAGAAAGGCATGGAAATTCTTGTTGCGGCTATAAATACAAGTGCCTGATAGAGAAAAAGATATAGAATGGGAAAGAGGCGAAGCTATGCAGAAATATTGTGAGAGTTCTATGGGTTGGGCTTAGAGGATATGTAGGAGTATGATGTATCAAGGGGATGGGTCTGAATATTTTTCTTTATACTATGAGGGATTAAGTCCAGCTTCGATGCATGACTTTGGTCTGCACTGTTATATAGATCTATAATTGCCTCACTGAATGTAATGTGGTTACCAAACGTACTTAATATGAATATATGTGGTTCTAGTTTTACTTATATCTATATGGATCAGTTTTATATATATTTCATATGAGTGGGTGTAAACCCTTATGTATTTCCTTTCTATTATGATTCAGATCTATATTCTCGTAATGCTTTTCTTATCTGAATGAATACATTGGTCTAGAATCCCATTCTGAGCTCTAAGATAAATGTATGGTTCATTTCCATTCTCTTCACTTAAGTTTCTATCATTAATAATGAATTCTAACATAAATCACATAAAGGAGGTGCTCGGCACTCGCACGTACCCTCGGTGAGCACCCAACGCGCACTAGGTGATAGGCCGATGTGCATGGGATTTCCTCATTCTTTGAAAGGCATAAAAATGAATACAAAGGCTCAACAACAACTCTAGTAGCCTATCTTCTATTATAGAACTATCTCCCATTGTAAAGTGCTTGAAAACTTGCAACACCTTATCCATTGATGGCTTAGTACTCTGATACTCAAAATATTTAATGAGATCAGTCGTTAACTCCTGCCAATTCCTCATCTAACGATGTGTATTTGAGTGGATATACCATACATGCACACAACCTTGTAAGGTGGAATATAACTTATGCACCCATAACAAAGGTGGTAATAATTATGTGCCCTTCATCCAGGCCTTCTGACAAGCTTGGATATAGAATGAGGTAGGATCCTTGTCATGATAGTCCTGTATGAAAGTGAGAGCATTTATTCTAGAGAACCTTACAAAAATGTGACTCTTACCTCGTGCCATTCTAGGAGACTCTTGCGATGAGTTTCCTACCAACACGCTGCAGCTTCTGAGAAATTTATAACTAAGCATGCTTCTCCTCTCGTCTTCATTTTTCAATTGAGCCTCCATTTCTTGTAATAAATCATTAGAGATTTCCCCTCTAGAGTAACTTGGTAGCTTCTTTCTTCCTAGGTTCTTGACTAAGAACACCTTTGTCACCCTTGTTACAAATCCTCTCAATTATTTCCCAATCAACTCATAAGTCCCGTGCAACCAATTCTCACATACTATGCTAGTTGTATCACTCATCGATTGAGCATCTTCAAATTGGATGACTCCTCCCAGTAGGATGAATTACCTCATAATATTTGATGGAACATCCATAGATTCTATCAAGGACTTGTTATCGAAATAACTCTCCCGCTTATCTGGATAACTTATATTTTCATCCCAACTCTGGTGTTTCACATTTTAGGTTGCACGCACTCAAGATTGTTCTTTTAAAAACCTTGGCACGATTCTTGTCCCTCTGCATGCCCTTACGTGCCTTCTTTATCCTTTTGCATTCTTCTATCTCCTTCCATTTTCCCTCGCATGCCTTCCTCCTGCGCAACCACTTTCTCTCCTATCCTGTTGTGCACTCCTTGCACGCACCTCTGTAGAATTACCTTCTAATAAGCTAAGTCCCTAGAATTCATCTTGTGTGCTTACCTGAGACTTTGTTCTTTTGCACATCCTCTTTTTTTTTCTCCACCACGTACCTTCCTTTAGCTGAATGCCCGTGTCTTGTTTTCATACTTTCCTTCTGCAAGTATGCCTTCCTCTCGCGTGTGATCCTCTGCACCTCCCCTCTGTTTTCATTTCACATGCTTGCTCTTCCTTTCTCCATGCACATAACACACCCCCTTCACCTCTATCTACTTTCCTCTCATGCCTCTTTCTTCCACTTCTCCCTTGCGCCCACATTCTCGCGTATTCACCTTCCTTCCACATGTCAACCCGATGCTCCTTCAAAGGAAAAATATTGAGTGGGTTTCTAAATGAGCATGGAGCCTCCACGCGTCTAGTTTCATAAAAGGACAGGGTCGGGGTTGAATAGTCAAAGCATTGAGATAGGCCAGTGGAGGGTGCCAAGTGTCAACATGACACTAATTCAAGAGAAAATTTCGGGAGAGTTTCCAAACAAGTGCTAGGATGCCATGTATCAGCCCGATGCAACTTCAAAAGTGAAATAAAAATGCTTCCCTCGGACATGTGCCAGCCCTCCACGTGTCATGTTTCAAAATGGGGGCCTATTCAGTTTGTTGGTTCCCGCCATTTTGTATGAACCCGATTCAAATTTCAAATGAGCATATATTTTGGCTTAGTGCTCAAAATATGACAAATATAGCACTATTGGAAAGATCTCAGCCTCGTCTATGCCATGGAGATATGAAACTTTAATTTTGGAGAGGTTAGGTGGGAAAAAATGAAGAAACATCTTCGTGCCATTAATACAGGATCTATTTTCCCCCAACAACTAGATCATATTTGATCTGATCCACCATTCCTCCTCCTTCGAGGCACCGAACAAGTAATTTATGTAGACATGAAAGATTTGGGGTGGATTTGCAGGCATTTATCGTTGGTTTTGGTGGTTGAAGATTTGAATCTGAGTTTCCCTCCCTTTCTCCTTATTTTCTCTCCTTCTTCTTCTATAAATAAAAAAGTTTTACTTTGTAAAAAACATGCCTCCTTGTTATAACTGCACCATGCCAAAATGGTGTTCAACTTCCCATGGTTCTCAGACCTTGGTGTGGTCTGCTGATGTTTACTCACCTCCTGTCATGAATGTAAATGATTGTGCATTCCTTAAGAAATAAAACTACGTTTTGTGGAACTCTTGTCTTCCCTCTCTCATTTTCATTGCATCTTGCCTATTTTTTTACATTTTCTGACATGCTATACACACTCCTCTGCCTAGAGTCCCCACATTCATATGTTGTGCACGTTGGAAGGCTGATCTTGTGTGTTGATCTCGTGGCACACAATGTCCGCGCCTCTTCTCCCACACCCTCTTTGTTTCCTTCACCGTTCATAGAAAGAGATCGATCCTTTGCTTCCGGCGTTATCTCCTTCCTTAGATTAGGATTTCCCCTTTCTGCACATCCTTCTATCCTTGGTCCCTTGGCATGTTTAGTCTAGGATTTGCTTTCAGATTTAGGAGTAGTAGTAACGTTAGAGGTAAGTAGAGGAACCGGCCTTCTCCAGAGATCCATCCCAAGCGTGCAAGGTCCCACAACTTGGGGATGGTTCCATTTTGGTCTTAGACACCTTGGCCCTTTTCGAGATCCGAGATGTAGGTGCACGTCTAACCAACCAATAGTTTCTAGCATGCTTGGTGGGACCAGATTGAAGAGATTTACTTATTTATCTGAGAAAGTTTGATGTGTAATTGTTGAGATCCAGCCTTTGAAGTTATTTTTTCAACACATCTGGTGACTCCACTTTGATTCAATTCACCCATTATCTCATGTATAGACCAATCTCCCCTCATTCCTCAATTCATTTCTCCTTTTTCACCATTCCACATTCCTCTTTTGAAGTTATGTAGTCATGAATTATTTCCCATGCCATGGGATTCTCATTTTAGCAAGCAAAACTATTTCCCTCCATCCTCCGCAGCTTCAAAATCCTCCTCCAAATTAGTTTTATAAACCCCATTATCCCGAAAGTGCATACAACACAATTTTTTCTAACCAAAATGTTATGAAGAATAGGTTTATGTAGATGATGGTGGCGACTCTTTGGCCGAAGCTAATTTTGAGAGGTAAATGTAAGATACAGAGATGGACATGATGCAACTCAGATTCATAGGCTATATAAAGGAAGCTAAAGTTACCTATAAGGTCCCTTGTCCATGGGTTGGCCCTATACCAGGCTGGTTTAGCACCCAGTAGAAGTTGTACTTCATCATTAAGATGTTGCCCCAGATTACAGACTAGGTGGAAGAAATGGAGGCTCAAGAATCTAGCGTGCGGTAAACCTATCAATGGGGAAATCCTACACTACCATCCTACATCCCTCCCAATCCTCCGCAACAACTTACATCACCTCATTGCCCACTGTGCAAGTTCCTAACTTCTTTCACACTACCCCTATTGATAATTCCATCCCTTCTCCCTCACTTTCATCTCACCTTCATTTCTCTTCCATTCCCCTTCCTACGTGCACCTCTTCTCCTCTTGTGTGTGCACCTTCCATCCCTTCTGTGTCCATCCTCCCATTTTCTTCCTCGAGTCCCCTCTGTCTAGTTGTACCATAAATGAACAACCCCCAACCAATGCGCCTCTCCCAACCAACATCATCATGTTCGATGACTGCAAGACAGTTGAAGAATGGCGTGAGTCATGCAACTCTGATTGGGAAGAGGAAATCATATAGGTGCCTGTTCCAAAGGAGAACCAGTTAACTCTAGAGGGCGCAGTTGTGGAGGAGGACCATATAATTTCATATGCTCCAAGTGTGAAAAAAGCCACAAGAGAACCTTCAGTTCTTCCTCCCACTCCATCCCCTTCAAAATCTAATGTTGAAGAATATTTTGAGATTTCAAACTTCATGTTTGAAGATGAGGGGGACCATGGTGAGAAAATTGCAAATCCAGAGGACACCATGGAGGAGGTCAAACACATGCAACAGGAAAACAAGGAGGAAAATTGTCTGTTAGACTTGGAAGATTGCTTTGATGGAGAGGATCCCATGGAGATCACATCATTTTCTCCTCCATCATCCACCTTCCAAGCACACAAGCCTACTACCATGAAGGAGAGAGTTCAAGGACAACAACCTACACTTCATGACAACCCTCTGGAACCAAGGTTGGAGGATCATAGTCTTCCATGTTCTTCACAAGAGAAGGAAGGAAAAGGGAAAGAGGATGTCATCATCTCTCTCACACCATCCACCCAGAAAGTCTAAGAAAATATCATCTGTGGGATTGAGATTCAAAGCAATGGGAAAACCATAAGGATCATACCATGCCCAATAAGATATCTAGCTAGCCTAGAGCCAAAAATAGAGTTTCCACCGGTTATGCTCATTTTAGAGCATGAGGTAGAGCTTCAGCGTGCCAAAGGTCGTAGTAGCACCTCCCAGATCCAAGTACAAAACAACTCCAGGAGGTGTATGTTATGTTTTTGATACTTTGAGGAGGGTGAAATGCCATCAAGAAGGAGGTTTTTCACTCTTATTCCCAACCATGTTCAACACCAAATCAATTACATGGTCACAATTTGTAAGGAAGGGAAGCTACTTCTCCCTTCTTGTTGCAGGTTTTACTTGAGTGCCCCTTACCTCTGGTTAGTTTAGGTTTGATTTCAGTAACACAAGTTCTCACGTACACTCTGCATGATCCATTTGGGACATGTATGATTTTAAGCTTTGTACATAATGTTGTGCTTCTTTTTGGTGTGCTCCCTATGGTTCCTTTCCTTTCCTGTCATGCCCGCGTGCCCCATTTGTTACTTCTTGTGATGACAGGTTCAATTTTGGTAGAAGAAGTTCCAATGGTCGCTGCATAGCTTCCAATCTCATCAATCAAATTTAGAGTATCTTTATATGAGAGTGTCAATTTAGTTCAGAGTTTAGACAGAGCTTCAAGTGACTCCAGGGTGTTCTTCAAGTTACAGACCAGATCTTCAAGATTAGTGCCTGACTTCATGCCTAATGGATGCTTCTAAGGCTACTGGTATTTTCATCTACTAGGAAGATGGCCCTCAAAAGTCACCAAAACTGTTATCTAAATAACTCTCCTAGTTATCTGGATAACTTATATTTTCATCCTGACTCTAGTGTTTCACATTTCAGTTGTACACACTCAAGATTCCTCTTTTAAATGCCTTAGCACAGATTCATGTCCCTATGTACACCCTTAAACACCTTCCCGCTCCTTTTTGCATTCTTATAGCTCCTTCCATTTTCCCTCGCATGATTTCCTCCTGTGTGCCTACTTTCTCTCCTATTTCGTCATGCACTCCTTGTGCGCACCTCGTAAACTTACCTTCCAATCAGCTACGTCCTGGCATTCCCGTTATGCACTTACCTGACTCATTTCTTTCACATGTCCTATTTTCTTTCTTCCTCAAAGCACACCTTACTTTAGTTGAATGCACATGTATTGTTTTCATACTTTCCTTCGAAAGTATACCTTCCTATCACACGCACTCCTCTGCACCTCCCCTCTAGTTCCCTTTCATGCACTTGTTCCTCGTCTCCCCACACACATAGTACGCACCCCTCTTCGCTTCTATCTACTTTCCTCCCACACCTCTTTCTTCCACTTCTCCCTTGTGCCCACATTCCGCGTGTTCACCTTCTCGCCCAAGTGTCAACCTGATGCTCCTTCAAAGGAAAAATCCTGAGCGGGTTTCTAAATGAGCGTGAAGCCTCCATGTGTCTGGTTTCATAAAAGGACAGGGTCGGGGTTGAATAGTCAAAGCATTGAGATAGGCCAACAGAGGGTGCCAAGTGTCAGCACAATGCTAATTCAAGAGAAAAATTGGGGGAGGGTTTCCAAACAAGCACCAAGCTACCATGTGTCACTCAACACAACTTCAAAAGTAAAATACAAGGGCTGCCCTCAGACATGCGCTAGCCCTCCACATGTCTGGTTTCAAAAAGGGGGCCTATTTTGGTTGTTGGTTCCCACCATTTTTACGGACCCGATTCAATTTTCAAATGAGAATATATTTTGGCTTAGTGTTGGAAATCGACAAATTTCACACCATTGGAAAAATCTCAGCCTCGTCTATACCATGGAGATCTAAAACTTTAATTTTGGAGAGGTTAGCTAGGAAAAAATGAAGAAACATCTTTGTGCCATTAATACAGGATCTATTTTCCCCCAACAACCAAATCAAATTTGATCGATCCATCATTCCTCCTCCTTTGAGGCACCAAACAAGTAACGATGTAGACACACATAGATTTAGGCCATATTTACGAGGCATTTATCACTGGTTGTTGGTGGTTGAATATTTGAATCTGAGTTTCCCTCCCTTTCTCCTTCTCTTCTCTCCTTCTTCTATAAATAACAGAGTTATGCTTTGTAAAAAACATCCCTCCTTGTTGTAATGACACCATGCCAAAATGGTGGCTAACTTCCCATGGGTCTTAAACCTTGGCATGGTCTCTACAATGTTTTCTTGCCTCCTGTCGTGAATGTAAATGACTGTGCATCCCTTAAGCAATAAAATCATGTTTTATGGAACTCTTATCTTCCCTCTCTCATTTTCATTGCATCTCACCTCTCTATTTGCATTTTATGGCATGTTGTGCATACTCCTCTACTTGCATTCCCCACATTCATGTATTGTGTGTGCTAGAAGGCTGACCCCATGTGTTGATATGTGGAACACATCGTCCATCCTCTTCTCCCACACCTGCTCTATTTCCTTCACCGCTTGTGGAGAGAGATCGACCCTTTCCTTCGGATCTATCACCTTCCTTAGCTTAGGATTTCCCCTTTCTACACATCCTTCTATCCCTGGTCCCTTGGCATGTTTAGTCTAGGATTTGCTTTCAACATTAGGAGTAGTAGTAGCATTAGAGGTAGGTAGTCAAATTGGCCTTCATGGAGATCCTTCCCAAGCACGTAAGGTACCATATCTAGGGACAGTTCCATTGTGGTCTTAGACACCTCGGTCCTTTTCGAGATCCGAGATGCGGTGTACTTCGAGCAACCAACAGGACTTCATCTCCTAAGGGCTCTGTATAGGGCACAAATTTTCCATTTTTCATGGGGATGATGACCCATTCCTCCTTGTTCTCAAAATTTATATAGCCCTTTTTAAACCACGAGTTAGCATTGTTCTTGTAACACCAAGGGTGCCCAAGTAATACTCAAAAATTATCCACCTCGGTGAGCACCAATACTTCAAAGTCCCCAGTGAACTTGGCCCCTTGAATAGTGATAACCACATCTTTCAAGACTCTAATGGGCATTGCCTTTGTCTTGTTCACCATATACAACACATTTGAAGATGGCTATAATGTGGGCCTTCCCATTTGATGTCATGCATCCAAGGTGAGAACATTGACCTATGCTCTTGTGTTGACGAGGATATTTCTTAGAAGCCACCCATCAATAATTGCATTCAATGTAATCTCTTTATCATAGTCAAGGTTGTGAGGAGGAAGGTTTACATGCAAAACCTACCTTTCGTGCTCTACTTCAATTCATGGTAACTTCTCCCATAGCCATTATCCTAGCAAGGGAATAATATTCTCTTGCCTTAACATTTTACACACTTCCCTGACCTCATCCAGATACTTTTGCGGAGCCTCGACATTCTTCCTTTACTCTAACCGATTTGTTTGCTCCTTTAGACATTGGATTTCCCTTGCAAACTCTAAATCACATCCATAGTCTCTTGATACACTTCCTTCTAATGATTAGGGTCTGGATACTTCCCATGTACCACTTTTTCCCTAACAACTAGTTTCTATCTTGGCATCTCCCTTGCGTACATAACTTCTACTCATGTTGTCATTGGTACGGAGTTCTAATATTGATTCGAAACACTCTTGGCATCCACTGAGGGTCGGCCTTATTTATACTCACCATCCCAACACCTTTGTATTTCTAGTGTTGTTGGATCATGTGCTCAAATAACTCAGGCATTCCTCGTACTTTTTTTCTACACTATGAGCAATGTAATAGGTTAGGACACTCATGCTTATAATGCTCTGTAGACCCACAATTATAACAGTTCCCCTTGGGAACTAAACTCTTCATACGTAATGGTTAATGTGACCAAGAAATCCTCCACAAAAACCTCTTCCACGTGCTCCTCCATCTGTGTTCCCTTCATAGTGATGATCATCATCCTTGGAACTTCTTGCAAGACCAAAGATGGCACACACTAAGATCAATAACATCATGAATCAAGTCAATCGGTTTGTAACCCTTGGTATCATGGGTCGTAGAGGTAGAGATCTTGCAATAGCAAGAAGAATTCTTATGGATTACGTGATGTAGTAGAGGAAACCTATTTGCATCATGATCCCCATAGAAAATCTTAGAGTCTACTTTCATGGCACGTACCATCTTCCAAGGAAAATATCCTTTCGCAATACATTCCTTCAATTATTTTATAATTTAGGAACAATAATTCAACACGTATTCAAGTTTTACAATTCATCCGATAACATCATAACCATGTGGATCTGTAAAGGCCCATTAGATCTACCTTATCCCCTTTATCACTCTTTCGAGCGTACATAGTTATTAGATCTACCTGATCTCCTAATCATTGTTTTATCCAAGTGTACATAACTTGTATGTAATTATTTAACCTTTTACTAGGTTTGTGAACTAATGAAGTTCCAAGTGTTTTCCTAAAATTTAGTTACTAATTTTCATCCGGTGTCTCAGTACATTTTATTGGAATCCAATGATCTAACAGTGTATCCAAATAGTACACCACTTAGGCTAGTGTTTTCAATAAATACTTTGCATGCTTAGTTTATTGATTACACAATGTCACTCAAAAATTGTTTTATCACCGCATCGTCATTTCACACACGATTATCTAAATCCCATATTAACAATCATAATGTTTTAATATAACTTGTTAGGAAGGTTTGAAACCTTGGTCTCACCTCTCGATTTGAGTGTATGCTAACTATTACAACTTAGGAAGCCTATGGGAAATGTAATGGTTACTCTTAGAATTACATCAAAAGGTAAACATTACCCTTCCTGTAGCCATCCTCGGATGGTACAATTAGAGCACATTCAAATCAAAAGGCAATATTTAGATTACATAGCTACTTAATGTGTGAGATGATTAGAATTCAAGAGTTTAGGTCATATTATAATGTTGATGACAAACATCAATAACACATTCATGAATGTTGTTATATGTTTTCAAACTCTTAAGGTCACTTTATGAATTGTGTCATTATGTATCATTTCAGATTAATCATCTTATTAGGATTAGGTAATCATCCTAAACCTTATTAGACAATTTCGTGCTTATTGCAAAAATGTCTGACCATGTAATCAAATGCATGTTTTTAATTACAATGTTGATCCGAAATGCTTGTTTTACTTATTTTATCATAATTATTGATTTGCAATAGTTGTACTATTGTACATTGAAATCATTGTGTCACTTATCTAGTTAACATAACAAAGTATGATTAGACATTCAATATTATTTAATTGTACTAAGTAATAAAGTAGTTATTAAATTTTACCAATTAATTCTAAATTTAGAAATATACATTTATTTCTCATTCTCGTACATGTTATCACAAAACATCATTTATTTAAGGAAATCCTTAAGTAAGATAGGTATGTGGTGGAAGTGGTTAAGTAAGATTACCAAACTGAAGAAGAAGAATACATCATGAGAAGAAGTAAGTGATTGATGAAGTTGGTTGGGAGAGGGTATGATAAGATGGATCAAGGGGAACACTTAAGTGAATTTTCTATATTGTGAGAGTGTGTAAGTAAGATTACCAAGAATAAGACAGTATACTAGGAAGAATGATAAAAGAGTGAGTGGTGTATGCCAAAATGGAACAAGAGAAACAAAGTATTATGACATGAATGGATCGAGGAACATATGCAAGTGTTGATAGAGAGTGTATGCGGAATCCTTAATTTGGATTCCTACGTGGTGAGAGTGATGATGCAAGAATGTCAAGTGGAAGAGTTGGAGTGAAAAATAATTTTGTGGTGATGATTGTAGTCGATAGAAGAGGATATGGTGAAGGAGTTTCTATAGCAGAAGTTCTTCGAAAGGGGGTATATCTCAAATAAGAGTCCTAAACTATATGGATGGTTAAGTAAGATTGTCAAGCTGAAAGTAGAAGAGTGAAATGGAAGAACACAAAGTGGTGAAGAGGGACATGAATGGTGAGAAGGTTAATATGGAGATAAGTGGTGATGAGTGGAAATGAGGAGTGAGGATGAATGGATTAAATATAGGGTGACCATGGTGGGGGATGAGAAGTTGCTTTAGATAACGAATGCTACTTGAGAAAGATCCTCAAGTAGGATTCAGTAAACTACAACGAAGATCAAGTAGAATTCCCAAACCGAAAAGTGTATGAGTGAGAGAATTAATAGATATTATAGCGATTTATGGAATTAGGGATAATGGTAAGATATGCCATATTTAAAGGTAAATAGATAGATATATATTACATGGTTTGAAAGTTGATTCTTAAGAATACGATTTTTATAAAATGTGACCTTAACGAGATAAATGATACATAATCATATCAAAGGTAATATAGGGAAATGATACTTCAAAAAGATTAGAGGTAAGCGAGGAAAGGTACCACTCAAGGCATTGCAATTATAACCAATAGCATGTGTTAATACATAGCCAATGATAGTTAGTTATATCAAAATACCATGAGGGAAATATGGATGAAATATTCTCATAAAGATGATGTTGACACGAAAAAGGGTATTCTAGATGTAACTTGCATGTGAGAAGAGGGTTCTCCATAGGTGGTTGTTCCTAGAACGATGCCCCATCTCTAGGAAGGGGGAAGATGCAAACTGATCAATGTGAGAAGTCTGCAATGCACATGAGAAAGATTATCAATGTGAGAAGCTTTACGAGGATGCTATGATATATAAAATGTTGATCAATAAGGGAATCCCTTGTTGTCATGATACAATAGATTAGCCATCCTTCGAGGGTATGGTCTAATTTTTTCTTTTGCTTTTGGATTTTTGACTTTGTCTTTTAAATGGCATGATAATATATACATGATAGCTATCCTTCGGAGGAGTAGTTTATACTTATTATATACTTTTTATGAAAAATTTTCCTTGAGGATCTGTATTTTGTAAGATAACATAAGGTAGGAGTATCCATAATTGTGAATCTTTTTATTTTTGTGTTTATTTTTTTATGGGGAAGAGCTGGGTATAGCTAGGTAGACCACTTAGAAGGGGATGGTGATCATAGAAGTGACACCCTTGGAATTTTTTTGTATTTTCGATAGGTAGATAGGAGGATGATGGATGTAATGATTGCGGAGTTCTCACCAACAATGGAGAACATATCCATAAGGAAAATTCTATGGAAAGAGCCATGGTTCCCATATTTAAGGTTATGACTAGGAAATTGATGGTGGGCCACATAATTCCATATCATTACGGTGATAGATGGAAGAGGTTCAAGATGGATGAATGATCTAAGGATATAACTAAGTGCTCATTGGTAGATATGCTAACAATAGAATGGGCATAAGTGTAATTCATTGAGAGATTAAATCTCAGGTTTACTAGCAAGGGAAGCCAAATGATAAACCCCAAACCCACACTTATTTGTGATAATGTAAGGTCCAATCTAGTTGCACTAAGGATGATAGGATACGATGATATAGATGAGTGAAGATAAAAATTATGTGTTATCCTTGAGGAAGTGAAGAAAATATGTGCCCCTAATGAGGAAAATAAATGGCCACAAAGGTGGGCCTCTTATTAGGAGAAATGGTCATCCAGGAAGGGAAAATATGACCATGGCCGTGGAATTAGGACGAGAGGATAAATTAGATGAAATCTAATAGGTAAAGTATGTGAAAAAATGAAGTGAAATAAATATGGCACCCCACAAGAAGGGACATGTATGGCCACAACAGTGGACTTAAAATGAAAAACATGGTCCCTCAAGGGAGAGATGAATATGGCCACAAAAGTGGGCTTTAAAAAGACATGAAGATCAAGACTAATTTGGATTTAATATTGGATGAGATTAAATAAAGGGATGTCAAATGTTAATTCCCCCAAAATCAAGGGAGTTTTATGGATGGATAAGAGATATAGTGATGTGGAAGGGATGCTAAGGACGAGGGGAGGTTGTCCTCCTAGTGAGAGAGGTTATATCGTAGGAGTTTAGATAGGATTGTTTTAGATTTGGATTGGATAAATGGTTGGAGACTAAAAGGGTGATTGGTAAGATAAACAATATCGATGAACAATGAAGGACCTTCCTTAGGAGGAATGTCATGTGTAGGAGAGATGTTAAGGGATGATGTGGATGGAGGAGTCATGGGAAACCCGATGGATGGGATACGAATTGAATTAGATGTAGATGGAGAAGGATGTTATCCTTAAATGAGGAAATCATCTTTCTAATTAAGGTTATGGAAAATCATCCGAAAGGCCTTATAATGTTCATTTTCATGGCCCGAGGTACGATGATAAGCGTAAATGCAATTGGGATTGAACCACGATGGCTTTGGACTATGGGGATTGAAATATTTAATGGGAGGAAGCGTGATGGCATATATTCAAATTAAATGTCAAAAATGTTTGCGTAGGACCCAATCGAAGTGTCATGAGGAAGGAAAATCTTGTGGGTTTTGATAGAATATTTTGTCTTGGGGTGAGGGGAAGAAGTGGACATAGATCGGATGGGTGAATTAGATGTCTTAAAAGATGAATCAATTTTGAGAGGAGGGTTAGATTTTTGGATTGGGATTTATCGTTATGAGGTGTATTAGATGAAGGGTATGACCTTGAAATAGATGATGTAACATTGGATTTATAAAAAGAAGGAAGACTTGACTTCTTACGAGGATGTGTAAGAGACTGGGAATGTTTACCATGAGCCTTAGATTTTGACAAGAATATTTACCTTTGGCAGGGATGGTAATAACCTCAACTAGAGGATATAAATATTATTGTGCGAGGGCATATATCGATGGAGAAAGAGGTGTTTGTATGATGTGATTAATAAGGTCTATGTGAGAGTTGGATTGTGTTGGTTTCAAATTGGCTAATGTGGAAACAACTAGTTTTGTAGTGGGAGAATGAATTCCCTTTGTGTTTTCCTTAGATGGAGGTGTTTGGTTTATAAAATTTTCAAGGGGTGTCTTTAATAGAGTTGTTAATCGAGAGGATTTGATCAGTGTGATAGAAGGATTAGGTAAAGAATATTGGGATAACATGGGTGATGTGGCCATGGGCAAGGATATAGGTATAGGTGATGAAGATTTCCGGTAGGGGTAAGTGGATTTTTGATATGATAGATGTAGGGGTATATGAGATTGATACGGAGGTGGGTGTAATTGGGATATTTGGAGATGTGGTGATGGGTATGTTTTTGTAGTTTTGGTCAAGGGTTGAATCTAGCGAGGTTGGGGCATGATAAATGTGGATGAAGAGGTATGTCTAGTCAAATTTGATGTGGATGTGGTAAAGGTATTTGGTGTGGTCGGTATGGAAGAAAGTTTCGAAGGAGGAATTGGGATTGACTCTAAGGATGGTATAATGGTAAAGGTGGGATGGATGTAGGTAGGGTAGTCGGATCAAATGAGGGGCATGTGGTAGCCGATGGAGTATATATGAGAGGTAATGCGGTAAATGCAAGAGTAATATCAGTGTAAAAGTATGTGGGAATGGTTGTTTCATAAATGTTTCGAGGGGTAAGAATGATATGTTTGTGAATGGGGTTGATGTTGTAGGTGTGGATGTATGGATAGGTTTATTTGATGTAGATGTGGGTGAAGGAACATATGTGAGAGATGTAGGGATAGGTGTGTATGTCAATGGGGCTGAAATAGGTGCTAAGGATGAATCTAATGTGATAGATTGGGGCATGATCGAAGTGGATGAAGTAGATGGTATAGTCAAAGTTGATGTGGATGTGGTAAGGTTAGGAGAAGGTATAGGTATATGACAAGTAGTAAAATTTGATATAGGTGTGATAGTTGTGGATATGATAGGTTTTGAATAAGGAGTGGGAATAATGTATAAGGTAGGAACATGTGGATTCGATGATGAGATGCGATCTTGATTGACATGTTAATGGTATAAGCATTTAATAGTCGAGATGTAAAAGGGGTGGATTGATTGGTTGGTAGTTGATTAGGAAAAGGTTGCATAATTTTGGCGAGGGTTTTCTATGTGTAGTGAATATTCCCATTATTTATAAGTTGTTGGATGTGATCTTTGAAGGAACAAAATTTCTCAATGTCGTGACCTTTGACTCGATGATATTTACAATAGTGGGCTTCGTGATACCAAATAGGATTGGGCTGCGAGTTATCCATGGTTCATATAGGAAGAAGTTGGATGGAGTGTACTTCCATTAACTTTTCAAAGAAATAACTATAATATTCTCCCAAGGGGTTATAATTGAATGCTAATTGAGGGGCTCGTTGTTGAGGCCACATGCTGGAGATGTAGGTACGGATGAGGATTTAACAACAAAACCTTTGGCCGCACCCTTAAATGTGTCATTATATGTGGATGGTTTAGTAAATTTAATTTTAGGTTTGGTAAATATTAGTTTAAGATGACCTTTCTCAATGGCATTGGTTTGAAGCTTATGAGCCATGGTGAAGGATTCTTCAAAGGTTCATAATGATTGAATTTGCAAAGTAGATGATATATGATTCACACATGAACGTGAGAAGAGTTTAATGATTTTGGCTTCTAGAAGAGAAAATTATAGTTGGTTTATAACTCCATGCCATCATGCAAAATTTTTGTGATGGAATCATCATCAAAATCTTAGATGGCATATAGGTTAGTGATAGTGATTTTACACACAATGTTGATAAAAAAGTGTTCTAAGAAAAATTGTGCAAGTTGGGTGAAGGAAAATATTGATTATTGCGGATACTATTGTATCGGTTCAACGTGGTGTTGGTACCCAAATTTTTTCTCCTTCACAACTTGAGAAACATCATGGATTTTACAAGACACTCAGAGGTAGATAAATGATTTATATGTCATTTTGTATTCGGGGAAGCAATTTATTTGACTTGTTAGCACTCAAGCTTTGAAGAAGTGGGTAGAACTTGAAAGGATTTTGATCTAACCCTCACTATTTCAGGTTGTGCATTTCAACCAAGGTAAGAGAACCTATATTGTAGCCTATGGTTTGTGAAGGAGGTGGATATATCCTTATACTGTGCATATTGTATGGAGATGGCCTTGGGAAGACATGATCAATTTTCCATTATTAAAACTCAACGAGTTGTCACTACTAAATTATGGAAATGATTTCAAGACAAGGCCGAGGCTCACCAAGACATTGTATGATCCTAATTTGTTTTGTGCATTTTTGTAGATGGGTTAGATTCTTTTGTTGACACACAATGTAATGCGGGGTAGTATGGGTAGGATTAGTTATTCAGATGAATTTTCGTGGGGGTGTTGACAAGTAAAACTTGGATATATCAAATCTTTGACAACCTCTACAATACTTGAAAAACTATCACAAAAATACTTCAAATAATCAGGATGTTCTTTCAACCAGAAGATGCATAAATGGAAGCCCAGTTGCACTCTTCACACAATATTTGAGAACTCACCACAAAATATTGAAGTAAAGAACTCAATTAAAAAAAAATCCTTGATCAAACCACGCCTAAGGTACCCCCAAAGGCTTACAAGAAATCCCAATCAACAAATGAAGGTGGAGTGATTTTAAACTGCTTATTTTCAATGCCAGATGAAAGCTCTTCTGAAAAAAAAACTACAAGTGCCACTAAACTATCAATAAGGATGACATTATGTGTGATTTATAAAGACTTTCAATGCAAGATTGTAACAAGAACAATGAAAACTATTTGTAGGTATTTAAAATGATAAAAAACATCATATTTCCCAGAAAAACACAAATTAACTCAAAAGCTTGTTAGATTCATTAGCAGGGGAGAGTTTCATGAACAATTTCAGAGTTTGTGTGATGGCTATACACTTGTAACCAGCTCACATATATGAAGATCCAACACAGAAGAAATTAACTTGGTTCTTTGGTGGGTTTCTCAAAGAATGAGCATTTTCCTAGTTTTTTCTCATGATTTTCAACTTCTTGACCATTTGCATTTCTCAAAAATGCACTATATACCTCTTGCCACATTGGAGCCTTCCTTCCCAAGCAAAGCATATGCCAAGGGATCAATTTTGTTACAACAATTTCTCATGATTCATTGAAAATGACATTTAAAAAATTTGCAATGAGAGTTTCCAGGTGTTTTAAAAAGATTGAATCATTACAAATATTCAGATCATTATCGTTCCTGGAGGCATGTTTTTCATCATCAAGGCATGCAGATGCCTTTCCTCTCAACATTTCACCTTTTTACCTTTTTAAACTACCTCCATGCAACTTTCAAATTTGACATTTCACGTGTTTGGATGGATTAGGGAAAAACTTTGTTTCAAAACACCTCAAATCTGAAAATTAATCCCTAAAACCACTTGCATTGATCCTAGAAGGTCAAAACAACATGGAATTGCCAAAAATTTGATGCAAAATTTACAATTCCAAGTTTCTAGAGAAAAATGGCGGCCAAAAATGAAAATGTATAGTTACCCTTGATTTGTTCTTTCTCCTTCAATCTGGGCCCTCCACATGTCAAAATATGATTGGGAATCAATTCGGGCTCACCTTTTGACTTTTTGACATTTTTGGAAAAATGGAAAAAATTGACTTTTTCTCCATCCCTCTCGGCTTTGAATTTTGGTGATGATACGTGGCACATGGTGGGTCCCATTGGGATCGTGCTTTAATTTTGACCTTTTTGGAAATTTTGGAAATTTTCACTTTTTTCCCACGGGCCCGCACACCCGATTTCTCCCTTGCCACGTGTCGCTCGATGATTCGTCATGGGGCCACGCCTTGAATTTTTCATTCCAAGTCTTTTTGCAAAAGGGAAAAATTTCCCTTTTACCTCCACCGCCCCGCCGACCCGCTCTGCCTTTGCCACGTGTCTCCCTATGGCTCATTCGCAGGCCTACAACTTAATTATTTGCTTTAGCTCCTTTTGCTAAAAAGAGAAAAATTTCTACTTTTCCTCCGCGGCCCGCACTTCCCCACTCTGCCACCACACTACCACGTGTCCACCTATGATTAGCCACGGGGCCATGCTCCAAAATTTTACCTTAACCTTTTCTACCTCCAAAGACAAAAAACTTCAAAAACCTCTGCCGTCTGCATCCCCTCTGCCCCAAAATTGATGCCACATGTCCTCCTCTCGATTGCAGCGGGGCTGAAACTACTTTTGAAACTTTAGAAAAAATAGCGCTAAAAATTTAAGTCCTCCATCATCCCACTCCCCCTTTTTGATCTTTAGGAAATGTGTCCATTCTGATTGGTGCGGGATTTCAGGCCAATTTTTGACTATAAATTTTCCTGCCAAAAGAAAAAAATTTCCTTCTACCTTCGGCAGCCCTCACTCTCCTCTGCACCTACCACGTGCCCATCCCTCACTCCATCATGGACCCATGATCCCTTCTACAAATTTTTTCCCCTCTCCAAAAAGGTAAAAATTTCCTAATTCTTCCGCCGGCCTTCCATTCCACCTTGACACAAGAACATGACACGTGTCCCTCCTTTGGGACCTGCTTGGGTTGTGGGGAAAATTGTGAAATTTTCCGAAGGCCAAAAAACGTTAAGTTTTATAGAAAACCCATCGAATCTTGTCTAACCGAGAAGCGGCCATGTAGGAGGATAATTTTGAGCTTAATTTTGACTTGTAAATGACACCCGTACAAGCATAACCGTAAAAATGTAGAATTTACGAGAGATGCCCAATTTAATTTTTCTTCATGGGTGAGGTATTTTTGCTCAAAACACAAGGGAAATTGATTTTATCCAAGTTTTGACCATGGGGATAGATATTTGAGGGAAAATACACATGAAACAAACAAATTAGAGCTCCACAGGTGGAAAAAAATGGAAAAAATGACCAAGGCCCATGGATTTGGAAAATTTAGGGCACATAAAATGGAAAAATTGGATATTTCTTCACAAATGAGGCATGAAAATTGATTTGCAAATGGACTAAGGAATGGGAACAGAGAGAAACAACTTCATTTCACCTATTAAAACTATAGAAAATGTTTCAGGAGATGCAGAGTGAAAGGGAAATTAGGGAAAAATAATAGAGGATCAAAATGGACACCAACATTGGCTCTTGGTCAGGGATGGGCACTCCCAGTGAGTGTCACAAGAACAAAACATAGAACAAGTGCCAAAATATCCATTGGGCAAAGGAGTCATGAGCCAAAATCACCAAAAACCAGCTTAGAACAGACAAAAATGCTTCCACACACCAAGGCAAACCGCAAACCAACAAAACACCAGAAAATAGAGTAAAAAGCCAAACCCTATACATTGTACAAGTGGTGCATACCTCAAATTTGGGGATTAATCCAAGAAATTCTTTAGATGCTTGTCGTTAATAGATAGTTCAAGCAATTCCCCATTTAAATCTTTGAGAAAAGGTATTCTCACCAATTACGATATCAATGGAGTAAGGGCCCATCCATAATGCATCAAATTTTCCATGTTTTCCATTATCCTCATTTCTCCTATCCCACAACAAAACTAGATCTCCAATACTAAAATCCCTAGGAGTGACCTTCTTGTCAAACAATCTTTTCAACTTCTCTCTAAATTTGGTATGCCTCTGGTGGGATGCTCTTCTCTCTTCATCTAGCTCCATAATCTGATTGATCCTTGCTTCATATGGACTGACCTCTTGATCTTCAAGCTATTGAACAAACTGAAATGAAGATAACTACAGATGTAATGGCAACATATCTTGAGTCCCATACACCAACTCAAATGGGCTCTTACTAGTAGCTCTCTTGGCAGTGATTGTATCAGCCCAAATTACAAATTTCAATTGTTCACCCCATTTTCTCTTGTTCAAATCCAAGGTCCTTCTAATGATCTTCAAAAAATTCTTATTTCTGGACTCAACTTTTCCATTTCCTTGGGGATTATAGTTTGAATAATAAGTCGATTGGTTCCATACTCCTTGCACATTGCCATAAAAGGTTTAGCTCTGAAACACATGGCATTATCAACCACAATCTTGATGGCACACCAAATTTTCATATGATATTATTCAACAAGAAGTCCATAACAACTTGGTGTGTTGCTTTCTTGTTAGGGATTGCCTCTACCCACTTTGTAAAATAATCATTGGCTACAAGAATCCACTTATGGCTAGCACTAGAAGGATCTAAAATATCACCAATGAAGTCCATTCCCCACTTTTTGAAAGGAGATTCAATTGATACAAGTTGCAAAAGGAAGGGAGCCCGAAGCTTTCATTCTTCTAGAGAAATGCTTGGTAACTTTTACATTTTCTAATCAGCATGATTACATCTTTGAAGAGTAGGCCACCAATAACCAACTCTCAAAACTTTGTGCGTTGTAACCCTTCTAGTAAAGTGTCCTCCACAAACTCCCCCATGGAAATCAGAAATAACTTTGGGAGCTTCATCTTTAGTTACACTCTTCAAGAGGACACCTTCAAGGTTCTTCCAAGCCAACCCAAAGTCAACGATGATGTATTTTTGAGAAGCCACTTGAGGGATCTTTACTAATTTTTATTTAAATGATTAGGATAGAAAATGTGTCTAAGGTAAAATATTATATCCTTATACCACTCAAAACTTACCAATTTACCAAGAACATCTACCCTTTCTTCCTCTACCTCATTCACTTCCACATCTACAAGTTGCTCTCGAGTCATGAGCTTAGCAAGACCCAAACCTCTTACATACTTTGTGGTTGGGATGTCCATATCATACTCCTGTAGTTTGTTCACCCATCTACATATTTTACTTGAGATCTCCATCTTTGATAAGATGTCTTTTAGCATGGTGTGGGGAACATAAGCAACAATTTTGAACTTAAAATATAAGACCTAAAAACCTTTGTTGCTTTCACCAAGGAAAATTCTTGTTTTTCCATGATTGTATATTTTAACTCAATAGCTTGTAAAGCCTTGATAAAGAAGGAAATAGGCCTCTCAACCCCATCTTCATCCTTTTGGAGTAAAACAGATGCAATAGTATTTTTAGAAGCAAAGGAGAAGATTTGGAAAGGATTCTTATAATTCGGAGCTGCCAAGACAGGTGCATGTTTAAGTGCCTCTTTGATTCTTTCAAAATCCTGAGTAGTAGCCTCCTCCCATTTGATAACTTGATCTTTCTTTAACATGCATGTGATAGGAAGAGTCAACTCATAAAAATTGGATACCAAACTTATAATGAAGTTGATTTTCCCAAAGAAATATTTGATGCCCTTCTTCATTCTTAGAATTAGCACCCTACCGATTGCTTCTATTCTCTCGAGATCAATCATGACACAAGCCTTTGAAACAATATGACCAAGCAGCTTGGAATTTTACACCCCAAAGTGACACTTCTTTGGATTGAGAGAGATTCCAAACTCTCTACATCTGATCAACATTCTTTCCAAATGCTACAAGTGATCTTCTCTGCTCCTTGAAAATATAGTCACATCATCCCGATAAACTACTATGAAGACATTTATATAACGAACAAAAGCAACAATTATTGCTCTTTGGAAAGTAGCTCCAACATTCATGAGACTAAAAGGCATTCTCACCTAAACATATGTTCCCCAAGGAGTGGTAAAGGTAGTTTTAAATATTTATGACTCCTTGACAACAACCTGATTGTAGCCAGAGAAACCATCTAAGGTGGAAAACAACTCAGATCCAATCACTAACTGCAGCATGTTCTCCATGTTTGGCAAAGGATAATTGTCTTTCAATGAAGCTCTATTAAAATTTCTAAAGTCTACAAAAAGTATGATATCTCCATTCTTCTTTCTGACTGGCACAAGATTTGCAACCCAAGATGAATACCTTGTGGGCTTAATGATCCCTCCCTCCTTCATTTTCTTCAATTCATCTTAAATTTTCATGGAGAGGAGTGATTAATTGGCCTTTGTTTCTATTTGAATGGGTTGGAATTTTTCTCAAGAGGGATCTCATGCTGAAATAAGTATTCTCTATATGCTTTTAGCTCTGAATATGACCAAGCAAGGTAGTCTTGATATTGTTTCAACAATTACAGGAAGGACTATTTTTCTTCCTTGTTTAAAATGCTGCCCAAACAAACTCTTCTTGGTTTGTCCTTTATTCCCAAGTCATGCTCTTCCACATCCATTGAGGTAGACATGTTTCTATTGATGATGCAATAAACATTGTTAAAATTAGACTCAAGAGCAACAAGGCCTCTAGGAATGGTGTTAGTTTTCAATTGGATAATATATTTTCCAAACAAATTCTCTCTTCCTTTAGTCACACACACCATTGGTTCCCATTAAATATGCTGATCCACAAACTCACCTTTATTTTTAAGAACCTTTTCACTTGAGCATCATCATCAAACACTTTCCAATGTTTGATATTGTCGAAACAGCTAGCCTAGTTAACACTTCAACATTGTACTCACAATAAGGTGAAATGGTGCAATCTCCAAATATTGAACCCATCAATGCCAACTTTTCAACAACAACATTCAAACTTCTATCATGGTGCACAATATTAGATCCCAAACTGCATGCTTATATTACTTCATCCACTTTGATTTTTGTAGCATACAATTTTCTTATTTGTTTGACAACTATCTCTGAATCTCCTTTTGCAATGATGTCCTTGACACCATACTTCCATGCAATTATCGACCCAACAACAAGGCTTCCTACTCAGCAATGTTGTTAGTACATTCAAAATTAAGCTTGAAGGAAAAAAAAATTCTTCCAAGCTAGGAGAAATCAGAATTACACCAGCACCATTTCCAAATTTGGAGCAAGCTCCATCAAATAGCAAGGTCGAAGGATAAATCACCTGTTCAAGGCACTTTGACTAATCCATCTTGTGTTATTTACCATCAACAAAACCAATAAAGTTATCAGCATCAACATCAACAAATAATACTTCATAAGAAGCATTTTTAGGATCCTCAATTAGATGCAACATTTTCTTTTCTCCATAGAGCTTGATAAGGCTGCCCTCAATGGGAATGGTGGCAAAAGACATATCCATTTGGACACTCCCTCCAACACTTGTAACCCACTTTCTTGAAAATAAAATACCCCATTTGGTAGGGAAATCAACAATCACAACATTCAATTTTAAATTCCTCCTGGGATAAGACGCAGGCTGCACTACCAAACCCTTCACACAACCAACAACTGACACTTCTCTTGACTCCATGGCAGTACATTTTCCATAGGCTGCTATCAATTTGATATCCAACTCATTCATGACTTCTAGAGGCATGACATTACATGATGCCTTTGGAATAAAACGTACAATTGTGAAGTAGCCTACCCTTTATGATCAAAGTTGTGAAGAATGGATCAACATTCAATTGGGAATCAACCAAGGATGTCCCAAAATACACCCTAGGTGTCTCTCCAAGATCTTCTACTGCTGGTGGTGCTTTAAGGTCATCAATGATTTGAGGATTTTCAACAAAATTTACATTTCTACTCGAGTAGTCTTCTCTTCTTTCAACCCCAAGTACTCAAATGCTCTCTTCTTATGCTCGGAATTCAAAGAAACTCAATGATTAGAACACTCAATTTAATTTGGCTCAATACTTGGGCTATGTCATAGGGAACACTCTTTGGCAAAGAAATTTGGAAGGGAGACAAGAAGATTCATCAGATTGCAAGGATTCTTGGTAGCTTGGGCATGAGGAGGACCGTAATTTTTGCTTGGGACGAAGAATTTTTGGCAAGTGTTTCTCTCTAGGAGATTCTTTTGGAATGCTTGTGAGCAAGGGAATTTTAGGTTTAGCTTGAGGCCCAACTCCCTTAACGAATTTTCTTCTAGTGTTATAGTCTTTCTCTTAAGCTATAACAACATTCATCAACAATTGTCTATCTTCCTCCGAAGGAATACCACCATCATAATTATTAATCATCAAAGCTCTTAAGTATTCAAAGTCATTGTTAGAAATTTCAAAAGCTTGCACTACATCAACTTCAAGAGTATGAGGGGGAAGAAAGACTTGTACCCATTTAATGTAATCCCAAAAAGTTTCAACTGTCCTTGCACTTATTACTTCAGATAGATGTTTCTCCTCCTTGTGAGTTTGAAGAACAACCCATCATGAAAATATCAACATTAGTACCATCATCATTATTAGCTTCACCTTCTTTCTAATCCACTTCACATGGAGGATGGGGTAAAAACACCTATCACACCAATCAATATCAACAAATTCTTCAACAACAATAACCCTAGTAGTTAGGGGATTAGGTAACACTCTTCCTTCACATGCTTGAGGATGTCTATTTGTAGATCCCATGGGTCCTTTTCCTCTATCATCTACCCTTTGATCACCTCTAGGATGATTGGAAAATATGTCATGGTTTTGTGCTCTTGGCTGACCTTGTGAAGTCTTCCCAATTCCCTTCTCAGCTCTTGCCAACTTATATGAGATTTCTTTGACAACCCCTACCAAAGTTTTCACAACCTCTTCTAAATCAACACCCTTGCTAGCTTGAGGCTTTTCAGGGTTTATCACCTTTACACCATCTCTCTTGCAAGGTTTCCCAATTGATTTGATATTGGTTTCAATTTGAAGTGCCATGGTGAAAGCTTGTCTTAAATTGGTAGGGTTCTTGTCTCTTAAGTAATAGGCTGCCTTTTTATCAAATGCATCTGCATATTTGATTAAACAAGATTCATCACATGGCCTCAGATTAATAGGAAGCCTTCTCAAAGTTTTGTTAAACCTTGTGTTAAAGTCATGGAATGATTCATTAGGGTTCTTCTTGATATTCTCAAACTCAGACAAGAGAAATCTAGGATCAGTCTTGTCACCATATTGCAATCTAAATGCATTCTTCATTTCAGTCCATGAATCAATAGAATTATCAGGCATAGCCTTGTACCAATCCCTAGCATCCTCTTCTAATGTATGAATGAACAACTTAATATACACATCTTCAAACTTTCTCTCAAAATATTCCATCATGTTAACAAATTTTTTGAGATGATGATCACCAGATTATTGCATTGTTACCTTGAAATTTTGGCAATCTATTTCGACATCTTGTGGGACAACATTTGGGTAACCATCCATTCCTATAAAGTCTATAGGACCAAAGGTGTTAAAAATAAATGGAGGTCTAGGCTGAGCCATATTGTTTGGTGGAGGTGATCTTGGGGGTGACACAAGCTGATGAGGAGTGCAAGGTCTTTGGGGCTCAAGAATGTGATTCACAAGACTGGTATTCTCTAAGTGCTGATTTTCTTGGAAAGTCTTATTTGAATTGAAACACAGAGGTGCAGATTGAAGAAGGAACTTACCAGGTATAATAGAAGGATCCTTACTAGCTGAGGTAAACAATTTTATGAGAGGATTGCTTGAATCATAATCACTTGAAGAAGAGTGATAATCCTCTACCAAAGGCTGATCTCTCTCACCAATGGATATATCTTTTCTTGATGTCTGACCTTTAACAACTTTCCAAACTCTTCTCCCTTCCAACTCTAAGTTTCTTGTTTACGTAAACAACTTCTTAATAGGGTCACGAGTTTCTGAGATATTAGCAACACCCAAAGTAAATGACAAAAAGGTTAAGACAATTTGGTAGTTATCAAGATCGAAACAACATGGAGTCGCTACTAATAACTTTCACCCTAGTTGTGTAAATGCACTAAAATACTCTGTAAAATATCTATCAACACTTGAAAATATTGCCAAAATTTATAGATCAGACCTTTCTTTCTTTGAAATTATCAACCAAAAATGCAAATGAAGTTCAACAACAGCTAAGGAACTGACAAAATTATAGGTACATCCGTTACCTACACTCAATCCTTACAAGTCCGATTATAAAATGATGCTTCAACAATGTGTTTGCATGCAAAATTTTTAAGGGACTTTACCGGGGTTTGATATGCATTTCAAATATCTAAAATATGTATGCATATGGATCAGATTGAACTAAGAGAATATCAAAATCAGAACGCTACTCTTCATTCCAATCTTATAAATCTGATCAGAAGATGATACTCAGATTTGTAATTACACAAAAATCATAGAAGAAGTATTACCAGGGGATCTAAAATACGACTCTTGAATAATGTCCCTGGAAATGGTGCAGAAAGTTTTGGTACCCAAATTTGTTCTCCTTCACAACTTGAGCAACATCATGGATTTTACAAGACACTCAAAGGTAGATAAATGATTTATATGTTGTTTTGTAGCAGGCAAGCAATTTATCGACTTGTTAGCACTAAATATTTTAAGAAGTGGGTAGAACCTTGAAAGGATTTTGATCTAACCCTCACTATTTTACGTTGTGCCTTTTAACCAAGGTAAGAGAACCTATATTGTAGCCTCTGTTTTGTGAAGGAGGTGGAGATATCCTTATATTGTGCATATTGTATGGAAATGGCCTTGGGAAAACATGATCAATTTTCCATTATTCAAACTCAACAGAGGTGTCACTACTAAATGATGGAAATGCTTTCAAGACAACACCGAGGCTAATGAAGACATTGTATGATCCTGATTTTCTTTATGCATTTTTGTAGATGGGTTAGATTCTTTTGTTGACACACATGCAATGTAGGGGTAGTATGGGTAGGATTAGTTATTCATATTATTTTTGGTGGGGGTATTGTGACAAAAAAACTTGGATATATCAAATCTTTGACAAACTCTACAATACTTGAACAACTCTCAAATAAAATGCTTCAAATAATCAAGATGTTCTTTCAACTAGAAGATGCATAAATGGAAGCCCAGGTTGCACTCTTCACATAATCTTTGAGAACTCACCACAAAATCTTGAAGTAAAGAACTCAATTAAACACAAATATCCTTGATCAAACCATGCCTCGGTACCCCAAAGGCTTACAAGAAATCCCAATCAACAAATGAAGGTGGAGTGATTTTAAACTGCTTATTTTCAATGCCAGATGAAAGCTCTTCTCGATAAAAAAAAAACTGCAAGTTCCACCAAACTATCAATAAGGATGAGATTCTGTGATTTCTAAAGAATTTCAATCCAAGATTGCAACAAGAACAATGAAAACTATTTGTAGGTATTTAAAATGATAACGAAATCATATTGCCTAGAAAAACATAGATAAACTCAAAATCTTGTTAGATTCATCGGTAGGGGAGAGTTTCATGAACAATTTCGAGAGATGTGTGATGGCTATACACTTGTAACCAACTCACATTCATGAATATCCAACATAGAATAAATCAACCTAGTTCTTTGGTGGGTTTCTTAGAGAATGAGTTTTTATGAGATTGTGCTTGTGATTTTCAACTTCCGACCATTTGCATTTCTCAAAAATGCACTATATACCTCTTGCCATATTGGATCCTTCTTTCCCAAACAAATCATATGTCAAGGGATCAAGTTTGTTACAATAATTTCTCATGATTCACTGAAAATGACATTTAACAAATTTGTAACGAGAGTTGCCAAGTGTTTTAAAAAAGATCCGAATCATTACAAATACGCAGATCATTATCCTTCTTGAGGCACGTTTTTCATCATCAAGGCATGCAGATGCTTTTCCTCTCATCATTTCACCTTTTTACCTTTTAAAACTACCTCTGCAACTTTCAAATTTGACATTTCACGTGTTTGGACAGATTAGGGAAAAAAATGTTTCAAAACACCTCAAACTGCAAATTAATCCCTAAAACCACTTGCATTGATCCTAGAAGGCCAAAACAACATGGAATTACCAAAAATTGATGAAATTCGATGCAAAATTCACAATTTCAAGTTTCTTGGAGAAAAATGGTGGCCAAAAATGAAGATGTACAGTTACCCTTGATCTGCTCTTTCTCCTTCAATCTGGGCCCTCCACGTGTCAAAATATGATTGGGAATCAATTTGGGCTCACCTTTTGACTTTTTGACATTTTTGGAAAAATGGAAAAAATGACTTTTTCTGCCCCTCTACCCTTGAATTTTGTGATGACACATGGCACATGGTGGGTCCCATTGGGATCGTGCTTCAATTCTATGCGTTTTGACCTTTTTTGGAAATTTTGAAAATTTTCACTTTTTGCCCCACGGGCCCGCACACCTGGTTTCTCCTTGCCACGTGTTGCTTGATGATTCGTCGCGGGGCCACGCCTCAAATTTTTCATTCCAAGTCTTTTTAAAAAGGGAAAAATTTCCCTTTTTCCTCCGTCACCCTGCGCCGACCCGGTCTTCCTTTTCCACGTGTCTCCCATGGCTCATTCGTAATCCTACGATTTAATTTTTTGCTTTAGCTCCTTTTGCTAAAAAGTGAAAAATTTCCCCTTTTCCTTCGTGGCCCACACTTCCCCGCTCTACCATCACACTACCACATGTCCACCTGTGATTGGCCATGGGGCCGCACTCCAAAATTCTACCTTAACCTTTTCTACCTCCAAAGACAAAAAACTTGAAACACCTTTGCCGTCTGCATCCCTCTGCCCCAAAATTGATGCCACGTGTCCTCCTCTGATTGGAGCGGGGCTGAAACTACTTTTAAAACTTTAGAAAAATAGAGATAAAATATCTAAGTCCCCCATCGGCATACTCCTCCCTTTTTGATCTTTAGGACACGTGTACATTCTCTATTGGCTGTAGGATTTCGGGCCAATTTTTGACTTTAACTTTTTTTGCCAAAAGGAAAAAAATTCTTTCTCCTTCTAATGGCAGCTGAACTCTCCTCCGCACCTGCCACGTGTCCATCCCTCACTCCATTTTGGATCCGCGAGCCCTTCTACAAATTTTTTCCCCTTGCCAAAAAGGCAAAAATTGCCTAAGTCTTCCACTAGCCTTCCATTAAGCCCCCTGACACAAGAACATGACACGTGTCCCTTCTCTAGGACCTGTGGGGTTGTGGGGAAAATTGCAAAATTTTCTAAAGGCCAAAAAATGTTAAGTTTTATAGAAAACCTACCGATTCTTGTCCAACCAGAAGCGGCCACGTAGGAGGAGAATTTTGAGCTTAATTTTGATGGGCAAATGACACCCGTACGACTGTCAAAAAACGTAGAATTTACCAGAGATGCCCGAATTCAATTTTTTCTTCGTGGGTGAGGGATTTTTTGCTCAAAAAACAAGGGGAAATTGATTTTATGCAAGTTTCAACCATGGGGATAGATATTTGAGGGAAAATACACATGAAATGAACAAATTCAAGCTCCACAAGCTGGAAAAAAATGGAAAAAATGACCAAGGCCCATGGATTTGGAAAAATTAGGGCACAGAAAATGGAAAACTTGGGTGTTTCTTCACAAATGAGGCATGGAAAATGATTTTCAAATGGACTAAGGCATGGGAACAGAGGTAACAACTTCATTTCACCCATTAAAACTGTAGAAAACATTTCAGGAGATGTAGAGTGAAAGGAAAATTAGGGCAAAATAATAGAGGATCAAAATGGACACCAACACGCGGGACTAGACAAGGATATGGGGAAAGTGTGAAGCATTAGGTCTTGATCATGTGCAATAAGACAAAAAGCATGTTTGAATGCACAAAGATGTTGCTGGGGATCTTCCTTGTTGTTGAACTTAATAAACTGGAGAAGATTCTAATGAAGAGGGTAAGGTTTGATGGGAACCAATGGATGAATCGGTTTGTTAAAGATTTTTTTGTAGGATAAGGTATCCTTGGGTGCCAAGGTAGTGGCTTCTAGACTATCTAGTATATTCATCAAAGTGTGAATATGATCGTATGTTAGGTTGGGATTAGATTGGTTGTGTGGAATGAAATGTAGATTGATAAGGTGGATGATAATATTTTGAATGTGTGGGTGTTTAGGGAATTGTTTGATAAGGTAGTTGATAAACTTATGGATGCATGGGTGTTTTCAGAATTGTTTGATAAGACGATTGATTAATTTGTGGATGTGTGGGTGTTTGGGTACTTTGTTGATAATATGGATGATTAACTTGCGGATGTGTGAGTGTGTGGGGAATTGTTTAATAAGGATTAATATATGTCATGGGTTGAGATTTGGTAAGTTCTTTGCTTAGGTTGATGTTGACAAATAGGGATGTGATGTGATTATTGAGATTGGGTAGGGTGTTGTGTAAATGATAAGTGGGGATATGAGTGTTAAGATATTGAGATGGTTGGAGCATTGGATGGGGAGGAATATAAGGGTTAAGAGGTTGAGATCGTTGGATAGGCATACTAGTAGGGGATGTAATAGATTTAACAAAAAATGACATAGGTGGAATAAGATTCACCATTTGAGTAGATTGATAGGATTGGGAGATTTTGGAGATTTACAAAATAAGAAATCATATATGGGGTTAGGAGGCGGTCCAAGAGTTTCTAAAGGAGCATGAGATGTAGTTGGTCTAGGAAGATTAGGCGATGAGAGATACGGGAATTGGTTTCAAGGTGGGGAAAATTTTGGATGACATGGTACTCATGAGGCAAGACCATGGAGACCGAGAGGTTGGGAAATAGAAGGTATGGTATGAAGTGTAGAATCTTTTTGAGAGATATCATTAGGGGAAGTGATGTCATTTGATGTAGCATATTTTTGTTTTGTTTCATCTTGAGTAAGAGTTATCATAGGCATGAAATAGATAAAAATTTATTTATGAAGCTTGTTAACAAAGAAATAAAGCAAGAAGTGTTTTATCATCATGATTAATTATGAGATGTGAAAAGAAAAGAAAGCTAGATAAGGAAGGTGCCTAGAGAATGGATTTCTAAGGCTGATTTCAAGTAGTTTTGGCTAGGGAAATGTCTAAATGCAGTTTTTGTTGGGTGATCAAATTGCAATCAATGAACGAGGTGAAAGGAATGTTTCAATGTGTTAATTGGTTTTGATTCTATTTTGTGTGTGGTAATGTGAGATGTAGAGAGTTAAAACCCTATTTAAGCTATGTGAGTAGGCGAGAAGCAACAAAGAACAATTCTTTTTAAACTAAAATGAAGTGTGAAATTTCAATGTAGACAATCACCCAAGAAAGGTAAATTACAATGCGAAAGGAGGAGAAAATAGGGTAAAATGAAGAATACCTATATATCACTTTCCCTATTATTTTCTTGCACATGATAATGACATTTTGAAAGTGATAATCGGTTTAAGGAACGTATGGGTACCCTAGAATTGTACCATTCACAATTGTGGATGGGGTCAATGAAATTGTTTTGAGCTGGGCATTTTTTTAATATATTGGTCTTTGACAACATTGTTGAATGGTTGCAAGGTCGTAGACACTACCCTGCAAAATCGAAGAACACAATTAGCCACTTAGTCTGAAATGGTGTCAAGGAAAATGGAAAGATCATAAAATAGTTATACGATACGTAAAACAAATGAAATAGAAAAATAAGTAATTAGAATATGATAGTGTACAAATTAAATAAGGAAATCAGACTACTTAGGATTAAAGAGTAAAGGAAAAATGAAGCTTATCTAAATGAAACAAATTCAAAATGGCCTAAATAATAATAACAATGATTGTTGATTTAATAGAATCTATTTAGGAGGAGTAAATAATGATAGAGCTCAAAAAAGTTTGGATAATTGAGTTGAATTCAAGCTATGAAGGATAACCAGAGTAATTAAAAAAAGTTCTCCTAACAAGAAAGGCATTTTTCTCGAGTGGAGTTTAGTGAACAACTTATTTGTGATAAGGATTAATAACCAATATGGCATGGTTTCCACCTTACAGACTCGCAATGAAAAAATGAGTTGACATGGGTGACAAGTCTCGAAAAAGGGGATACGTGGCCCAAACCACGATCAATAGGTCGGTTATGATTTTTAAAAAGGCTTGTTGAATTTTTCCACCCACACATGTGGTACAAAACTAATAGCATCCCCACCTAATCAAGGAAGAAACTACATGATATTTTGATTGTTAGGTTGTGGAGCTGTTTTCATGTGAGAAAGTGTTGAAGACTGTATACTAAGATTACTATAAAATTTCCATAGTTTTCTCACCGAGGTTCTACATGAGATTTTTTTGGCCTTAAAACGTGCACGATATACCGAGAAATGTTATTTTCTCATATGGGCGGATTTTTGACCCATAGGTTTATGGGAGAGTTTTTGCCCATGGTTTTGATACCCACATTTTTGTAAAACTTCTTAAGTATTTTTCTACTTATATGGTTTTATGCATATGGTACGTATAATGTAACATTCTAGATGTGTTTTGAACTTGGGTGTGAATTTTGTGGAGTTTGTTGAGCATAGCTCAAAACAGATCTGGTATTGTATTGAGAGAGCGGTGGTGGTAATAAAATATGAGCAAGTGATTCTTGGTGGATGTAGCCCAAATTGGATGAAGCACGTTAAATACTTTCTATTTGTGTTGTGTTATTTTATTCTGTACTTTTATTTAAGATCTGTAATATTTTATGCATATTATTTTCTATTGTTACGATTCTGTGAGGGATTATTCCACATATTTTATCCCCTTATTTCCTAACAATTGGTATCAGAGCTTGGTTTGGTTTGCTTTGAAGTGTTGAATTGCATGGAATGTTTTATCTTGAGTGGGAGCTATGGTAGATGATAAAAGATCAATGGTTGATAAATTAAACATGTAGAATTTTAGTCTTTGGAAGATGCAAATGGAAGATTACCTTTATCGAAGGATCTTTATATTCCATGCCTCGAGAAGGTGAAAAAACCCTTGAGCATGACGGATGTGGAATGGGATTTTTTGGATAGGAAGGCACTTGGGACAATCCAAATGTGTCTTACATCTTTGGTATTATTTAATGTTTCAAAGGAAAAGACTACAAAAGAACTAATGGATGCATTAGGGAAGTTTTATGAAAAACCCTCTGCACGAAATAAAATATTTTTAATGAAAAATTTGTTTAATATGAATATGTCCGAGAATGATTCGGTGGAAGATCATTTAAATGATTTTAATACAGTTGTAAATATGCTAGCTTCAGTTATAATAGAATTTTATGAAGAAGTTAGGGCTTTATTAGTTCTGTGCTCTTTACCTGAGAGTTGGAATAGCCTAGTAATGGCGGTAAGCAACTCAGTTCCAGCTAACTCAAAGTCGAAGTTTTAGGATGTTGTAGGGGTGATTCTAAGCGATGAAATGTGAAGAAAAATCTATGGGAATAATCTACTTCGAGGAGTTCTTTGACATTGGAAACTAGAGGGAGACAGAAGAATAGAGGAAGCTGTGGAAAATCAAAGGATAGAGCAAGGTCAAAATCCAAAATCAAGATAGTATGCTATAAATGTGGAAAGTCTAGGCATGCAAAGGACTGCTGGGAGCTTCGAGACAAGAATAAAAATAGGAAGAAAAAAAGGAGGAAAATGTGGCAATGGGTAATGTATGTCAGGATGATTTGATTCTTTCTTTGCATAATATTATTGAATCTTGGGTTTTAGATTCGGGGCTTCTTTCCATGCTACTCCACATAGGAATTATTTTGTTGATTATGTTCAAGGATATTTTGGGCATGTTTTTCTTGGTGATGATGACCCTTGTAGCATAGTTGGAAAAGGTTCTATTCAGGTTAAGATGCGAGAATGGGAATACTTGGCTATTGAAGGATGTCAGACACGTGCCTACATTAAGACACAATTTGATATTGGCAAGATAGTTGGGAAGTGATGGTTGTATTGTGATATTTACAGTGGACTCTTAGAAGGTTACCAAGGGTGATTTTGTGGTGGTAAGAGGTAAGAAGGTTGGAACCTTGTATTTAACCACTTATAGCACTAATGTTTGTAATATTGTGGCTTCATAAGTAGATACAACATTGTGGCACTATAAGCTTGGTCATATGAGCCATAAGGGCATGGAGATCATAAAGAAGGATTTTCCTGGATATATAGAAACATGTTTGGAGTTATGTGAGGACTGCATATATGGGAAACAGAAGCGAGTAAGGTTTCTCAAGGTTGGACCTACAAAGAAAGAGATTAAGTTAGATCTCGTGCATTCGATGTGTGGGGGCCACTGTATCATCTCTTGGGGTTAAAGTTATTATGTTAATTTTATTGATGATGCAACAAGGAAAGTTTGGGTTTATTGTATTAGAAACAAATCTAATGTATTTGACACTTTTATTAAATGGAAAGCCTTGGTAGAGAATGAAATAGGTCTTAAGCTAAAATGTCTCAGGTCAGATAATGGAGGGGAGTATTGTAGAAATGAATTTGATGATTATTGTTATAAGAATGGAATCGAGAGGGAAAAATATGGTTCCGGAACTCTGCAGATAGAATTGGGTGTTAGAAAGGATGAACAAAACAATAATGGAATGCGCTAGGAGAATGAGGTTACATGCAAGACTTTCTCTTTCTTTTTGGGCATAAGCGGTGAGCACAACCGTGTGTTGATAAATAGAGGACCTTCAAGTGCCTTGGATGGAGGCATACACAGGAGGAGGCTTGATATGGTAAGAAAGTAGATTATTAATTTCTTAGAGTCTTTGTATGTGAGGTGTTTTTCCATATAGATAAGGATGATAGGACCACACTAGAGGCTAAATCAGAAAAATGTACTTTCATTGGTTATGGTGGTGATGAATTTGGATATAAATGTTGGAGTATTAAGGACAAGAAAATCATTTGATATATGGATGTGGTCTTTAATGAGAAAGTCATGTATAAGTAGCAGTTGCAAGAAAATAGGGAAGAATCCAAGAAATAATATGTAGTGGTAGAGGATCTTCCGGATGGGAAAGTGACACATGAATCAATTCAAGAACCTCCTCAACAGGAACCCCAAACTCCTATATTGAGGAGGTCTTCTAGGGTAAGAAGAGAACCTGAACATTTTTCTCCTTCTCTTTATTATTTATTACTCACTAATAGTGGAGAGCCAAAGATATTTGATGAAACAATGCAGGTAGATGCCAGGAAGAAGTGGGAGCAAGCCATGGATGAGGAGCATCATGATCTCATGGAGAGCAAAACATGAGATTTGGTAAATCTACCCAAGGAAAAATATCATTACTGAGAACAAGTGGGTGTTCAAATTCAAAGTGGAAGGAGGAAATAAAATATACAAGGCTTAGTTGGTGGTCAAGGGGTTTGCAAAGAAAAAAGGTATACATTTTGATGAGATTTTTTCTCCTGTAGTAAAAATGTCTTCTATTAGAACTGTTCTAGGAATAGTTGCATCAGAAGACTTGCACTTAGAAAAGCTTGATGTAAAGACTACATTTCTCCATGGTGATTTGGAGGAGGAACTATATATGCAAAAAACAGAGGGCTATGAAGTCAAAGGTAAAGAGGAGATGGTGTGCAAACTGAAGAAGAGCATATATGTCTTGAAATAAGCTCCACATCAATGGTATAAGACATTTTATAGCTTCATGATGGAGCAAGGTTATATTAGATGTAATTCTAACCATTGTGTGTATACACATAAATTTAAGGATGGCAATTATATTATCATTTGTCCGTATGTGGATGACATGTTGGTTGTAGGTAAAAATATGTAGGAAATAAAAGTACTCAAGAAGAAACTAAGTGAATCCTTTCTTTATGAAGGATTTGGGGAAGACAAAAAAATCCTTGGTATGAGGATATCTCGGGATAGGAAAGAATGAGAGCTGAATTTATCTCAAGAAGATTACATTAAGAAGGCATTGGAGAGGTTTAATATGTAGGATGCTAAGCCGTTTGGGACTCCTTTGGAAGGCCATTTCAAGTTATCAAAGGAGCAGTGTCCCAAGAAAGAGTAGGAAATAAACTAGATGTACAAGGTACCTTACTCATCAGTAGTTGGCAGTTTGATGTATGTCATGGTGTGCACTAGGCCTGATATTTCCCATGCAGTGGGAGTGGTGAGTAGATTCATGAGTGATCTAGGTAGAGATCACTGATAGGTAGTAAAGTGGATCCTTTGATATTTGAGAGAGACCGTGGGGAAAATTTTGTGCTATAATGGATCAGAGACCACTTTATGTGGTTATGTAGATTCAAATATGACTGGAGATGTAGATAGCAGGAGGATCACGATAGGTTATGTTTACACTGTAGGTGGGACAACAGTGAGCTGGATTTCATGACTACAAAAGTTGGTGGCTTTGTCACACCACAGAGGCTGAGTATTTTTGGCCACGAGGGCAAGAAAAGAAATTATTTGGTTACAACAATTTCTTGAGGAGTTGGGGCATAAGTAGGAGGAAGGAAAGCTACATAGTGATAGTTAGAGTGTTATACACCTAGCTAAGAACTCTACTTTCCACTCTAGGATGAAGCATATATATTTAAGGTACCATTTCATTAGGACAACTTTGGAGGAAGAGAAGTTGAAGCTAGAGAAGATTCATACCAGTCATAATCCTACAGATATGATGACCAAGGTGGTTACAAGGGGAACAATGAAGTTGTGTTTAGCTTTGGTTGGTCTTCACGAAACTAGTGAAGGGTTGAGAAGTTTTCTCGAGGAGGAAACTAGTCTCCAAGTGGGATATTGTTAGGTTGTGGAGCCTGTTTTTATGTGAGAAAGTGTTGAAGACTGTACATACACTAAGATACTATACACTTTCCATAGTTGTGTCTCGCTGGGGTTCTATGTGATATATTTTTGGCTTTAAAACGTGCCCGATATACCAGAAACATTATTTTGTCATATGGGTGGGATTTTTGACCCATAGGTTTAAGGGACTGTTTTTGGTCCATGGTTTTGATACCCACAATTTTTAAAAACTTTTTAAGAAGTTGTATACTTATATGGTTTTATGCATATGGCAGGTATAATGTAACATTGCGGAGATGTGTTTTGAATTTGGGTGTCAATTCTCAGAGTTTGTTGAGCATAGCTCCAAACAGATCTGGGTATTGTATTGAGAGAGAGGTGGCTTGTAATAAAATCTGAGAGCAAGTTATTCTTGGTGGACATAGCCCAAATTGGGTAAACCACATTAAATACTATCACTTTGTGTTGTGTTATTTTATTCTACACTTTTATTTGATATCCGTAATATTTTCGCATATTAGTTTCTCTTTGTTGTGATTACGTGAGGGATTATTCCGCATATTTTATGCCTTTATTTCCTAACATTGACGACATAACCACCAATGAAATTTATCTATCTACCAGATGGAGGTCCACGTTAGCAATGAATAGAATAACTTACATTAACTCTTATTCCTGGTAAATAAAGTCAAAGCTATGTGACATTTGGAAATCATGAGGAGAATCCCAAGCCTTTTCACATGAAAACAAAGGCTGCTATTGTATGCAAGCAATTGTTGGATGTGCACATTGTGTTGTTGTAACAAATGGAGAAGTAACATGGGGTTGGAAAGAGTGTTCTAACCAAGACTATCTCGAGATGGGTTGTTAGGACTAGCTTAGATCAGGGATGTAGGAGCTCATGGGTAGTTAGGATGGTGAATGATGATTATGGCTCAAGCCGAGGGGAGTGTGTGTGGAAGAGGAGAAATTTGAAGGGTGGTAGCTTAGTGTGGGTGTATCTCGGTAAGGTGAGGAAGAATTAGTGGGTAGATAAGTAGGGATGTGTTTGAGTGGATGGGGTGAGTTGGAGGGTTGAGTGTGAGGTGAGGAAAGTGGTGGGAGTTGGGAATGTGGAGGAGGTAGGTGGTGGCGTGAGCTTGAGTGTCGGTCAAGCCAAGTGACTCAATTAAGAGGAGTTGTGTGGAGTGAGTGGGAAGTCATGTGTAGTTGAGTGGGGAGTCGGGGTAAGGGAATTAGTTAGAAAGTGAAGAGAGGTATGTGAGGTGAGGTGGAGAGGGTAGGGAATATGGGAAGAGATCTTGGTGGTGAGGAAGTAGTGGATAAAAGGGGATAGTTTAGGATAATAATAATAATATATTTATATTTTTTTATTTACTTGATTATTATTATTTTTTTAATAATAAAAATACACTTGATACTAACTATAAATGACCAAATAACAAGCCGATTAAAAACAAGAAGATCACTTACCTCCAAGATGACATAGACCACTAAATGTAAGAAGGACACCACACTAGTAGAGACAACATTAAACCCTGCAAACAAGTGAGCTAGAAAAATGAAATATTTGTAAGATATATATTAAATTATGAAAACTATGAAACAAGATAATCATTATAAGTACAACACCTCCCCAAGATGAGTAACAAAAAAATGACCAACTTTTGGGTTTGGTCCCACCGAGCATCTTTAGAATGTTGGATAGGAAACCTCATTGTAAGAAGGACACCACACCGCTGCAGAGACAACATTAAACCCTAAAAAAAGTGAGCTAGAAAAATGAAATATTTACACGACATATATAAAATTATGACAAATATGAAACAAGATAATCGTTATAAGTACAACACCTCCCCAAGATGAGTAACAAAAAAATGACCAGATTTTGGGTTTGGTCCCACCGAGCATGCCAGAATGTTGGATAGGAAACCTCATTCTCATGCAGGAGAATGCACCAATACTAAAAGCCACCAAGTAACCTCAAAATATGGAGGGATTAAGGAGCCTAAAATGTGGATGTATATATATGGGTGCCAAATAGATGGATCTATGATAATGTATGCAAAACTGAAACAAATATGATTAGATAGATATATGTGGGGGCTACCCAAACAATGTCAATTCCAAGAGTTTGTTAACTCCCTTGGAGGATGTCAACCCTCATGTCTATAAATATAGAAATAAATGATCAATCATACATAACATGCAGAAGAAGAGAAGTATAATTTGCCAAGTAAATGGGATGACAAGGGTACTTCAAGGGTATGTGGATGAAATTATGGTGCCATAAGTGGCATCATAAGAGAAGCATGAGGATGATATGAGAGAAGTTATAATGGAAGAGGTTTTCCTTGACTTCAAAACTTACTTCCAACTTGTTTTCTATAAATAGGGTAAGATTAGGGTTTATTAGGTAACCTAGGTTAGACAAAGTAACCTTGGTCAAGTGAGTGGGAGGAACACAATTTGAGTGATTAGGTGAAGTAATAGATTTGATCTGATTGAGTGGGGTTCATGATTTGGATGGTGGGGGACACAATTTGAGTGATTAGGTGAGATAATTGATTTGATTGGATTTGATTTGATTGAGTGGGGTTCATGATTTGGATGGTTTTTGGTTTATTTAATTATTAGGTAGGGTGATGTGATTTGGATATTATTAGCACATAACGAGGTTTTAGGTATTTAAAGAGGATTAATTGATTAATCAAATATTTAGTTTTGGTGGGAAATGGGATTCGAATGGGTAAGCCTGCTGAAGGAGAGAAAATGTGGGATGAAGGGGAGGAATGATACCAAAAATTGGTGTCTACATTAACAATCCAACTATCTCATCTTAATACTTAATTCTTTATGAAATATGAAAAATAAAAATGATAGATTTATATAGTCGGTTCAAAGAAGTGGCATGGATATACATCTCTTTGGCTAGATGTTTAATTACAAAATAATTGAATTGATAATGATTTATTTAATGTCATTAAGCTAGTATCAAACTATACAAGTCATAAAATTTCCATTCAAAGTATAGGAAACAACAAATTACCGTAACTCTTTTCATGATAACTATGTAATTTAGTTTCTCCATATATTGAACCTAAGTACATAATTTATCCTAAAACCCTTTCTTTTCATTCACAAAAAAATGATGACACAGTCCAACATAATTATCCTTCAATAATATCAACTTATTAATAAGAATCAAGAGAACATGGTACGTAGATAATCAACCATCCAAGTTCACAAACAAGCCATTGTTTAATTTTTCAAAAAGAATATGCAATCATTGAAGTATGCCTTATTCCTAACTTTGATTTTAAGCATTTATCGATCATCCCATAATCTCTCAAATAAAATTGTGTGATGAATCATATTTAAAAAATAAAATAACCATCAAAGCTAAAATTAATATATAATAATTATATCTTAATCATTTAAGGAAATAATTCATAGCTCTATATCTATGAATGACAAAACTATTTTTATTAATAACCTACTTAAATTGATTTATAGGTGTGAGAGGGTTTATGTTACATTCATGTGTGCTCTAATAAAAATGCCACTATATACTAAAACCGGAAAAGAATCAAATTCAATCAGCTCTATGTCAACCCAACTCAACCAATATCCCATATTACAATCGATTGTGAGTTCCATTTAGTGTAAGGTCATGTTATTATACCTATAAATAATAACACGAGCTTACTAAAAATCAAAAGGATATATCTAAACTCGAGTTGACATGTATACCTTAAGGAATACAACATCCCTTCATCAAATGGTGTTGCTATGGTCATTCAAACTAGGTACAATATCTACAATCATCCCTTCCCTTAGTTACGATTGTGTTTCAACACACCACTTTGTCACAAGTGGTGGGTTTGATTCAAACCCAGCTATTTAAGCATACACATTGATCCCCAAGTCACCGATACACACCCATAAGATAACATTAAACATGTAGGCCTAGAAAATATTTACACTATGTATACAATATAGCCATATGGGTTCAATCCTTGAAATTTATATTTAAAGCCAAATAACCAAACCAAGATCAAAATATGAAATAATGAAGACCCATAAAATTAATAGATCCATATTGAATCAATATAATCCAAGATGGGTTTCATAACGAATCATCCAAAATGGTATTCCCTCATTTCCACTAATATTGTGTTGATTCGAGCTTAGTAAACTCTGCAAAACCAATATCGAGGAGCGTACATTAATAACTAAAACCCCTAAAAATAAGAGATGTAATCTATCCTATAATGAATTAAGAACAAAGAATACGGTAACCAATTCCCAACTAAAATCTATGCACAAAGATAAATAAAACACAATGTAAAGACCTGAAGGTTGTGTGAATTATTCTTTCACAATAACTCCTTTAAAAAAATCAAACACCTAGAACAATATAATAAACCCAAATAAAAAATAACCGGATTTATAAGAAAATAAGAATACATATTCATTTAAGTATTATACAACCAGTATACAACCCATTTTTTCATAATGAAATATCAAGATAGAGTGAGGTATTCGATGCCGGATAAACTTTGTGAAAATCCTTGACTCCATACGAGATTCCTCCAAGTCTCTTTCTTGAAAAACCCAAAGGAACAACACAAATGCACTTGAAAATACCCAAGGATGTAAAACCAATCCACAACTATAAATTGGTATATCCTCCATTATTTCTTCCAAAAATTATCTTAACAAACTAGTAGAACAAAATTACATGCATCAAATCGATAGGGAGAGGAAAGAGCTCATCCTTGCATGCAATGGAATGAAAATAGAAAACATTTTTTTTTGCATGTTTGGAGGAAGCTTCTCCCATTTCCCAAAATATTTGGGGTCAAATTTAACGCATTTAATGTTTGTAGGTGCCATGTAGTGACCTTAACTATCTACCTCATCACAACTCGACTTCCGGTTTACCTCTATTTCCAACTCGGTGTATATAAGCGATCGAAGAATTTAATCAAAACAATAACTTCGAACGGGTCAAGACTTGACCAACCTTACCATTAGTTAACCATTTCCCAAAGACCATTAGAATTATATTTGAATTTAATATCAATTTAATAAAAATACTAATAACCAGATCCACCATACTCAAGTTGCTTTATGATATATATAAACAAAGAAAGGTCTTAACATAAGGTGAATGAGCCTTATTTAATAAAAAAATTGCATATAAACATGATCTAAGACCATAGTGTTTTTAGATATACAAAGAAAAATTTCTATTAACCATCCATACTTATACATGTCCATCGAAGGGTGTCTAAACAAACCATTATAAACCAATAATGCCTTTATGTAAAATGATCAATATAATTGTTGCAAGTGGAGTATCGATTGGTCCAATAAATTTAACCGAATCAACATGTTAAATCCAAATAACCAATGATCATCATAAACACTTTACAATCATGATATAAATAATATTAACAAGTAATCTTAATCAACAAAATGTTATAATATTTAATCATAATTTATATACTTATACCTATACTTTATCGAAACCAACATTTTTTACTTGTCCCAATTAAAGGTCCTTTCATGTTGTTCGATCAATGATTGTTAGTATCAAAAGAGTTAAAACATTAAACAATCATCATCATTTTCACATAATGAAATAATATATCGAAACCAAGAATAATTTCAACCATATATGTAAGTTATTAATTGCGAGAATGAAAAGTAAGTCATAGTATCAATAACATGTTTAGCAACAAAGAGTACCTAAATATGAAATCATTGAAATCCAAAATAAACAACTCGTCACACAAGCAAAAAAATAGGATATTAACGTAGCGTAACTCAAAAGTGCTTGGTTACAAGCAACATTATGTTGTTAGTTTCATAACTATTCGTAAGCATGTTTATCCTTTTTAGGGTAAACGTCGTACACCTAGTTGTGACACCTTTGGTTGGGTAACGCTTCCCTCCCAAAAACCTTCATGAATCACTTATGCTTTGATAGCTCACCTTGCAACAATCAAGAATTGAAAATGCAGGATGTGACATACCCTCACCTTATTGAATTATCACCTTGATGATTTCTCTCATTAATAGTAATAGATTAAATCACAACATATTTTTATAATTCACCAAAGGGATAAATAGTCATGCATTCTCATCCAAAATTGAAAATTTTCTAGATTTTTAGTCTATCTGTCATCTATGTATTATCTTTAATAGCCTTATAAAACATCCTACTTATCATATTATCTTAAATAAGATAGAAATTTGTCATTCCAGAGTCATAATTTATAAAATTGTATCAAGTCTTAATTTAATAAAAATTTAAAAATATTAATTTAAAGAATGAAAAAATAAGGAAATATTGTCTTCATTTCTTCTAGATCCTCCCATCTTGGACTTTATTCTTAATATTGGTCCTAATAGAGCTTGCATTATGAAACTTCTCTATTTCTTAAGTGCAATCTAAAAGTTTCGAGAATCTTTGATTGGTTCAATTATTACGATTCTCGGATCCTGAACCCGTAAAGTGTTCCATTAATCACATGTGATACATCTAAAACACACTTCTTAAGAAAAGAAATATGAACAAAATCATGCATCTTAGAAAATTCAAGATGCAATGCCAAATGATATGCTACTGGACTTATGATTTACAACACTTCAAAAGGTCCAACCTATCGTTGTGATAACTTGGCATGACCTTGCCAAATGTTATTGAACTCATTTTAGGCTTAACCCTCAAGAATACTTTGTCTCCTATCTCAATTTTTTTTTTTTTTTCATTCATGATATGCATATCTATTTTTCCTATCGAAGCTTATTTTAATCACTCACATATGAGCTTCACTTGTTCCATTTTGTTAACATTATTATCCAAAATTACCCCCAATTTATTTTGGATTTAATAGATTTTTAAATGAACTTAGTTATTTTTACATGTTTGTAAAGGTCATACGATTGTCAAATTCCATTTCCCAAATACAAGTGGCAATTGGTATTTGAAAACCCATGGGGGCATAGTTTAAAACATTGGTGAGTTGTTTATAAAATCCTATATATGTTCACTTACCCATCAAATTTAGAGTCAACATCTACATGGCCACATGGCGATAGATCAACGATTAGAGGCGGTATGTGTCAACATTCCACAAATTCCTAAGGTAGTTGGCTCATTTGGACTCCAAGTCACGAGTTAATCACATATCATATTTCGTTGGGTCCGTCATGTCAAGAAAGGTCAAAGGGGACAGTTACACGATTAAAAGAGCTAAAATTTTATAAGTCCCCTTGAAGAAAATGTTGCGACATGAATCCAACAACTATGATGAGTCTAAAAATATAGGACACTTGGAGACTTTTCACCGGATCCCCTTTTTTAGTCGACACCCCAATGGGATAGAGAAATCTGACAAGTTATGACAATGAGAAGTGTATAGAGCCTTCTCATTTTCTCACCCTTCATATTGTAAGTCTGGGCTATCAAAATACTTGACACGGGGTAGCTACGTGGAGGCAATTCAAACATCTAACAAGTCGACACTCCAAAGTGCATGGAGTTTCCCCATTAGCCAATATTTTGTAGTTTTTAGAGAAGTTCAAAGAAAGGACTAACAACATGAAGTACATGGAGCTTTCTCATTATCTCACACTTCACAATTGTAAGATGATATCGTTAAAAGTCCGATAACGCATAAAGGTGTGGAGCTTCCTCATTGGTTGATATTTCATAGATGTCATAGGGACTAGAGAAAATACGATAGCTTGAGAGTGTAGGGGATGATCTCATTGGCTGATGCTTCTTCATAGGTGTCGAAGGGAAAATTGAAAGGGAATGATAGGAGTCTACGTACGGTCTATCAGTTTGAAAATATGTGTGAAGCTCTTATTGGCCCGTATTTTCATAAAGTAAGCAGAGAGGAGGAAAAGGAAAAGTAAAGTAAAGTAGATCCGATATTTGAGAGACCCAATGGGTGATCAAAACATGGAAAAAGATGAATTGAGCACACATTGGAAAAAGATGAACCCGAACCAATCAAGGGCTACCATGCGTCAAATTCCCATGTATCTTGACATGTAGAACATCAAGAGGCCATATTTTTTATCCAAAGTTCCAAATCGGATAAAATTTATATTGTTGGAAATCTCTTCCCAAACCCTTCAAATTATTATCAAAAAAATTTGATTACTATGATATTTAGTAGGTCAAAATGGAAAACACAGATTCTGAGGTAGAAAGAGTAGTTAGGTCCATTAATGGTGTAGACTCGGATGGCTCAATCACCAAATCTAATCCGATTTGTCTCCTTAGCTTCTCTAGCAGTAAAAGATCATTGGGGACTAGTCTTATACGGTTCCCATGATGTTTTCTATGGATTTCATGTATGATTGATGGGGGTCAAATTTTTGAAAATGTGTGTTATAGGAAATACATATATCTTCATTAATACTTGTTGTCATGCAAATGTGCAACAGGGAAATTGACAATTTCCAAGCACGAAAACTATACCCCTATGCCGAAATTTTCATGTTTTATCATTCCTAGGAACCCCAAGTCAAATCCATCAGTCTAGTCACCCCCTATTTGATGTAAAATTTATCCCCTAGGTGATTTAGGAAATTCTATCCATTCCCCTTAGGTGATTTTAGGGAGTTCTAAAAATATTATATCTTTTGGCGGTATAGGAAGGGCTATCACTTTGGATTTCCTAGGATGGATCAACCACCCTGGAGTGGAACGGAAGGAAAAATTCAACATGGAGGTGAATTGAATACCTTATAACATCATGGAAATAATTTTGGAAGGTTTAGGGAAGTTTTGAAAGATTTGGAGCAATCTGAGTGAAAACAAGGTTCACAAGCCTAGGTAGTACACAGGCCTAAAACAACTGTTGGGATTTAGAAGAAGATTCTAGGAGCTCTAGATGGAGTTAGAAGTAAAAAAACATCACCGGAAAGAGGATTCTAAGACCTACATGATGGTGAAATAATATTTTCACAACACCTTGGTGCATAATATTTGCGAGCAATTTTTATCGGAACAAGTGGAGTCTCAAATGAAAACTCCATTTTTTTAGGGAGTCATGGAAGAATAAATACATTATACCCCCACCATTTAATTCCAAATGAAATTTCCAGCTATAATCATATAACATTTCACCAATAAATTCCAACGGGAGCTCAAGTTATCTTCTTTCTAAGTTGCCCTCTTAAAGGCAGTTTAGGACTTAGTCATTTTTCGGAAGACACGTGTCAACACCAAGAGCCTGGCGGGATTTCATGTCCCTAATGTCCCTGAGGTCAGGTACACAAACCCTTGAAAATTTTTCCCAGCCCCCATGTGACCTCTTGGACCCTCATATGACCTCCAAACTTGACAGTTCAGCCCCCAGGTGCATTTTTGGAGCATCCATTCCCTGTCATTGGATTGAGTGCCATGTGTCAGCTCTAGGACCATCATGGAAACTGATGTCCCTTATGTCCCTGAGGTGGGGGACATTAGACATGGAAAAATGTGCCCAGCCCCTATGGGGAGTCATTTGGACACCCACATGACCAACTTTCAGCTCCCAGTGCTTTAAAGCAACTTTTTCCTCCTTCATTCCCTATCGTTGGATCTAGTGCCACGTGTCATCCCCTTGACCACCATGGAAATTGATGTCCCTCATATCCCTAAGGTTAGGGGCACAAAAATGTTCTTAGCCCCTCAATGTGCATGTTTTTAAAATTTTAAATCTGGCACTTAGCCATTTCTTCCCCCTCATTTCTCCTTCACAACTTCATACATTGTCATGGCTCCGTGCATGATTGTCCAGACACCCGGTCCACCATTATTGCTCCGAACCAGCTCCACCATGGCCACATAAACTCCCCAAAACTGAATAACATTTCCCATAGTGATGTGCAGGTCTCAGAAGGAATTCTCATCAAGCTAAGAAGGAGAAACAAAGAACACAGAAGGAGAAAAAGGAGAAAACTCCATAACCATGAAATGAGAAGTTGAAGAAATCTCCCAAATGGATGCATGAAACAACAAGATATATTTTTCTATTCATTCCTCTACCCAAGGCCATCAAGAATACACCTTCAAACCCTCCTCTCATGCAATAGAGCATCCATAGTGAAGAAATCCCACTTCTAGCTCAACGAAGAAAAAATCCATTTCTGTCACAAACCGTTGGGTGAAATGAAGTAGAATTGCACGTGAAGCATCAAAACAAAAAACCCATATCAAATATATAATTTTATTTACAAATGGAGGAGAAAACCAGACCTATAATTTTGAGGTCCATTAATGGTTGCCGCATCTAGAAGCACTGTGAGGTTCGAAATTTAAGACTTTAAAATCTCCTGGACTATTAAGCGGGCGGGCCCAAAATTTCAGAGGGGTGATATTGGGAAAAAAACCATATCAAAAAAATTTGTTCCACATCAATTTGACTCCCAGAAGAAAACTTTCTAAAAATAGTAGGTCTACTACGTAGGAACCGTTATTTCGGAAAGTCATCAACAAAAGAACCTGCAAAGGAGATGAAGACATTGAGGTACACACTATAGCTAAGAATTCACCAAAACAGACATTTTTGTGCTTACTAAAAATAGTAAGTGGGCCCTTGAGCACCTGCTAAAAATAGAAAGTTGATCCAGAAAGAACGAGGAACGTAGGGAGAAAGAGGAAAACTGAGCCGCAACATCCAGTTGAAGATCGGGGACTTGATTTCTCACACTTACTAAAAATAGTAAGTTGATTTTACCTAAGGGAGATATGAAGCCAAAGTGGACGGGTTAGAATCCTTCTCAGGATCATGAAGTGGAGAACAGTCAGAGAATGGAGCCAAGTCCACTACAACAACTCATCCTTTAGCATAATTCTTCTTCTTCTTCTTCTTTCTCTTCTCTCTCTCTCTCTCTTCACTCCTCATATGACACTCTCTCTCTTCAATGTTATATTTTTGCGTTGAGGGTTGCACTTTTTAATATGACTTAAGTGACTTTAGAAATATAATGTAAATTAAGTCACCTTGCTATTATAAAAGGGACTTAAATATTTAAAGTGGAATATGAATAGTCTTAAGTCATATTAAGGTATTCAAAAGGTCATGAGGAAGATGAGGAGTCAAGTCTACTCTATAAATTGTAAAGCCATTCCCATTTCAAAGGGTTGGCGATTGATCTTGTAAACTCAAGAGTGCATTGTACCTAGAGAAAGCAAAGGAGATAGCCATTTTTCTTCTACTTTCCCCCTTCTCAATTTCCTCCATTTCTCCACTATGTACACTTTTGTTTGAGAAATTAATACAAGAAGAAGGAGTTTCTAGATTTCTTTGACTAAGATATTTCTTGATACTTTGTGTTCATCAAATTTCATTTGGTCTTAATGATTCTTACAAAGTTGTTTCTTCTCATAAATGCATGTGATGATACTTCTGACTAGTGTGTGCAAGAATCTGATTTCCTACCTGCAACATTAGTTATCCTATCTCAATTTTCATTCCCTTTTCCACTTTCAGACAAAGTCTTCCCTAGCAAGAGATTGCTAGCTTTACCGTGGTCAATGGATTGCCCCCTTGTATCCCCATCGAAATTCCACCACATAAATCCACATTTTCTCGTGCAAGCACATACGACAACTACACTTTGGTTAAGTAGAGGGACTTAGATTCCCAGAGCATTGGCAAGAAATCCACAAGTTTTCCACCATAAAAATTTCTTTCCAATAGTTTTTGGCACCCACTGTGGGGTAGATTTAGTAGCATCTGCACCTTTTTGAATACAAGCTCAGCAAGGTCTGAAATATAAAAAAATCAAATATTGAAAAAAGAAAAAAAAAAGAGTTCATGAAATTCCATTGCTAAAAGACACACTACTGATTTCTACACGTGTCTTTTCATATTCCCACTTCAAGAATTTCAAAAAGTTGGCTAAAGGAAGACACACCAGGTTGAGTAGGTCGAGAGGTGTTGATGATTTCAATTTTGAGGCTTCACAAAATCAGCAAGAACAAATTAGAGATAATCCATACTTCTTCTCTCAAGCCTCCTCTCCATCTGGATCTTCATGAATTTCATTGGGAAATCCTATAAAAACTCCTATGGATACTCCCCCTTCAAATTCTCCCATTTTTCAACCACCATTGAGCATTGAGCTCCTAGAAGAAGAAGAATTTGAAGAAAAATTTGTAGAAGCAAGAGCATAAGTAGAAACAATAATGGCAGATGAAGAAGAAAGACCTGAACCATTGTTCATGGGGAAGGAATACGGGCCCAATTTCTCTTGAACCACCTCTCTATGATCTACCAACAAGTTCCCACAAGAACTTTCCAAAGTTCAATGGCGACAAAACACAACATCCGAGAAGAACACATCACTGCTTTCATGACATCATGTGGAATTCTTGGTGTCCAACATGAAGACGTTGTTGTGAGATTGTTTGTGGAGTCCCTCCAAAAAAAGTAACAAAATGGTTTTATCTCCTACCTGCCCGATCCATCACTAGTTGGGATGACATCAAGACTACTTTCGAGGAAAGATTTAAATCAATTGAAGACTAGAAATACCTCTTGGTGAAATTGGCTCAAATGAGGAAAGGAGAAAATGAAACCATGAGAGACTTTGTGGCTTGTTTCGAATGGTTACTTCACAGGATACCTAAAGAGGATTCACCATCTCAAAACAATGTCAAGAGATTATTCATCAATGCTCAATCATCAGAAGTAGGATTTTTTCTATGAAGAGCCCAACTAAGGAGCATTGTAGAAGCACAAAGGATGGCCATTGAAATTGATGATGATCTCATCCTCTCTGGGAAGATCAAGAATCCATCAAAGGGTAAGGCCCAACATCTTGGAGATGAGAGAACCAATCCATCATTGAAAAATTTGGTGAATGAGATAGCCTCTTTGAAGAGGGAAATTTTTGAACAAGTATCTTCTCAAAGAATCAACGAAATAAGATTGCAGGAGCACCCCAAAGGCTCGCCTTGGAGGCCCCACCCGTGAACATAAATTATAAATTTCAAGAAGATGAAGAAGAGCTTGAACAAGAAAGTGAAGGTGGTGATTTCCTAGAAAATGACGAGTTTTATAATAATACACAAATCAAATTCTGTGAGTATCCTAGATGTGATGAAGAAGATGAAGAGGATGCACCTAGTTTCTCATGTGTGGTATTCACTTGTTCTTAGTCCGAGAAAAGAGCATCTCCCTCCACTACAAAAGAAAAAAAGGTTGATGATCCTCCTATGGCGACTCCACAAAATAAAATAATCGTCGATGATCCCCACTTCCATCTTCCATGAAGCTGCATTGTTGGAGCCCAACCTGTAACAAGTAAGAAGACACCCTGACAAACCCAAGTAATTATTTCAATGTCTCTTCCAATTCTAAATCTAAATATGCTCCTACAAAATCTAATTCCTTGAAAGTTCCTAGTGTGCCATTCAAAATATCTTCCATTTTTCAAACATCAAATCCCACTCCCAAGCCTATCCAGACTCAAAAATCAATCCCTTCACCCCCTTTTCTGCATCTACTCCCTTTGACTTCATAGAATATGAAAACAAATCCAAAGTGTAGATTACCAAAACCGAATATTTACGGACTCATCCTAAACAATTTGAAAGGTTCGTCTGATATATCAGGAGTGGTAGTCTAACACCCAATGTTGTAACATCTAGTTCCAAAGGCATGCTACCAAACTCACCTACACCTCCCTCACAGAACATTCTTTCTCTGAGTGCATCAAAGACTGATAAATTTGAACCTTTCTACATCTCCCTTCTTGTTGGAGAATATGTATTGAACAATTACATAATAGATTATGTGCCTCAGATAACATGATGCCTTTGAAGGTTGCCAAGGATCTCAAACTTACCATGACTCCACATAGTGGCTCTTGTTACTCTTTGGAATTAAAAAGGTCTCACTTGTAGGGAAGGTCAAAGATGCACAGTGGCTCTCATCAGATTTCCAGAAAAGAAAGTTTCAATGATGATTTTGGTAGTAGACGTCCCAACCTCATTTGGAATGTTGTTGAGTATAAATTTTTGTTGAGACTTGGGAGGTAAAATTCGATGAATTGGTCTTACGCAACCATACTAGTGAAGGGAGACATGGAGAAATTACTTCCAGAGAATAAGATGAAGTACATAGTACGAAATTCCAAAATCCTGAAGCTAACATCTTATACTAAGGTAGCAGACAGATGAATCAATTTGTGGCAACCGAGAAAGAAGAGGATATCTCCATCTTGATAGGTCTAGACATGCCTTCCTAGAGAGATTTGGACTTTGAAGAAGCATTGATGAGATTTGAGTTATAAGATAGCAGCCCCAAATTGCTAGATGATGCAAACCATGAGGAAGAGGAGATGGTTCTTGATGATTTTCAAGAAGAAAAATCAGCTTATATGCTTATCCAAGATGAGGAGTTATTCTCATTCCCATTTGGGGATGAAGATGATATTAGTTAGGCCATCTATGGAGAGACAAAATCAGCTTTTGATGAGCCCGTGAAAGGTTTGAAAGAAATGTCTATACAGGAAATGCTTAGATCCACGGAAGAAATAGAAGACCCTGAGATAAGTCTTGAACTCCTGATGTAAGCCATGAATATGCAAGACAAACATGAAGCTGACTTGGAAGCCTCAACCAGTGTGAAGGTTGGCTATGTTGAAACAAAGCAAGATGTGAAATATGATGTCCTTATCAAACCAATGGTTGATAAATACAACAACAAAATGGAGATATTTTCTTTCCTAGTTTCAGAAGAATATTATCTCCATGATGAAGAAAGGGAAGCAAGAAGTTTCAAGGCATTTGAAGATGAAGCTCTTTTTGATGAAGGATTGGTAGATTGCATCTATTCCCAAGATGATGAAGTAATCCCTCCAGATTGTTGCCTTAAGCTGCAACATAAATATTCTTCAAAGGTGTATAAAGAGGAGTTGCACGAAATGATGAAGCATAACTCCATGAAATAAATCTTGGATGCAGTAGAAGTTATGGAAGACCCCGAGCTTATTCTCGATCTCTTCACTCATGTCATCGATATACAAGACAAGTACGAGTTCGCCTATGATCCTCCTATCAATACTCAAACATCACACAGTGGAGTAGAGATAAAGGATGAATCAAATGTTTCTCATGGAGAAGATTTCAATGAGCATAGACACGAGAAAGAAAGTAACTCGAATATAGGAGGAATTGGAACAAAAATCAGCTGCAGGGCGGTGATAAGACACTCGATGGAGAATCAGCTATACGGATAAATATGGAAGGAAAATAGCACTATGAAACTGATTTTAAAGAAAATGAAAGGCGGTGGAATTTCCAGGACAAATTGAAAGATTTGGAGCATGCAGTCTTAGTGAAAAGGGGTTCACAAGCCTAGGTAGTACATAGGCCTACAACAAATTGTCCAGGATTCGAAGAAGATTCCGGGAGCTCTGATGGAGTTAGAAGTAAAAAAACATCACCGGAAGAGGATTCCAAGAACTACATTATGGTGAAATAATATTTTTCACAACACCTTAGCGCATAATATTTGTAGAAAGTTTTTATCGGAACAAGTGGAGTCTCAAATAAAAATTTGATTTTTCGAGGATCGATGGATGAATAAAGACATTATACCCCACCATTGGATTAAAAATTTCATTTCTAGTCATGATCATATAAATTTCACCAATAAATTCCACTTTGGGAGCTCATGTTATCTTCTATCTAAGTTGCCCTCTCAAAGGCAGTTCAAGACTTAGTCATTTTTTAGGACACGTGTGAGCACCGGGATCTGACAGGATTTCATGTCCTCGACGTCCCTAAGGTTAGGTACACCAACCCTTGAAAAATGTAACCATCCCCATGTTACCTCTCGGAACCTCATATGACCTCCAAAATCGACAGCGGTCAGCCCCGAGGTGCATTTTTAGAGCATCCATTCCCTACCATTGGATCGGGTGTAACTTGTCACCTCCCAGACCACTATGGAAGATGTCCCTTATGTCCCCGAGGTGGGGTACATAAAACATGGAAAAATTTTCCCATCCCCTATGGGGAGTCATTTGGACACCCACATGACCAACTTTCACTCCCGGTGCTTTAAAGCAACTTTTCCTCCTTCATTCCCTACCGTTGGATCTAGTGCCACATGTCATCCCCTTGACCACTATGGAAATTGATGTCCCTCACATCCCTAAGAATAGAGACATCAGGGACACAAAATTACTCCCAGCCCTCCATGTGCATTTTTGAAAATTTTAAATCCGACACTTAGCCATTTCTTCCCCCTCATTTCTCCTTCACAGCTTCATACATTGCCATGGCTCCGTGCATGATTGTCCAGACACCTAGTCCACCATTATTGCTCCAAAATAGATCCACCATGGCCACATAAACTCCCCAAACACTGAATCACCTTTCCCATAGTGATGTGTAGGTCTCGAAGGATTCTCATCAAGCTAAGAAGGAGAAACGAAGAACACAAAAGGAGAAAAAGGAGAAAACTCCATAACCATGAAATGAGAAGTTGAAGAAATATCCCAAACGGATGCATGAAAAAAAAAAAAATATTTATATTCATTCCTCTACCCAAGGCCATCAATAATACACCTTCAAACCCTCCTCTCATGCAACAGAGCATCCATAGTGAAGAAATCCCACTTCTAGCTCAACAAAGAAAAAATCCAATTTCCCATCAAATCGTTGGGCGAAACAAAGTAGAATTGCACGTGAAGCATAAAAAAAATCCATATAAAATATATAATTTTATTTTCAAATGGAGGAGAAAATCAAACCTACAATTTTGAGGTCCATTAATGGTTGCCGCATCTAGAAGCACCGCTTAGGTCTAAAATTTTAGACTTTAAAATCTCCTGGACTATTAAGCGGCGAACTACGAAATTTCGTGTGGTGATATTGGGAAAAAACCCATATCAAAAAAATTCATTCCACATCAATATAACTCCTAGAAGCCAACTTTCTAAAAATAGCAGGTCTACTACATAGGAACTGTTATTTCAGGAAAGTCATCAATAGAAGAACCTGTGAAGGAGATGAAGACATTGGAGGTGCACTACAACTAATAATTCACCAGAACAGACATTTTTTACACTTACTAAAAATAGTAAGTGGGCCCTCGATAACCTGCTAAAAATAGAAATTTGATCCAGAAAGAACGAGGAATGTAGGGAGAAAAAGGAAAACTAAGCCGCAACATCCAGTTGAAGATCGGGGACTTGATTTCTCACACTTACTAAAAATAGTAAGTTGAATTTACCTAAGGGGGATATAAAGCCAAAGTGGATGGGTTAAAAGCCTTCTCAGGATCATGAAGTGGAGAACAATCGAGAGAATGAAGCCAAGTCCACTATAACAACTCATCCTTCGGCATAATTCTTCTTCTTCTCCTCCTTCCTCTTCTTTCTCTCTCTCTCTCTCTCTTCACTCCTCATACAACTCTCTCTCTCTCTCTCTCTCTCTTCAATATTATATTTTTTCATTAAGGGTTGCACTTTTTAATATGACTTAAGTGACTTTAGAAATATAATGTAAATTAAGTCACCTTGCTATTATAAAAGGGAATTAAATATTTAAAGTGGAATATGAACAGTCTTAAGTCATATTAAGGTATTCAAAAGGTCATGAGGAAGATGAGGAGTCAAGTCTACTCTATAAATTGTAAATCCATTCCCATTTTAAAGGGTTGGCGATTGATCTTGTAAACTCAAGAGTGTATGTACAACTTTTATTTCAAAAATAAATACAAGAAGGAGTTTCTAGATTTCTTTGACTAAGAGATTTCTTGATACTTTGTGTTCATCAAATTTTATTCGGTCTTAATTATTCTTAAAAAAATTTTGCTCATAAATTCATGTGATGATACTTATGGCTAGTGTGTGCAGGAATGTAATTTCCTACCTGTAGCATTAGTTCTCCTACCTCAATTTTCACTCCCTTTCCCACTTTTAGACAAAGTCTTCCTAGAAATAGATTGCTAGCTTTACCACAAGGTCGGTGGAGTGCACTGTTGGATCCCCGTCAAAAACCCACCACATAAATCCACATTTTCTTGTGCATGCACATATGGAAGCTACAATGGTTAAGTAGAGGGACTTAGATTCCCAGAGCATTGGAAAGAAATCCACAAGTTTTCCACCAAAAAATTTCTACCAACAATACCGGAATAAAATATGATCTCTTTCTCATTATCTATATATTGCAAAATATCTCATTTGAGAAAGGATGGATCTTTGTTGTAATGGCACTATGTCAAAATGGTGGATGGATTCCCATAAGTTTCAAACCTCTCATTTGGTCTCTGCAATATAATCTTTTTGTGGCATATTTTCCTTCCCTAGCTCATTTTATTTGCATCCTTGCCTTTACGTTTCTATTATTGCATGATGTGTGTACTTCTTGTTTGTAGTTTCCATTTATTATTGTGTTGTGAATGTGAAGCAAGGTTCATTCTACATGGTTCTTGTCTATGACACGTCATCCCATCCTCTCTCCCATGTTTTCTCACTTTCCTTTCCCTTTTGGAGAGATCTCACCATATTATTGGTGCTTTATAGCCTCCTTAGCTTAGGATTTCCCATTTTATGCATTTCCCTCTCTCCTAGTCCCTTGGATTGTTAGATTAAGAATATATAACTACATTTCCTTCCTTAGGAGTAGCTCAAAATTAGGAATATGTAGAGGAACCAACCTTATCTATAGGTTGATCTCATTTATGCGGGTCCCACACTTGTGATATCATCCCATGTTTTCCAAAAATTTTGGATCTATATCAAGAAAATACCAAGATACTACTATTTTGACATAACGGTTTTTGCATGAAGGGTGGGACAAGCATTGAAAGATATACATTTCAAAAGTGTTCTATTACATCTTGGTCTACATTTCATTTCACAATGTTTGATGTGCTCTTGGTGATATCTCAACCTTTGGAGACATTTTCAAGCATATATGACGCTCCACCAGTCTAAACAAACCATTTTCTCTTTCAATAGACTATTTCCTTCCCTTCCATCATTTCATCTCTCTTTCTAACGAATTTTTACAATGATGAATTCATTTCCTCAATGGAACCATCCCTTATAGTAGCAAATATCATTAAAATCCACATCTATCCTTCCAAAATATTTCTTTAAACTGCTATAACACACCTCTAGATCAGTTTTATGATGAAATTCAGATGGAGTATGCATGTTCTTATGACTATGTACACTTTGGATGTCACCTTACACCTGAAAATTTTTTTAAGGCAAAATTAAGAAGATGGAACAAATATTACAGGTATTTAAGGAATAACTACATAAATTACATGTTAAACAACCTAGTTTTATGCATCTTTTTCCATGGGGAGGTCCTATACCTAGTTTGTTTAACCCAACAAAGGTGAGAGGTAATTAATGAGTATCTCACTCAAATGAATGGTTTCATTTCATCTTTGCTAGCATTGGAATCTAATGCATATAAGGTTAAAGAACCCAGTCAATGGGACATTCTTAAAATTTTACCACATAAGTATTCAATACACCATCCTTATCAACCATCCAAGCCAAAAGTAAAAGTCCCTAACTTCCTCAAGGCTTCTCCTATCATCCCCTCTCCCCACAATATATTTTACACCTTCTCTTCCACCAAAAATATTACAAAAATCATTTGATACCCAACCCACCCCTCCTTTTATATTCCCAAAACCATTTTGGGAAGAACAAAATCAGAAAATTGGTTAAGGAGGGAAGCAAGTTGAAGAACCCAATAGAGAAGAAATTATCAAAAACATTGAAGGATTGGGCTTCAAATTTTGAAACCAATCAGATGCCACAACCGGGTAAGCCTTTAGAAGAGGTTGAACTTGAAGAACACAAGGAGGGTTAGATCTAAGGGGAGTGTCCCATACAATTTGACCATGAAGAGGCTGATTTTTTTATCGACTTGGAAGATTGCATTGGTGAAGAAGAACCCATTGAACTCACTAATTTTTTAGTTCCACCATATGTCTTCCAACAAAAAGAGCCTCTTGTTTCTAAAGTATCCCTTGGAATTGAAAAGGAGTAAGAAAATAAAGTGAATGTAGATCCTTCCTTTTCATTTTTCATAGAACCTATTATGGAGGAGAGCATCAAAGAAAAGTCCGCGCCTAAAAGCAATCCTTATGAAGAGATAATTGAAGAGTCTCGATCTTTAAAAATTCATGTTGTATGGGGAAAGGAAGAAATATGATGAAAATATTTCCAAACCAGTCATCATGGAAGAGCTAAAATTAGAGGAATAGAAGCTTCCAAGTGAGCAAGATGTTTCATTTGAATGTAGTGACCCACATTGTCTTGCATGCTTAGAAATTTCTACAATTTTAATGGATTGCATTGATCCATAAATCATAGCTACAGATGCTGCAATTATTCATGAGGAGCTTCATGCTAAGAAGGGAAAAAATCATATTCAAAGGTCTTGGATAAAGGAGATATTATAGGAAGCTTCTTGCTTTCTTTTGAAGATGAAGAAAATCAACATCCAAAGTTTGAAGTAAAGTAATTTTTAGGGGCATAGAAGAGTCTAATCTAGCTTACAAACACTCCCATTCTTGAGGAAATTTTGCAGAATGCCCCCATTCATGGGGATGAGCTTCAAAAAATGGGAAAATCACAAGGATCATCCCATTGGTTGCAAAATTCCCTTTCCCAATCAGGTATTTAACTAGGTTGGATCCAAAATAAGAGTTTCAACTAGTCATGCTCACTTAAGAGCATGAGGATGATCATCAAAGCACCAAAGGTCAACTCCGACTCCACTAGATGTAAATCAACTTGAGGAGGTATTTATAATTTTATAGATGATACTTTGAAGAAACAGGAAGTTTGGATCATGTTTGCACTTCCACCATGTGATTTTATTGCCAAATAGATCGATGGCCAAATTTTGTGACGACATATAGATATTTATCACAACTTCTTACGGGTTTTGTTTAGCTCCCTTTTCCTCTGGTTAGAGTAGGGTAGAGTAGGTTTTCTTTCAGTAGAAGAAGTGCTTATGCACACTCTATATGTTTCCACTTGGAACATGTATGATTTTCACATTTTTATATATTTTTATGGTCTTGTTGTTGTTTACACATCAGAGATCAATTCGAGTAGTGTCCTTCGACATATCGGATGTTGGGGAAGCTTCTAAAGTGCAATTTTTTGGCCCCAAGAGATCATTTTCAGTTCAAACCCTCCCATGTCACTTCCTTGGTTAGCAATGTAGTGTTTTGGGATAATTTTAAAATTAAATAAAGAATCCCAAGCAATCAACTTTAAGATCGGACTAAGGAAGTCCAGGATACGTGAAAATTTTTAAAGCTTTATTCAAAGTCCACGATCGCTAAGTTTGCTTCGTGCTTCATACGGCTCGGGGTAAGATAATTTCAATGTTTTGACTAGTTTTTAAAGTTTTGTGCTTGACTCATGCCCATTGGATTGAAAAATGCCATTGATCTATTATAGACGGAATATTATCCTACGAGGTCGCTAAATTCTTATCCAAAATTACCCCAGTTAGTTTGGCTTTAAAAATGTTTATAAATGGACTTATCCTTTTTTACAGTGCAGTGATTTGGTCATATGACCATCAAATTCCCTTTCCCAAATATACCATTTGTTGGTATTTGAAAACCCATGTGAGCACAATTTAAAACATTGGTAGGTTGTTTATAAAATATGACAAATGTTCATTTTCCCATTAAATTCAAACTCAACATCAACATGGCCATGTGGCGATAGATCAATGACCGGAGATAGGCTATGTGTTGGAATTTTAAAAATTCCTAAGGAAATTAGCTCATCTAGAATCCAAGGCCCCGAAGTTAGTCACAATTCATATTTTTTCGGGTTCATCAAGTCGAAAAGGTCAAAGGGAATGAGTGGCACAATTCAAAGAGCTATAAGTTTTAAGCTCCCCGAAGGAAATGTTGTGACGTGAAGCTAACAACTCGACATGTCGACATTCAGGGAGTGTGAAGCCTTTTCACTACCTTACCTTCCATATTCGACACCCAGATGGGATAAAGAAAGTTTAACAAGTTCTAACAATGAGAAGTATATGGATCCTTCTCATTGGCTCACCCTTTGTATTATCAGTTAGGGATATTAAAATACTGACACACAGGGGTAGTTACATGGCGTAAATTAAAACATCGACAAGTATGACACTCACGAGTGCATGGAGCTTCCCCATTGGCCAATCTTTTGCAGTTAGATAATTTCAAAGAAAGGACTGAAAATGTGAAGTGTGTGGAGATTTCTCATTGGATCACACTTCACAATTGTCGAGATGATACCATTAAAAATTTGAAAATGCATAAAGGTGTGAAGCTTCCTCATTGGTTGATATTTTATGGATGTCATAGGGACTAGAGAAAATACTGACAACTTTGAGAGTGTATGGGATTATCCCATTGACAATGATTCATAGGTTTCGAAGGGAAAATTGAAAGGGACCGATAGGAGTCTAAGGATGGTCTATCGGTGTGAAATGATGTGGAAAGCTCTTATTGGCCCATATTTTCATAAAGTAAGACAGAGGAGGAAAATGAAAAGTAAAGTAAAGTAGATACTAATCTATGCAACCTAATGGTTAACCAACACATGGAAAAATATGAAGCAAGAACATGTTGGAAAAGGTTGACCCCAAACCAATCAAGGGCTACCACGTGTCAAATTTTTATGCATCCCACATGTAGAACTTTAAGAGGCCATAACTTTTGATCCAAAGATCTAAATAAAAAAATTTATTTCGATGGAAATCTCTTCTTGAGCCCTTCAACTTGGCATCAGAAAAGTTTGATTTTGGTGGCATTTAGTGGGTCAAAATGGAAAACATGGCTTTTAAGACATAAATACTAATTTATGCCATTAATGGTGTAGACTCGGATGGCTCAACCACCGAAATATGATCTGATTTGGCTCCTTGGATTCTCCAAAGAAGTAAAATATCATTGGAGAATGGTCTTGCAGGGTTCACATGATGTTTTCCAGGATTTAATACATGATTAATAGGGGTCTAAGTTTTGAAAAGGTGTGTTGTAGGGAAATACATAGGGATTCATTAATAACAACATAAAATCCAATCTATTTCTCTCTCTTCTCTCTTTCTCATTCTCTATATATTGAAAAATCTCTTATTTGAGAAAGAATGGCTCCTTGTTGTAACAAAACTATGTCAAAATTGTGTCCGACGTCCCACAAGTTTCATAACTCTAATTTAGTCTTTGTAATATAATATCACCTCCCTGTTATGATTGTAATGGAATTGTGCATACTTTAAGCATTATAGAATTTTTTTGTGGCATATTTGTCTTCCCTATCTCATTTTATTTATATCCTTTCCTTTATGTTCTATTTTTGTGTGTTGTGTGTACTTATTGCTTGTAGTTTCCATTTTTGTTGTGTTGTAAATGTGAAGCAAGGTTCATTCTACATAGTTCTTGTTTGTGACACATATACCTATCATCGTTCCCATGTTTTCTCACTTTCCTTCCCATTTTGGAGATATCTCACCCTCTTCTTGGTGCTATCACTTCCCTTAGCTTAGGATTTCCCATTTTATGCATTTCCCTCTCTCCCTGGTCCATTGGATTATTATATTAGAAATAGATAACTACATTTCCTTCCTTAGGAGTGGCTTAGCATTAGGAATAGGTAGAGGAACCATCCTTCCTTGGAGGTTGATCTCATTTATGCAGGTCCCACACTTGTGATATCATCCCATGTTTGCAAAAAATTAGGGATCTATACCAATAAAATCCTAGGGTGCTACCTTTCGACATAAGAAACATTACGGTGCCCACTAACACTCTATTTTCAAGTTCTTATCCCAAATCTTGGGTGTTCTACACCTTCTTCTAGACAGTTCTTCAAAAGAGCAATTTTTAGTTATGCATGGTAGGTATTATTGTATGCAAACTCAACCAATGTAAGGTATTCTTCCCACTTGTACTACTGATCCATGCAGTACATCCTGAGCATATCATTCATAACATGGTTGACCCGTTTAGTTTGACCATATGTTTTAGAAGGGTATGCGAGAACTAAAATAAAAAAATTTCCACAAGGATAAATTCAAAGTATTCCAAAACCTATATGTCATAAATCAATGCAATTATTAACTCAAAATCCATGCAATCTCAAAATATCATGCAAAAATCATTTTGTAAGTACGATTATTTTTTCAAATTTCTGGCATAAAATGAGCTACTTTCGTTAACTTGTCAACAACTACAAGTATCATGTTATGTTTATTTTTTGACATAGGTATCCCCTACACAAAATCCATGATTATAAATTTCCCTTTATAATGTGAAATTTTGTGTGGATATAGTATACTAGTAGGGTATAGGTGCTTAGATTTAACATGCTTGACATTCCAAACAATGTGAAACATATTTTATCATGTCCTTTTTCATTCCTTTCCAAAAATATTGTTTGTTTACATCAACAAGCATTTTAGTTACTCCAGGATGCCCATAGTATGGTGAATCATTAAATTCTCTCATAATATTGACTCTTAATTCATTACCCAAAGGTATGTAGACTCTTCCTTCATATTTCAAGATTACCTCATTGTCAAATCAAAATCATTCATACCTTTTTTCATTAGGATCTACTACTAAAACAGCTTTAACATGTTGATAATAAGAATCAACCATCATATGTTTCTTTTTTTATTATTAGAGGTAAAAAAGGGTTGAGGGGACCCTACCCCATACAAAATGTTACCAGTTCCTTACAAAAATGCCAAGGGATATACCATTGAAGCCCAACCACAAACCCAAAACAACACAAGACCAACAACAAAGAGATATAAACATAAAGGAAAGTATCCTAACAACAAATAAACAAAGTAATAACCAACGATGGCAGTACCAAGAAACTAACAACAAAACAACTTAGAACTAACAACAACAAACTAATATCCCATTTTCTTTGTCACTCTTTTATCAGGTTCCCCACTGAGTTCATACAACCATTCCATTCTTTGACAAGGGAGTTGATGGTAGCTTTCCAATGCTTATAGTTTGGCTCAGGGATCTCCACTTTGGGGCCTTTTCCTTCTTTTTCTCTTTCCTTAGCTAGTTACATGGAATGAATCATCTCAGCTAATAGCTTGAGATGGTGGATGGTTCTCTTAACATTGAGGAGATGGACATCATGAATCTGGAACATAACTTCTTTCATCTTCAGCATATCCTTGGCCATCTCTAGACTTCTCTCATTAGCATTCTTGAGTTGTTCACTAAGGACCAAAGAAGATAAATTTTCCACTTTATCAGTCAGATCCTTCAGGTCCATGGAGACCATACTAATCCTATGTCTGTTAATATCAGTATCAAGCCTACAATGCTCAAATTCCCACATGAAAGTATGAGACTTGACAACAGAGTCTTGGGCAGTAAACAATTTAGATTGGGTAGTTTTAAGAGCATGCAAGCTCTTAATGGAATCCTCCAAATTCTTGGAATGTTTATCATCTATAGAGTCCTGATATTTCTTGCTCACCACCTCATCATTGTTATCCCCTTCGTGACCCTTTACTTATTTGGAAATTGACAAGTCTGGATTCCCATCTTGGTTTTCACCTGAATCTAAAATCTCCACGTTTATTGATGACACCATGACTCAGATTGGATTTGGTTCATTTAGCCACCAGTTTTCCAAACAGATCTTCACTAAAACTATCCTCCTTGAAATGCTGAGCCTTTAGCGATAGATGCCCCAAATTTTCATTTTTCCCCAAAAGGGGAGTTCCCAGCCTAAGAAGGGATTTAATGAGGCCCTGGTGTAGAGGAAGGGGAAAGGTACCTTTCTCAACCATTCCTATAGATTTCACAAGGGAAGTATACAGGAAGAAAGGGAAATTATAGGGCTTAGCATTACAGATGTGGTTCAACATGGGGAAATGGTAACCATATATCACTTTATACCAACCTTCTAAGGTAATGTATGACATAAAAAACTAAGCAATTTCATCAAAAGGATGGGGAAAATTTCCTTGAGCATAACCATTATGAAGAGAGATAGGCACTCCATTACCTTGCATGAAGCATTCAATCTCCGGCTCTAGTCTAATTTAGATTTTTGGATGCATCTCTGTCTTCCGAGATCTAAACCCGAGAATTTGGAAATAAGCTTAGAGGAAATGGTAAAGGAGAAATTGCCGACCCAAACATGGCCTTCATTCCATGTTTTCGCCACTGCTTCACTCAAATTTTCATTGTAGCCATCGAGAGATGTTGAAAAGGGTAACATACATGCCTTTTCGAGTAGTGTCTTAGCCTATATGGACATCTCCCGCCTCTTGCTAGGTTCAATTCTTACTAATTTTCCCCCATGCTTCGACCTGTTCTTCTTTCTGTTCTACAAATAGTTACCTTCCCCAATCCAATCTTCCCACTTCTAGAAAACAAAGATATCCGGCCTGCCCCTTCGAGGATTAGAAAAGAGATTTGCATGAGTTCAGTAATCATGAAAAAGAGATGTCACAAGTCTGAAAAAATAATGCCTCCTCATTTGTAGGAGTATTATAAGTTATACCTTCCCTTTTCATGATTTCAATAAATTTGGCTTGCATCAAATTAGGATCCTCTACCACCTTAAGACCCCTAGCATTCACCCCCAAATTGGCCATAAAATCTGCTAGAGAGTTTCCTTCACGGTACACATGATGAAAGGATATGGCCTCAAAAGAGGATGCTAAAAGTTTAGTTTTATTTATGAAGTCCTCGACGAAATAGAAGGTTGAGATTTTCCTTTCAAACATGAAATGATATATAAAGAGTCCCCTTCCACTTCTAGGTGTTTTAAGCCTTTTTCCTTAGCTAACTTCACCCCCAAAACATCATAGCTGCCTCAGCAACATTGTTAGATTGGAGGCCCAGGTTGAAGAAGTAGGCAAGAAGAAATCTTCCAAGGGAGTCCCGAAGAACACCTCCTCCCCCAGCTTTCACAAGATTGCCTTTCACTGCACCATCAAAGTTAAGTTTAAAGAAACCTTCCCTAGGTGAATTCCATTTAATCCCCTGAATGAGGATTACATCTTTTGGGTTTAGGGTCACCTATAAGGTTCCAATTCTTAAAGAAATGATGTTCATTGTCAAGGATTTCCATTTCATTTTTCCTTAGGATAGAAAAATTGTTTCTAACAACCTGTAGGAGTTTGTTTATAGTCACCCTAATGGGAAGTTTCTTATTCTTGAAAATCCTTCTATTTATTTCTTTCCATAATTCCCACCATAGGTGACCCAAACTCATGACCCAGAGATTTTTAAGTCCTCGACTAAAGAAAGGACAGTTCCATTGAATCCAAGCATCCTTGATCTCTTTAGGAATTACCTAGAAAACTGAGAAGCAACCCAGAATAGAAGAAAGCATTAGATGGGCATAGGGACATTCTAGAAGAAGATGATTTATAGTTTCCATATTCACTTCACACAGAACACATCTATTGGCCATCTGGAAACCTATTTTAGTAAGATTATCAACAGTAAGAATTTTATTAATTACTGAAAGCCAACTGAAAACATTAACCTTTGGGGTTATGTTCTTGTTCCAAATATTACAACATTTAAATCTTCTTCTCTAGTTTCTCCCTAAAAAAATAGGGAATAGGATGATTTGACAGAGAAATTACCACTTTGTTCTTTGTCCCAGACTATTCTCTATTGGTCCTTGTTGTTAGAAGAAGCATAATTTTTTAGGAATCATTGAGCCTGCTCAAGTGATCATTGGGTTCCTGTCTGTCCAGTTCCATGAGTTTCCATTCCTGAAAGCTATCTTCATCAGCCATATAGTTAATGATTTTTCCCCATATTTATCTTCAAGTTGACTAGCAATTTGGGGGAATTGATCTTTAAGGATAAAATTCCCATCCCATTTATCTTTCCAGAAGCTTATCTCATTTCCTTTTCCTATTTTCCACCTACTACCCCTAGCCAAAATTTCTTTTGCCCAGTTAATAGCTTTCCATATGCATGAACCATTGAAGGATGCCGGTTTAAAAATCCATCTCTTGTCATTAACATCCATCCAATATTTTTTCTTTAGAATTCTGGTCCAAACTCCATTTTCTTTAGTTAACCTCCATCCAATTTTTGCAAGAAGGGATTTATTCATTTTAGTCCAGTCTCTGAGACCAAGTCCCCCAAGCTTTTTAGGTTTACAAACTCTATCCCAGGCCACCAGAGGGATTATTTTTTTTCTTTTAGTGCCACTCCATAAGAAGCATTTTTGGATTTTTTCCAGTTTATCCCCAACACCTCTAAGAAGTTGATAGAGGGACATGACATACACCGGTAGACTCTGAAGAGAACTAATGAGAAGGGTAATCTTGCTAGCCTGGGATAACACATTAGCTTTCCAACCAACAAGTTTTCTTTCAAACCTTTCAATTAAGAAGTTCCAATCAGAACAAGATGGTTTCTTATCCCCAAGAGGGATACCTAAATAAAAGGTAGGGAAATATTTAAGGGTAAAAATCATTTGTTTCTTTACTTCATCCTTGAATTGGGTTTTAAGGGTAACAATCATGGAAACATGCTTCTAACGGATTAGAGCACCTGCCACTCTATTTTATTTTCCTTTAATGTAGCATATATCAAAATCATATTATGATAAGAATTCAAGTCATATTCATTGTCTTACATTTAGGTTGGGTTGCGTGAAGATGTAATTCAGCCCCAAGTGGTCTATTTTTAGTTCAAAAGGATTATCCAACAAGTAATGTCTCCAAACTTGGAGTGCGTGCACTATGGTAGAAAGCTCTAAATTATGGGGAGTATAATTCAAATCATGTAACTTTATTTTTTTCCTCTCGTAAGTTATCACATATTCATTTTGGAAAATAATTTCACCCAAACCTTCACCAGAGGCATCTGTACCACCACGGTGAAACTTCTATTGGGGTCCGTAACCTTCAAAATTGGTGTTGATGTTAATTTCTTGTTCAACAAATTAAATACATTCTCACACTTTATAACTATAAAAATTTCTTATCATTTTTATGCGGTGGCGTGATTGGAGCAAAGCAACTCTAGAAAAGTCTCTTACAAATTTTCGGTAGTTACTAAAAATATGAAGCTTCGACTTCATGAACATTACTTTGTGCTAGCCATTCTATTATTTCATTGATCTTTAAGGGATCAACAGATATCCCTTCCTTGTTTAAGATTTTTCCAAAGTATTTTACCTCATTTTGATAAAAGGAACACTTATAAAATTTTCCATACAATTTCCTTTTTCTAAGTATGTCCAACACTATTCTTAAGTGCTCATTATGTTCATCAATGTTTTTGGAGTAGATCAGAATATCATCCAAGAAAACCAACACAAAATTGTCTAGATATTCTTGGAATATGTTATTCATTAAATTCATGAATGCAACAGGTGCATTCGTGAGTCTAAATGGTAAAACCGTGAACTCATAGTGACCATATCTTTTCTTAAAGGTTGTTTTAGGAATGTCTTCATATTTAATTCACCACTAGTGGTATCCTGATCTTAAATCAATTTTGAATGAAATGATGCATCACACATCTAATCAAATAGATCATCTATTCTAGGCAAAGTATATCTATTCTTTATTGTAGCTTTGTTTAGCATGCAATAATCAATGCATAAGCTTAGTGTGTCATCTTTCTTTTTGAAAAAAATTACCATTGCTACCCAATGAGACATACTTGGCCTAATCAGTCCTTTGGATAACACATCATTTATTTGTACCTTGAATTATACTAGTTCCGTTGTAGTCATACAACATAGAGCTTTTGAGATAGGTTATATCCCAGGTTTGATGTCTATCTTGAAATAAAATTCACGTCTTAGAGGGATTCCAGGTAACTCATCCATAAAAACATCATTGTACTCTTATAACAATGGGTAATCAACCAAAGAAGTGCTTCCTCTTCCCTAAAATCAAAATTTTTGACTACATACAACATGCAACCACGAAAAGAGTTTGCAAGAATCGACTGTGGAAACGAGGCACCACGAAGTAGGTGCACTCCAATGGAATCATGATAGCTCTAGCATATTTGCAAGAAGGAATTGATCGGTAATGGAAAAACTTGCTCAATATAAACAAAGCTTACACATAGAGGAAAGAAAGTAGAGTGTCTTGGCATGCTCATAAATGAATAGTGAAAGGGTACATATAGGGTGTTGAGTAACCCTAGTGCATGACACACATGAAACCCTAAACCTAACCCATGTGAGATGACCCTACAATATGAGAGGAGGACACATAGGATAACTCACACTAACACCCCCCTTAATCGAAGCTGGGGTAGTGACTATGAGACAACCTAACAAGGAAGACACCCCTAAATAACTAAGAAAGATGTGTGAATGGGGCCCTGTAACTAAAGGCCTGATAAGGTGCCCATATACAAACAAAATCTTCCTAGAAGAAGAAGAAGAAGAAGAAGAAGAAGACTACATAGACCAAAGAAGATGAGCAGTTGCAGAAGACCTCACCCCAAGAAGAGATTGTAAGTGAATAAACTTCATCTCAGTGAAGGGATTGGTGAATAAATATGCAATCTGATCAGCTATTTGAATGTACTGAATGTCGATGACACCATCATGAATAAGCTCCCGTATGAAGTGCATATGGATCTCAATGTGCTTCATCCACTGATGTTGAACTAGATTTATGTAAATAGAGATATTTCTCTTGTTATCACATGATAGATAATGGTAGGTCTGCCAAAAGTGGATGCCAAGCTTTGTCGAGAATACCCTATAGCCAAATAAATTTCGTGGCAGCGCGTTAACTACTCCTCTGTATTCTACCTCTATATATGATATCAAAATTTCATTCTACTTCTTGCTAGACCAACTAATAGGACCTAAACCAAGAGAGAAATGGTAGCAGTAGATTTCGATGATCTAAGTCACCGCCCAATCGAAATCATGAACCCAATCAAGTCAATATCTACCCCTCCATGATAGTGAATGCCATCAACATAAGTGCCTTGAACACAATGAAGGATCCATTGGCTACTTTCCAATGCAGCTCATGTGGCTCCTACATGAATCTGGACATGATCCCAACCGCATACTATAAATCTAGTCGAGTGTGAATCAAGTAAATCAAGCTCCCCACCAACCATCGATAAAGAGTACCATCAACCAAGGGAGTAGAGCAATATGAAACCAAATTAACCTCGGAAAGAAAAGGAGTAGGAGAATACTTGTAATTAGACATCTGAAAACAAGCTAGAAAATCAAGAGCATACTTAGGTTGTGAAATCTGGATCCCAAGGAAGTAATGAAGAAGACCTAAGTCAGTCATGGAGAATTTGTTGGCCAAGAAAATCTTCATAGAATCAATAATAGAGGAAGAGTTGCTTGTGATCAACAAGTCATCAACATAGAGAATAAGAATGAGTATGGAATCATCTTGCCGTAGAATATAAACATTTGGATCAGAGTGACACCTGGTAAACCCCGATGTAAGTAAGAAGGAGTCCATCTTGGCATACCAAGCCCGAGGGGCTTATTTGAGGCCATAAAGAGACTTATTTAACTTACAAACAAGGGAGGGATCTTGGACATAACCTAGAGGTTGTTCCATATAGATCTCTTCCTCTAGGTCACCATGAAGGAAGGCACTTTTAACATTCATTTGATGGACTTTCCATCTGTTCGCTGCGGTAATGGCTAAGGTCAGTCGAATAGAAGTCATCTTCATAACTGGAGCAAAGATTTTAGTATAATCAACCCCAGCTATCTGGGAGAAACCCTTTGCTACTAATCGTGCTTTAAACTTTTTGAAATCTCCATCTACTCCATACTTTGTTTGGAACACCCACTTACACCGAATGATTTTTCTTCCTTTTAGAAGAGTGGTGAGATCCCAAGTATCATTCTTCATGAGAGAGGAATACTCCTCATCCATGGCAGAATCCCACTCAGGAATACCAGAAGCCTCCCGAAAAGACTATGGATCAGAAGCAGAGGTGAAGAAAGAGTGGGGTCCAATGAAATCTGAGCGAGTACGTCTCATATCCGAAGTATCTCCAACTAAATCTCTAGCACTTTGCAAAGTTTTCCTGCCCAAAGGGGATCAGGAGGATCAGGCTCAAATTCGAAGATTCTTCACTTGAGTGAGAAGGGACATAGTCCTCATCATCACTACTATCATAATTAGAAGACTCAAAGGTCTGATGGTAGGGAGGATCAGGAAGAGGATCACGCTCAACAACATCATCATCTGATGAGTCAGAATCTGAATCAATGAGTTGAAGAACCTTAATAGGTGGAGAAGTAGAATTCAAAGAAGACTAATCAAAATTAACACTTCTCTCAATATATAGCTCATGAGAAGTAGGATTCATCAATCGATATCCCTTCACACAATCAGGATACCCTATAAAGATACAAGGTTTGGATTGTGGTTCCAAGGCCTTGCATTTATTCTTGGGAATCTGAGCCATAGCCTTGGATCCGAAGACTTGAAAGTGCTCAACATCAGGCTTGCGTCCAAACCAGGATTCAAAGGGTGTCATCCCTCTTACTGCCTTGTGTGGAACACGGTTCTGAATGTAATTTGCACAATTCACTGCTTTGGCCCAATACTACGGAGGAAGATACTTCGAGTGAATCATATAAGTGGCCATCTCCTTAAGACTACGGTTCTTTCTTTTTACATCTCCATTCTCGTGAAGGGCTATAAACAATTATATGCTGTAAAGAGATCCCTTTAGAAGTACATAAATATATGAACCTATTACTTACATATTCATCTCCATTGTCAGTTTGAAGAACCTTGATAGACCGTTCCGCTTGTTTCTCAGCAAGAGCCTTAAAGTCCTAAAAATGTTCAAAGACTTGAGACTTTAGCTTAATTAAATATACCCAAGTATATCGCGAATAGTCATCTATGAAGGTTAGCACATAAAGAGCTCTAGTAAATGAAGGAGAAGGAAATGGACCAGAAACATCGCTGTGAACAAGATCTAAAGGATGAGTGGCTCTCCAGGATTTTCCTTTGTCAAAGTTCTTTTCAGGATGCTTTCCAGGGTACAACCCTCACAAATACCCTTAGAAAACTTGACACGAGGTAACCCGTTGACCATTTCAATTTGGATCAATTGTTCAAGGTAGTGATAATTTAGATGTCCAAAATGCTCATACCATAGCTTAGTAACCTCATTTGCATGAGTGATCAAGGCGGTTGGCGTAGAATCGAAGTAAAGTGGGAGAAGGTGTACAACCTGCACCGTGATTTTCCTTTCCCTCACCACTTTGTAGTGTCATCATTAAGATCACGAATAATCACCAAGTTAGGACCAAATTCCACTTGCATTCCTTCACCAAGGTGAGTAATTTGGTAAACCGATAGGAGATTGGTAGAGAGATTAGGAACACTCAACACTTAGTTAAATTTTCCCCATCCATCTCTACCGATCCACTACTGAAACCGACACTGTCGTGTTATTACCCATCGTGATTTGGGACATTCCATAAGGTTCGATGTTGAAAAAATCAACATGTGAAGAACTCATGTGGTGCAAGGCACCAAAATCTATAATCCATGTCGATGAAGGAGTAACTCTGGCTACAAGGGTCTTTCCTTTCTTCTTATCATTTTTAGCACCTTTTGTAGCAAAAGACTCGGCCTTTGGAGCACTTTGTTTTATGGATTTAGGAACACTTATTTTATTATTCTCAAGTAAATGAGATAAGTGATCAATCTATTTCTAAAAATAGTGTTGCTCGTTGTGACCAAACTTCTTGCAATAGGAACACAAATACTTGCTTTTCATGTCTTAGGCTCAGAAGTTGAAGTGTTTGTGTCATTTTTAGGTTTGGTCTTGGTTTCTTTCTTAGGTTGATCCTTTGTTTCTTTCTTCTTTTCAGTATTCTTTCCCTTGCTAGTACTTGCTACAAGGGCATGTGACTTGGACTTGAGAGACCCCATTTGAATGAGTTTGTCCTGTTCTCGAATGAGTTGGGACAAAAAACAGATAAAGAAGGGCATAGTCCAAGTATCACCCAAAGTAGCTTTTGTAGCATAGAAAGTTGACACGAAGATAGAATATTCGGGACCTAGCTTAGAGAGAATCAACAAGATTAGTTGAGAATATTTCTTCTCTACTTGACATCCTTTTAACAACAATCTAATGTGGACAAATTTCGAGAAGAAAGCTTGTAGGTTTTCAAAGTCACTAGGATTTAACCCTAGTAGTTTGTTTTCCAACTCATGTGCTCTCATGTCATCTAGTTGTCCAAACATCGCATCCAACATTTTCCACATAGATTTAGGTGTTTGGACGCCTCAATGTGGAAGAGCAAGTCAGGAGAAATAGACATGCAAAGAAGACCTAAAGCTTCATCACTATGGTTTAACCACTTATATTTTTCAGGTTTGTCATTTGGTTCAGTCTCAGTTCCCATGGTGATGCGAATAACCCTTTACCCCTTAGTTTCATTATTATTTTTGATCTCCATTCGAAAAAGTTGAATGACATAAGAAAAGGAATTAAAAAGTGATAGAGAGAGAAAAAAAATACATAAAAGAAACACAACTACCGGGACAATAACAACCCCCCTACTTTTGGCACTTTATAGTTTAGTGTGTTGATTACAATCGGGTCCGTGCGTGCGGTTTTTAAAACACTTGGTAACTCATATTGTAATCAACGTAATAACATGCAAGAGAGGAGACCACAACAACGTTTCGTGGAGAGCAGAAAATAGGACACCGTAAATAAGCACAAGCAAAAAATAAGAAAGGAGGCGAAAGCCAACCCTTGTTGTGAGATAAAGCGTCTCACGTCGCAAGTGAAAAACCATCTTGCTACAGACTGTGGCGGACGCACTCACTAGTCGCAAGCAATAATAAGGGTAAAAACAATGATTGGGAACTCAAGGAGTTCAGATATCTTCAGAATGCTAAAAAAATGCTTGGAAGGAAATAAGTGCTCAAGGTGATCTTTTGCACACTTGAGCGCACAATTAGAGAAAAAAATAGACAACAACGTTAAAAAAATAACATTTTGAAATGTCCTATTTAGCTAATTTTAGAGCTATTGGATTTTTTAAAAATGATAAAAAAGTGTTAGTTAGAGGATGATTTTAAAAAACTAGTAATCGAGAAAGAAGAGACCTAATTAAGGTCGTAATTAATAAAACTATATTTGATGTAATTAAATATAATTAATTACAAAGGGAATAAATCCTAATTAAGATTTAAAAAAATTAAATCCTAATTAAGATAATTGATTTGATTTAAATAAATCTAAAAAATTGAAATCTTAAGATCTATGCAGATCTATAAATCAAACTAATTATCTTTATTAATAGAAGGAGATTTTAAAAAAACTTACGGTTATAAAAAAGCAAATTTTAAAAAAAAAACTTACCTAATAAATACTTATGGTTATAGAAATAAACACGTTTGATAAAACACTTACCAATTTTAAAAAAAAAAAACTTACCAAGGCTGTTGGGAAAAAAATGTAGGGTTTGGTGTTTGGCGGGGCAGAGATAAGTGTTTTTACAGTGTGCAGGAGGGTAGGGGAAGGGCACGGTAGGTGGGAGGCCATGGCAAGAGGTGTCTAGGGCATAGGGCGGGGGACAACCAGGAAAAATAGTGCGTCCGGGAAGCACGTGACAAGAAAAAAACATGCCACGTGACAACAATAAGGAGCCACGTGACATAAAAAGGCCATGAAAAGAACAAAGAGCCACAGACAACAAAAAAATCCATGGGTCGGAAGTAAAATAAATAAAATCCACACAAATAAGAAAAAAAATATGGTGTAGCCAGAGTCTTAAAAAACAATCCACACACAAAAAATAGGAAGCTTGGATAGCGCAGCTATGACACGAGGAAAAACTACGCAAAGCCAAAGCATTCAAAAGGTAGGAGAGGATAGGCCACAAAAAACACAGATTTCCAAAAAAAAAAAAATATTTTGGTAGAAATCTGAATAAAACGTAAAAGGAACCAACCTCAAGATAACGTTTTCCACTAAATACGACTGTAACCAGTGAAATCCAATGGTGAAAAATGTAAACCTGCATACATGCACAAACCCCAAAAATGCACTTCCAAAAGAACAACTTGTTAAAGAGATTAGCAAAAATAATTCCACAGTAGTAATAAAAAACTTGCATGTAAAGTAAAAGAACGAAACCATGAAAGAGTAATCGCAACTAAAAAATAACGAGTGCACGTTTACCCGATCTCAGCTCTGATACCATGAAAAGAGTTTGCGAGAATCGAATCGGAAACGAGGCACCACAAAGTAGTTTCACTCCAACGGAATCATGATAGCTCCAGCATATTAACAAGAAGGAATTGATCAGTAATGGAAGAACTTTCTCAACAGAAACAAAGCTTGCACATAGAGGAAAGACATTGGAGTGTCTTGACATGCTCATAAATGAATAGTGAAAGGGTACATATAGGGTGTTGAGTAACCCTAGTCCATGACAAACATGAAACCCTAAACCTAACCTAACCTAACCCATGTGAGATGACCCTCCAATATGAGAGGAGGACACATAAGATAATTCACACTAACACAACCTTTGTTTTTAGCATTTTCGAGATGCATAGCAAATATTCCTCACTATTATGTCTCTTTTTAGGCCTTGAATGACTATTATTTTCGTAATTCATCTAAACACCTTATTTACTTCTCATAAAATTCAACCATTTCTTTCTATTAGAACAACTAGTTAATGCCTATAATGACATCATATGAACCTAAGGGAGCTATCTATAGGTCTATTTTAGTTGTAAAACTAGGTAGCTCTAATGTTGTGATAAAAAGGCATTTGTTCACCATGTGAACAACATTGTTCCCGTATTGCACAATCCATGAGTTATTCATATAACCATTTTTAAAAATTTCTGCTAAATTATTGGAAATAAAACATTCACCACAGTAGTATCAAAAAGAATAGTTCAAGTAAACCATAAAACTTACCCATTACTTCAACTAGTGTGGTTTATTTTTAGCTTTCTGTTTACCAACAGTAGCATGTATTATGTTTTTGGCTGTTATCTTTGTTTTTCCAAGGACAATTGTTCACGTAGTTATCACCACCACACTCGAAACATCATCTTACGGTCCCTTTCCTCTTCATTTTATTCTCATTTTCTACTCGATGTTTTGTCTATTTTTCTTGTAATTTGTAGCGAGTTTTTTTTTGTGTTTTTCTTTCCATTTTTATTTTTATTTCCCTCCTTCAACCAATTTTTCTTTGGTGTTAGTGGAGATGTTGGATTACAATTATTTTTCCTTATTTTGTCATGTTAAACAAATATAGATTTTTTTGCGAGAATTTTTTTGGGTGGACAAACTTGTGGATTTATTTCCAATGCTCTGGGAATCTAAGTCCCTCTACTTAACTAGTGCAGCTATCGTATGTGCATGCATGAGAAAATGTGGATTTATGTGGTGTCATTTTGACCGGGATCCAACAGGGGCACTCCACTGACCCTATGGCAAAGCTAGCAATATCTTGCTAGGGAAGAATTTGTCTAAAAAGTGGGAAAGGGGAGTGAGAAAAGAGGTAGGAGAACTAATGCTGCAGGTAGAAAATCATATTCCTGCACACACACTAGTTAGAAACTTCAACACATGCATTTATGGGAAGAAACAACTCTATGAATAGTAACAAGACCAAATAGAATTCACTAATCACCAAGTATCAAGAAACCCCTTAGTCAAAGAAAGCTAGAAACTCCTTCTTCTTGTATTGATTGCTCAAATCAAAGTTGTACATAATGTGGGAATGGAGGAAATTTGAGAGTAGAGGATAGTAGAAGAAAATGGCTATCTCCTTTGCTTTCTCTAGGTACAATGCACTCTTGAGTTTACAAGATCAATCACCAACCCTTTGAAATGGGAATGGCGTTACAATTTATAGAGTGAGAGGTGACTTATCATCTACCCCCAATGGCTTTTCATATGTCCTTGCACAACTTAAAACTTTTCAACTTCCTAGGAAACTTTTAAGTCCCTTTTTATAACATAAAGGTGACTTATTACATTATGAACATTAAGACATATGAAAAAGTGCAACCCCAATGCAAAATTAGAACATTTGAGAAGAGAGAGAAAGTTGGGGGAAAGAGGAGAGAGAAAGAGAGAGAGAAAAAGAAGAAGAGGAGACATCGTTCCTGATGAAGTCTCATTGATCCTTGTCAATGGAAAGTGCCAAATATAGTGAAACTCCTCCAAATTAGCTCATGAACACTCACCAAGTTGAATGAACTAAGATGGATCTCGAATTCCTTATGAAAAATGACTAGGATGCTCCCAAACAATGATGTCCCCCTGAATGATTATCCTTGTATGACCCATTGTGCCAAAACTACTTTTTGAGTGTAACTTACTATTTTTAGTAAGTGTGAATTACGAGCCAAGATGACCTTTTTGATGACCTTTCCTACGATGCTCCCTCTATGTTCACTACCTTATTCATGGAATCTTCAAATGGTGGCTTACCCGAAGTAACATACCCCTATGCAAGGAGACATGTTATTTTTAGTAAGTGCACCACAAATGTCAAATTGTGACAAAACAGGTCTTGAAATTATGGGTTTTATTCTAGGGTTCCACGCTCTGAATTTTGAGTAATTCCTTCATTTGAAAAAATGGGAAAATTATGTTTTCATCGGCGGGGCAGAATACTAACAAAAAATCAGTCCTCCATATCCCTAAAAATAGGGGCTTCATGGCGTAAAAACTAGTTCATGTGAAACTAGATTTTTCAATGATCATTCCCTCCAATTTTTGGATGATTTCACCCATCGGATCTTTGGGAATTTGAAAATTTATTTGAAGAGGGAAGAATGCTAATAAAAACACATCCCTCCATATCCCTAAAAAATAGGTACTTCATGGTATGAAAACTAGTTCACGTGAAACTAGATTTTTCAACGATCATTCCCTCCAATTTTCATGCGATTTCACCCACTAGAACCCTGAGAAGTGGAGAGGTAGCTCGCTGATTTTTTCCATTACTATGTCATGGTGGCCATTAATGGAGCTTGAAATTTTCAGGTATGGTTTTTGTCTCCGTTCGCAATGAAATCAACTCCATTGCGATAGGTTTTTCATTATGGTGCTTCACGTGAAATTTCTCTTCAATCCGGCGACCGGTTTGATGGGAAATCAAGCTTTTTCCTTCGTAGAGCCGGAAAGAGGATTTATTCACTGCAAGCATTCCTTGCTGAAAATTAGAGGTTTGAATATGATTTTTTAATGGCCTTCAAGAGAGAATAACTCAGCAACAAATGGTTTGTCAATCCATGCTCTGGTTTGGAAGATTTCTTCAAATTCCATGGCAATGGGGATTTCCACTGTTCTTCGTTTCTTCTTCTTATCTCAATGAATTATTCTTACGAGACCTGTGTGAAATCATGGAATGAAGGATAATTTGATGTAACAGATCTATTTCAATCTTAATCTTTTGCAATGGTGGAGTGGTGGATTGATGTTCTCTGTAGTTTTCTTCTGGTAATGGAGAAGCAAAAAGAAGCATCTAACAGTTAGTATTTTTTTCAAAATTTTAGGTTGGAGTTGGGCCCATTTTTTCATGTTTGATGTAAATAACCTTAGGGATGTGAGGGATATTAGATTACATGGTGTTCAATAGGATGACACGTGGCTATGATCCAACAAATGCGGGAATGAGTGCTCCAAAATCATCTTTGAAGCACCGAGGGGCTTTGGATATTGGTCATGTGGGTGACCAAAACACTATCCTAGAGGGATGGGAAATTTTTACATGTTTTATGTCTCTCACCTTAGGTATATAGGGGAAATTAGTTTCCACGGTGGTCCTGGATCTGACATGTGGTGCTTGATCCAATGGCAGGGAATGGATGCTCCAAAAATGCACTTAGGGTTGAACTGTCAAGTCTAGAGGTCACATGGATGTCCAAAAGGATCCCCATAGGGGTATGGGAGAATTTTTCCATGTCTTATGTCCCTCACCTTAGGTAAATAAGGGACATTAGTTTCCATGGTGGTCCTGGAGCTGACACGTGGCACTTGATCCGACGACAGGGAATGAATGCTCCAAAAATGCACCTAGGGGCTGAAAGTCGGTCACATGGATGTCCAAAAGGCTTCCCATAGGAGTATGGGTGAATTTTTCAAGGTATTATGTCCCTAAACTTAGGTACATAAGGTACATCAGTTTCCACAGTGGTCCTGGAGCTACAGTGGTGCTTGATCCAACGACAGGGGAATGGATGCTCCAAAATGCACCCAGGGGTTAAAAGTCAAGTTTGGAGGTCATATGAGGGCCCAAGATGTCACATGGGGGCTGGGAAATTTTTTTCAAGGGTTTTTACCTGACCTCAGGGACATGAAATCCCACCAGGCTCCTGGTGCTGACATGTGTCCTCCCGAAAAATGATTAAGTCTTGAACTGCCTTTGAGAGGGAAACTTAGAAAGAAGATAACTTGAGCTCCTGGTGGAATTTCTTGGTGAAATTTTATATGATCCTGACTGGAAATGGAATTTTTAATCCAATGGTGTGGTTATCATGTCTTTATTCATCCATATCTTCCCTAAAAAATCATATTTGTGATTTGAGACTCCACTTGTGCCTGGTAAAAAATGCCTGCAAATCCTATGCACAAAGGTGTTGTAAAAAATATTATTACACCATAATGTAGGTCTTGGGATACTATTTTTAGTGATTTTTTTTACTTCTAACTCCATCCGAAGGTCTCGAAATCTTCTTCTCAAGCCAGCAACTATTTTAGGCACAGTGTACTTCATAGGCTCGTGAACCCTTTTTCACTCGATGCTCCAAGTCTTTAAAAACTTCCCCAAACCTTCAAAAATAATTTCCATGATGTTCAAAGGTATTAAATTCACCTCCATGTTGAATTTTCCCTTCCGTTCTACTCTAGGGGTTGATCCAGGTCCCGGGGAAGGCCGGTGATAGCCCTTCCCACAACTTCGTGTTGATAGCATCTTTTCATAACTCCCTAAAATCACTTAGGTGGAATGAATAGAATTTTATAAATCACCTAGTTGACCAATTTGAAATCAAATATGGGGTGACCAGTGACGTATTTGACATGGGGTTCTGGGAATGATAGTACTTGAAAAATTTGACACTTTGAGGTATAGTTGTCATGCTCGTAAAGTGTCAATTTCCATGTTGCTTTCCTGCTCTTGGCATATGGATTTTACAAAAACTTCCTCCATGGTTAAATGCCCATGAACATTCACCTCCCCACCTATAATAAGGTTTAGGCCCATGATAAATTTTCTTATTCTAAATTTTTGTCATCTTATTACTTGAGGAATGTATTTTAATAACTTGGTGAATTGTTCCCAATACTTTAATACACTCAACTTACCCCTTTCCTTGATCTAAATTATTAAATTATGACATATTTTAGTCATAGTACAACTACGGTAACCAATGATTCCTAAAATAGAACTTGATCTAATCCCAGGTGATGTTGACCACATCCAACACTAGTTATACCTTTCGGATGTCCCACCATGAGGAAGCCTCTTTTGCGAGTTGATACACACCCCATAATGCCTTAGTTTCTTCAGAGAAGTTCCTGATGGTGAAATAATTCTCCATCTCATTGAGCTAATTCTCAGCCCCATCCCCTAACATTGTCCCATAAAATTTTGGGGGAATGATTCACTTAATATCACTTGATAGTTCTACTGCCAAACATGCCTTCTTATTTTTAGGATGGTTCTAATCTATAGCGTTAAGGTCTACAACATTAACATTGTTATTTCCAAATTTCACATTATTATTTGTAGCTTGTGCATTATTATTTATAGCATTGGGATATTTTGCATTTTCATTGTTGTTTGTAGTGTTATTATTTTTTGTATTGAGCGGTGCCTCAAGTTGCTAGCTTTCTTCATTTTCAATATCTTCATCCTTAACCAAAATATTTTGTTCTAAAAATCAATACGATTGCGAGTTTCTTACATGACGATGTAAGTATCTCATCCAATTTTTGAATAGTGGCATCCTTAGCCCCATTTGGTTGATTATTAGCAACATTACACCTTGTCCTAACCATATTATTTTGTTAAATAATAAATAAGTTCAGTGTTAGCGTAAGGAACCATTGTGTCCAAGATTTGTTTTAAACTTCGGATTTGATACCAAAATGTAACACCCAATGTTATAAAAATTCTATATTAAGGGAATTTTACAAAAAAAAACCCTTAATCCCCAATACATGCTTTCAATGATGTTATAATTCAAAAACAATAATTCAACAAGTATTCAAGTTTTACAATTCATCTAATAACATAATAACCATGTGTAGTCAGTAAAGGTCCATTAGATCTATCCGATCCCCTTTATCACTCTTTTGAGTGTTTATAATGATTATATCTACCTGATCTCCTAATCATCACTTTATCCAAGTGTACATAACTTTTATGTAATTGGTTAACATTTTTACTAGGTTTGTGAACTAATGTAGTTCCAAGTGTCTACTTGAAAATTAGCTACTTTTGATTTTCATCCGGTGTCTACAAATTTAATTGGAACCTAGTGATCCGATAGTGTATCTAGCTAGTACACTACTTAGGCCAAATTTTTCAAGCTATGATTTACATGCTTAGTTTCTTGACTACACATTAGTCACTTGATACTTGTCCCATCACCGCATCTTCATTCCCCATAGTTATCTAAATCTCATATTAACAATCGTAATGTTTTAATCTAATGTGTTAGGAAGGTCTGAAACCTTGGTATAACATCTCAATTTAAGTGTATGTTGATTGTTCCAACTTAGGATCCCTATGGGAAAGATAATGGTTACTCTTTGAATTGCGTCAAAAGTTAATCATTACCCTTCCCGTAGCTTTCCTAAGATGGTATGGTCAAAGAACATTCAAATCAAAAGGCGGGACTTAGAGTCCATGCCTACTTAACATGTGAGATGATTATAAGTCAAGAGTTTAAGTCAAATTATAAGGTTGACGACAAACATTAATAACACATTCATTAATGTTATTTTATGTTTTCAAACTCTTAAGGTCACTTTCGACTTTTTGTCGTTAACTATCATTTCAGATTAATAATCTTATTATGATTAGGTAATCATCCTAAATCTTATTAGACAATGTCATTCTTGTTGCGACAATGTCTAACAATGTAATCAAATGCACGTGTTTAATTACAACATTGATTTGCAATGCTTGTTTCACTTATTTTATCATAGTTATTGATTTACAATAATTGTACTACTATACATTGACATCATTAAGTCACTTATCTAGTTAATGTAAAAATTATGATTAGACATTCAATATTATTTAATTGTACTAGGTAATGAAGAAGTTATTAAATTTTCCCACTTAATTCCAAATTTATAAATATCCGTTTATTTCTTATTCTTGTACATGTTGTCTCAAAACATCATTGTTTTCCTACTTCATTAATTAATCATTAATTAATGTCATCATGTTTATCATTACTATAATTATCATTTAATAAATCAGATTAAATGATATCATAAGTACAAATAATTAATCAAGTCCAAATTATTTCACAATCATTCTTAAGTACAACAACTGAAAATCAGCATACATTATTATTTTGTCTCATAAGAATAATAAGGTATATCATGAACTCTTTTATGATAATTTCATGTTTTAAAAGTACAACATTTATTTTCAGAAATATACAATTGTTGCTTGACGGTTGTTTACAACATCGCAAAACAACTCTTCGCTCGATAAGGAACACATAATCCAAGTTTAATATATACATTAAATCAATGTATACAAATCAGATAATCAATATATACATGCATGTAACAATCCAATTATCTCCTCGTAATACTTAATCCTTCTTGAAATTTAAAAGATAAAAATGATAGATTTACATGGTCAATTCAAAGAACTGACATGGATATACATCTCTTTTCCTAGATGTTTAATTACAAAATAATTGAATTTATACTAATTGATTTAATGTCATTAAACTAGTATCAAACTATACAAGTCATAAAAATTCCATTCAAAGTCTAGGAAATAACAAATTACCAAAACTTTCATGATAACTATGTAATTTAGTTTGCATGTATACTAAACCTATGTAAACAATTTATTCCGAAAAACCTTTATTTTCATTCAAAAAAATGATGACACAATCTAATAGGATGATCCTTCGATAATCTCAACTCAAGTAATAATAATCAAGAAAACATGGTATAGATAATCAACAATCCAAGTTCACAATCAAGCCATTGTTTAATTTTTTCAAAAGAATATGCAATTAGTCAAGTATCCCGTATTCCCAACTTTGACTTTAATCCTTTATCGATCATCCCATAGTCCCTCAAATCAAACTATGTTACTGAATTATCCTTCAAAAATCAAATAACCATCAAAGATAAAATTAAGATATAATAATTGTATCTCAATCATTGAAGGTAAACAATTCATAGCTCTATATCTATGAATGAAAAACCCTGTTTTATTAATAACCTACAGAAATTGATTTACAAGTGAGAGAGAGTTTAGGTTACATTCATGTGGGCTCTAATAAAACTGTCACTATATACTAAAACCAACAAAGAATCAATTTCAACCAGCTCTATGTCAATTCAACTCATCTAATAGCCCATATTACAATCGCCAAATTGCATTTAGTGTAAGGTCATGTTCTTATACTTATAAATAACAACATGAGCTTAGTAAAAATGCAAAGGATATATCTAAACTCAAGGCGACATGTAAACCTTAAGGAATACAATATCCCTTCATCAAATGGTGTTGCTACTGTCATTCAAAACAAGGTACAAGATCTATGGTCATCCTCGCCCTTAGTTATAGTTGTGTTTCAACACACTTTTTTAGTCACAAGTGATTGGGTTTGATTCGAACCCAACTATTTAAGCATCAATAGTGATCCCTAAGTCACCGATACACACCCAAAATCTCACATTAAACATGTAGGCCCAAAAAATTCTACACTAGGTATACAATATACCCATATGGGTTGAGTCTAAAAAATTATATTTAAAGCCAAATAACAAAACCAAGATCAAGATATAAAATAATGAAGACTCATCAAAGTAATGTGATTCGTATCGAATCAATCTACTCTAAGATGCATTTCATAATGACTCACTCAAAAGGGAAGTCCCTCATTTCCACTAATACATGATGATTCGAGCTTAGTAAGCTCAGTAAACCAATATCAAGGAAGCCACATTGAAAATACAAGATGCAAGTGAGCCTATAATGGCTAAAGGAAAAATAATAAGAGTAACAAATGCCCAACTAAAATCTATGCACAAAGATAAAATAAAACAAAATGCATAGAACTGAAGGTCATGTTAATGATTCTTTCACAATAACTCCTTTCAAAAATTCAAACACCCGAATCATATAGTAAACCCGGATGAAATAACAACCAGATTTATAAGAAAAGAAGAACACATATTCATTAAAGTATTATACAACCCATTATTTCTTAATGAATTATCAAGAAAGAGTGAGGTATTCCATGATTGATAAGTTTTTGAAAATCCTTCCAACTCCATGCAAGATCCCTCCAAGTCTCTTTCCAAAAAAACCCAAAGGAAAAACAAAAATGCATTCGAGAATACCCAAGTATGCCAAACCAATCCAAAACTATAAACTAGTATATCCCTCATTATTGCTTCCAAAAATAGATCAACAAACTAGTAGAACAAAATTTCATGTAACACTCAAGAGGGAGAGGGTAGAGCTCGCCTTTGCATGCAAAGGAATGAAAATAAAAACAATTTTTTTCATAGTAGTTTCAGGAGGAAGCTTCTCCCATTTCCTGAAATCCATGGGGTTAAATTTAATGCATTTAATGTTTGTAGGTGCCATGGAGTGGCCTTACCTATCTACCTCATCCATTAACTTTCGAAGATCCTTCCATTTCCAACTCATTATATACGAGTGGTCAAAGAATTTAACCAAAACAATAACTTTATATGGATCGAGAATCAAAAATCCTTACCATTAGTTACCCATTTACTAAAGACCATTCAACTTATAGTTGAATTTAATATCAATTTAATAATCATTACTAGTAACTTAGATTGACTATAGTTGAGTTGGTATTATATATATATATATATATATATATATATATATATATATATAAAACAAAGTAAGGTCTTAATATAAGGTGAATGAGCCTTATTTAATTCAAAGCAATTTGCATATAAACATGATCTAAGACCATAATGTTTTTAAATAGACTAAGAAGAATTTACATTAGCCATCCAAAATTAAACCCGCTCAATTAAGGGTGTAAAAAAACCATTATAAACCAATAATTCCTTTATATAAAATGATCAATATAATTTTTGATACAACCTAGAATTCACCAATAAAATCTAAGGCGCGACCGGCACATCACTCAACCTTGATCGATCGCTCACCCAAAGTGCACAAAGATACCAAGCCCGTATTTAGGGTTGCTATTGTAGGATGTTAGCATGATGAATACTTAAAGCATTCGTATCCATGACTAATATATCATTCTACGGTGTATGTTCGAGATCTAGATCTAGAGAATAACAGACTTAAATAATAACTATGATGAAATCAAGCATGCAAGACCCAATTATACTCAGGATTTGATACTCTTTTTTAGCCAATACACTCTATTTCATTAAACATGATAAATACACAAAATCTTATTACAATAGATACTACCATAGTTTATGCGCGATTCAGATTTGGTAGTATAACCTCACAATAACTCAGTTCTTACATACTATTCTCTCTCACACACACACCTATACTACGCACTTCATTATATATTTATAAGGGTGAGGAATTTCCCTTCACCGCTTATCTATTCCCAAAATAGGTCACATGATATTATTAGCAACACGTTGTTACAATAATAGCCACACATGCAAGTGCACTAACAATAGACTTATTCTAGTTAATTGTTAGTAGTAAATCTATTCTCAGCATGTACTCATGCAAAGTGCTTCGTAGCTGATCCTCCAAAATAACCAATGCATGTTGCACAATTTTTCAACTGGTTTGTATGTTCGGCACACTATCTCAAAAATAGCTCATCATCATGAAATTGGCTATGTCCGAATCTGTCTCTGTCCTCAGTGTGTGATTCCTTCCCGATCCTCCCGCACTTTTGACCACACTCTACTCTTCCAAGTGAACCTTCGTATGTTTTTTTCTAAGTTCCATATTTTTACTTACCAACAACACCCCACACTAATTTCATTGCCACCCAGAAATAGTTGTCTTCAAATTAAATCAAATAATATGAATACAAGAATAGAAAGATTTTTTATGAAATAAAAGAATGACTTTACCCCTGTAGCATCTTTTGCTTTAACCAGAAGAATCAATTCTATATATTCTTCTTTTATTTCTTCCTCTAAATTCTACCAATCATTGAGCGTGACCTCTACTTTTTCTTTGATATCCACTGCAGGTTTACTTGAGCTCATATTTTACAATTTCTCCCTTCTCATTTTGCAAGACCAAAACAATGTTGGACATTATAGTCATTCTTACTTCTAATAAGTCCATATTTTGCACGATGAGTTTCCCAAGCTCATATAACCTCTCCTTATGTGGTTCTTGTACTGATATAAGGGCCTCGTGCTTCTACTTGACAAGTACTAATCATTTTGCGTGGCCCAAGGTATCATCTTTCATGGCTTTTAGGACTTCATTATCCTCTAGAATGGTCCTAGTTCTTATAACGGCTTCACGGGACTATACAAATATTTAACACTCTATCTCTGCTTTTCTTTAGTTCCTCCTAAGCTCAAGTAACCCCTCATATGATACAATCTTTCTCATCAACTGAAGCATTTTCTCGCTCTTCTTCCTACTCAGATTATTTAGTTCTAGCATGTGCAGAGGTTCATCTTCAAGCACCAAGTCCACCAAGGTTTGTACATAATGCATTTCCGAAGGAAACATTTTGGGTACCTTAGGCTCTAAGTGTGGCTTTTCTTTCATGATATTATCCCCAACTTCCTCTGCCATGCTGATGAAAATAGTGTTCTTCTTCTATGCCAAGTATTTTTCTTTCTTTAGGCGTGCTATTTATACATCTTGGGTGTTGATCTCTTCCTCGGCGCCCTAATTGTTCATCCTTATCCACATTTTTCGTGCCACCTTTTCGAGACTTTCACTAAAGCATTGATCACTTATTCATCTGACATAATAATAGGCTTTATTATTATGTTTTTGGCTTGAGGTGTCTTCTTCAACCTCCTTGATACACATGACTCTTCACATACATCAAATTCTAGTTCATCCATGTGCATGTGCATAGACCATGACAATTACTTCCTTGTGTGCATGGTCACCATATCTTCATCCATCAGCTCCCACCCATACAACTCCTTTGGTGTCACTATGCTTTGAAAATGGGCACGGAAAATTTTACCTATGTCCTCAGCATAGCCCATGACTAATGCAACATATTCTCCACTTGTTCTCTTCAATCTTGGCCCCTTAGGAACTTGGGATTCAAGATTTGGAGCTTGTTCTACCGTACCTTGAGTAGTCTCAATCACTGTCTCATTTTCCTCCTTTTATCCTTCTTCTTCATCCTTCATTTCTTCATCCTTTGGTTCTTCCACGTTCTCTAGAGGTGTAGGAGATTTGGGAGAACTCTCCTCAAATTCTTCCGCATCCTCATTGAGCTTCAAATTTATTCTTCTCTTCTCAGTTGTCTCCTTTTGTGGAGAGATTCGAGGTGATTTGTGCACTGATTGTGGAGTAGCACCTTGGGTCCTGGTTCTCCTAAACACCCTTTTGAAATGATGCTCTCCTTGGAATACATCCAAGTCCTCATCATCTCCCTCTTGTGGCTAGGGTGGAGTAGTTGCATGCTCAGCTTCTACCCTATCTCTAGGTTGTCTTCTTCCTCTATGCTCCAAACCACCACTATCTTCATACTCCTTTTCATCATCTACTTCTATTGTCTCTGTGGGCCTAGGGGCTATAACATTTTCCATTGTATTTTTACCTTTTAGTGGCCTTGGGAGTGCAAACTCATTCTCCACATACTTATTGTTCTCCAACTTGGGCTTGAGTTGTAGGTACACAAGCACTTGCTCCAACATCTCCAAATACCAAGATTATATGATTCATGCTTAAAATATCGAGATCAACCTCTCAATAGAGGTAGTCCGTCTTGGATATACATATGTCTTTCTCAGTGTATGGTAGTTGCAATATACCTTATCTACATTTAAGCTTAGGTAGTGTGCATTCTAAAACTAGTGAAGTGATGCCTGGAAATATCGTGTTATGAAGGCATATGGTAATTTTCACCATTGGCTCCAAGCCCCAACTTTCATGGCAAACCACAAGATGGAAAATTTCTAGTATATTAGGAACCGCATCGCCTTCCCTACTACTAAAGGTAACTCCTTGGGTATGCACCATTCTTCTTCAAATACTACATGAAGCCATCATACCATTTCTCTCGCCCTTTGCTTGAATGGTCCACTCATTGATCCTCTCACATGTATTTTCCAATTATTTCCACAAATGACTTATTCTCCATAGGGTATTCCCAAATTTTCTCCTTTGGCCCATTGGGCACCCCGATTTCCATAAACACCAGAGATAATAGAACAACCCAAAAATTTATTTTCTCTCTTGTCCGTGCTTCTTCACTAATAATTTCCATAATATAATTGGAGATGTTGTAAATCACTGCCTATGACATCTTCTTTGCAATGTGTAGCCACATTGTGTTTACCTACGACCACATTTCTTGGTCATTCACTTTGTTACAAGATGTGCAATTTGCCTGCACTACTAGGTACTTCTTTAATTTGTCAATGTCCATGCCATGTGAACCCTTGGTATACCCCAACTCCTTCCTTGTCTCTAGGATTGCGGCCTTATCAGTTAAATCACTATTTAGATCTACCCATGTGCCTTTCAACCCTGTTACTATTGAGATCAATGCGGTTGTGATTCTAACCCTCCATCCGGCGAAGTAGAAGAAGTCCTCATGGAATCTGCTCATCAACCATCAATACAATGGTTCATACTTTCCAAAGTATGGCAGCTTATATAACTAGTAGACTCCAATCTATTTTAGTAACTTCTCACTAGCATCATCGTATACTTGACATATCTTCTATTGTGTGCTTGTTCATTTTTGTGCTCAACAACGCATCAAGCTCCTTATTATCTAATGTATGATGGTTGTAATCACTAATTTTACATTGACGGATGTGGGAATCCCATTATTTTCCCACGATCACACCCTCTGGATATTGCATTTATGATAAATTACTCTCGGGAGCAATTTCTTCTTCCACTTTGACCTTCTTCTTCCCTTTTACTCCTCTGTAAGTGCTTTCTTTGGTGCCATTTGAAAATATCTCTTTTCTACCCTTTGTAATCAAGTAAGTTGAAACCCTAGTTCAAATATTTGTTCCCTAGTGGAAATCGCATGCCCTAGCTTTTTATAATGTGTCTGCTTCTCTCAAACCCTTCACTTACGGGAGCACAAGCTTCTCCTATGCACAAACCTTCTCTCCACTTCTAGTTTCATACTCTTCACACCTCAACACATTTACTCAAACTTGTTTACACTTAGCTCTTTTCAAATTATCTCAATTGCAATGGTAAAAATGAACTCACATCCTATCCTTATATAGATTTTAAAAATTTAGTGCATTTATTGCTCCTCCACCTACCAACAATCCTCTCATTAAATGACCATTTTTCGTTCCTTCCATGCGGTACATCTTCACACCCAAGCTATAACCTTCTAGCGCACCTTCCTACCTTCTAGCTGTGGACTTCTCTTCAGTGCACCTCCATGTGCCCAAGTACCTCACCACTATGCCTTCCCTTGGTAGTTCCCATGGCCTCTTCTTACCTCACATTATACTTGTTTCTTCATTCACCTCCACCTATGGTCCTCATTTCCAGAAGTCTTTTTTTTCAATTCTCCAACTTGAATAACACTCGTAGCAGTTTGTTCCTTTCATGTGTACTTATTTTCAATAGTCTTGTACCTGGATATCAATAACCACCCCACACTAAGGGTATGTGCAGTCCTCTACACATAAAAAATTCTTTAAATAGTAATTATCTTATGGCGCGCAACCGCGCTTATTACACAAAAAACCAAATAAATTGATAAAGAATAGTGACAAAGAAGGAAATACATTAAGGAAATGTATAATTGGAAACCTAATCTAAATGGAAATACTACCTTATTACAAATTCCAAGAAGAATTATTTATAGTAGGGCTTCATCTACTCCCCATTGAAGTAACCTAACCATGTGCCATCAAGTGCCTCTAATTCACAAGTGCCTCTAATTGGAAAGAACTGTTTAGAGTATGTGAGTGATAACATATGACCCTAACCAATGTACTTTGGATTTTTCCTAGATGGCACAAAAACTTAAAATCATATAGGAGCACCATTTGTCCAATTGTTAACTTTTTATCCTTGATGTGCCTATCATGCCATGCTTTCTACCTAGCCTTTTCTTGTTTTTGAATCCAACATGCTATTGCTCATCGCTCATCCAACTTAATTAAATTTTCAATCCATTCTTCTAATGCTTGCTCATCAGCTAGACCTCCAATGCGTGCAATACGTAAATATGGTAACATGAATTCCATAGGAAGAACTGCTTCTATACCAAACATTAACTGAAATGGTGTGGATTTGTTCAACCTTTTATATGTTGTTCAATATCCCAAAATTACTGAAAATACTTTATCATCCTAATCCTTTCTTCTAACATCACATATTTTTGTCAATGTATGGCTTAAAATTTTGTTGAAAGCCTCAATGAGTCCCATTTTCCCGTGGATGATATGGTGTACTCGATGGTGTGAAATCATGAATTCATCCAACAAAATTTTGATTGTCTCATTCAGAAATTATGTGCTCCTATCACTGGTTAAACTTAAAGGACATCCATACCATGTAATAATATTTTCCCATATAAACCTAGTTGTTGTAACCATTGTATAATAATTTTTAGGCGCTGCTTCTATCCACCTTGTCAGATAATCTATGCAAGTTATGATATAGTACGATGTAATCTTGCATGCGACTGGTGAAATAGGACTCAAAAAATCTATATCCCATTTCTCAAATGGTTGTGTACTATTAATAGGTCCTAGAGTCATCTAATCTCGTTGACATGGTTTTCCAAGATGTTGACAGTGATGACATGCCTTAAAAAATTCCTTACAATATTTATACAAGGTCTCCCACCATAATCCAACAAGTAAGATCTTGCATGCAGTGGTGTCACCTGCATAGTGTCCACCTACAATACCACCATGAGCTTCTTCCATAAGATATGTACGCTCATGCTCTAGTAAATGTCAACTACGTAATATTTCATCTTGACCAATTTTTATAGGTCAATGCTAATAAACATATAGGGTTCCATGCGTATGGAATGTTGTCTCTTCTCTAAGGATTTCATTCCTTTTGGTGCCATACTTATTCATAGAAAGACAACAATGTCCTCTAATTATGATGGCACTCATTGTAACCTATATAACTATGTATTGGACATGGTATCTTTAATGGCTTATGCTTCTTCTCCTGATTGTATTCTGGATAAATGGTCTGGTCCAGAATTACTTTTCCTTGGTTTTACCACAACTGTGAAATCAAATTCTTGAAATAAGAGTACCCATATGCATATGTGCCCCTATAAAATGGGCTTGTTTACCAAATAATTCAATGCCATGTGATATGTATAAAAGACAAATGGTGTAGCTAGTAGGTACTATCTGAATTTATGTAGCACATAGATCATTGAAAAAGCTTCGCACTTTGTAGTTGTGTAATTTTGTTCGCAAGAGTCAACTTTCTACTAGAAAAACAAATAGGATGATCTATAATACCTTCTCTAGGCTGAGCCAACACCATGCCAATGGCCATGCCAGAGGTGTCCACATGTACATGAAATGGTTGGTCCCATGAAGGAAAACATAGAATAGGCATGGTAGTAATTTTCTCTTTTAATGTCTCAAATGCGCACTTGCTATGGTTCTCCCTAGTAGAATGTACCTTTTCCTTTCAGTAACTTCTCCAAAGGTGTAGAAATCTTGGCATATCCTTTAATAAAATTCCTATAATATCCTATATGACCCAAAAATCCACGCACCTCACTCTGAATGGTAGGCTCTTTTAGGCCTATAATGATTGCAACCTTAGCTAGATCAACCAACAAACCTTCCTTGCAGATTATGTGTCCTAACAATATTCCAAATGGTGTAGAAAATATGCACTTCTTGATGTTCAAAGAGATACTCAACTGTCTACATCTTTCAAACATTAAGTGTAGATTGTCACAATGGTCCTTGAATAGTCCATACATCATCCAATCATCTAAATAAACTTGTAAGAAGTTGTGAATAAATTCTTTAAACACTTGAATAACTATGCAAAAATACAACATGTACATTTTTTAGACCAAAAGGCATCACAATATAGGAAAATCTACCCCATTCAGTAGTAAAATTAGTCTTTTCCTAATCCTCTTGGGAAATCCTAACCTAATGATACCCAGAGAACCCATCTGTAAATGAATAGATTTTGTGCCCTACAACGCCTTCTAGTATTTCCTCAGTGAATGGTGTAGGAAAGGGATCAGTCACACATGCAACATTCAACTCCCTATAGTCCACACAGATCCTAATCCAACCATCCTTCTTGATATTGATCACCATTGGACTAACCCATTTTGACTCGTCCAGGGGCTTGATGATTCTAGACTTCAACATTTTTTCAATCTCTTCTTTAACCTTTTCACGCAAGTTAGGTTTCATCCTAGAGGGTCTCTTTCTAACTGGGCACACACCTTCTTTAATATTTATCCTCATCTCCCCTAATGATTTATGCATGCCTTTAAGCTCATGGTAGCCGCAAGGAAATAAATCATGATAATCCTGTAGTAACTCTATGATCTTTTCCACTTCAAAGTCTAACCAATATTCCCCAATTATGGCCTCCTTAGGCTCCTCATGTGATCCAATATTCACTTTCTTTGACTTCATAGGTTCATGATAGGCACGTGCGGTCTTATCTATACTGTCCAACACCTCATGCCTACATGTTAAATGGTTTACATCTAGATTTTCTACTTCCTCATCATCCACTAAGTAGACCATTTTACCTTTTCTTTCTCAAGGAAATCATGCCAAGAAGTGTGGCATCACCTCTATTTATTCAATAATATGCGCTCCCCGAGTTTCCTTCATCCAATAAATCATGAAGGAGTTTCTTACCCTTAGCACTATCCCCCATAGTTAAGCGCTTTATGACCTTTAATGCTTCTTCCACCGAAGGCTTGGTAGAGAAGAAGTCAAATGTCTGGTCATTCCTACAATTAAATTCTACCAATTTCCAGTCTCTCTATGAATTTCTGCATATACATACCAAGCACACACACAACCATGTAAAGTGGAATAAAACTTGTGCACCTAGAGAAAAGGTAGTAGATCTTCCTGCCCCTTTGTCCAGAGTCTCTCACACTTCTGAACGTGGTGTTGAATAGGTTGATTACCATGATAAGTACATATTTGAGTAGGTGCATTTCTCCTATAGAACCTAGTGGCAAGAGAAATCCTAATTTCATTCCATCCTACAAGATTATCCTTGTGGACCACCCACCAACACGTTGTTGTCCTGCGTAGTGTATATGCTAGCATATTTCTTCTTTCCAGTGGGTCTATCCATTGTTCCTCCATGGCGTGCAAGGAACACCATAGGATCTCCTTCTCTAGTGTAACAAGGTACCGATTTGTTACCTATTCTCCTAACATAACGTGGTTTTTTCCTTAGGAAATATGCTCTTTACTTTGCACCCTACTAACTCATAAGTGTTATGAGCCCAATTATCACAAGCAACACTTGTAGTATCACTAATAGACTGTACATCCTCCCACTAAAGGATTCCTTCTTTACATGGCTCAAGCACCTCTGGATCCCGGATGACGCATACATAAATCCTATTTAGGTCTTCTTCACTCAAGGGCTCAACATAGGGTGTAGATTTCCATCTGTTAAAGGGATAATAACTCTTTTCCTTCTTGTTTTCAAAACTTATATAACCCTTATTGAACCAAAGATCAACATTATTTGCATAACACCAAGGACGTCTTAATAGAGCTAGGAAGATATCTAACTCATGTCACAAGCTAAAACCTCAAAATCTTCAATAAACTTGGCTCCTTATATCAGTAATGGATGCTTCTTTTATAACTCTAATGGGAGTGGCCTTAGTCGATTAGTCATGAACAATACATTAGAGGATGGCTGCAATGGGGGTCTCCCCATATATACCCATGCATCTAAGGTAAGAAAATTAACTTATGCACTAGTATCAATCAATATATTACTCAATAGCTACCCATCCACAAAAACATTTAGAGTTATTTCCTTGTCATAATCTAGGCTATAAAGGGGAAGATTTGTATGCAGGATTTGTTGTCTAGTCTCGGTACTTACGCGCAAAGTGTTTCCTTTTAACTAATTCCCTAAAAGTGGAATGATATTATCTTGGCTCAATGATTTGCACACTTCTTTTAAGTCATCCATATCAGTTTGGACCATCTCTAATGCTTTCTTTGGCTCCATCTTCCGCAATTGTTCCTTTAAATATTGTATTTCACCTCGAAGTTTCCCGAGTACCTCCATAGTTTCCTAAGTAAACCTCCTTTTGATGGGTATGATCTCGGTACTGTGCATATAGAACCTCCTCCTTTGTGATGGTAGGCATCTACCGCAATGCTTCTTTAGCACATGCTACTTCAACACGGGTTGTGATCTTTACCTGTAATGCCTTGGATTCTTGTTCCAACTTGGGCATCCACTAATTTTCCGTAGCATGTTATATCCTAACCATCCCTATGCCTTTATTTTTCTATTTATGTTTCTTGCTTGCCAAGATGCTCATATAAGTCTTGTCACTCCTCACAACTATGATTATTTCCACGTAAAGAACATGTAATATTCTAAGTACATTCATGCCTATAGTGGTAAAGAGATCCGCATGTTTAACATGTTCTACGAGGGAACTCACTTCTTCCACCACCACAGCCTCGGCCTCCATATCCTCCTACAAACCCTTGATCTCTGCCACGACCTCCTTCAAAATGCCCTTCATTCCGATCATAATGCACCTAATTTTGATCCTGATCCTGATGCTCATTCTGGCCTTTAGAGTTATCTGAAACTCCTTTCTATTGTACACCAATATCTATAAGTAACATGGATTTGAGCAATCACCTGGCGGTCTTCCATGTCATGAGTCACATACCTATAGATTTTATAGTATCATGAAATGTTCTTCCTTATCACACTTTGTAGTAATGGGCAGAAACTAGCATCATGGTTTAGATGGCATATCTCACGGTACCCAACAACAATGAGTGCACCAATTTGTGAGGACAACTATCCTTTGTGTGAACTTCTACTTCACAATCTGTGTACCAAATCCTTGTCTGTGTCTCATGTGCTGAATTTACCGATAGTTTCTCCAACTACTTTTCCATAGCTATGATCTGTGCTTCTAAAAACGGGCTCACCCCAATGTGTATACTTCCAACTGCCTCAACATGTAAGGATGCTTCAAGTGCTTCATGCAGATCAGTGTATGTTTTATGTGATAGCGCCCTCCTAAAAGGTGTAATCATACCTCCAACAAACCATTGTGCATGCTTTGGCTTGCATGAATATCATAGGACAACTTAGATAACAGAATTTTGAACCAAGCATCATACTCTCGACACTTTCAAAGAGTTCCTTACTTGATATCCTTAAGCACACTTATACTCTTTTTCTCAAACCGAGGGATATGAAAGTCTTTAAGGAAAACATATTTTAAAGATACATAGTCTACACAAGTCTCGATCGGTGGTCAAAATTTTGGTACCAAATGTGTGCGCACCCTTGTAATGTAGTATAAAATTGACTTTCCTATGCTCGATTTCGTGATTCCTTTTGTGTACCATAGTATTTCACACATATGTACATGTTCAACAGCATCTTCTATGCCCCTATACTCGGAGATGAAGAGACATCTCCTAAATATTCTAGAGTTGGTGTGGAACTTGCACACCCGATCCGTAACCTCTGTGTTTCCTCTACCTCCGTAACCACCAAATATACCAGAGCTAGAGCCACCTATACCTCCTAATCCCAAACCTATAGTTGGGGTCGGACCAAAAGATGTACTTCCCTATGTCCTAATAGTAGTACTGAAATGTACCACGACAGTCTGTGAAGTGTTACTACTCCCAGAAGAGAGTTCAAAAGTATGTGTGCTTGAACTCTATGTGGATGATACACCTGAAAATGTACTCCCATATAACAATGAATCCATTTGTGTTGCCATCATTGTGCTTTTTATATGACTCAATCCTACTCTTCCACTACCTAAATTATCTTGTTGACTGTTTGTTGTACTAGATACTAGAAAACCAAGTGCAAGGGCAAGGTTTCTAGGTGGATATAAATATGCGCCCGTGACCTGTGTCATCTCTGCTTGGCACACTTCTACGTGAGGCCGAGGAGGTTTCCTTTTCATGCTTTGTCCCAAATGGGGAGTTATTGATTCTCGGGTTCCATGTATTCTACATGAACTTCAAACCCTTCCCGAATTATCTCTCTCCACAATTCCATTCACTCTACAACATCCCGTTGCTTCTCTATATCCCTCTCGCACACCTCATTATACTTAAGCCACATTTCCTCTCTTTCCCTTTCTTTCGCTAGGTGTTCCATATTTCACAAAATCTGCTCCTACCCCTGCGCATGGTGGGGTTTAGTTTTCCATCAGTTTTTTCTCCAATTTTAGGGTTACCATCAGAGTTTTGATCGCCAGTGGAATTCCTTGTAGGTAAGTTCCCTTGGGATATCATATAAATTGGAATTCAGCTACCTTTGGGCATGAATAAGCGGAAATTGAGTACTCCAAGATATAGCTGTTTAAAACACCACAGAACCACGTATCCACAGCGTGATTCAAAATCAGATCAGCATCATAAAGGGCTTGAAATTTTTCCTGCATCTAGACAAATGTGTGATACCTCTAATTCTGTTTAGATGCATAATTAACTAGCCACTCGTATAGTTCTACTTGAAAGATAGTGAAGATTATCTCATACAAATAGTCATACAGATTCTTCTCCACCCATGCGTGTGCATCAAACTCAGATCCAATGTTAAACCTCCATGTGTATTCTTCTTCCATGTTGTGTATCCACTCCTCAACACTTGCTATGGTCAACGATATTCCTTCATTGTGAACCATCCTGAAAATAATCAAAAGAGGTCTTGGTAATGGAACCAATGATGTAGCCTAGAATTCACCAATAAAATTCTAAGCACATTGGCACATCACTTAGCCTTGACTGAGTGCTCACCAAAAATGCACAAAGGTACTAGGCCCCTCTTTAGGGTTGTTGTTGTAGGATGTTAGCATTATGAAGACTTAAAGAATTCATATCCATGACTAATATATCATTCTATAGTACATGTTGAGATCTAGATCTAGAGAATAACATAGTTAAATAAAAACCATGATGAAATCAAGCATGCAAGACCTAATTATACTTAGGATTTGATACTGCTTTCAGCCAATACACTATATTGCATTAAATATGATAAATACACGTGTAAGCGTATTATAATAGATACTACCATAGTTTATGCACACATCAGATTTGGGAGCATAACCTCACAATAACTCGGTTCTTACATGCTATTCTCACACACACACACATACTATGTAGTTCATTACATATTTATAAGGGTGGGGAATTTCCTTCACTTCTTATCTATTCCCAAAATAGGTCGCATGCTATTATTAGCGACACAACATTACAATAATAGCCACACATGTAAGTGCACTATCAATATACTTCTTCTAGTTAGCCATCGAAGTAAATATATTCTTATCATGTTCTCATGCAAAGTGTTTCATAGCCGATCCTCCAAAAATAGTCTATGCGTGTCACACAAGTTTCCAACTGGTTTGTGTGTTCGGCATGCTATCTCCAAAAATATCTCATCATCATGAAATTGGTTGTCTCAAATTTGTTTCTTTCCTCAGCCGCATGATTCCTTCCCAATCCCCGTGCTTTCGAATGTTCTCTTCTCTTCCACACAAACCTTTTGTATGTTTTTCACTAAGTGCCATATTTTTGCTAACCAATAGTTGGTGCAAGCGGAGTATTGACTGGTCTAAGAAATTTAACCAAATCAAAAAGTTAAATCCAAATAATTGATGATCATAATAAACCCCAACGGTTTACAGGATATTTCGGTAAGAAGTTCTCTCAGTGGTGCATCCTATGTGGACTCTAGTTTATTCGAAGTATCCCGGTGGTGTGACGCCGACTTACTGGGGAGGAAGAATAAAATCACTTATCCATCCCGTTTCGGAGGAATCAGTGGCTCACGGAGAATGGAGGGAAACATCCTCTATCTGATTCCGAAGTATTCGTATGGCACAACTCCCAATCCTCTATCTGGATGGAGGAAACCTTGTAGTAATAAACACTTTACAATCATGATATAAAGTACATTAAAAAGTAATCATAATCAACAAACTGTTATAATATTTAATCATAATTTAGATAATTAGACCTTTACTTTATCGAACCAACATTTTTATCTATCTTGATTGAAGGTCCTTTCATTCTTTTCAATCAATGATTGTTAGTATCAAAAGAGTTAGTACATTTAACAATCGTCATCATTTCCACATAATGTAATAATATATCAAAACCATGAATAATTGAAACCATATTTGTAAATTATAGATTACAACATGAAAAGTAAGTCGTAGTATCAATAATAGGTATAAGAACAACAAGTACCTAAATATGAAATCATTGAACTCCAAAAATAAAAATCATCACACAAGTAACAAAATAGGATATTAATGTAGTTTAACTCATGATTTCTTGGTGACAAGCAATGTTACACGGTTAGTTTCGTAACTATTCTTAAGCATGTTTATCCTTTTTAGGGAAAACGTGTGTATGCCTAGTGTGACACTCGGCAAGTAACACTTCCCACCCACAAAACTTTGTGAATCACTTACATTGATAGCCCACATTGAGAAAATCAAGAAATGAAGATGCGGGATGTGACACTCTTTTCATTTTTCTTTTCAGGAAATCATCATTTGTATTTTATTCTTCTCCATCGTAGCTTAATTGAACACTTCACCTTCTTTCTCAATTTCCATCCAAATTATTAGATCATCATGGTATTTATCATGAACCCTAACTGTTATCCATTTTTACCCCTGGAAAAAATGGATAGCTTAGGAGAAATTGGACTTGAGAAATTGATCGAGATCTAAATGGAGAATCTAGATTTTCGTAAATTTCCATGTTTTGGAACATTTGTAGTTGATTTGGGAGCATTTGGGGGTCATTCGCTGTAATTTCCATTCTTCCTCGGGTTCTCATACTTAGCCATTTTTTGTAAAATTGAGAAAAGTGGAAAATTTAGAGACAATTGGAAGGCCTTTACCCCTTGTTCGATTAATTACTTAGAAAAATTGGGGAAATTTTTGGTTAAAAATGGGCAAAAATGGATGAATTCTACAAAAATGGTTTGGGATGTTTCATTCTATTTTCCCTAGCTCCTAGATCCTAAGAAAATATAAAAAGTTGATTAAAATGGAAATAAATGGGAAAAAGGAGCTCTTGAAGTGTATTACGGCTCCAAGGGGGCTCGGATGAAACATGTACTCGGGGACCAAGATTTCCCTACACCACCACTCTAACCATCAATTTTCTTTGGATTGGAAGACCCCTGTGTATTATGGGTCAAAGATGTTTTACAGGCATAAAGGACCTGTGGAGAACAAGTTCCCTATGGGGTTGAGTTCTCCATTAGGTTGTTTCAGCTAATATAAAGGATAGGGGAAAGGTTAGTAGTTTACAAGATGACCGGGTGTTTTGAGAACCATGGGCCAAATTGGAACAGGTCACAAGTTTTTCAGGGGGCCACTTTGGCCAATCAACAAAGGGGTTGGGGTATAGAGTTGTGTGGAGGAGCGTAGAGTGCAGGGAACTTGTTCCCCACGAGAACTAGTTCCTCGTGGAGGTAAAATTTCCACAATATGTGGGATGCAATAGTATATGAGAGGAAATTGGGCCCAATAAGCACCCCAAACCTAGTTCCATGTTGAGGAAGGTTCCCCGCACCAATGATATATATGAAAAATAAATAAAATGCAAACCTAATACAAAGGTGTGGATTGTGGGGGAACCTCGAGAACAAGGCCGAGATATTTCAAAATGAGCTCCACGACCCTCTAGATATGCACCATCATAACTACATCCCATTTTAACAAAAATGGATAAATTCTATATGGTTTGATTCATTTTTTCATCCTCTTCTTCATGAAATCAAAAAGTGAGAAGTAGGTGGAGTAGATGAGATAAAAATAAGGAAAATGTCCCATATTTAAATGATACCTCCCAGGAAAAGAAAAAATGGATTAAATGGAGACATGGAAACATTTTTATTCTTCTACAATCCAAGGTACATGATGGAATAGATTTTTAGAGGTGCCCATGCCTTTTCGAGAAATTGATGAAATTTTTTGGTGAGTGGGGATAGGATTTCAGGATTCTCTTTTCCCTCTTCTCTCATTCACTTCTATATATTGTAAACTCTTCTCATTTTGAGGAGAGATATTATGGGAAATTGGGAAACTCTTGAAAATTCGTTACTCAATTCCACTTGAGTTGTAATCCTTCACATGGGCCTATAGAATGATATTGTGCCTCTATTTCTCATATGTAATGGATTTTGAAACTACTTTAAGTAATAAAAATATGTATTGTGTTGTTTTCGCAACCCTTTCTCATTTTCTTGCATTTCCTTAGCTCTCCATTATTATTTGTTATTTTTTGTGCATGGTTTTGTTCATATGTAGGTTCTTGTTGTTGTGTTTCATGGAGATTTAGTGGTGAAAGGAACCTTGGATTATGTCACAATTGTTATCACCTTTCCAAAATTTATTTTACTTCTCTATCTTCCTCTCGCACAATGCCACACCCCTTTTCTTGGTGTTATCACCTATGTAGTGTAGGATTTATTTGTTCTCAAGTACTCTCTCTCGCCTCTCCTTGTCCCTTAGAATTGGTATATTAGGAGTAGTTAGTTTCTTTTCCTTCCATAGGAGTAGTTTAGTGCTAGGATTAGGTAGAGGAACCAACCTTTTCTGGAGGTCCATCTCAAGTTTACAAGTCCCACAAATTGAGATATGGTATGATGTTACCCATTTACATTGATAGCTCATACACACATACATGGAAAATCATAGGGTGTTGTGATTTGGTAATAATAGTTTTGCACACCCGGTGGGATAACATAAAATTCATCATTCACAGTGTGTGTATCTTGGTTTACATTTTATCTCATCAAGTTTTTTGTGCTCTTGGTGAAATATCACCCTTTGGAGGGATGTCCAAGCACAACTGGTGACTCCACTAATTGAAAAAAACCCATTTTTGAGTTTTTCACCTTTCTTTCCATCCATTTATATCTTTATTTTTGCTTCCATCCATGAATTTGTGCAATCATGACCCAAGCTTTACTAGTTTCCTTCCCCACACCGCCCGAGGATCACACAACTCACTATATAGGTAAAGAAGTGCTTTTATTTCCATCACGAAATTATTACTTGCGGAAAAAAATTAGTTCACTTAACCTCCATAGTTTCAATTCTCCCCATATTAGTTTTATGAACCTCATCATGAACAATCCTTTGCATATCCAATCCTAATTGAGAAATGTGGTTATTTTCCTAACCAAAATGTCTACCAAGAATAGGGTTATGTAGGTGATGATGGAAATTCTATGGAAAATACTATTCGTAGGAAAATTCAAATAATAGAGACAAGTATGGTGTAGACCAGGGCTACATCTCAATTGAAAGCATTCAGAATTGGTTTCAGGGTCCCTTGTCCATGGGTTGGCCCTATGCCAAAACATTCTAGCCCTTTGTAGAAGTTGGATTTCATGGCTAAGATGTTGCCACAAATTGGAAAGTGGATTGATAAGATGGAGGCCTATGAGCTTAGTGATAGGTAGCCTTGGTAGTGGGAAAATATGACACTATCACCTCACAACCTTCCCATTTCCCTTTCCCAATCTATTCCATTTCATCCTGAGTGTCATGATCCTAGCTTCTTATCTACTACCCCTATGAGGGATTCCATTTCTCCATCTCCTTACCTTCCATCCTATCTTTAATTCTCTTCCCTTTTCCCTTCTAAAAATCCTTCCCCTCCACAGAAATAAGAAATTAAACCTTCCTTTCCACCAAAAACAATGCAAAAATCAGTTAAATCCCAACCCACCCCTCCTCTTGCATTCCCAAACCCATTTTGGGAAGAAGAAAATAAAAAATTAGTCAAGGAGGGAAGAAAATGGAAGATCCTAGAAAAGAAGAGATTGTAAGAAACTTGAAAGAGTGGGTTGCAAGATTCAATATCACTCAAATGCCATTGATGACTAAGCCTTTAATAGAGGTTGAAATTCAAGAACAAGTGGTAGAGACCGATTCTACTGAATAACAAGTCCAAGAGAATGATGACCAGTAGTCCTTGTGCTTAGAGTGCAAAATGCATGATAGCACCATATTGATGGAGATTGTTGTTATATCCCCATAGGAATCTATAAAGGAAGAAAAGCTCCCAAGTGTGCAAGGTGTCTCAATAGAATGCGACGATCCTCTATTTATCACATTTTTATAACTTATAGAATTTTTGGAATATTGCATTGATCTACCAATACCATCTACAAATGCTGAAATAATTCACAAGGAGCTTCATGCTATGGAGGAAGGAAAATCAGTTTGATTTACATGATGGATGAGGAGCAGCACATATATTTAAATTCAGATTCTTCTCCCACTTCATCCTTCGAAAATTTGAGTTTTTGGATGATTTTGAGCTCTCAAACTTCATGTTTGAGGATGAGGATACCCATGGTGAACAAATTGCAAATTCGAAGCCATCATGAAGGAAGAAGAACCCTTGGCACAGCTTAGACAACGAAGAGGTTGAGTATTTTTCAGATTTGGAGGATTGCATTGGTGAAGAAGAGACCAATGAACTTAAATTTTTTTCAATTCCATCACCTATCTTCCAACAACAAGAGCCTCATGTCATGGAAGAGAATATTCGAGAAGATCTTATTGCCCACAATATTCCTCCTGTAAGTGAGAAATGGAGGATTTTTTCCATATCAATATTCATGAAGAATAGTTAGATGACTTTCATCTTGCAAGATTCATGTTGGATTAGGAGAAAGAAGGAAGAGATGATGATAAACATTCCTAATAAGTCATCTAGGAAGAGAATCGGTTGTTTGTAGATGTAAGACAAGATCCAAATCAACTTGTAAATATTAACCTTTTTCCAAGAATGTGTATAAGAAGACTTCATTATTGAAGTTGGAATTCAGAGTAATGGAAAAACTTCATGGATTAGATCATGCCCATTCAAGTATTTGGCTTTTTTGGAAACAAGGAAGGAGTCACAACCGGTCATGTTCACTTCCGAACATGAGGATGAGTTTCAGAGTTCCAAGGATCAGCTGCAATGCCTCTTTAATCCAAATGTAAAGCAACTAAAAGATGTATTTTTCTTGTTTCCAATTGATATCTTGATGATTTGGGTGGAAAATCAGCTTTTATTCATTTTTTCACTCTTTTACATGAGCATGTTCTCAGTGTCAAATCAGTCACATGGTCCAAATTTGTGAGGAAGGGAAGCTACTTCTCCTTGTTAGTTGTAGGATTTGTTTGAGTTTCCCATTTCTTTGGTTAGAGTAGAGTATGTAGGTTTGTTTTCAGAAAAACAAGTGCTTGTGCACACTCTACATGCTTCACTTGGGGCATGTATGATCTTCCTCTTTTATACATAGTGTTATGTGTGTTGTTATTCCTCTTGCACAATCTAGTTCACTCGAATGTAGTGTTCATGGGGAAATCAGCTTTTAATAGCAAGCCCAATTACATTCTAAATCAACATATGTTTCATACTTGCTAATAAATCATCAATTTCAGTCCTTCATACTAGGAAAGAAATTTTATTTTGGGATAGGTTCAAAGGTCCATCCTTCATCCCATCAGATCAATTTGTAGAGGGAAAGAGAGAAGAGAATTTCAAGTTCAAATTTTTTTCCACTCGATCTAAATTTCAATATTTTCTTATAAAATTTGGGAAATTCAAGCAAAACATATCAACTCTAGGTTCAACAAAGGTGTTAAGTGGCTCAAGGACAAGATTTCAAAGTTTCATATCAGTTTACAGGTGTATCTGGATGAATCCATACCCAATGTATGCTTTAAGGCCATTGGTCAACACATCTAGCATTCAAATGTCCCCGTGAGTCACCAAATTATTATCCATTTTTACCCTTGACAAAAATGGACAACTTGGGAGAAAATGGACTTGAGCAATTGATCAGGATCGAATGGAGAATCTAGAGTTTCAGGTAAATTTCCATGTTTTAGAGAATTTGTAGTTTATTTGGGATTATTTGGGGTCATTCAAAGTGTAATTTCCTTCTTCTAGGTTTTATACTTAGCCAATTTGGGTAAAATTGGAAAAAATGGGACAATTGGAAGGCCTTTACCCCTTGTTCGATCAATTACTTAGTAAAATTAGGGGAAAAAATGGTTTAAAATGGGTAAAAACGGATGAAGTTGGAAAAAATGGTTTGGGATGTTTTATTCTATTTTCCCTAGCTCCAAGTTCTTAAGAAAATTCAAAAAGTTGATTAAAATGGAGAAAACAGAAAAAGAGCTCCTATAGTGTATTTCGGCTCCAAGGGGGTCGGCTATAACATGTACCCAAGGAAAAATAGTTCCTCACACCACTCTAACCATCGATTTTTTTTGGATTGGAAGTGAACCTTTGTATTGCGAGTCGAGATGTTACACAAGCACAAAGGACACATGGGGAACAAGTTCTCTGGTGGTGGGCCGTTTTAGCTAATTTATAAAGGATCAGGGCACGAGGTTAGTAGTTTGCGGGCCGATTGTGTGTTTTGGGAATTACGAGCTCAATTGGAACATGTCACAAGTTTTTCAGGGGGCACTTCACCACTCAAAAAAGGGGTTGGGCTATAGAGTTGTGCGGAGGAGTGTAGAGTGCGGGGAACTTGTTCCCCATGGGAACAAGTTCCCCACGGAGGTCAAAGTTCCACAAAGATGTGGGATATGACGGTATATGCGGGAAATTGGTGAAATCAAGCCCAATAAGCACCCCAAACCCTGCTCCATGGTGAGAAAGGTTCCCTGGCCAATGATATATCCAAAAATTAAAGTAAATGAAAACCTAATATAGTGCGGATTGTGGGGAACCTAGGGAACAAGGTTGAGATACTTCAAAATGAGCTCTATGACCCTCTAGATCCACACCATTATAACTTCATCCTAGTTTAACCAAAATGGATAAATTTGATATGGTTGGATTTTTTTGTCCTCTTCCTCGTGAAATCAAAAATGAGAAGTAGGTGGAGTAGATGATTGAAAAACAAGGAAAATGTCCTAGATTTAAATGACACATCCTAGATAAAGTAAAAATGGATTAAATGGAGACATGGATGCATTTTTCTTCTTCTATAAGCCAAGGTACATGATGGAATGGATTTTCGTGAGGTGCCCATGCCTTTTTCAAAGTAATTAATGAAATTTGGTGGGTGGGAGTAGGATTTTAGGATTCTCCTTTCTCTCTTCTCTCATTCAATTCTATATATTGTAAAATCTTCTCATTTTGAGGAGAGATATTTTGGAACATGCAGAAACTCTTGCAAATTTGTAACTCAATTCCGCTTGAGTTGTAAGTCTTCACATGGGCCTCGGAGAATGATATTTTGCCTCTATTTCTCAGATGTAATGGATTGTGTAACTACTTGAAGCTATAAAAATTATGTATTGTGGTGTTTTCTCAACCCTTTCTCATTTTTCTTACATTTCCTTACCTCTCCATTATTATTTGTTATATTTTGTGCATGTTTTTCTTCATCTGCAAGTTCTTGTTTTTGTGTTTCATGGAGATTTGGTTTTGAATGGAAACTTGGATTTTGTCACAGCTATTCTAGCCTTTCCAAACTTCATTCTCCTTCTCTATCCTCCCTCAACAGGATGTCACACTCCATTTTCTTGATGTTATCACCTTTGTAGTGTAGGATTTGTTTTTTCTCATGCACTCTCTCTCTCTCCCCTGGTCCCTTGGAATTGGTAGGTTATGAGTAGTTAGTTTCCTTTCCTTACTTAGGAATAGTTTAAAACTAGGATTAGGTAGAGGAACCAACATTCTCTGGAGGTCCATCTCAAGTCTGCAAGTCCCAAATCTTGAGAGATGGTACAATATTACCCAATTACACTGATAGCTCATGCACAAACACATAGAAAATCATAGGGTGTTGTAATTTGGTGATAACACTACCTTCTTAATCCTCTCTCTTAGTTCCCTTATCTCTTCATATGAAACTAATTATTTATTTCTCCTATGGAATTTCCCTTCTTCTAAGTCCTTTACTATGCTCATTCTTTCCATTTCTAAGATCTTCACCCAAGTATTTTCCACCTTGGTCTATTGATCCTCTTAGTCCTCACCTAAGTATTTTGCACCTAGTCTCTTGTTCTGTTCACTTGTCTCACCCAATTCTATTTCACCTTGGTCTTTTGACTCCTTCTTGAGCTTCAACTTGCTCTTGGGATTCTTATTTCCCACACTACTTTCCTTTAGCATTTCTATGCCTTGACTACTTGTAGTATCTTCTCAATTACCTATAACTTTGAATCACATCATCATTCAAAATTTCACCATTAGAAAAATATATGAAAATAAAAGATGTATCACCCGATCTGATACCAAAATGATGCCAATATTATCTCGAACAACCTTATCTCCTTGTTTTCAAAGCTTCCAACAATCTCAGACTTTAAACATGTTACAGTTGTTCATAATTTGTACATGGTATTTTCCTACCATTGTTTGACTAACCTTGGTAGCCTCCATCTTCATTTTCATTTGAGTGAATTATAAACTTTCTGCCCATGCCTTCATGATGTGTTCATTGATCTCTATTAACTCTTCTTTATTCCTATGTTTGCATTCAAGGAAAATGTATCTTCCTCTAGATCATACACCTAAGAAAATGCATTAACTTGGATCTTGAATATTTTCATAGATGCTTAAAAAGTACCTTCATGTTAAGGATAGGGTGTATTAGATATTTTATACCTAATATATAATTAAGACATTGTCATTGAGAAACTAGAGTACCACTATTTCTCCATATTGAAGTGCAATATGTCCTTCCTTCCTTAAGTACCATGTCAAAAGACATATTTAGGTGTAACTTTTGATCCCTATACCTTCTAGGAAATATAATGAAAATTTATAATACCCATCTCAAATTTATATATGTTTACCAAATTTCAAAGCTTAAGTCTTTAAGGGTCATTCCCAACCGAGAAGACTACCATGTCAATTAGGATTTGTTACCGTTTGTAGTAGTCTAGCTCCTCGTGACCTGTCATGTATAAATTTTATTCTCCTTCATATATTGACTCCAAACCTTTTTTAAATGCATAAGGGATAACTTTAGGTTGTTTGTTCCAATTTTGAGCTCCTATATCCTTCGTTTCCACAAGTATGAGAATGCATGCTCTCCAATTAGGTCTCTTAACAAGATGCGATTGATATTTCATCACAAATTAAATTACTTATAAAATATAAAAATGGTTAAAAACATTTTCACTTTATCATTTTCCTTCTACATTCCAAAATTTAGATCATTTGGATGTAGTAATAAAACGTTATCATCATTGTTCTCAATCCATTGTTTAAGGTTTTTAACAACTGGAAATGTAATCTTCCTCCTTATAACCTGTCATAAAATTATCTCACGTGTGGGCTTGAAACCATGAAATTATTTTTTATTGTTGTTAAGGGATAGATATAGATCATATTTTCCATTTTTTAGGTTTTATCTCATTCATATCTTCTATATACAACTTATTTTTGTTAAACCCCGATCTAGGGTATCTACATAGCCCGAGAGATGAGATTTATTCATTTCTCCTTGTTTTTGGTATTTAATGAAATAATATTAATTCAATAAGATATGAATTTATCCTATGTAACTTTCTAAATCATTACCATGCCTATGAATCCTCTTTCTTCCTTACACACACAATATCACTCGTGAGAACAATGAGGATACTACATGTAGTATAGGTAGTTAAGAGGTAGATCATGATAAATTAAGAATTTTGCATTAGAAATGTGGACTCATATCATTATAAATAACTTTATAAATGTTTGAATAGTTTGGGGTAATACTGGTTAGGTTACCATGACCTAATTTTGACCTTCATATTTTGACAACTCTATAACTTACATGGTGATTTCTTCATTTTCTTGTCCTCATTTCTCCTCTTCCATGTCTTACACATATACATGCTTCATCCACTTATCTACTATCTCTCTAGACCTCCTAATTTAAACTACTCACATGGATATCCTATATCAACCATATACATATCTATAGTATTCTCTATCCTAAGATGAGCCTTGATTCTCTCTAGTTGTTGAGATAATATCTTGACTTACAAATAACAATAATCAAGTTTTTTTCAACTAAGAATAACCTACGATAGATAAAACATAATCAAATAAATATCCTATGAATTTTATAATCTCCTTCCAACTTATCCTAATCATATAACAATTCATATCCACCTAAATTTCACTTTACTCTTACTCAAGAGTTATTATAATCAAGAATGCAAATATTCAAATTTCATACTTTTGGAGGGAAACTATGGAAACTCTTAGACATGCTGAGAATGAATTGAAGGATTATTCATGTTTCTTCAAGCATCTAAAATAGGCCCCTACATCAGTTTCACAACCTTGAGATATTTTGTGTTAATTATGAATCTCCCTATTTTGATTAAATATAATTGGTCTATTTAATCGGGCTTGGTATATAGGAACAATCATTATTTACATTCTCATTTTGATGGTTGTATTTTGTATAGCATGTTTCTTATCTAATTTCATTAAGAGGACCAAAGGCCTTTAGATGTGTTATTATAATATTACCTAATTTTAACCTTCACTTAGACTAGTCTTAGTTTTAGTTAAGTAAGGACATCGGAAAATATGTTATTAGATACAATGTTTTTATGAGAATAATGGTATTGAATGTTAAGTAAATAATGATTAAATGTATTTAGAAGTGAATGATATTATATTTTGTACTTTAAAATATGAAGTATGATGATAAGAAATTTGACTAATGAACAATCTAGCTGAAAGTAAAAGGGGCATGGTTAACTTAAATTGATTATTCTTAATCATTATTTCGTCTTAAAATAATCTGTCAACCATCATAAGTAATGGGAATTATCATGTTTGTTAAATACACCAATAGTTAATGAAATAAACTAGTCTTTGACTTGGGCAACATATACATAAAACGAGATGAATTCATAAGAGGGTAATTAATAGTTTAATCCATAACAAGAATAAGTTATTAAGGTCGTTTGAAACATATCAAATGACTTAGAGAAGTCTTACAAAATACCCCTCGACTATAACTTAGATAAATAATGGAATAAATTAAGTCTCATAGAACTTGTTCAATGAAATTTGATTGCAAATAGACAACTTTAATTTCAACTTAGGTTGGATATAATCACACATCATCACACAAACATCTAGACATAGTGCTAACTAGGGGTAGTTACGAAAAGGGAAATAAGACATGATGGTCGTAATCCCATTATGTGGTCTCTCCATATTCCATAAAGACCCTGAGTAGGTTGTGGCTCTTTTTATTTACAGAGATGGTCCTATAAAGAACACACTTCCTCTTTCTTAACATGTTCACCTTATTTTTAAAAAAATATCCAGATAACTATGTCAAGATATTTTGTTGGTGATGGAATAATATGTCCCTAAGGATTATGTGTAGTATTGAGATAAGTTGTTTATGCATGGATGGAAAATTTGGTTAAAGTAATTCAAGTAGATGCTTACATTGTCTATTCACCGTGTCCTTACTTCATATATGAGATACCGTAGTACGAATTTTAGTAATTAACATTCTTGGTAGAAATTTAAGGATGGAAACATAGATAATCTCAACCTTATAAAAAGGTAAACCTGAACATACTAAATATTATATGATGGCTCACTTAGATTGGATTGCAAGGAGGTATAGATGAACCGTTCTCAAATGCACAAGGTTTATATAAGGAAGAATTATCAGATATATAAAAAAAAACTAAATAACTAGTTGTTATAAGAAAAAAATTTAATGGTTGTTCTAAGTTAACTCTATTGCATGCTCGATTGGCTTATTAAAATCATAAAATAAAATCTTCATTTTGGGGAAAAAATGAGGTGTTACATTCTTGTATCGTAGAAAAAGGTTCCATCTCTTGGACTTAATGGGTTCATTGTGTTAATATTAAGTTTATTCATGTTTCAACATGTTATAATGGTAAGAATAAGAGTGAAAAATGATGTTTAACCCATCATAGTAAAATCTTGAGATTTCAGCTAATGATAAATTGATGAGATCCTTGGTTCTCCAAGACACCTTTAGCCGATTGATTCCTTAAAGTAGTAGGTTGGAGGTGAAAATGAAAAATGTGATGAAGAACATGAGGAGGAACATGAAGAAGAACATCCTAGGTAATATGACAATGAGAATGAGTGAGATAACCAAAAAGCTCGCATGAATATTGAACTAGATAGGGATATAAAAGAATAAATCCACCAAAATTTGATGGAACTGTCAGTAGGGGATGGAGCTGAAAATTGATTGAGTGAAATGGAAAAATAATTTTGAAATTGTATATCTCTCTAGGAAACTAAGGTTATGTAGGGTTCTTTCCAATGCTCTCACGAAGGTTCCAGGTTGGTGGGACCACTATAAAATTGAATTAGGAATTGAGACATCGGATATAACTTGGTAATAATTCAAAGGGTAATTTTTTCAATGCTCGCTACCCCAACTATATTTTGAATGAAAAATGACTGAATTTCAGAGTTTAGTCCAACAGAAAATTTCAATGAATGAGTACTAGGAACGTTATACTAAACTTCTAAAATATGTTCCCGATATAAAAATATGAGAAGTTATGGATCCTTAAATTAATTTTGGGTATGAATCCTAGCATAGGGGGTGAAATGGATGTTCATGGAACATCTAATATGGAGATTTTTTTGAAAAAGCTATAAATTAAGAACAAAAATTGTGTCTGATCCTCACTTCAAGAGAGGAAAAATGTAGAGAAACAAGTAATAAATCCTCACCTTCCTTCATTAAAAATACATGGAGGAAAATATTTGGTCAAAAGGGAAGACCTGAAAATAAAAATACTATAGATAAGTATGCTAAAAACAACAAAAAGAGGGATAGAACAGTTCTAGTTTTTCAGAACAAAATTTAACAGAAGGGGCCTATAGGGGCCATTTCAAATTCTGAGGTGATCATTATGCTAGTAACTTTCCCTAGAATAACCAAGTGAATAATCAGTAGTGGAAAACAACTCTAGGTCTAAAGAACCATTACAACAAACGATGCATGCTACTGTAGGAAATTATGAAGTAGAGAAATATGACTCTCCCCTAGAAGTGTAGGGTAAGTTTTTTGGCTTACCCATTAGTACTTTTGATACTAGATCAACTGAATGTTTTATTTATTCTAAGTTAGCTTCTAAAGTGTTAAGAACAACAGGATACATGGAAAATATGGGAATAATGTTGTCCATAGAGTAACCCAATATATGTTTGAAGAAACATTAGAACTTCCTAAGTTTACTACAGAACTAAACTTTTTGTAACTCCCTTAGGGTGTTATTATGTTTTTATAGGTATAAACTAGTTGTCTCAACACCGAACATTGATATAGTTTATAAGAAAACAAATAATATGCCTTAATGATGAGCAATGATCCAAGGTGTAAAAAGATATTTCGTTGTGAGAAAAATATCTGCCATGCAGCTAAAAAAGGTTAAGAGAAAAGGCTTAATGATATTTGTACAAAAATTAACTAATCACATCAAGGAAAGTGAGCCAAAAATATAGGATTTTCCTCTTCTACGAGTGAATTCGAGATTTCTTTCTGAAGAACTACTTGGTTTACCACCTAGTGTGAGTTTGACTTTGTTATAGAACTCAAACTAGGAACTAAGCCTATGTATAAAGAACCATACGAATGAACAAAACTGATTTGGTAGCCGCTGAAAGCTCAACTTCATGAGTTGTTGTCTAAAGGATTGATCTTTTTTATAAGTGTATCACCTTGAGGGCATCGGTAATTTTTAAGAAGAAGGATGGTTATTTAAGACTATGTATTGACTACAAATTCATGCCAAATAAGGTAACAATAAAAATAGATACCCCTTTCCTAGAATTGATTATATTTTTTATCAAATGAGGGGTGCTTTAGTTTATTCAAAGATTGATTTGTGATCTAGTTACCATCAATTGAGAATTAAGGATGAATAAATGTATACAAAAATGTTTAGAACATGTTATGGGAATTATGAGTTCACTATTTTACCTTTTGGACTCACTAATGCACCTGCAACCTTCATGAATCTAATGAAAATATATTTTGGGAATACTTAGACCAATTTTTGTTAGTATTCCTTGATGATATTCTTATATATTCTAAATATGTAGAGGAGCATGATAAATATTTGAGAACAATTTTATAGATTTTAAGAAATCATAAATTATATGGTAAGTTGTCCAAATGTAATTTTTATCAAAAATAAGTACAATACTTGGGTCACATAATCAATAAAGAAAGAATATTATTTGACTCATATGAATTAAAGGTTATTATGGAATGTACATCCCCAAGGATGTACATGAAGTCAGGAATTTCATGGTACTAGCTAGTTATTAAAGGAAATTTGTTAATGATTTCTCTAGAGTGGTAGGTCCAATCACTTCCTTACAAAGGAAAAATAAGAATTTTTTTGGGATGATAAGTGTGAAGAAGCCTTAAAATTATTAAATGAAAATATAACTGTAACTCCAATTTTAAAGGCTCTAGATCCAAACGGAAATTTTACAGTAGTTATTGATGTTTCTAGTGAAGAATTGGAAAGAGACCTTCAAAATGAACACGTGTATCGGCTTTTGAGATAAGAAAACTAAAAGTGCATGAAAAAAACTATACTCCCCATGAATTAGAGCTTGTTTATCTTATGCATGCATTGAAAGTAATTAGCATGGATTTTATCCAAGGACTTCCCTTGTCCAAAAATAAACATGATGTAATTCTGGTTGTGGTGGATAAGCTCACGAAAGTGGCACATTTTATACCTAGGAATTTAAAAGATGATTCACCAGTACTAGAAAGAATATTTTTCAAGAAATATTTAGATTGTATGGAATACCAGAGTTGATCATATCATATAGATATCCTAGGATGACTTCCAAAATTTCATAAATTCTTACGTGTATTTAGGAACAAAACTAAATTTTAGTTCACTTATCACCCTGAAACCTATGGATAGTCGAAAGGGTAAATCAAGTCTTAGAGGATATGTTAAGGATGTATTACATGGATCAACAATACAAGTGGGAAGAATATATTCCACTGGTTTAGTTTGCATACAATAATACATATCAATCCTCACTAAAAATGGCTCCTTTCGAAGCCTTGTAGATGACAAGGTGTATTACACCTATCAACCGGGATAACATAAAAGATAATGAAATTATAGGGCTTGAAATATTAACAAAAATGGAAGGAAAAATCAAACTAATCCGTGAGTGGTTAAAAGAAACAATTGATAGATAAAGTATTTATACTAATATAAAGAGAATCAATGGGAAGTTTAATGTTTGTGTTAAGGTATTTTTGTGGGTAAAACCCAAAAATAGTTCCATTACATTTTGCAAGGATGCCAATTTGTCACCTATATTTGTGGGACCCTTTGAAATTACGAGTTTATAGGCCATGTAGCATATAGGATGGCTTTACCTCCTACATTGTCTAAAACACATAATGTCTTCCATGTATCTATGCTTTGAAAAAGTATGTTGCTGAACTAAATAATATACTGAATTGGGATTCATTGTAGGTGTAGGATCCTAAGATCATCATAGTTGATATTGTATAATTTTTGGAAACACGTAAGTTGAATCTCATAAATCATGAGATTTCACAATGCAAGGTCTAGTGGGATCAATATTCCAAATAAAACACCACTTGGGAAAATAAGGATGACATGTTGACAACTTTTCCTTTTCTATTTGATCAAGTTTAAAAAGAAAATAATAATATTTATTGTTGTTATTATATTTTATTTGACTTTACTAATGACCATCTGAGTCATGAATACTTATTATGTTATGAATTACTATATTTATCAAAGTTATTACAACTTGAAGAAATTTTGGAAGTGAAAATTTTCTAGAAAATTTGAGTTACAATCATGATTTTATAAATATATTGCTTGTTGTATTGGTTAAGTGTTTTATTTTCTTGAATGAATGAAATATGTCATTGAGATGATGAATATTTTTATGGGGAAGTATGTAACATCCCTCCTTTCCAGTCCCGAATTAACAACCATATATATGTCCAATAGACCGTCAACTAGTTTATATGAAATTTGTAAAGAACAAATAGTCTTATCTCACATTGGCATTTTTATCGCATATATTTATTAAAATTCAATTATATAAATTAAACAGAAGGCAATAATTATATTTTTATTATTCTCTTTCGTGGACTCTTCACATAGGGTCATTTTCTAGACCACTCAACATTAGTTGTGGCATGTTATAAGTTTGTAATTGTTTATACAAAGTGTTGATTTAATATAATACTATGCATATGAGCATGGATAAATACATCAATTTTTAAATTGAATACATGGATGTTAAAAAGTATTTCTCTAACTCATTATCTAATTCCACTTAACATGATTGGGTGGCATGTGATAATGTTTTATTTAGTTCATGGAATGTATTAAAATCTAATTGGCTTTCATGGAATGTATTAATGTTTGTTTAAATTCATGGCATATTAAGTTATACGAATTTGTAACTTGGGAAAAAAACTTGGTAAATACAATTTGACCCATACTTATTTAATGCAAAGTTAATTTAACATTGATATGATGTGGCAAGTGGAAACAATTGTGTGAGGTTTTGGGTTTAATGTCGCATTGAATGCAAGGCCAGCCTCCTCAGAATGGTTATCTTCCCGAGAAGCCAACCATAAACATGGTCAAATCATTTTCCTTTTATCATTATTTTTTTAGTTTGAGCTATTTTTGGGGTTTTGAATGAAGTGGAATTTCTCTCCACTATGCATGTTCTTCGCCATGGATGTAATTCTCGAGAATGGATATAGAGGAACTCTGTTTCAAAAGTTAAAAAAAAAATGTATTAATGTTTTTGATTTCAAGAGAATATTGTAGGAAAAGGAAGTTGAGTTGAGAAATAATGTGGGCATTACATGCATGAGATTCTCCCTGATACTCTAAATCATAATGATTATATCATGTCAATAACAATTTGAGATGTTTTTGTGTGCCTATTTTTATGGTAGAGTGTTTATATTTGATTTTACTAGTATACTACATTGCACGTTGAATCAGAGAAAGATTTATGAGTTTTTACAAATGCTAGGACTACATTTTATTCTAGGATAGTGCATTTTTAAAAATGGAACAAGTATGATTATACATATTGGGATTGTGTTTTGCATTTGCGTATTTTTTAAAAATTAGATCGAACATGAGTATCCTTGTGAGACTTCGTTTTAATGTCCTGAATCATTAAGTTTTGTATAGTAATTAGAAACACACATAATGGGTCTACGTGATGTGATTTTTGGTAAAAATGTGTGTACATTTTCAGATACAAAAAGATAGTATTTGACTTCCTCTTTATGCGTGTTAGTTTTCCCAATATTGGGTACGTGAAATTAAGAGAGTATGAAGGTGTTTGTTTATTTGTTTTTCTTTTTTATATCTCGAGTCTTTTGCAAGATATTAAGATCGTTATCTGTCCTTTTAGGTCCGGATATTTACAAGATATTAAGTCTTATATTTTTCCTCCTTTTTCCATGTGAATACTTTGCAAGAAAATGAGTGCGTCACCATACACTTCTATTGTTAGATAAATTTCATATTTTGTGTTGTGCCTAAATATAAAATTTGATCCTTGATAAATTATTGAACCCTTAACTAATGTTGAATTATTACTTTAGTAGGAAGATAACAAAAATTTATTAGATATTGAAGTAATTATGAATTGGATTTCTTAACTGTTTTATTTGTAGAAAAGGTGTGAATAAACTTCTTAAAGTTTTTTTAAAAGGGTAAAAGTGTGAATTTTGAAAGGATCCCCATCCTCATACAAATTTCCTTAAGGATAGATAGAAGAAGCCCGCAGAGAAACAAAATAAATAAGGCCACAAAGGCAAAAAGTAAAGAAACATGAGAAGAGGGAAAAGAGAGAAGATGAAGCAACCACGACTACAACACAAATAGATTACTCCAAAGGATCTTGATCCACGAGATTGAAGTCTCATTTTATGGAGAGGCATACATTTTTTTTTTTGATTTACAACTATCCATCCATCACCTGATTAGGATCCAAGTTTTCATCTAGATGAAATGGAAGCCAAATACCAGAGGTCTCTTTGGTTCCAACAATTGATGAATATTCCTCCCCAAAGGGAGAGTCACCACCTGTTCCACCTTTCCCACCCCAATTACAGGGGAGAAACCTCGGGTCTCAACTGGTATCTACATTTTTTCATAATCTTCACTAAACCTCACCAAATCTTCCAAACAAGAATATGAATCATCCCCAACAACCAACAAGATAGGATTGGAATCCTTCCACCAAGAAACTTTTTCCTTAAATTGTTTCTTTAATTTCTAATAAGTCGTAGGAAGATGCCCGAGGGAAAATAATTACACGTGAAGGAAAGCCTTCATGTAGTCAAGAGGTTGTGACCAAACCCTATTCAAAAATTTGAGGTCAATGGAAGCTGGAAGATCCAAAGAGGTATCTAGATCCACTAAGATTCTCGCATATGTAGTGTGAGTGTAGAATTCCGTTTTGGAATCAATGGATAAGAACTTTCCTAAAGCATTGCCAATATCAATCAAACATTTTTCTACCCAAAAATATAGTGGGATATGAGGTAAGCACACCCAAACCAACATGGCATTAAAATAAGTAGTGAGGGTATTGAAGGTTGGAAACCATAGTTTCATCAATAAGTGATTATGCTTTAGTTCCCACAGTTTGGAAATGATATAATCCCTATCATCAATTGAACAAAGAACCATGATAAAAAAACCTAAAGCACAAGGGTAATTTTCCATCTTAATAGAAAAGAGGGGGTACTATTTAGAAGGGATCCACGAGTGGAGAAGTGGAATCCTTAGCTAAAGGTCATTGAAGTGGCATATCAAATCTCGGTTGGAGAAAAATATTTAGATTATAACACCGAATCCCTAAAAGAGACTGATGGAGTGGATTTGGAAGAAAAGAGTAGATAAGAATACGGCATAGCAGAGGGTGCAACATGTAAGAAAAAGGGATTCCCTACACATGAAAGACACATGTTATAAACACCCTTAAAATAACATAGAAACTAGACTAGATAGAGGCACAAATACACCACCACCACCTCGCATTGATCTGCGGTCCAAATATTCCACCGAGACCTATAATCCCACAGTTTCAATTCCACTTTGGAAGGATCACCGACACCGGGACAGGTGATGTGGGGAAGATGAGCGGTTAGGGTTATCGAAGAGTTCCATCGCGTTGAAAAAAGCTTCTTAAGTTTATTAGTTGATGTATTTTTATGGTTTACTATGAATTACAAACCAAATTTAATTATTTGATAAATAAAAATGATTCAATATGTTATACTTGTTGATTTAATTTTCTTAGCTCGAATTAAAGCAATCGACATATTATGGTATGTAGTCGAATCTATATGTTGTTATTATCATTAGATCATGATTATGATATATAAAATGAGTGAGTTGTTAGGATAAATATATTATTACCTTAATTAATTATGCATTACATATTAGTTAGGTTAATTATTAATTGTTATATGGTTATATTTAATTATAACCATCTATTTTGTTTTATTCAGCATACGGAGTTGTATTGTTTTAACAATACTATTGTTTGTATTAGTTCACAAAACAGTACCTATGCAACATATTTTATTTTTGTATCTCATGTCATGCATGTAATATCTATAAATATTGCATCCCGCACCATTGTAATTAAGTTGGATTATTAATAAAATATTTAGGATTCCGTCCTGTTTTACATTTGGTATCGTGAGCTGGTTGAAGCTCTTGTTAAGGTTGGAGAAAGCTTGTAGAGAGGAAGGAAAAGTTTTGGAAAACTTTTAAGAAGAGCAATAAATGGGGGACAAGAAGTCCCTCCTCTTTAATGGGAGAGGTTCCCTTATTCAAACAAACCTATTTACAAATGTACAGACATGATTTGTTGGTTAAACTTGGATACCACGAAAGTGTTTTCTATGAAGGTCATCAATTACAAAAGGACTCGAGGAAATGAGAGCATGGAAAAGAGCAGTAAAGGCAAACATGCAGTAATTAGATATAGAGTAATTCTTTATGTATGCGAAGTCACCGTGAATTGAAAACAAGATCATTCGTAGAAAAGTAAGATGGAATTTAAAGACACAAAGTTCTCAGTAAATAACATCCGCTTAACGCAAAGTTTCTTAACGTAACACAGATTCATTATCAAGGAAACAAAGTTCCTTCTTGGTTATGCAAGATCACCGTGCTTGCAAAGTCGAAGAGTATGCAATCGATGAGACTAACGAATTTGAGATAAATGATCTTCACAAAGAAAACAAATGAAAGCTTAGAATGCATGAGAGATCGATAGACAAAGAAAGGAAAGTCCTTCTGTATTGATTTCTCTATAATCTATTTACACTTGCAAAAAATATGCCAAGTTCTTCCTCCTTTTTGGAATGGCGTGGAAAGGCCATTATATAGCTTACAAATCAGTTATTCTTTTCAGAACCGCTTTCTTTAACCGAGAATAGTTAAGGACCGCCAATCGTAACGCCTTAACTTCTTACAAAAACGGAAAAAGAAAGGGAAGAAGAGAAAAGAACAAGGAGAAGAAGACAGTGGCCACCATCGAGAGGGACCCACCGTCTTCGAAACCGCTGCTTGAATTTTCTTCCACGTATCAGCTATGTCCTTGCCACGAGGGACACACTAGAATTTTCATCTTGAGGATGACAATGAATATCTTTGAAAACCGATGTAACCAAATGCTTTGAGAGCTTCGTCTTCTTCGCCACCGTCCTTGAAATTTGATCTTCGGATTGATAGCATCAGAGCCGCAACTTAAATTCATATTTTAGCATATTCGGGTCGAGCGGGAAAAACTAAGTATGAATTGCATTAGGTTCACTTGGGACATGTGAGACGCGAATGCGCGAAACACGCGGTTCGGCCGATTCGGGTGAAACAGGGAGAAGACGCACAAATGCATTTTGGGACATTTGGGACGAAAACGCGCGAAGGACGCGGTTCGGGTGTTTCGGCCGAAATTGGAACAGTTTGCATTTTTTTGATTTGGGACAAAGAGCTCTGAGGTACGCGACTCGGGAGTTTCGGCCGATCGGGGAACAGAGAGCAATTTGGAACTCGGGACAGTTGGGACAAAATTGCGCGAAGGACGCGGTTCGGGCGAATCGGCCGAAAATGGAACAGTTTGCCCGATTAACTTTGGGACATTTGGGACATGAAAGCACGGTTCGGGCGAATCGGCCGAAAATGGAACAAAAGGCCCGTTTGAACTTGGGACATTTGAGACAAAAAGTTCCGGAGTACGCGGCTCGGCCGGTTCGGGCGAAAATGGAACAACTCGCACTTTTTGATTTGGGACATTTGGAACAAGAAAGTGCGAAGTACGCGGTTCGGGTGATTCGGCCGAAATTGGAACATCTCGCACAAAAAGTTTTGGGACACTTGGGACAAAAAGTTCCGACGGGCCCGAAAATGGAACAACTTCGGGGATTTCGGCCGATCGGGGAACAGAATGCACTTTCGTACTTGGGACAGGCGGGACAAAAATGTCCGACAGGCCCGAAATACATACAAAATGACCCAAAACACAGATTTTCTCAATTTTCACGGCTTAGGCACTTTAGAGAAAACACTCATAACTCAAAATTTTGAAATTTTACTTTTATCAGAGCAGGGAATTTTGAGTGGACAACAGCTGGCTCCTTCTGGGGATGACTTGGCATAAATTCAAGGAATGAGGCAAGGCAAGAACTTAGACAAACTCGGGGAAAGCAGACCAGTGCCTTATCCATTGGGCCACGGAGTCAAAAGAACACCAATACAGAGGGCAACACACCAAAACAACAAAAGGAAAACACACCAAAAGCAGAGAAGCAAAAACACTGTACAGAATATACAAGGGACTCCCTAATCACCTAGGACTTGAACAACTTGAGATACTGCCCACTATAAGGAAGTGGGAGAGAAGAACCATCCATGTAATCAAGATAAAAGGAATTCTCACCAGCAAAGTGTCTGATCTTGAAAGGTCCGAGCCACAGGGAATCAAATTTTCCATGGCTGCCACGAGGTTCATGTCTTTTGTCCCATAACAGTACGATGTCTCCAACTTGGAAATCTCTGAACCTAGCTTTCACAAACAGACCTTTACCTTCTCACCGTGAACAAATATCCTATCAAAGAACCACCAATCTGCCTTCATTCAGCTTGTGCAGTACATAATTCTCTTGTCCAGGCATCTCTCAAACTAGTATCCTCGATGGCCTTCATTAGATGCAAGGCCGGGCAGCTTCCACTCCACCGCAATTGAGCTTCAACTCCATATACCACTTGAAAAGGAGACATTCCAATAGCTCTCTTTGGTGTAATCCTGTCTCGCCCAAAGAGCATCATAGAGCTTCTTGTGCCGGGCCACGAGACTCATCGACTAACTTCCTTATGATAGTCACCACCATTTTTTTTTTAGTAGATTCTCGCCGCCCATTTCCTCGAGGGTAGTAATCTGAAGAGTGAGCCAAAGAAATACCATACCCATAGCAGAAGTCCATTATCTCAGCTGAAGAGAAATTCGAGGCATTATCTGTTACAATCTTGTTAGGCACACCATACCTTACCAAGATGTTCTCTTTGATGAAGCTGCATACCACTTCAGAAGTAGTGCTCTTGACCGGAATAGCTTCCACCCATTTGGTGAAGTAGTCAGTGGCAGTAAGTACATGAGTGTGACCAGCACTAGAAGTAGGATTGAGTGTACCAATGAAGTCCAAACCCCACTGTTGAAATGGCTCCTCAATCACAACTGGCTTGAGAGGCAAAGAAGCCAATTTAGGTCTTCCCACAAAGGTCTGGCAGGCCTCACATTTATCCACCCACTTGGATGCATCTCTGAACAAAGAAGGCCAGTAGTATCCTCCCCGGAGTATCTTATGAGTCAGAATGTGATGAATAGTGCCCTCCACATGCCTGATCATGAAAAGCCGAGAGCAACTTTCTCTCGTTGTTCTTTGTCCACACACTTCAAAATCTCCCATCTAAGCCACGCTTAAACAAAGCATTTTCCCATAATACATATTGTGACTGACCTCAATTTAATGCAGCCCTCTTTTCTTTGGCGCTTAAATGAGAGGGGCATTCCCATAGGTGAGAAAATGGGTGATGTCAGCATACCATTCATCAACTGAACTCAGGAACAATACTGTAGAGGAAGGTCAACTTTCTCCTCAAGCAACTCATGTTTAGCTCCTTCAGCAATGAGCTCACAAAGACCTTTTCCACGAACCAGCTTGGTCGGTTTGATATCAATGTCATACTCTTGACCTTAGCAACCCAATTCTCTCTGATCCAAATTCTTGTTGTGTGAGAATTGACTTAACAAAGGTATCTGGAACCAACACCATGGAGTGAGAGTTGAGGATATAAAAACGAAATTGCTTAATAGCTTTGACCACTGCAAAAGCATGCTTCTCCATCATGGTGTATTTTAACTCATGATCTTTCATAATATAGCTCATGAACGCAATTGGTAGCTCATGCTCATCAGAGTCTTCTTGAGTTAAGACAAAGAGCCAAGGTATTATCTCAGAAGATAGCAATAGATGATGAAATCTTTGTCAAATCGACAAAGCTAAAACCGGAGTTTTAGCGATAGCTCTCTTGATACCTTCAAAGGATTCCTTTCCTTCAAGACCAACCAAATGTTTGTTTTCCTTTCATCATCTGAGAAATATTCAAAGTTAATTCAGCAAAATCAGGGATGAACCTTCTTAAAAAGTTGATCTTACCGAAGAAGGAGTGCACGCCCTTTTTACTGGTTGGGAGAGGAATTTGCTGGATGGCTTGAACTCGTTCAGGATCAATCTTAATACCATCCTTGGAGACAATGTGCCCTAATAGTTTTCCCTCTGTAACACAGAAGACAGATTTTTTAGGATTCAAAGAAATCCCATGCTCTCGGCATCTCAGCAGAACTGTCTCTAGGTGATCAAAATGATCCGCTCTTGTCTTGGAAAACACTGTCAGGTCATCAAGGTAGATGACAATACACTTCCCTTTTAAGCTTCCAAAAGCCAGATCCATAGCTCTCTGGAAAGTGGCACCAGCATTAATAAGCCCAAAAGGCATTCTCTTGTAGGCAAAGGTACCCCAAGGAGTAGTGAAAGTTGTTTTATGTTGATCTACAGTATCAACCTCTACCTGATTATATCCAGAAAATCCATCAAGCATAGATAACATTTCAGAGCCTGTTACTGCTTGCAATATTTGATCCATCATGGGCAAAGGATAATTATCTTTCAGAGAAGCCTGATTCAGGTTCCTGAAATCAACACAGATGCGGATCTCACCATTCTTTTTTCTGACAGGCACAATATTTGCAATCCATGTTGAATGGTGAATAGGAAAGATAATTTTAGCTTTCAACAACTTCTGTATCTCCTGAAAGATGGTGTCAGCTACTTTGGGGTTGTATTGTCTCTGTTTCTGCTTGAAAGGCTTAATTCCAGGCTTGAGGGGAATAGAGTGCTGCATATCTTTTGGTTTGAAAGCTTTCAAATCTTCATAAGAGTAAGCGAGAACATCTTTATACCTTTTTAGAAGATCAATTGCTTTTCTCCTCTCATCTGCTGTGCAACATTTTCCAATGTTCACGAGCTTGGGGTCAGTAGAACTCCCAATATCAATCTTATCATACTCAGCTGATTGCTGAGGCCCAGAAGAAGCTCTAGATTTCACATACCTGTCATGCTTATCAAATAGTTCCTCCAAACTCACCAAATTTTTAGGAATCTTGTTTCCTTTGAGTTTAATGCACCCTTCCCGATCTGCTTTTCTCCTTGGGTGACAAATTGGCCAAAGGACACACTTTCACGAGGCAGTTGTCACTTCCCAAAATACAGCTTGTTCAAAATTACCTTTGAGTTCCAGAAGGAAAGCAAATGCTGATCATTATTGAAAACCCGCCGCTTATTGGTGTTGTCAGTACACACTAGGCCGATGGACCATTTCAATGGTGAATTTGTCCCGAGAGAAATCAGATGAGGAATCAAGAAGGACCCGAGACAAAAAACGAATCAGCCCCGCTGCGTTCTTTTCCCTAGTGTACACGCTTCAATAGAGAAAGCATCAAGGAATTCAATGGAATCCCAAACCCGATTCCGTAATGCTTCACCTTCCATTTTTACTTGAAAAGGTTTCTCGACTTGCTTTACAATCAACTCTCGCATCACCACGAGCCGAAGATTCTTCACACCTTGTTCTTTGGCCACCCGTAATCCGAGAATGAGAGCCTCGTATACTCTGCTGTGTTATTAGTGTTTTCGAACTGCAACTTAAATGAAAAAGGATGAAGGACACCTTCTGGTGACACCAATAGAACACCAGCTCCAGAACCAGCTGAGGAACAACTTCCATCAAATTCTAAAATCCAAACCCCGTTAGGATCTCTAGGAGACACTTTGGGGGGTGGGATTTCGTCAGGGGACATAATCATGTAGTTGCCATGACCCATATCCTCATAGAGTATTTGTGCTCTAGGATCATCCGTTTTCTGCACAATATACTCAGACTGCTTTTCAGGCAACAACTTCTTCATTTGTCCATTGACAGGCACGAGTGCATGCGACCAGTCCATCTGGATTTCCCCACCCACATCTTTGCAGAAGTTCCTACTTAGCAACATCCCGTATGAAGGAGGGATATCTGCTACTAGGATGGTAGCCAACACTTTCTTTTCAGGCAAGGCAGCAAAAGCCACTTGTGCATCTTTAATCCTTCCAACCAGAGGCACTTCTTTACTCTCCATGGAGTAACAGATCCATAAGTACGAGTGAGGGTCAGGCCTAAAGCATGAGCTACTTTAGCAGGCATTACATTATCTGAGGCTCCTGAGTCAATGACACAATTACTGAGCCTATGGCCAGCTATAAGAAGTGTTACATAAAATGGTTTAATTTTGTCACCAGAGAGGTGACAAAGAAGCTACTGACTGGGCCAGGTGCAGAAGAGGAGTAGGTAAAAGGCCTTTAGAGGTGGTCTTGGAGTGGGAATTAACAAAGTGGATCATTTGGCAAAAGCTTTGGGATGGGTTTGATAGTATTCACTTCCGAGATTTGTACCTTGGTCTTTTCAGTGATCAACAATATCAAAGGATCCGTATGGACGGGCCATCATCATTTGGAATTCTAGGCTTATCAACTTTAGGAGAAAAAGAAGAAGCAACTTTGGTAACTGGATTGATAGGACTCACCTTCTGTGTAGACGAAGTAGGGATAGGAGATCCTCTTCTTGCAATTACAGGGATAGTTGCCGACTGCTCCTTGGATTTCTTAGGTGGCTGGGTCACCTTCTCCTCTCGCTTTGTCTCTGCTTTCGAGTCATGACAGCAAAAGATTCGCTGTTCATGTCTGCTACCACTTCATCATAATCATCAATGCCCTCAGTGGTAAAGAAATTCACTCGAGATCCCTCAAGTTCCTCTGCCTCATCATCAAATTCTCTCGCAAACTCTTCGCAAGCTTCGTTATCTTCATCATCATCTGGTTCTTCCACCTCGCAGGTCGCATTGACAGGGACTCTAACAGGAGGTCCTTCAAGTGCTAATCTTGTTTGAGAAGCAGGCAAACGATTCCTGGGCTGGAAATTTCTCCTCGGAACGTCTGCATAAGGAGCGTGCTGAGCCAGTTGTTTCTTTATAGCAAGAAGATCATTCGCAAGCTTCTGAACTAATGGGTCAGTGTTAGGTCCAGGGGTGGAAGAGGAAGAAGCAGCAGACTTAGATTTGGAAGTGTCTCTTCTCAACTTCCCTGACATGATCAAGTCATCCTCGACACTAACAGCCAGTTCTTGATCCAGAGCTAACGTTCCGAGATTAGCCCTTCTTAGTGCATAACTAACTTTAGGTGATTGGGCATTCAGAAAGAAACATTTTTGAATCCGATCAACAGGTCGAGTGTTTGTTGGAATTTTATTTATCAACCTGTTGAATCGAGCCACAAACTCTCTCATGGGTTCTTGCGAATCTTTCTTTATCTGAGAAATTTGGGCAAGCAAAGCATGCACATCTTCTGCCAGCTTGAAACGGTTTTCGAACCGAAGTTCTCATGGGTCCAAATGGTATAGACAATTAGAAAGGTGGTAGAACCAATCAGCAGATTGTCTCAGTAACGCCTCAACAACAAATTTTACGAGACGCTTTCATGTTCAACTCCCAAAACTCCACATGCAACAATGAAGGCTGCGATGTGTTCATCAGGATGCACTTTGCCATCGCCTTTGAATTTGGGGAAGTTCTTCCGGTTACCTCTGGGTAACTCATGCAAAGGCTGAGCAAGGGCCAGGGGCCCGACACGATGACCCCATGGTAATGGTGCCGCCATTCTTTGAAAAACGGCTTGAGAGGAACTTTAACACCAAAGAGATCAAAGCTCAAGATTAGGGACTAGCAGGGCTCAAGGAATACCACCCGCAGGACTTCTTTCTTGAACAGGTGGTGTGCTTGTCGAACGAGTCCTTCTATTTCTTGTGGAAGGAAGAGGAAAACCCTGCTGCTCCAAAAGTGAAACTGAGAGTCTTCAATACCAAGGGTCCTTCTCCCTCGAGTAAAACGCGGAGTCGCCAGATCAAAAGATGATCAAAAATTACAGAACTGGAATGTGATTTTCCCCAGCGGAGTCGCCAAAAACTGTTGGTCGTCAAATAGGACTTTTAAGAAGAGCAACAGTCAGGGGACAAGAAGTCCCTCCTCTTTAATGGGAGAGGTTCCCTTATTCAGAAACAAACCTATTTACAAATGTACAGGACATGATTTGTTGGTTAAACTTGGATACCACGAAAGTGTTTTCTATGAAGGTCATCAATTACAAAAGGACTGAGGAAATGAGAGCATGGAAAAGAGCAGAAAGGCAAACATGCAGAATTATAGATATCAGAGTAATTCTTTATGTATGCGAAGTCACCGTGAATTGAAAACAAGATCATTCGTATAGAACAAGTAAGATGGAATTTAAAGACACAAAGTTCTGTAAATAACATCTGCCAGAACGCAAAGTTTCTTAACGTAACACAGATTCATTATCAAGGAAACAAAGTTCCTTCTTGGTTATGCAAGATCACCGTGCTTGCAAAGTTGAAGAGTATGCAATCGATGAGACTAACGAATTTGAGATAAATGATCTTCACAAAGAAAACAAATGAAAGCTTAGAACAGACAGAGATCAGATAGACAAAGAAAGGAAAGTCCTTCTGTATTGATTTCTCTATAATCTATTTACACTTGCAGAAAATATGCCAAGTTCTTCCTCCTTTTGGAATGGCGTGGAAAGGCCATTATATAGCTTACAAATCAGTTATTCTTTGTAACCGCTTCTTTAACCGAGAATAGTTAAGGACCGCCAATCGTAACGCCTTAACTTCTTACAAAGAAAACGGAAAAAGAAAGGGAAGAAGAGAAAAGAACAAGGAGAAGAAGACAGGTGGCCAGTCACTGAGAGGGACCCACCGTCTTCGGAAACCGCTGCTTGAATTTTCTTCCACGTATCAGCTATGTCCTTGCCACGAGGGACACACCAGAATTTTCATCTCGAGGATGACAATGAATATCTTTGAAAACCGATGTAACCAAAGCGCCTTTGAGAGCTTCGTCCTTCTCGCCACCTGCCCTTGAAATTTGATCTTCGATTGATAAAGATCGAGCCGCAACTTAAATTCATATTTTAGCATATTCGGTCGAGCGGAAAACTAAGTATGAATTGCATTAGGTTCACTTGGGACATGTGAGACGCGAATGCGCGAAACACGCGGTTCGGCCGATTCGGGTGAAACAGGGAGAAGACGCACAAATGCATTTTGGGACATTTGGGACGAAAACGCGCGAAGGACGCGGTTCGGGTGTTTCGGCCGAAATTGGAACAGTTTGCATTTTTTTTTGATTTGGGACAAAGAGCTCTGAGGTACGCGACTCGGGAGTTTCAGCCGATCGGGGAACAGAGAGCAATTTGGAACTCGGGACAGTTGGGACAAAATTGCGCGAAGGACGCGGTTCGGGCGAATCGGCCGAAAATGGAACAGTTTTCCCGATTAACTTTGGGACATTTGGGACATGAAAGCGTGGTTCGGGCGAATCGGCTGAAAATGGAACAAAAGGCCCGTTTGAACTTGGGACATTTGAGACAAAAAGTTCCGGAGTACGCGGCTCGGCCGGTTCGGGCGAAAATGGAACAACTCGCACTTTTTGATTTGGGACATTTGGAACAAGAAAGTGCGAAGTACGCGGTTCGGGTGATTCAGCCGAAATTGGAACATCTCGCACAAAAAGTTTTGGGACACTTGGGACAAAAAGTTCCGACGGGCCCGAAAATGGAACAACTTCGGGATTTCGCCGACTCGGGAATGTAATGCACTTTCGTACTTGGGACAAAGTGGACAAAAATGTCCGACAGTTCCCGAAAATACATACAAAATGACCCAAAACACATGATTTTCTCAATTTTCACGACTTAGGCACTTTAGAGAAAACACTCATAACTCAAATAGTCTACTAGACTTGGCGAGATTGTGTCAAGGTGGAAGTGAGTTTTTGCATAGCTCATTGACCAAGCTGAGTTGGTGAGATGAGTTCTCTCTCGCATATTGGTGAGTTACATTACTATTTGGGAAAGTTCTACTCCAATGACCAAGCACGAACCATTAAAGGCATAAGCAAGACACTAGCAAAGAAATCTAAAGAGTTGTTTAATTGATTGAAGTGAGATCATTTGCATCGACTCACCAAGAAATATCTAAACAAGCCAACACCAAGCTCCCCGCCTATCAAGCATTGACCCCGCTATGAGAAAAATAAAAATAGCAACCCTACATAATATACAACGGTGAACATACCAAAACGCGCGGTGGCCTTTGTCAAAAATGGGGAAAAATCGATCTCTATTTGTAATGTAGACCGAGCCATTTGTCATTAAACGTGCCCGATTGCGATCATCTTTCAAACCAATCCATCCACACCATGCGACTGTATGAAAACAAATGTCAATAGAAATAATATGGTGTCCATTTTGATCCTCTATGCTTTTTCCCTAATTTTCCTTTCACTCTACATTTCCTAAAACATTTTCTACAGTTTTAATGGGTGAAATGAAGTTGTTTCCTCTGTTCCCATGCCTTAGTCCATTTGAAAATCATTTGACATGCCCCATTTTGCAAGAATACTCAAGCTTGCACCGTGTTGCCCTAATTTTTCAAATCTTGTACTTGCTCAAAAATGTTTTATTTTTTGAAATAATGGTCTGCAACTTGTCCCTTCCAATTGAATGTTTTAAAAATTCTCACAAACTTGTTGTTTTACCCTAGTTTGAGAGAAAAATCCATGCATGCCTTGTTTGTGCCCTAATTTTTCAAAATCTGTGGGCTATGCCATGTTTTCCCTTTTACCCGATCATGAAAAATCAAAATTGATCGATTCATACTTGTATGTATTCAAAAATCCAATCCCAAGGTCGAGAAATGCTCGAAAATCATGTTTCATCTTGATTCTATTTCAAAAAAATTCCATCCTTGGTGAAAAAATCGGATTTGGGCACAACTAGAAAAACTCTGTGTTTTTGACAGTCAGACGGGTATTTTAGCCATCAAATTATTGTTGAGAAGTCAGAGGGTACATGTGGCGGCATCTAATTAGCTGAGGAGAAGTGGGGAAGTGTTATAACTTATCATTTTTTGCCTTTTTGGTGAATGGGGCATTTTCGGGCCTAGGGCTCCACTTTTTCCAATTTTGCCTACGTGGCATGTTTTGATTGGCCGAGGGATGGTGGGTGGTCAGATTCCTTTGAGTTTTTAGACTTTATTTTGCAAAAATTTAAAAATCACAAAATTGGCCCAAAACCCCACAACCAATCGAGAGTGGACACGTGTCCTAAAAATCAAAAAGGGAGGAGCGGGCCGATGGGGGACTTAGAGTTTTTTAGCTCTATTTTTCTAAAGTTTCAAAATCAGTTTCAGCCCCACTCCAATCAAAGGAGGACACGTGGCATCAATTTTGGGCAGAGGGGATGGATGGCAGAGGTTTTTTGAGTTTTTTTCCTTTGGAGGTAGAAAATGTTAAAGTAAAATTTTGAAGCGTGGCCCCGTGGCCAATCACAGGTGGACACGTGGCCTTGAAAAACCAAAAATGGAGAAGGGGGTGGCCAATGGAAGACACTTAATGATTTTTTAGCTTTGTTTTTTTAAAGTTAAAAATGGGATGCATCTCCGCTCTAATCAATGCGATGGACACGTGGCGGGAAAATCAGGGGCAAGGAAAAGGGAATTTTTTCCCTTTTGCAAAAAGACTCAATGTGGAAATTTGAAGCGCTGCCCACGAATGAACCATAAGGGGACACGTGGTAGGAGGAATTGGAGGCACGGGGCCCATGAAAGAAAAAAATTGAAAATTTTCCTCTTGCAAAAAAGGGTCAAAACATGAAATAAGCCCACAAAATTTTTTAGGATAGAGAGCATGACACGTGTCAAGGACAAAGGCGGGGTGTGGGGGCCCACGGGGCAAAAAGTGAAAATTTTCAAATTTCCAAAAAGGTCAAAATGCGCAGAATTGAAGCGTGATCCCAATGGGACCCACCATGTGCCATGTGTCATCACCAAATTCAAGGGTGGAGGGGCGGAGAAAAAGTCAAATTTTTCCATTTTTCCAAAAATGTTAAAAAGTCAAAAAGTGAGCCCGAATTCATTCCCAATCATATTTTGACACGTGGAGGGCCCAGATTGAAGGAGAAAGAGCAGATCAAGGGTAACTATACATTTTCATTTTTGGCCACCATTTTTTCTCCAGGAAGCTTGGAGATGTGAATTTTGCATCATTTTTAATCAAATTTTTGATGAATTCGTGTCCTTTGTGCCTGCAAAGATCAATGCAAGTGGTTTTAGGGATTAATTTGTAGATTTGAGGTGTTTTTGAAACAAAGTTTTTCCCTAATCCATCCAAACACATGAAATGTCAAAATTGAAAGTTGCAGAGGTAGTTTTAAAAGGTGAAAAGGTGAAATGATGAGAGGAAAGGCATCTGCATGCCTTGATGATGAAAAAATGTGCCTCTAGGAAGGATAATGATCCAATATTTGTAATGATTCAGTCTTTTAAAACACCTAACAACTCTCGTTGCAAATTTGTTAAATGTCATTTTCAGTGAATCATGAGAAATTGTTGTAACAAACTTGATCCCTTGGCATATGATTTGCTTGGGAAAGAAGGCTCCAATGTGGCAAGAGATATATAATGCATTTTGAGAAATGCAAAAGGTCGGGAAGTTGAAAATCATGAGAAAATTCTGAGAGAAAGCTCATTTTCTGAGAAACCCACCAAAGAACCAGGTTAATTTCTTCTATGTTGGATCTTCATGTATGTGAGTTGGTTACAAGTGTATAGCCATCACACAACTCTTGAGATTGTTCATGAAACTCTCCCCATTGATGAATCTAACAAGATTTTGAGTTAATCTATGTTTTTCTAGGGCAATATGATGTCTATTATCATTTTAAATACCTACAAATAGTTTTCATTGTTCTTGTTGCAATCTTGCATTGAAAGTCTTTAGAAATCACACAGAATCTCATCCTTATTGATAGTTTAGTGGCACTTGCAGTTTTTTTGTCAAAAGAGCTTTCATCTGGCATTGAAAATAAGTAGTTTAAAATCACTCCACCTTCATTTGTTGATTGGGATTGCTTGTAAGCCTTTGGGGTACCTTAGGCATGGTTTGATCAAGGATTTTTGTGTTTAATTGAGTTCTTTACTTCAAGATTTTGTGGTGAGTTCTCAAATATTGTGTGAAGAGTGCAACCTGGGCTTCCATTTATGCATCTTCTGGTTGAAAGAACATCCTGATTATTTGAAGCATTTTATCTTATAGTTGTTCAAGTATTGTAGAGGTTGTCAAAGATTTGATATATCCAAGTTTTTCTTGTCAATACCCCACCAAAAAATCATCTGAATAACTAATCCTACCCATACTACCCCTGCATTGCATTGTGTGTCAACAAAAGAATCTAACCCATCTACAAAAATGCACAAAGCAAATCAGATCATACCATGTCTCTAGAAGCCTCAACCTTGTCTTGAAAAGCATTTCCATCATTTAGTAGTGACAACTTTGTTGAGTTTGAATAATGGAAAATTGATCATGTTTTCCCAAGGCCATCTCCATACAATATGCACAACATAAGGATATCTCCACCTCCTTCACAAAACAGAGGCTGCAATATAGGTTCTCTTACCTTGGTTGAAAGGCACAACCTAAAATAGTGAGGGTTAGATCAAATCCTTTCAAAGTGCTATCCATCTCTCCACAAATCTGAGTGCCAGTTAGATCACATCCTTAACTACAAAATGACATATATCAAGATCTATCTACCTTCAAGCTTCATGCCATATTTATGATGTTGCTCAGACTGAAAAGGAGAACAAATTTGGGTACCAACACCTAAATGGCACCATGGGACTTGTTTTGAATTCTTTTGCTATTTGGGACATTATTTAGTATTCATTTTCTCCATTTTATTTCAACAACACCTCCATTTCTGGGACATTATTCAATATACTCCTCTACTTGTGATTTATGTGCAATTACAAAATCTGAGTATCATCTTCTGATCAGATTTATAAGATTGGAATGAAGAGTAGAGTTCTGAGTTTGATATTCTCTTAGTTCAATCTGATCCATGTGCATACATATTTGAGATATTTGAATGCATATCAAACCCTGGTAAAGTCCCTTGTAAATTCTATGCATGCAAATACATTGTGAAGCATCATTTTATAATCAGATTTGTAAGGATTAAGTGAAGATATAGTTTACCTACAATTTTATCAATTTCCAACAGTTGTTGCACTTCATTTGCATTTGTGATTGATAAATTCAAAGAAAGGAAGGTCTGATCTATAAATTTTGGCAAGATTTTCAGTGTTGATAGATATTTGACAGAGTATTTTAGTGCATTTGCACAACTAGGGTGAAAGTCCTTAGTGGTGACTCCATGTTGTTCTGATCTTGATAAATACCAGTGTCTTAACCTTTCTGTCATTTACTTTGGTGTTGCTAATCTCTACAAAACTGGAAGGAAGAAGATCTCTCTTCATTAGAGACTCTACTAAGAAGTTGTTTACAGATTCAAGAAACTCAGAGTTGGAAGGGAGAAGAGTTTGGAAAGTTGTTAAAGGTCAGACATCAGGAAAAGATATATCCATTGGTGAGAGAGATCAGCCTTTGGTAGAGGATTATCACTCTTCTTCAAGTGATTCTGATTCAAGCAATCCTCTCATAAACTTGTTTGCCTCAACTAGTGAAGGTCCTTCTACTATACCTGTAAGTTCCTTCTTCAATCTGCACCTCTGTGTTTCAATTCAAATAAAACTTTCCAAGAAAATCAGCACTTAGAGAATACCAGTCTTGTGAATCACATTCTTGAGCCCCAAAGACCTTGCACTCCTCATCAGCTTGTGTCACCCCCAAGATCACCTCCACCAAACAATATGGCTCAACCTAGACCTCCATTTGTTGTTAACACCTTTGGTCCTATAGACTTTAGAGGAATGGATGGTTACCCAAATGCTGTCCCACAAGATGTCAGAAATAGATTGCCAAAATTCCAAGGTAACAATGCAATAACTGGTGATCAACATCTCAAACTTTTTGTTAACATGATGGAAGATTTTGAGATAGAGTTTGAAGATGTGTATATTAAATTGTTCATTCATACACTAGAAGAGGATGCTAGGGATTGGTACAAGGCTCTGCCTGATAATTCAATTGATTCTTGGACTGAAATGAAGAATGCATTTAGGTTGCAATATGGTGACAAGACTGATCCTAGATTTCTCTTGTCTGAGTTTGAGAATATCAAGAAGAACCCCAATGAATCAGTCCATGACTTCAACACAAGGTTTAACAAAACTTTGAGAAGGCTTCCTAGTTAATCTGAGGCCTTGTGATGAATCTTGTTTAATCAAATATGCAGATGCATTTGATAAAAAGGCAACCTATTACCTAAGAGACAAGAACCCTACCAATCTAAGGCAAGCTTTCACCATGGCACTTCAAATTGAAAACAATATCAAAGCAATTGGGAAACCTCTCAAGAGAGATGGAGTAAAGTTGATAAACCCTAAAACCTCAAGCTAGCAAGGGTGCTGATTTAGAGGAGGTTGTGAAAACTTTGGCAAGGGGCTATCAAAGAAATCTCATATAAGTTGGCAAGAGCTGAGAAGGGAATTGGGAAAACTTCACAAGGTCAGCCAAGAGCACAAAACCATGACATATTTTCCAATCATCCTAGAGGTGATCAAAGGGTAGATGATAGAGGAAAAGGACCCATGGGGTCTACAAATAGACATCCTCAAGCACGTGAAGGAAGAGTGTTACCTGATCCCCTAACTGACTAGGGTTGTTGCTGTTGAAGAAGTTGCTGATATTGATTGGTGTGATAGGTGTTTTTCTACCCCATCCTCCATGTGAAGTGGACCAACAAGAAGGTGAAGCTAATAATGATGATGGTACTGATGATGATATTTGCATGGTGGGTTGTTCTTCAAGCTCACAAGGAGGAGCAACATCTACTGAAGTGATAAGTGCAAGGACAGCTGCAAATTTTTGGGATTGCATCAAATGGGTACAAGTCTTTCTTCCCCCTCATACTCTTGAAGTTGATGTAGTGCAAGATTTTGAAATTCCTAACAATGACTTTGAATACTTAAGAGCTTTGATGATTAAGAAGTATGATGGTGGTATCCCTTCGAGGAAGATAGACAATTGTTGATGAATGTTGTTGTAGCTCAAGAGAAAGATTATAACACTAGAAGCAAAGTTGTTAAAGGAGTTGGGCCTCAAGCCAAACCTAAAACACCCTTTCTCACAAGCATTCCAAAAGAAGCTCCTAGAGAGAAACACTTGCCAAAAGCTCTGTTGTCCCAAGCAAAAATTACAGTCCTCCTCATGCCCAAGCTGCCAAGAATCCCTTTCCATCAAATGAATCTTCTTGTCTCCCTTCCAATGTTGTTTTTCCAAAGAGTGTTCCCTATGACATAGCCCAAGTATTGAGCCAAATCAAAGTGAGTGTTCCAATCATTGAGTTGCTTAGAATTCCTAAGCATAAGAAGAGAGCATTTGAGTACTTGGGATGAAAGGAGGAGAAGACTACTCCAGGCAAAAATGTAAATGTTGTTGAGACTCCTCCTCAAATCATTGTTGACCTTGAAACACCACCAGTAGTAGAAGATCTTGGAGAGACACCTGAGGTATATTTGGGGACATCCTTGGTTGATTCCCAATTGAATGTTGATCCATTCTTCACAACTTTGATCATAAAGGATAGGCTACTTCACAATTGTATGTTTGATTCCGGTGCATCATGTAATGTCATGCCTCTAGAAGTCATGAATGAGTTGGATATCAAAGTGACAAAGAGCCTATGGAAAATGTACTACCATGGACTCAAGAGAAGTGTCAGTTTTTGGTTGTGTGAAGGGTTTGGTAGTGCAACTTGCATCTTATCCGGGAGGAATTTAAAATTGGATGTTGTGATTGTTGATTGCCCTGCCAAATGGGGTATGTTATTGTCAAGAAAGTGGGCTGCAAGTGTTGGAGGGAGTGTCCAAATGGATATGTCTTTTCACCATTCCCATTGAGGGCAGCCTTGTCAAGCTCTATGGAGAAAAGAAAATGTTGCATCTAATTGAGGACCCAACAATGCTTCTTATGAAGTATTATTTGCTTGATGTTGATGCTGATAATTTTATTGGTTTTGCTGATGGAAAAGAACACAAAATGGATCAGTCAAAGTGCCTTGAACAGTTATGTTCTCCTTGGACCTTGCTATTTGATGGAGCTTGCTCCAAATTTGGAAATGGTGCTGGTGTAATTCTGATTTCTCCTAGCTTGGAAGAATTTGTTTTTTCCTTCAAGCTTAATTTTGAATGTACTAACAACATTGTTGAGTATGAAGCCTTGTTGTTGGGTCTGAGAATTGCATGGAAGTATGGTGTCAAGGACATCATTGCAAAGGGAGATTCAGAGCTAGTTGTCAAACAAATAAGAAAACTGTATGCTACAAAAATTAGCAACGGATGAAGCAGTATAAGCATGCAGTTTGGGATCTAATTGAGATGTTTGATTCCTTCAATATTGTGCACCATGATAGAAGTTTGAATGTTGCTACTGACAAGTTGGCAGTGATGATGGGGTCAAGATTTGGAGATTGCACCATTTCACCTTATTGTGAGTACAATGTTGAAGTGTTAACTAGGCCAGTTGTCCCTGACAACATCAAGCATTGGCAAGTGTTTGATGATGATGCTCAAGTGAAAAGGTTCTTACAAAATCAAGGTGAGTTTGTAGATCAACATATTGATTGGGAACCAATGGTGTGTGTGACTGAAGGAAGAGAGACTTTTTTGGAAAAGATATTATCCAATTGAAAACTAACACCATTCCTAGAGGTCTTGTTGCTCTTGAGTCAAATTTTAACAATGTTGATTACATCATCAATAGAAACATGTCTACCTCAAGGGATGTGGAAGAGCATGACTTGGGAACAAAGGAAAACCAAGAAAATTTTGGTTGGGCAGTAGTTTAAACAAGGAAGAAAAATAGTCCTATCTTCAATTGTTGAAACAATATCAAGACTACCTTGCCTGGTCATATTCAGAGCTGAAAGCATATAGAGAGGACTTGTTTCAGCATGAGATCCCTCTTGAGAAAAATGCCAAACCATTCAGATAGAAGCAAAGGCCAATTAATCCACTCCTCTCCATGAAAATGCAAGATGAATTGAAGAAACTAAAGGAGGGAGGGATCATTCAGCCCACGAGGTATTCATCTTGGGTTACAAACCTTGTGCCAGTCAGAAAGAAGAATGGAGATATCAGACTTTGTGTAGACTTTAGAAATTTGAATAGAGCTTCATTGAAAGACAATTATCCTTTTCCAAACATGGAGAACATGTTGCAGTTAGTGACTGGATCTGAATTGTTGTCCACCTTGGATGGTTTCTCTGGCTACAATCAAGTTGTTGTCAAGGAGTCAGAAAGATTTAAAACTACCTTTACCACTCCTTGGGAACATATGTTTATGTGAGAATGCCTTTTGGTCTCATGAATGCTGGAGCTACCTTTCAAAGAGCAATGGATGTTGCTTTTGCTAGTTATATAAATGACTTCATTGTAGTTTATCAGGATGATGTGACTATATTTTCAAGGAGTAGAAAAGATCACTTACAGCATTTGGAAAGAATGTTGATCAGATGTAGAGAATTTGGAATCTCTCTCAATCCAAAGAAGTGTCACTTTGGGGTGCAAAAGGCCAAGCTTTGGTCATATTGTTTCAAAGGCTGGTGTCATGATTGATCCAGAGAGAGTAGAAGCAATCAACAGGGTGCCAATTCCAAGAACAAAGAAGGGCATCCAATCTTTCTTTGGGAAAATCAATTTCATTAGAAGGTTTGTGTCCAATTTTTTGAGTTGACTCTTCCTATCACATGCATGTTAAAGAAAGATCAAGTTATCAAATGGGAGGAGGCTTGCTATTCAGGATTTTGAAGGAATCAAAGAAGCACTTAAACATGCACCTATCTTGGCAGCTCCAATTACAAGAAGCCTTTCCAAATCTTCTCCTTTGCTTCTAAAAATACTATTGCATCTATTTTTTCTCCAAAAGGATGAAGATGGGGCTGAGAGGCCTATTTCCTTCTTTAGCAAGGCTTTACAAGCTGTTGAGTTAAAATATACAATCATGGAAAAACAAGCATTTTCCTTGGTGAAAGCAACAAAGGTTTTCAGGCCTTATATTTTAAGTTCAAAAGTTGTTGCTTATGTTCCCCACACCATGGTAAAAGACATCTTATCAGAGATGGAGATCTCAAGTAAAATATGTAGATGGGTGAACAAACTATAGGAGTATGATATGGACATCCAAACCACAAAGTTGGTAAGAGGTTTGGGTCTTGCTAAGCTCATGGCTGAGAGCAACTTGCAGACTATGGAAGTGAATGAAGTAGAGGAAGAAAGGGAAGATGTTCTTGGGAAATTGGTAAGTTCTAAGTGGTACAAGGATATAATATTTTACCTCAGACACCTATGTTGTCTTGATCATTTAAATAAAAATTAGAAAAGAGCCCTCAAGCTGGCTTCTCAAAAATACATCATCACTGACTTTGGGCTGGCTTGGAAGAACCCTGAAGGTGTCCTCTTGAAATGTGTAATTGAAGATGAAGCTCCCAAAGTAATTGCTGATTTCCATGGGGGAGTTTGTGGAGGACACTTTGCTGGAAGGGTTATAACACACAAAGTTTTGAGAGATGGTTATTGGTGGCCTACTCTCTTCAAAGATGCAACCATGTTGATTAGAAAATGTGAAAGTTGCCAGCGTTTCTCTGAAGAATGAAAGCTTCAGCTCCCTTCCTTTACAACTTGTATCAATTGAAGCTCCTTTCAAATAGTGGGGAATGGACTTCATTGGTGAGATTTCAGATCCTTCTAGTGCTTGGCCATAAGTGGATTCTTGTAGCCACTGATTATTTTACAAAGTGGGTAGAGGCAATCCCCACCAAGAAAGCAACACACCAAGTTGTTATGGACTTCTTGTTGAATAATATCATATGCAGATTTGGTGTGCCAGTCAAGATTGTTGCTGATAATGCCATGTGTTTCAGAGCTAAACCTTTGATGGCAATGTGCAAGGAGTATGGAACCAATCTGACTTATTCTTCAAACTATAATCCCCAAGGAAATGGACAAGTTGAGTCCAAAGAATAAGAATTTGTTAAAGATCATTAGGAGGACCTTGGAGTTGAACAAGAGAAAATGGGGTGAACAACTGAAATTTGTAGTTTGGGCTGATAGAATCACTACCAAGAGAGCTACTAGTAAGAGCCCATTTGAATTGGTGTATGGAACCCAAGCTCTACTGCCCTTACATCTGCAATTATCTTCATTTCAGTTTGTTCAACAACTTGAGGATCAAGAGGTCAATCCATATGAAGCAAGGATCAATCAGATTATGGAGCTAGATGAAGAGAGAAGAGCATCCCACCAGAGGCATATCAGATTTAGAGAGAAGTTGAAAATATTGTTTGACAAGAAGGTCACTCCTAGGGCCTTCAATATTGAGATTTGGTTTTGTTATGGGATAGCAAAATGAGGATAAGGGAAAACATGGAAAATTTGATGCATTATGGATGGGCCCTTACTCCATTGATATCAGAATTGGTGAGAATACCTTTTTTCTCAAAGATTTAGATGGGGAATTTCTTGAACTACCTGTTAATGGCAGGCATCTAAAGCATTTCTTGGATTAATCCCCAAATTTGAGGTATGCACCACTTGTACAATGTATAGTGTTTGGTTTTTCTCTGTTTTTGGTGTTTTGTCGGTTTGTGGTTTGCCTTGGTGTGTGGCAGCCATTTTTTGTCGGGTTCTCAATTGGTTTTTGTGGTTTTGGCTCATGAATCCTTTTCCCAATGGATTATTTTGGCACTTGGTCTACTTATTGTTCTTGTGGCACTCACTGGGAGTGCCCATCCCTGAGCAGAGCCGATGTTGGTGTCCATTTTGATCCTCTATTATTTTTCCCTAATTTTCCTTTCACTCTGCATTTCCTGAAATGTTTTCTACAAGTTTTAATGGGTGAAATGAAGTTTCTTGCCTCTCTCTGTTCCCATGCCTTAGTCCATTTGAAAATCATTTGACATGCCCCATTTTGCAAGAATACTCAAGCTTGCACCGTGTTGCCCTAATTTTTCAAATCTGTACTTGCTCAAAAATGTTTTATTTTTTGAAATAATGGTCTGCAACTTGTCCCTTCCAGTCAAATGTTTTAAAAATGCTCACAAACTTGTTGTTTTACCCTAGTTTGAGAGAAAAATCCATGCATGCCTTGTTTGTGCCCTAATTTTTCAAAATCTGTGGGCTATGCCGTGTTTTCCTTTTGCCCGATCGTGAAAAATCAAAATTGATCGATTCATACTTATATGTATTCAAAAATCCAATCCCAAGGTCAAGAAATGCTCAAAATCATGTTTCATCTTGATTCTATTTCAAAAAATTCCATCCTTGGTGAAAAAATCAGATTCTGGGCACAACTGGAAAAACTCTGTGTTTTTTACGGTTAAACGGGCGTATTTTAGCCATCAAATTATTGTTGAGAATTCGGAGGGTACATGGCGGCATCTAATTAGCTGAGGAGAAGTGGGAAGTGTTATAACTTATCATTTTTTGCCTTTTTGGTGAATGGGGCATTTTCGGGCCCAGGGCTCTGTTTTTTCCAATTTTTCCTACGTGGCATGTTTTGATTGGCTAGGGATGGCGGGTGGTTAGATTTCCTTAGAGTTTTTAGACTTTATTTTGCAAAAATTTAAAAATCACAAAATGGCCCGAAACCCCATAACCAATCGAGAGTGGACACGTGTCCTAAAAATAAAAAAGGAGGAGCGGGCCGATGGGGGACTTAGAGTTTTTTAGCTCTATTTTTCTAAAGTTTCAAAATTAGTTTCAGCCCCGCTCCAATCAGAGGAGGACACGTGGCATCAATTTTGGGCAGAGGGGATGCGGATGGTGGAGGTTTTTTGAAGTTTTTTTTGAATTTTAGGTAAAAATGTTAAAGTAAAATTTTGAAGCACAAAAAGGCCCATGGCCAATCACAGTGGACACATGGCCTTGAAAAGTCAAAAAGGAGAAGTGGGCCGAAAGTGGAAGACTTTTGATTTTTTAGCTTTGGAGATCTAAAGTTAAAAATGGGATGCATCTCTCACTCCAATCAGCGATGGACACGTGGTGGGAAGAGGGTCGGTGGCAGCGAGGAGGAAAAGGGAAATTTTCCCTTTTGCAAAAAGACTCAGTATGGAAAATTTGAAGCATGGCCCATGAACAAACCAAAAGGGGACACATGGTAGGGAGGAATCGGAGGCGCGGGCCCATGAAGAAAAATTGAAAATTTTCCCTTGGCGAAAAAAGGGGTCAAAACATGAAATAAGCCCACGGTTTTTTAGCGATAGAGAGCATGACACATGTCAAGGAAAATCGGAGGTGTGCGGGCCCATGGGGAAAAAAGTGAAAATTTTCCAAATTTCCAAAAAAGGTCAAAATGCGCAGAATTGAAGCATGATCCCAATGGGACCCACCATGTGCCACGTGTCATCACCAAAATTCAAGGGCGGAGGGGCGGAGAAAAAGTCAAATTTTTCCATTTTTCCAAAAATGTTAAAAAGTCAAAAGGTGAGCCCGAATTCATTCCCAATCATATTTTGACACGTGGAGGGCCCAGATTGAAGGAGAAAGAGCAGATCAAGGGTAACTATACATTTTCATTTTTGGCCACATTTTTGCTCCAGAAGCTTGGAGATGTGAATTTTGCATCATTTTTAATCAAATTTTTGATGAATTCATGTCCTTTGTGCCTGCAAAGATCAATGCAAGTGGTTTTAGGGATTAATTTGTAGATTTGAGGTGTTTTTGAAACAAAGTTTTTCCCTAATCCATCCAAACACATGAAATGTCAAAATTGAAAGTTGCAGAGGTAGTTTTAAAAGGTGAAAAGGTGAAATGATGAGAGGAAAGGCATCTACATGCCTTGATGATGAAAAATGTGCCTCCAGGAAGGATAATGATCCAAATATTTGTAATGATTCAGTCTTTTTAAAACACTTGGAAACTCTCATTGCAAATTTGTTAAATGTCATTTTCAGTGAATCATGAGAAATTGTTGTAACAAACTTGATCCCTTGGCATATGCTTTTCTTGGGAAAGAAGGCTCCAATGTGGCAAGAGATATATAATGCATTTTGAGAAATGCAAAAGGTCGGGAAGTTGAAAATCATGAGAAAATTATGAGAGAAAGCTCATTTTTGAGAAACCCACCAAAGAACCAGTTAATTTCTTCTATGTTGGATCTTCATGTATGTGAGTTGGTTACAAGTGTATAGCCATCACACAAACTCTAGAGATTGTTCATGAAACTCCCCTACTGATGAATCTAACAAGCTTTTGAGTTAATCTATGTTTTTCTGGGCAATATGATGTTGTTATCATTTTAAATACCTGTAAATAGTTTTCATTGTTCTTGTTGCAATCTTGCATTGAAAGTCTTTAGAAATCACACAGAATCTCATCCTTATTGATAGTTTAGTGGCACTTGTAGTTTTTTTTTGTCAGAAGAGCTTTCATCTGGCATTGAAAATAAGCAGTTTAAAATCACTCCACCTTCATTTGTTGATTGGGATTGCTTGTAAGCCTTTGGGGGTACCTTAGGCATGGTTTGATCAAGGATTTTTGTGTTTAATTGAGTTCTTTACTTCAAGATTTTGTGGTGAGTTCTCAAAGATTGTGTGAAGAGTGCAACTTGGCTTCCATTTATGCATCTTCTAGTTGAAAGAACATCCTGATTATTTGAAGCATTTTATCTGATAGTTGTTCAAGTATTGTAGAGGTTGTCAAAGATTTGATATATCCAAGTTTGTCTTGTCAATACCCCACCAAAAATCATCTGAATAACTAATCCTACCCATACTACCCCTGCATTGCATTGTGTGTCAACAAAAGAATCTAACCCATCTACAAAAATGCACAAAGCAAATCAGATCATACCATGTCTCTAGGACCTCAGCCTTTTGTTTTGAAAGCATTTCCATCATTTAGTAGTGACAACTCTATTGAGTTTGAATAATGGAAAATTGATCATGTTTTCCCAAGGCCATCTCCATACAATATGCATAGTATAAGGATATCTCCACCTCCTTCACAAAACAAAGGCTGCAATATAGGTTCTCTTACCTTGGTTGAAAGGCACAACCTAAAATAGTGAGGGTTAGATCAAATCCTTTCAAAGTGCTATCCATCTCTCCACAAATATGAGTGCCAGTTAGATCACATCCCCAGCTACAAAATGACATATATCAAGATAACAAACGGAACCCTAAAATTGTAGTCTCCCATAAGTTTATTACCACGTGGATACCTAGTCGGTGGAAAAGTTGACTATGCTCAAAGGTTATTCGACTTTATTGTTTCTTTAAATTCCAATTCTTTCAATTTATATGCATAGCGCATTGAGATGTCTTCGTTGGATAGTGAAAAAGACTTGGGTGGGTGAGGTTTGGGGTTCGACCCCCACCCCTCTTTCAACTCACTTTTTTTATTTAGAATTGATTTTTAGTGGAAAATTTGGTAGAACCGCCAACTATAGAGGCATATTTAGTGGAAAAACCCTGCTAAATCCCTTAGTTATAGCTAAACAAACCACTAAAAATAGCGAGGAAAACCCTATTTTAGAGAAAAAAATTATTTTATTTTATTTTCCTCCAGGCTACATATTTTTGCATTTTGAACAATTTTTTCCAAAGGATGGGTAGCTAAAAACAAAATTTTGAGCCACTTTTTTACGTTTTTTTTCTCACAAATCCGTATTGGGCTCTGAGAGGAAACTAGGGCCCCAAAAAACAAAAAAATTTTTCTTGTCATTCAATTTTTCAAAATTTTTGAATGTAATTGCATGATTCAAAGATATATATAGTAATTTATAGGCTGTCATAGTCAACTGCGCAAACATTGTAATTACTCATAAATTTGAAGAGAATTGTAATAAAAATTAGTGAAATTTGGTTCTAAAACACTCATGAGATCTTAGATCTTATTCGCAGTGTTCAAAGATATATAGTGCCTCAGGGAAGAAATTATGGGTAAAGTTGTCACATTTACTACTACTACACTTAATGCCTAATATAGCTACAACAATGTCATCTAGGCATTGAATCTTTAAATCGATGGGGAGTAATAAGGACACACTGCACACACTATGAGCCATCCCATCTATTTGTCAATGAGTGCACGACATAAATCCAGACTAAGAAATCATCCAAGTATATAACAAAGTCACGTGCACGTATGAAGATATTTCTTTAAGTTGGTGTCAATAATCACACAGCACCCTTTCAATATTTCCTTGAACCATGTATTAAATTATTTCACGTACGTTAACACCTCTTTCACATATCATTGGGTATATTGAAAGGGTGAGCTTCTTCTACATACTGATGGGTATATCGGAAGGGCGCATATATAGAAAGGTTCGGTATATTAGACTAACGGTATATAGATTGAGAGACCTTATACCTAGAGTGATAAGAGCCTAACCCTGTTAGTGGATTCTGTAAAATGGTCACCAATGCCCCCAAATTATTTCTTCCAGACTCATAACTACTTAAGGAAACAACTATGTTGCATGGAAGACAAAAATCAAGACACAACTTGAGTTTGAAGAGATCTGGACTGTTGTGAATGGTATTCTAACCAAATCAAACTGATACAACACAATAGAGATAGTTTGATAGATCAGATCAGAAGGCCAAGCTCATCATCTTGTTTGAAGTGTCTGACGATATGAAACCCCACATTTGAGATGTAAAAATAGCCAAAGAATCATGGGATAAGTTGAGCATAGTATATGAGGCTAAAAACAAGAATGTCATTTTGAATTTGCAGAGTCAATTACACACACTAAAGTTCAAGAAAAATGAAAAAATTGAAGCTTTCTTGAGAAGAGTTGTAGAGTTGAGGGCTTCACTTCTATCCCTAGGAGAAGTGGTCATAGATGAAGCTCTCATTCCCATTGTTCTGAGAGCTCTCCCTTCTTCTTACCACATTTTTGTAACAACACTAAACTTGTCAGATATGATAGTTAGTTTTGACAAACTAGTAAACCTATTGCAACAAGAGGAATCCATGCATAATAAGGATGATGAAGAGGAGCAAGAAATTTCTTCTCATCAAAAATGGAAAGGAAAAGGAAAAGGTAAACCTAATTCCTATCAAAAGTCCCAACATCAAAATTAGTATCAACATCAAGGGGACAAAACAACGAAGAAGCAATGTCCAATCTGTAAAAGAGGACATGAGTTGAAATATTGTTGGTATAATACATACAAGAAAGGTTCATCAAGTAATTATGGACCTCAACACCAACAATCTCACAAGGGACATATGAAATACAATCAAGGGAAGAAAAAGGGGAACTAGAAAAGAAGACCCCATTAGCAAGGAAATATTGTTGAGCAAGAAGAACATTCAAATAATGAAGACTACTTGTACATTGCTTGATCAAGTGAACCATCCATGTCATCTAGTGATGTCTGGTATGTTGATTCGGAGCCACTCAACACATGACCAACCACAAAGACTACTTTACTTCATTTAGGAAATGCCTTTGAAAAACCATGTTTCATTAGGTGATGATTATTCATACATAGTTAAGGGGATTGGGAACATTTCTCTACCCCTTTGTTCATGTAATTGTAGATTATCAGATGTACTATATGTCCCTAGGTTGACTAAAAACTACTGTTTTCAATCACCGACTCATAACTTGAAAATTGACTTTGATAGTCATTCCGTAAGAAAATGTGTTTAATTTGAGACAAATCATGAGGATCAAAAATAGTTACAAAAGCCTCCAATGTGGGACACATGTTCCATCTTGATTTTTTCCACAGAGATGATCAAGAACTTGTGGCTAAGAACTCTACCTCTGCATAGTTGTGGCATCAAATACTTGGTCATATTAGTTTCAAGTATCTCAAGATACTTTTTGTTGTAATATGGTAAATGGTTTACCATAACTCCATAAGGATACAAACAAGTGTCCTCACTTCCAAGTAGGAAAAAAACATAGAGTGTCATTCTAGAAGAGTATTTTTGATCTCATGGAAAGATTGACCTGGTTCATACCGATATTTTCAGTCCAATACAACCGAGTCATTCTTGATTTCATTACTTCATCTTTTGTGTTAACTATTCAAGAAAAATGTGGATTTTTTTTCTTCACAAGAAAAGTGAAGCTTTTGAAACCTTCAAGAAGTTCAAAGTGGTTATTGATAACAAAAATGGTCATCACATCAGAACTCTCCACTCATATCGAAGGGGGGAATTCACTAGTAATGAGTTCAAATACTACCTACAAGCTCATAGGATTCATTGACAAATGACTCCTCCACACACATTGCAGAAAAATGGTGTTGTTGAGAGAAGAAATTATACTATCATGGAAATGTGCAATGTATGATCGATGACTCTGGACTAGAAAATAAATTCTAGGTAGAAGAAGCAAAGATAACAATGCATTTTTTGAACAGAGTGCCCACAATTTCTCTTGACAGAGTAATGCCACATAAAGCATGATCAAAGCGGAAACCATCTATTGCACACCTCAGAGTATTTGAGTGTAAAGAAAGTATGCACATACCTAAGAAGAACATAAATAAATTAGACATGAAGTCACAAAACTCATTTTCATTGGCTCCAGTGAAGAAAATCTTGGGTACAGATTGATGGATCCAAAGACCAGGAGATTCTACACCAGCAGAGATGTTGAGTTCTTTGAGAATATTGAAGCAGAGTCTCCTCCTCCAAAATCACCTTATGTAGATTCTTCACTTGTTATAAAAACTAAAGATGATGTTCCCGCAGATGATGAAAGTGATGATGGTGATGATTTGATAGAACTAAGACCCACAGAAATGCTCAACGTATGCCCAAGTGGTATACTAGCATGTTACGAGATGTAAGAATGGATGATCCACTAGATACATCCACCCCTGGACCACGAACTCACAGTAAAGCAAGAGAATAAGTGAAATTTTCTTTGATGAGTAGAGTTATTGAATCTGATGAGCCATCTACATTCCAAGAAGCCTCAGTAGTTAAAATCTTAGAAATATGCCATGGATGTTGAATACAACTCGGTGATGAAAAACAACATTTGCTAGCTTGTTGATCTTCCACTGGGAAGAAACCCATTGGATGCGAGATGGATATTAAAAAATAAGTACAAATAAAATGGGATAGTGGAAAAGTATAAAGCGAGACTAGTAGAAAGGGGTATGCACAAAAAAAGGCATTGAATACGAGGAGACATTTTCTCCCACAACTAAGATAAAAAGATCGATGATTTTTTCTCTAGTTACACAGTTTGGTTGGAAATTCCATTAGCTAGACATAAAAAGTGTCTTCCTGAACGTATATCTATAAGAAAAAAGTCTACATTACTCAACCTAAGGGATATTTTGTACCTAGTCAAGAAGAAAAGGTATGCGAGACTTAGTAAATCTCTATATGGCCTCAAACAAGTACCCCATGCATGGTACATAAAAATTGATGAGCATCTTGTCTAACATGGATTTTTCATAAATCCATACGATCCCAATATTTACCTCAAAAATAAAGGGGGTGAGATTTTGATTGTCATTATCTATGTCGACGATATATTCATCATTGGCGCTTTAGTGATGTTGATCGATGATGCAATGAAGAAATATCTCAATCGATCATTCAACATGATAGATCTCGGCTCATGCACTATTGTCTTGGATTGGAATTATGGAAGAAAGAGAATCACATATTTGTTTCTCAATTGAAATATACCAAGACAACACTCAAGAAATTTAGGATGATGGATTACACATCGATTACTACACCTATTGAGAATAGATTGCAGTTATCTCGTTCGATCCATCTCTTACAGTAAATGCCACTCTTTAATAGTAGTTTATTGGGAGTCTCATTTACCTGACCTATACTAGACCAAATATCAACTTTGTAGTGAGATATCTATCCAAGTTCATACAGGAACCCAAAGTTTGTCATTGGAAAGTATAAAAGTGCATCTTGAGATATCTCAAAGGAACAGTAGATCATGGTCTAGAATACAAGAAGAATGATAACTTCTTCTTTTCAGGATATTCAGATTCAGATCATGTAGGTAACATTGATGACAGAAAATCCACTTCAGGATTTTTGTTCTTTATGGTATCTAGACCAATATCACAGGGGAAGCAAGAAACAACACTTTGTTTCTCACTCTTCCATAGAAGTCGAGTATCATTTTGCAGATGAATCTATTTGTGAAGCGATATGGCTACGTCACATATTAAAAGGACTTGGAATACCATAGGAAAACTGACCACCTTGTATGTTGACAATGAATTTGTTCTCAAACTTGTTCGCAATCAAGTTTTTCATGAAAGAACAAAACATATTGAGGTACATGTACATTTCATATGCAAACATGTCTTGAAGCATAATATACAACTTCAATTTTTCCAACAACTGAACAACGAGCAAATATCTTCACAAAGTCACTTGCACGTGACAAGTTCAAGATGTTCAAAGAGTTCCTCTCCTCATCCCTTGAGGCAATGCAAAATTAAGGGGGGGATTGTTAGGATAAATATATTATTACCTTAATTAATTATGCATTGCATATTAGTTAGGTTAATTATTAATTGTTATATGGTTATATTTAATTATAACCATCTATTTTATTTTATTTAGCATACAAGAGTTGTATTGTTTTAACAATACTATTGTTTGTATTAGTTCATAGTTATACATGTGCAACATATTTTATTGTTTGTATCCGGCTATGCAATATCTATAAATATTGCAGCCTACACCATTGTAATTAATTTGGATTGTTAATAATATATTCAAAGGGCTTCCGCCCTTGTTTTACATGAGTTGACTCATGTTAGTTCTCTCGAATTGACCCTTGTATATTTCTCTCTCCTAAAATATGTACAGGTAAATAGGAGTAGCATTGAAATGAATGCTATGGACTGATTTGCTACTATTATATTTGATTACAACCTTTTGGTCACATGTAAAAGGATAACCTAAAGAAGAATCTTATTTTGTGAAGTATGTTTAAGTGTTTTAAACAAGTATATGACCCTAATGTATAATCCTAATATGGATTTTGTTTTTAAAATATTAAATAAAGTTAGTTTCACAACCTTGAGATATTTTTTGTTAATTGTGAATATCTCTATTTTGATTAATTATAATTGGTCTATTTAATTGGGCTTGGTGATGTAGGCTAGAATTCACCAATAAAATCCCAAGCGCACTAGCACATCACTCGGCCTAGACCAAGCACTCACCGAAGTGTGCAAAGGTACCAGACCCCCTCTTTAGGATTGTTGTTGTAGGATGTTAACATAATGAAGAATTAAAGAATTCAGATCTATTACAAATATATCATTCTATAGTACATATTCAGATCTAGATCTAGATCTAGAGAATAAAAGACTTAGGAGATAACCATGATGCAATCAAGCATTCACGAAACAAATATACTTAGGATTTGACAATCTGATTCAGCCAACACATTCCATTGCATTAAACATGATAAATACACGAATCATATTACAATAGATAATACCATTCTCTATGAGTGCATCAGATTTGGCAACATAACCTCACAATAACTCAATTCTCACATGCCCCACTATGTTACACAATTCACTAAATATGTATAATGGTGGGGAATTTCCTTCACTGATTATCCAATCCTAAAATACATTACATGCTATTATTAGCCATGTGTCGTTACAATAATAACCACAAATGTAAGTGTACTAACAATAGAATTCTTCTAGTTAATCGCTAGTAGTAAATCTATTCTCAACATGTATCTATGTAAAGTTCTTCATAGATGATCCTCCAAAATAGTCAATGTGTGTCACACAAAAGTTTAAATGGTTTCTATTATCCACATGCCATATTCCAAAAATAGATCCTCATCGTGAAAATGGCTAAGTCCCGAATCTACCTTTGCCCTCGGCCGTGATTCCTTCCCCGATCCTTTTACACTTTTGAATGTGCTCTGCTCTTCCGCGTGAACCTTCTGTATGTTCCTTTCTTAGTGCCATACTTTAACTAATTAACATTACCCCACACCAATTGCATTGTCACCCAACAATGGTTGTCTCCAAAATGAATCAAAGAATATGAATAGAAGAATAGAAAGAATTTTAATGAACAAAATAATGTCTTTCTACTTGTAGTATCCTCTACTTCAACCTAAAGAATCAATTATGGATATCCTTATTTTATTTTTTCTCTAAATTCTACCAATCATTGAGTGCACCTCTTCCTTTTCTAGGATATCCACTACAATTGAATCTAACTCATCTTTTGCAATCTCTCCTTTCTCATTCTGCAAGACCAACACAATGTTGGACATGATAGTCATTATTCCTTCTAATAAGTCCATATTTTGTGTGATGAGTTTCCCAAGCTCATCCAACCTTTCCTTGTGTGGTTCTTGAGCTGTTGTAAGGGCCTCATGCTTTTGCTTGACAAGTGCTAATCATTCTACGTGGCCCAAGGTCTCATCTTTCATGGCCTTTAGGACTTCATTATCTTCCAAAATGGTCCTGGTTCTTATAACGGCTTCTAGGTCTGTACAGATATTCAACGCTTGATCTACTTTCTTCAGTTCCTCCTACAAGATCTAAAGTAACCCCTCATATGATGCAATATTTCTCATCACCAAAGCCTTTTCTTTCTCTACTTCCTGTGCTAGATCCTTTGGTTTTGGCATGTACAGAGGTTCATCTTCAAGCACTAAGTCCACCAAGGTACTTACATAATGCATTGTCGAAGGAAACGTTTTGGGTACCTTTGGCTCTAAGTGTGCCTTTACTTTCATGATATTGTCCCCAAATTCCTCGACATGCTGATGAAAATAATGCTATTCTTCTGTGCCAAGTCTTTTTCTTTCTTCAGGAACACTATTTATGCATCCTTAGTTTTGAGCTCTTCTCTTAGCACCATAATTGTTGCAGCCTTATCCATATTTCGCCATGCCACCTCTATCGATACCTTCACCAAAGCATTTCTCACTTGTTCATCTGACATAACAGTAGGCTTTACCATTATGTGTCTATCTTGAGGTGTCTTCTTCAACCTCCTTGATACACATGACTCTTCACATACATCAAAGTCTGGTTCATCCATGTGTGTGTGCATTGACCATGACAGATTTCTTCCTTGTGCACATGGTTATCATATCTTCATCTATCAACTCCCATCCATATAAATTATTTTGTGTCATTTTTCTCTAAAAACGGGCATGGACAATTTTACATGTGTCCTTGACATAGCCCATGACTCGGTGGAACATATTCTCCACTTTTTCTTTTCGATCTTGGCCCCTTAGGAACTTGGGATTCAAGATTTGGAGCTTGTTCTGCTGTACCTTGAGCAGTCTCATTCACTGTCTCATCTACCTCCTTTTCTCCCTCTTCTCCATCCTTCATTTCTTCATCCTTTGGTTCTTCCATGTTCTCTGAAGGTGTAGGGGAATTGGGTGCACTTTCCTCATACTCTTCCTCCTCCTCATTCAGCTTCAACTTCCTTCTTCTCTTCTCCATTGTCTCATTCTATGGAGAGAGTTGAGGTGATCTACACAAGAATTGTGGAGTAGTACTTGTTCTCCTAAATACTCTTTTGAAGCGGAACTCTCCTTGCACCGTATCCAGTCCTCGTCATCTTCTTCTTGTGGATGGAGTGGAGTAGTCGCATACTCAACTTCTTCCCTATTTAGAGGTTGTCTTATTCCTCTATGCTCCAAACCACCACTATCTTCATGCTCCTCTTCTTCATCATCTACTTGTATTTTCTCTGTGGGCTTAGGTGTTGGAACATTTTCCATTGTATGCTTACCTTTTGGCAGCCCTGGGAGCATGAACTCATTCTCCACATAGTTATTGTTCTCTAGCTTGGTCTTGAGTTACAGGTACACAAGCACTACTCTGGTGTCCCTAACTACCAAGATTACATGATTCATGCTTATAATATCTGAGATAAGCCTCTCAATGTAGGCATTCCACCCTATATATACATATTTCTTTCTTAGAGTGTGGTAGCCACAATCTACCTTGTTTGCATTGAAGCTTATGCAGCACTTAATCCAAATTTTTTTAATCGATACACCAGTAAATATCATGTTGTGAAGGCATGTGGTAATTTTTACCATGGGCTCCAATCCCCATCCTTCATGGTGAACCATGTGATAAAAAAGTGTTGGTATACCACAAACTGCACTACCTTCCCTACTACCAAAGGTAACTCCTTGGGTATGTGCCATTCTTCTTTGAATGCTTGCATGGAGCCTATCATACCACTTCTCCACCCTCTTCTTGAATGGTCCACTCATTGATCCTTCACACAAGTATTTTTGAAATCTTTCTACTAGATATTTGTGTTCCGTGGGGTACTCCCAAATCTTCTCCTTTGGCCCATCGGGCACTCTAATCTCCATAAACACCAAAGATAATAAAATAGCGCCAAAACTTATTATGTCACTTATCCATGCTTCTTCAATGATTGTCTTTGCTATGTGATCCGTGATATTATAGATCACTCCTTGATACATCTTCTTTGTAACGTGCAACCACATTGTGTTTACCTATGACCACCTTTCTTAGTCATTCAACTTTGTTACAAGATGTGCAATTTGCCTACACTACTGGGTACTTCTTCAATTTATCGATGTCCATGTTGTGCGGACCTTTGGTATACCCCAGATCCTTCCTTATCTCCAGGATTGTGGCCTTATTAGTTAAATCACTCTCCAGATCCACTCCTGAGGCCCTTAGTCCTATCACTATTGAAATCAAGGAAGATGTGATTCTAACCCTCCATCCGACAAAGTAGAAGAATTCCTCATGGAATCTTCTCATCAACCATTGATACAATGGTTCATACTTCCCAAATTATGGCAGCTCATATAACTAGTAGACTCCAATCTACTTTAGTAACTTCTCACCAAGCATCATCGTACACTAGCATATCTTACATTTGTGCACTTGTTCATTTTTGTGCTCAACAACGCATCGAGATCCTTCTTATTATCTGATGTACGATGGTTGTAATCACTGATTTTACATTTGAGAGATGTGGGAATCCCATTCTTGTCCCATAATCATGCCCTCTGGATACTACATTTCTGATAAATTACTCTCAAGAGTAATTTCTTCTTCCACTTCAACCTTCTTCTTCCCTTTTACTCTGTTGTGGGTGATTTCTTGATGCCATCTAAAATTCTCTCTTTTCTACCCTCTATAATCAAGAAAGTTGAAACCCTAGTTCAAATATTTGTGCCCTAGTGGAAATCACATGCCCTAGCTCATTTGTAACGCATTTTCTTCTCTCAAACCCTTCACTTATGGGAATGAAATCTTCTCCTATGCACAAAAATTTGTCCACGTGTGGTTTCACACTCTTTACACCTCAACATGATTTCTTGGCTTGTATGGACTTAGCTCTTCTCAAATTATCTTAATTGCAACAATGTAAAAAGGAACTCGCATCCTATCCTTATATATATTTTCAAAAATTTAGTGCATTTATTTCTCCTCCACCTACTAACAATCCTCTCATTAATCAACCATTTGCATTCCTTCCACCCAATACATATTCGTGCCCAAGCTATAACCTTCTAGTGTGCCTTCCTACCTTCTAGCCACAGAATTATCTTCACTCTTCTCCATGCACCCGAGTACCTCACCACTGTTCCTTCCTTGGTTGTTCCCATGTCCCCCGCTTACCTCATGTTATACTTGGTTCTTCACTCATCTCCACCTATGGTCCTCATTTCCAGAAGATTTTTTTCCCAATTCTCCAACTTGAATAACACCCATAACGATCTGTTCCTTTCATGTGGACTTATTTTCAATAGTCATGTACCTAGATATCAATAACCTACCCCACACTAAGGGTATGTGTAGTCCTCTACGCATATAAATACTTAAAATAGTAATTAGATTTTGGCGTGCAAATGTGCTTTATTACAAAAACACACCAACTAAATTTACAAAGCATAGCGAAAAAGAAGGAAACACATTAAGGAAATGCAAAATTGAAAACCTAATCTAAATGGAAACATTGCCTTATTATAAACACCAAGAAGACTTATTTATAGTAGGGCTTCAACCTACTCCCGTTGAAGTATCTGGGTAACTATATTCCATCAAGTGCCTCTAATTGAAAAGCGTCTGTTTCAAGTATGTGAGTGATAACATATGGCCCCAACCAATGTACCATGATTTTTCCTGGATGGTGCAAAAATTTAGAATCATAACAGAGCACCATCTCTGTCCTATCTCAATATATTTTATCCCTGATGTACCTATCATGCCATGCTTTCTGCCTGGACTTCTCTTGTTTTTAACTCCAACGTGTTATTGCTCTTCTCTCATCCAACCAGTTAACTTTGTAATCTATTCTTCTAATGCTTTCTCATTAGCTATACTTCTAGCACTCGAAATATGTAAAGATGGTAACATGAATTACATAGGAAGAAGCATTATGTGCACCGAAACTAACTTTGAAATGGTGTGAATTTGTTCAATCTTTTATATGTTGTTCGATATGCCCAAAGTACTTCGAGATACTTTATCATTCCAATCCTTTCTTCGAATATCACATATTTTTGTCAATGTCTGGATCAAAATTTTGTTGAAAGCCTCATCAGTCTCATTTTCCGAGGATGATATGGTGTAGTCTTATGGTGTGCAATCATGAATTCATCCAATAAAATTGTGATTGTTTCATTTAGAAAGTGTGTGCCGTTATCACTAGTCAAACTTAAAGGACATTCATACCATGTCATAACATTTCCCATAGAAACCTAGGTGTTATAGCCATTGTAGAATACTTTCTAGGCACTTCTTTTCCCACCTTGTCGGATAGTCTATGTAAGTGATGATATAGCATGACCTAGTTCTATGTGTGACTGGTGAAATAGGACCCACAAAATCTATAGCTAATTAACATATAGGGTGATGCGCGTATAGCAATTTGTTTCCTTTCTAAGGATTTCATTCCTTTTTGTGTCATTCCTATTCATAGAATAAAAAAATGTACTCTAATTCTGATGGTGCTCATTGTAACCTATATAACTCGTGCATCGACATGGTATCTTAAATTTCATGTGCTTTTTCTCTTGATGTATTCTGGATAAATGGTTTGGTCTAGAATTGCTTTTCCCTAGTTTTACCACAATTGTGAAATAAAATTCTTGAAATAAGAGTACCCATCTACTTATGTACCCCTATAAAATGGGTTTTTTTACCAAATAATTCAATTTCATGTGATCTTTATAGAAGACAAATGGTGTAGCTAGCAGGTATTGCCAGAATTTATGTAAAGCATAGATCATTGACAAAGCTTCACGTTTTGTAGTTGTGTAGTTATGTTCTGTAGGAGTCATCTTTCTACTAGAAAAATAGATAGGATGATCTATAATACCTTCTCCATGTTGAGCCAATACTTGTGCTAATGGTCATGCCAGAGGCATCCACATGTACATGAAATGGTTGGTCCCATGAGGAAAATGTAGAATAGGTTCGGTAGTAAGTTTCTCCTTTAATGTCTCGAATGCGCACTGCGGTTCTCCCCAGTAGAATGTACCTTTACCTTTTAGTAACTCCTCCAATGGTGTGGAAAATTTGGTATATCCTTTAATAAACTTCCTGTAATATCATGTATGACCCAAAAATCTATAGACTTCACTCTGACTGGTAGGTTCTTTTAGGTCTATAATGACTGCAACCTTAGTTGGATCAACCAACAAACCTTCCTTATAGATTATGTGTCCTAACATTATCCCAAATGGTGTAGAAAATATGCACTTCTTAATGTTCAAAGAGATACTCAAATGTCTACATATTTCAAACATTAAGCACAAATTGTCACAATGATCCTTAACTAATCCATACACCGTCCAATCATCCAAATAAAACTGTAAGAAGTTGTGAATAAAATCCTTGAACGCTTGAACAACTATGCGCAAAAATACAACATGCACGTTTTTTAGACCAAAAGGCATCACAATATAGGAAAAGCTACCCCATTCAGTAGTAAAAGTAGTATTTTCCTAATCCTCCTGGGAAATCCTAACCTGATGATACCTAGAGAACCCATCTGTAAATGAATAGATTTCACACCCTATAACACCTTCTAGTATTTCCTTAGTGAATGGCGTAGGAAAGGGATCAATCACACATGCAGCATTCAACTCCCTGTATTCCACATAGATCCTAATATGTCCATCCTTCTTGATACTGATCACCATTGGACTAACCCATTCTGACTTGTCGAGGGGCTTGATGATTCCAAACTTCAACATTTTGTTAATCTCTTCTTTGACCTTTTCATGCAAGTTGGGGTTCATCCTATAGGGTCTCTTTTGAAATAGGCGTGCACCCTCTTTAAGATTTATCTTCATCTCCCCTAATGATTCATACATGCCTTTAAGTTCATGGTACCCTCGAGGGAATAAGTCCTGATAATCCCGTAGTAGCTCTATGATTTTTTCCACTTCAGATTCTGACCAATAGTCTCCAAATATTGCATCCTCAGGCTCAACATATGATCCAATATTCACTTTCTTTCTCTTTATAGGTTCATGATAGGCGTGTGTAGTCTTATCTGCACTTTCCAACACCTCATGCGTACCTGTTGAATGATTTATATCCATATTTTCTACTTCTTTGTCATCCACTAAGTAGACCATTTTTCCTTTTTCTTTCTCAAGGAAAGTGCACTGAAGTAGTGTGGCATCAACCTCTATCTCTTCAACAAGATGTGCTCTTAAGTTTCCTTCATCCAATAAATCCTGAAGGAGTTCTTCAGCCTTGCACTATCTCCCATAGTTAAGTGCTTTATGAATTTTAATGCTTCTTCCACCGGAGGCTTGGTAGAGAAGAAGTCAAACATCTAGGCCATTCTTGTAATTAAATCCTACCAATTTCCAGTCTCTTTATGAAGTTCGGCATAGACATACCAAGCACGTGCATAGCCTTGTAAAGTGGAATAAAACTTGTGCACCCAGAGCGAAGGTGGTAAATATTCCTACCCCTTTGTCCATAGTCTCTCACACTTCTGAACATGGTGCTAAATAGGTTGATTACCACGATAACTACATATTTGAGTAGGCGCATTGCTCCTATAGAACCTAGTGGTAAGAGCAATCCTAATTTCATTCCATCCTTCAAGATTATCCTTATGGACCACCCACTAGCACGTTGTTGTCCCGCGTAGTGTATATATAAGAATAATTCTTCTTTCCAGTGGGTATATCCATTGTTCTCTATGGCGTGTAGGAACACGATAGGATCTCCTTCTCTAGTGTAATAAGGTACCGAGTTGTTACCTATTCTCTTGACATAACATGGTTTGCTTCCCTTAGGAAATATGCTCTTTACTTCACACCCTACCAACTCATAAGTGATATGAGCCCAATTATCACAAGCAACAATTGTAGTATCACTCATAGACTGTGCATCCTCCAACTAAAGGATTCCTTCTTTAGATGGCTCAAACACCTCTGGATCTCAAATGACGCGTACATAAATTCTATTCAGGTCTTCTTCACTCAAGGGCTCAACATCGGGCACAAATTTTCCATCTCATTAAAGGGATAATAACTCTTTCCTCCTTTTTTAAAAGCTGATATAACCCTTATTGACTGAATATCAACATTATTTGCATAGCACCAAGGACATCCCAATAGATCTAGGAAGCTATCTGACTCTGCCAACGCTAAAACCTCAAAATATCCAGTGAACTTGGCTCCTTGTATGGTAATGGATGCATCTTTTAAAACTTCAATGGGAGTGGCCTTAGTTTGGTTAGCCATGAACAATACATTAGAGGATGATTGCAATGGGGGTCTCCCCATTTGTACCCATGCATCTAAGGTAAGAACATTGACTTTCGCACTAGTATCAATCAATATATTACTCAATAGCCACCCATCCACAACAACATTCAAAGTTATTTCCTTGTCATAATCTAGGCTATGAGGGGGAAGATTTTCATGTAGGATTTGTCATCCAGTCTCAGTACTTGTGCATGGAGTATTTCCTTTTAACCAATTCCCCAACAATGGAATGATATTATCCTGGCACAAAAATTTGCACACTTCTCTCAATTCATCTATATGAGTTTCACCATATCTAATGCTTCCTTTTTCTCCATCTTCTACGATTGCTCCTTTAAATACTGTATTTCACCGTGGAGATTCCTAAGTACCTCCATGGTTTCCTTGTAAACCTCCTTCGATGGGCGGATATGAGTACGTGTATGTATAACCTCCTCCTTAGTGATGGTAGGCCTTTCTTTGTAATGCTTCTTTGGCATGCACTACTTCAGCGTAGGTCACGATCTTTACTTGTATTGCCTCAAATTCTAGTTCCAACTTGGGCATCCACTAATTATCCACATCGCGTTGTATCCTAACCATCCTTATGCCTTTGTTTTATGTTTTATGTTGCTTTCTAAGATGCTCATATAAGTCCGGGCACTCCTTATAGCTATGATTCTTTCCATAGAAAGAACATGTAATATTTTGAGGACATTCACATCTGTAGTGGTAAGAATATCTGCATGTATAACATGTTCTGCGATGGAACTCACTACTTCCACCCCTACAACTTTGTCTTCCAAATCCACCATGGTATCCTTGACCTCAGCCACAACTACCTTTAAAATTCCCTTCATTCTAATCTTAACGCACATGATTGTGTCCCCGATCCTGATGCTCATTCTTGCCTTTAGAGTTATCTGAAACTCCTGTCTATTGTACAACAATATCTATAACATCATGGATCTGACCAATCATCCAACAGTCTTCCATGTCATGAGTCATGGACCTACAAATTTTATAGTATCATGAAACATTCTTCCTTATCACGCATTGTAGTAATGGGTAGTGGCTAACATCATATTTTAGATGGCATATATCATAGTCCAACAACAACTAGTGCACAGATCTGCGGGGAAAACTATCCTTTGTGTGACCTTCCAATTCACAATCTATGCACCAAATCCCTGTGTGTGTCTCATGTGCTGAATTTTCTAATAGTTTCTCCAACTGCTTTGCCATCGCTACAATCTATGCTTCTAAAAATAGGCTCACCCCAGTGTCTATACTTCCAAATGCCTCAACGTGTAAGTAGGATTCAAGTGCTTCATATGGATTAGTATATATTTTATGTCATAGTGCCCTCCTAAAAGGTGTAATCAGACCTCCAAAAAATCATTGTGCATGCTGGTTTACATGAATATCATAAGATAACTTAGATAACAAAGTTTTTTGAAATGGGTATCATACTCTTGACACTCTCAATAGTTCCTTGCTTGATATCCTTGACCGCACTTATACTCTTTTACTCAAACTCAGGGATGTGAAAGTCCTTAAGGAAAGCATCTTTTAAGGCTACATAGTCTACGTAAATCTGATCAAGGTCAAACGTTATGTACCAACTATGTGCATGCCCGTATAATGTAGTAGAAAATTGACTTTCCCTACACTCATAAGCCATGATCCCTTTTGCATGCCACAATATTTCACACATGTGTACATGTTCAACAACATCTTCTATGCCCCTATACTCTAGAAGATGAAGAGACATCTCCATGTAAATATTCTAGGGATGTTAGGACCTTTCCCACCGATCCATAACCTCCTATGTTTCCTCTACCTCCGTAACCACCAAATCAACCAAAGCTAGAGCCACTTATACCTCTTGATCTAGAATAGTCCACCGGACCGAAGATGTACTTCCCTATGTCCCAATCATAGTATTGAACTAGCACCCTAATAGTACGTGAAGTGTTACTACTCCCAGAAGATAGTCCAAAAATATGTGTGCTCAATTATATGCCAATGATACACATGAAAATGTACTCCCATATAATAATAAATTCATTTTTGCTAACGTCATTGTGCCTCTTATAAGACTCTCTCCTACTCTCCCATTGCTTGAATTAGCTTTCAAACTATTTGTTGTACTAGATGCTAGAAAACCAAGCACAAGGGTAAGGTTTCCAGTGGATTCACATGCCCTTTGTGGCCCGGTCGTCTCTATTGGCATGCTTCTATGTGAGGCCGAGGAGGGTTCCCTATCATGCTTTCCCAAATGGGGAGTTCCTGATGCTCGGGTTCCACGTCTTCTGCATGAACTTCAACTCCTTCTCGAACTATCTTTCTCCACAATGCCATTTTCTCTACAACCTCCCATTGCTTCTCTACCTCCCTCTTGCATGCCTCATTATAATTAAGATGCCTTTCCTCTCTCTCTCGCCTCTTTGGCGCTATGTTTACCATCTTTCACCAAGACCGTTCCTTCCCAACACGTGGTGGGGTTTAGTTAGCCATCGGTTTGCTCTCCAAATTCAAATTTACCATCAAAATTTTGATCATCAGTGGAATGCCCTTAGGTAATTTCCCTTGGGATATTGTAAAAATGGAATTCAGCTACCTCTGGGCACGAATAAGTGGAAATTGAGTACTCCAAGATATAACTATTTAGAACACCATGAAACAACGTATCCATAGCGCGAGTGTAGTGCCCACATTTTTATAGCCTCAGTTATCTATTGACTTCTTTATTCATAGACATGATTTGACAGGGATTTGATATATGTTGGACATTATGTTATGATATTTGACCTTCTTGGACATGTATGGATATTTGGGTGCATAGCACCAATTTGATTTGATTAGTATGTTGATAGCTTTTTCATTTGATGTTGCGATACTAACTTATTTCAATGTTGGTTAGACCTAATTGAGATATGTTAGATACTTAGTTAGTTGCATGCTTGGATTATATGGATGTGTGTCACTTTTATTTATCTCTAGGGCTAACTCATGGTAAATTATGTTGTAATCATGCATGTTGTTTGCATTTTCAATTCCAAGATGATGATATGCTAGCATAGATTTCATTGATCACTTATTAAGTAGTTGATTTACATTGTATCGGACATGTGTGTTTAATGTGTGTAATGAGTGTGCAGGTGACAGGTCATAGGAGAATGTGGGTTTCGGGCGGCTACACAAATTTTGCACAAGTGGCCCATGGGGCTAAGTCCTAACTGTGTTTATTGTATGAGGCCTTAGTATTAGATTTCATTATTTTGGGCACCATGAGTGACCCTCATTTGTAATGTAGTATGTCATGTAATATTAATCTTGTTTAGGATGTTTAGTTTGCTTTGTAAACTTGATTTGGGGACTTAATGGTCCCCACTTGCATTAAGTTTTGTGTTTGGGTAATGGTGTATTTAATTTTAGGGATTAGGGTCACATGTGAACCCTTGGGTGGGCCCCACATCCTCTACACTTGTGCCCAAATGTGCCAAACCCGAAATTTGGCTATTTTAGGCATTTTAAGTGACCCCTTTTAAGTTTGGGAGTTCACTTAGCATGAAAATAGGCCCTTGGACCCTACCTAATAGGTAGGGGGCTTAATTTCAAGGCATAGAGGGAGTTTCCCTCCCATTTTTCCTCTCTTTGGTCACCATCCATGTAAGATGGATTGGTATGTGTATTTTTTAAAATTTGCACAAGTTTGTTTTATTTTTCATTTTGGGTAATTTGGGAGAAGAGTGTTAAAAGCTAATTTATCTTTTCTCTCTTTTATTTTGAGAATCTTTGACTTTGAGGGAAGAGAGGGGTGACACATGTCACCCCCTAATTTGTGAGGATATTTGTTGGATTATCTTCAAATTCTCCCTCGTGGGGAAAGAAGAGAAATTTTTTTGGGGATCTTTTGCTTGGGCGCTTGGAGATTTTGGAGCTAGAGCTTTCTTGGATAAGGAAGTGGAAAAGGTAGAGTGTTGGAGAGCTTTTGGAGGTAGGCTCCTTGAGCTCATTTTATGTTTTATATTATGTTAGATCTTAGTCTTGTTTTGTTTAAAATGTGTGTTGTTTCTTGTGTGTTGCTATTATTGAGTATGCTTTGTGTTGTTTTATTTTTTCTCCATCCATCATATGGCATGATGGATTTTGGAGTTTATGGTGGAAGAGAGAGGGATTTTCCCTCTCAAACCTCGTGGCTTGATGGGCAAGCCATGTAGGTTTTTTTTTACTCGCCTCATATGGTTTGAGGTGGGTAAAGTGGTTCATATGGTTTAAACCCCTTCCCCATTCCTCGTTAAGGAAACCCATGGGTTTGAAAATCCTCCCAAGAAGTATTTTGGTGAATTGGTGGAGAAATAAGGAGGGTTTGATGAATTTGAAGGAATAAAAAGGTTGTGAATATTATTTTTATGTGCATCCAATGTTGGACTACACTTTTGGCACTTGGAGATCTCTTCTTCTCTTCCCCATTTTGGAGGTAGAATATAGTTTCTCCTCCTTTTCCTTCTTTGCAAAAATTTGGGTTCATCTTAGTGTTTGGATTGTCTTGATGTGAAAATTATAATGTGGTTATGTCTCCCTTTTTCTTGTGAAAAGTTTTTGAGGCCAGCTCTCTCTCCCATGGGCTTGGGGGAGGCTAGCATGTCTTCCAACCTTGGAAAGGCATGTAATGATGCCTAAAGGTTGGGTGGTTAAACAAGCCTTTTCTCCTTGTGTTGGTTCTTTAAAATATTTTGAAGTTGGAGCTCAAGTGGAAGATAGTTGGAGTTACTTGTCATCATGGTTCTTCATTGTTACCTCTCATTGCAACTTTATGGATATGGCTATGGGGGAACTCTCATTGTCTTGTAAAATCATCTTTTGTATTTGGGGTTACTTGTAAACTTGAGTCACAATTGTTGTGCAACCTTCCTTTCAATCTTGAAGTGAAGTCTTTTAATGATTCCATTGTATATCTTACTTATTGGAAAAACATGTTGTAGTTGAGAGTTGAAACCCATGGAAAAGAAATCTTGTAAAATAGATGAATCATTTAATATGAAAATTGATTTGAAACTCCATTTCAAAAAGAAAGTAGATTTATTGGAAATATTATTATTATTGTAATAGATCTCTTTCTTGTAAGTTTTGGTAGACTTATACAATGAAATGAAGTCAATTTTTACTTTCCTTCCCATGTTAAAGCCTAGTAAGTTGATTTTATTTCAAAAGCAGTTTTAAATTTGTCTATATTCCAAGCAAGTTGTAAGGATTAAATTTTACATCTCTATGGAAATTTTTTAATTTCCAAGAAATTAGTTAAGGCTTCTATGGATAAGATTGTATGTGAATAAATCTTAATACTCATAAATGATTTAGACTTTTAGAATGGTCCATCTTAAATGTAATATATAGATGAATGGACTTGATATAGTTAAAAATAAAATCTATTAATTACAGTTTGGCATTTCTTTGGAATTTAGGGTATGGTGTGAACATGTTAAAATATATTAATATGGTTATATTATACTATAACAATAATATATTCGAACATAGTATATTTTTCTCATTATATTAATTATAGTAGTTATGTTATTATAGAATTCTAAAATGTATTAGATCATATATATATATGAATAATATAAATTCGATATGTATTATTATATGATATTCAATAATTAATATAAATTGAAACATTATTATATATATAATAACATGGTAATATATATAAATAAACAAAAGAAATGTTATATTAAATAAATGGGAGGTGGGTTTGTTTGTTTAAATCAAAAATTAAATAATACGGGGAGGGCCAAACCCTCCCCATCATGTGCCAATCCCACACCATACTCCCTCCAAAATGTGTGAAACCCCCACTTTGCATCCATCTTTGCCACACCCCCTCCCAATCTACTCACCATCCTCCTCCTTAAATCCCGTGCACCCATGTTCCATCCTCCTACTCTGCGCAACCACTCACCCTTCAGCCTCTCCAAACCTTTCCTTTCACTAACCGCCGCTCACATCCCCTCGGGCCACGTTTTCATTTGTGCCTACGAGTATGCTACTTTCAGGCCTCAAATTTGTGGGTTTATTTAATCCTTTGTCTATCATATATATATATATATATATATATATATATATATATATATATATATATATATATATATATATATATATCTTTAGGAGGGTTTGTTTCTATAACAGAAAAATAATAATAATAATAAGTAAAATAAACCTAAGGGTATGAAAGATATGCCCAAATCTGAGATCTCAGTTGGGTAGGTATACAAAGGAAATAATAATGAAATATTATTAAGATCCTCCTCATCAAGAGAGAAATCCCATGAATCCTTCTCTTCCTTAGCTCCTCCACAACCTGTACATTCAAATGTCAACAAAACAAAATGAGAAAAGGAATAGAGAGGGAAAGCAAAACATAGAGATGTTTAGGGAAACTTTAGGGTAAAATTCAAAATCTAGGGTTCAAGATTTGATCCATCCTAGGGCTCACTTTCATTCCTACACTCCTTTAGTCATGAAAATTTCATGGGAATGGGAAATAAAATAAAGAAGGGTGTGTGGGAAAGTTAATAAACAAAGGGGGAACAAGTTAAGTTATAAGGTGTGTAGACTTATTATGGTGACCCTAGTAACTTATTATAGGATAAAATAATTAAATTATTTTTGGGCCAGTGTTTATTTAAGTTTGGGTAAATTAAATTAGAATAAATTAATTATTAATGGGAAATAGTGAAGCATACACTAGTATTATTTAGTTTCACTTTTATTAAAAAATTACCCAAAATTTTAGTCTTATTTCAGTAGTGGTTTTTGGTGTCCCGAGAGGAGCATTACGGTGAGTCCAAATTATCTCAAAGCATCATAAAGGTTCTGAAATTATTCTGCATCTCAGACAAGTGTGCGATACCTCCAATTCCTTTTAGATGTATAAGCAACTAGCCAATCATATAGTTATATCATAAATATAGTGAAGAAACTCTTGTACAAACAGTCATATAAATTATGCTCCACCCACGTGCATGCGTTAAAATCAGATCTAGTGTTGAACCATCATGCGTATTCTTCTTCTAGGTCATGTATCCACTCTTCAACACTTTCTAGGGTCAACTGGTATGTCTTCATTGTGAACCATCCTGAAAACAATGAAAAAGAGGTCCCGGCAATAGTACTAATGATGCAGCCTAGAATTCACCAATAAAATCCCGAACACGGTGACACATCACTTGACATAGACCGAGTGCTCACCCGAAGCATGCAAATGTACCAGCCCCTCTTTAGGGTTTTGTTACAAGATGTTAGCATGATGAATACTTAAAGCATTCATATCTATGACTAATATATCATTCTATAGTACATATTCAGATCTAGATCTAGAGAATAATAGACTTAAGAGATAACCATGATGAAATCAAGCATGCACGAACCAATTATACTCAAGATTTGATACTCTGATTCAACCAACACATTCCATTGCATTAAACATGATAAATACATAAAAGCTTATTACAATAGATAATACCATAGTCTATGTCCACATCATATTTGGCAGCATAACCTCACAATAAATCAGTTCTCATAGGCCCCACTATGCTGCATAGTTAACTACATATTTATAAGGGTGGGGACTTTCCCTTAACCACTTATCTAATCCCAAAATAGGTCACATGTTATTATTAGCCATGTGTCATTACAATAATAGCCACACATGAAAGTGTGCTAATAATAGACTTCTTCTAGTTAACTATTAGTAGTAAATCTATTCTCATCTTGTATCCATGTGAAGTGCTTTGTATCTGATCCTTGAAAAATAGCCAATGCGTTTTGTGTAATTCTTTAATCTGGTTTGTGTGCTCCATACGCCATCTTCCAAAATATATCGTCATCATGGAAATGGCTAAGTCCCAAATCTGCCTCTATCCTCAATGCGTGATTCCTTCTTGATCCTTCATTTGGTGCCATTTTTGACCTTGCACCATTTTTCCATAAATTTTCCTTTGGTTTGCATGCTCGAATGTTTTTTCTCTTTTCCTGATCATGGAAGTTTAAAATTGATCGATTTGCACTTGTACACCATTGAAAATCCAATTCCATGATAAAAAATTCTTTGAAAACATGTTTCAGTTGGTTCAATTTCAAGAAATTTGTCGTCCTTACTGAAAAAATTGAATTCTAGGGCATCCTTGGCATTTTTCTATGTTTTGAGAATCAAACGTGTGTCATTTACTCAAATTTCATCTTCAAAGATTCATGGGCGTCATGGGCAATTTCTACTTTTTCTTACGGTCATACGGGCATCCTTTGCCCGTCAAATTTTAGCTCAAAAATCTTCTCCTACGTGGCTTGTTCTAATTGGCCGAGGAGCGGTGGAAATTTTTTTAACTTATCACTTTTTGATTTTTTGGTAAAAGGGCAAATTTGGTCCCATGGCTCCGCTTTACTCTGATTGGTTCTAATGTTGCTTACGTGGTGTGTTTTGATTGGAGGAGGAGTGGCGGGTCTTTTTGTGACTTATGGAATTTTGGAAAAAGAGTTTAAAAGCAAATAAAATGCCTAGGGCCTGTAAAAAAATCGGGAGAGGACACGTGGCGGGATCCGAGCGGACGGGGATGTGGATTGGCGGAAAACTTTGAGATTTTTTGGTATTTTTTGGCAAAAGATATGAAAACATAGGAATGAGCTGAAACCCCACAACAAATCACGAGATGGACATGTGGCGAGGCGAACTTCGTGCCTTGAGGTAAAATTGAGATTTCTTCCCACTTTTGGCATAAGGGCATAAAATTAAAAGGAGGAATGCAAACCCGCATGGCGAATCAAAGGTGCCACGTGGTGGGAAAGTCGAGAGGTGTGGGATGGCGGAGGAAATGTTAAAAATTTTCCTTCGTGGAATATGTTTAAAATATGAAATGAGAAGTGTTGCCCCTTAGCCAATCATATGAGGACACGTGTCTTGCGGGAGGGCGGAGCCGCGGAGGAAAAATGGAAAATTTTCCTTTTTCCAAAAAGAGGAAAAATGTTTAAAATTGAGTCGCAACTCCATATCCAGTCATATTGTGGCACGTGTAAGGGAAAAAATCAGAGGTGCGGGTCTGTAGAGATAATTTGGAAAAATTTCCTTTTTCCAAAAAAGGTGGAAATGTGTAGAATCGGTTCACGATTCCAATGGGGCCCACTTTGGGACACGTGTCAAGCTCATTTTCAAAGGGCGGAGGGGCGGAGAAAAATGTCAAATTTTTTACATTTTTCCAAAAGTGTTAAAATGTCAAAAGTGATCCCAAACCCATTTCCAATCACATTGTGACATGTGGAGGGCTCAGATTAAAGGATAAAGGAAGATCAACGGTAATTGTGCATTTTTCAATTTGGCCACCATTTGAGCTCCAGGAAGTGTGGAAATGCATTTTTGCATTGATTTTGATCGAAGTTTTGACAAATTTGTTTTGTTTGTGCTGCGAGACCAATGCAATTGGTTTTGAGGATCAATTTGAAGATCAAAGATGTTTTTAAAATGGAAATTTTTCCTAACCCATCCAAAAACGTGAAATATCAAATCCGAGTTATAGAGTCAAATTTTGGGGAAATGGATGAAATAATGAAGGGAAGGGTTCTTCATGCTTTGAAGATGAAAAATGTGCCTCCACAATGGATAATGATGAAAATTTTGCAATGATTCATCTCTTTTTGAGACAATTGGCAACTTTTTGGACGTGTTCTGTTAAACGTCCCTGTCTGCGAATCATGAGGAATTTTTGTAAAAAATTTGATCCTTTGGCATATTATTTTCTTGGGAAAGAAGGATCGAAGGATATTGAAAGCTATATATTACATGAATTTTTCATGCAAAGGGTTGGAAGAGTTTAAAAAAGCCTGGAAAACTAAAAATTTCATGGGAAAATCTAGGAAGAAGCCCATTCTATGAGAAACCACCTGAGAACCATTTCTAATTCCTTTTTGCATCAGATTTGTATCATGTTGAGTTGGTTTCAGTTGTAAATCCATCAAAAGCTCTGAGATTGTTCTTGAAACATTCCCCTGCTGATAAATTTGATCATTTCTAGATTATTTTGTGTTGTCTCTTGGCAAAATTTGCATACACTTATGTTTCAGAATGCATTTCAAATTTGTGTTTCTTGTTCCTATTCTGATGTGTGTTTAAAATATCTCTTGATCATACATGGTCCCATTTCTTGTGATTATTTTAGTGGCATTTTCAATATCACATTCAAGATCTTTCATCTGATAAAGAGATAAACAAATTTAAAATCACTTTACCTTCCTTGATTTCAGAGATTGTTTGTAAACCTTTGGGTGCACCTTAGGTCATGATTTAATAGTGATTGTTAAATGCTTCATTGGTTCATTCTAACTCAATATTTTGTGATAGATGATCAAAGATTGTGTGGAAAAGTGCAGATATGGGCCTCCATTTGATGCACACATATCCTAGTTGAAGGGATGATTCACCATTTTGATACTTTCTACTGTTAAGTTTCTCCATATTTTGCTGAAATCCTCAAAGAGTCTAGCGGACCTTGGTTTGTCTAATCTAAACTCCCACCCAAAAATCATTCAAAATAACTAATCCTACCCTTTTTACCCCTGTTTTGACTTGTATACCCACAGAAGATCAAAATCCATTTGCTAAAGTATGAATAACAGATCAGGATTTCAAAATTTCTTTAGTAACCCTTGCCTTGCATTGAAAGTATCTCCATAATCTGGAAGTGACAACTTGTGAAAGTTAGATTTGGAGTGTTGATCATATTTTCCCAAGGCCCCTTCATACTATTTGTACAAATTGATGGATATATTCATCTCCTTCACCATTTGAGGGTTACAAAATAGGTCCTCTTACCTTGGTTGAAAGGCACAACCTAAAATAGTTAGGACAAGATCAAGTCCTATTTGAGTGCTATCCATCTCTCCACAAATCTGAGTGCCAATTAGATCACATCCCTGGCTACAAAACGAAATACATCATGATCTATCTATCTTCAAGATTCATACCATATCTTTGATGCTACTCATACTGAAAAGGAGAACAAATTTGGGTACCAACACCAGTGGTGCCATTTCCGGGGACATTCTTAGTTCAATCTGATCCATGTGCATACATATTTGAAATATTTGAATGCATATCAAACCATAGTAATGTCTCTTGTAAGTTATGTCTACAAATATATTGTTAAAGCATCATTCTATACTCATATTTTCAAGGTGTATGCAAAGGTTTCAAACTTTATCTGCAATTTTATCAGTTTCTAGTAGTAGTTGCACTTCATTTGCATTTGTGGTTGATAGATTCAAGAAAAGGAAGATCTGATCTATAAAGTTTGGCAAGATTTTCAGTGTTGATAGGTATTTGACAGAGTATTTTAGTGCATTTGCACAACTAGGGTGAAATTCCTTAGTGGCGACTCCATGTTATTTTGATCTTGATAAATACCAGTGTCTTAGCTTTCTGTCATTTGTTTTTTGGTGTTGCTAATCTTTGCAAACCTGGAAGGAAGAATATCTCTCTTCAGGAGGGACCCAAGTAGAAATTTATTTCAAGAATTGGGAAAGAAAAGTTTGGAAGGTTGTTGAAGGTCAAATATCAAGCAAAGGAATATCCATTGGTGAGAGAGATCAACCTTTAATAGAGGATTATCACTCTTCTTCTAGTGATTCTGATTCAAGAAATCTTCTCATAAATTTGTTTACTTCAACTAGTGAAGGTCCTTCTATTGTACCTAGTAATTTATTTCTTGAATATACACTGTGTGTTTCAATTCTAGTAAAAATTTCCAAGAAAATCAGCACCTAGAGAATACCAATCTTGTGAACCACATTCTTGAGCCCCAAAGACCTCACACTCCTCATCAACTTGTGTCACCCCCAAGATCACCTCCACCTAGGCCTCCATTTGTGGTCAATACCTTTGGCCCAATAAATTTTAGGGGAATGGCTGGTTATCCTAATGCTTGTGCCTTAAGATGTTAGAAGTAGATTTCCAAAGTTCCAAGGGAATAATGCCATAACAGGTGATCAACATTTGAAACTCTTTATTAATATGATGGAGGATTTTGAAATTGGATTTGAGGATGTGTACATTAAATTTTTTGTCCACACTTTAGAGGAGGATGCAAGGGATTGGTACAAGGCTCTACCTAATAATTCTATTGATTCATGGAATGAAATGCAGAATGCATTTAGATTGCAATATGGTGACAAAACTGATCCTAGGTTTCTATTGTTTGAATTTGAAAATATCAAGAAGAACCCCAATGAATCAATTCATGACTTTAACACAAGGTTTAACAAAACTTTGAGAAGGCTACCTATTAATTTGAGGCCTTGTGATCAATCTTATTTAATCAAATATGCAGATGCATTTGATAAGAAAGTAGCATACTAATTAAGAGACAAGAACCCTACAAATTTAAGGCGAGGCCTTTACCATGGCACTACTGATTAAAAATAACATTAAGGCCATTGGAAAATCTCTCAAGAGAGATAGTGTAAAGTTGATAAACCCTGAAAAACCTTAAGCAAGCAAGAGTGTAGACTTGGAGGAAGTGGTGAAAACTTTGGCAAGGGCAGTTAAAGAGATTTCCTACAAGTTGGCAAGAGCTGAGAAGGGAATTGGGAAGAATTCATAAGATCAGAAAAAAACACAAAACCATGACATATTTTCCAATCATCCTAAGGGTGATCGAGATCGATGATAGAGGGAAAGGACCCATGGGGTCTGTAAATGACATCCTCAAGCACGTGAAGGAAGAGTGTTACACGATCCCCTAACTGCTAGGGTTGTTGCTTTGTTAAGAAGTTATTGATATTGATTGGTGTGATATGTGTTTTCTTCCCCACCCTCCATGTGAAATGGACCAGAAAGATGGTGAAGCTAATAGTGATGATGGTACGATGATGATATCTACATGGTGGGTTATTCTTTAGGCTCACAAGAAGGAGCTACATCAACTGAGGTAATAAGTGAAAGGACAGCTATAACCTTTTGGGATTTTATCAAAATGGTACAAGTCCTTCTTCTCTCTCATACTCTTGAGGTATGTGTAGTGCAAGATTTTGAGATTCTTAACAATGACTTTAAATACTTAAGATCTTTGATGATTAAGAAGTATGATGGTGGTATCCCTTCCGAGGAAGATAGACAATTGTTAATGAATGTTGTTGTGGCTCAAGATAAAGAGTATAACACTAGGAGAAAATTTGTTAAGGGAGTTATGCATCAATCCAAACCTAAAACACCCTTGCTTACAAGTATTCCCAAAGAATATCCTAGAAGAGAAACACCTACCAAAAGAATCTGTTGTCCCAAGCAAAAATTACAGTCCTCCTCATGCCCAAGCTATCAAGAATCCCATGCCATCTAATGAATCTACTTGTTTCCCTTCCAATGATTCCTTGCCAAAGAATGTTCCCTATGCCATAGCCCAAGTATTGATCCAAATCAAAGTGAGTGTTCCAATCATTGAGTTGCTTAGGATTCCTAAGCACAAGAAGAGAGCATTTGAGTACTTAGGATTGAAAGAGGAGAAGAGTACCTCAAGAAGAAATGTAAACATTGTTGAAACTCCTCGATCATTGCAGACCTTAAAACACCATCAGCATTAGAAGATCTTGGAGAAACTCCTGGTATACTTGGGGACATCCTTGGTTGATTCCCAATTGAATTTTGATCTATTCTTTACAACTTTGATCATAAATGATAGACTACTTCACAATTGTATGTTTGATTCCGGTGCATCATGCAATGCCATGCCTCTAGAAGTAATGAATGATTTGGATATCAAAGTGACAATAGCCTATGGAAAGTGTACTACCATGGACTCAAGAGAAGTTTCGGTAGTTGGTTGTGTGAAGGTTTTGATGGTGCAACTTGCATGTTATCCTAGGAGGAATTTAAAATTGGATGTTGTAATTGTTGATTGCCTTGCTAAGTGGGGTATGTTATTATCAAGGAAATGGGTTACAAGTGTTGGTGGGAGTTTCCAAATGGACATGTATTTTGCCACTATTCCCATTGAAGGTAGCCTTGTCAAGCTCTATGGAGAAAATAAGATGTTACATCTAATTGAGGATCCAAACAATGCTTCTTATGAAGTATTATTTGTTGATGTTGATGTGGATAAATTTGTTGGGTTTGTTGATGGAAAATAACTCAAGATGGATCAATCAAAGTGCCTTGAATAGGTAGGTTCCCCTTGGACCTTTCTATTTGATGGAGCTTGCTCCAAATTTGGAAATGGTGCTGGTATAATTCTGATTTCTCCTAGCTTGGAAGAGTTTGTTTTTTCCTTCAAGCTTAATTTTGAATGTACTAACAACATTGTTGAGTATGAAGCCTTATTATTGGGTCTGAGAATTGCATGGAAGTATGGTGTCAAGGACATCATTGCAAAAAGAGATTCAGAGCTAGTTGTCAAACAAATAAGAAAATTGTATGCTACAAAAAATCAGCGGATGAAACAGTATAAACATGCAGTTTGGGATCTAATTGAGATGTTTGATTCCTTCAACATTGTGCATCATGACAAAAGTTTCAATGTTGCTACTGAAAATTTGGTAGTGTTGGGTTCAAGATTTGGAAATTGCACCATTTCACCTTATTGTGAGTATAATATTGAAGTGTTAACTAGGCCAGTTGTCCCTGACAACATCAAGCATTGGCAAGTGTTTAATGATGATTCTCAAGTACAAAGGTTCTTACAAAATCAAGGTGAATTTACAGATCAGAATATTGATTAGGAACCAATGGTATGTGTGATTGAAGGAAGAGAGACTTTGTTTGGAAAGGATATCACCCAATTGAAAACTAACACCATTCCTAGAGGTCTTGTTGCACTTGAGTCAAATTTTAACAATGTTGATTGTGTAATCAATAGAAACATGTGTGCCTTAAGGGATGTTGAAGAGCATAACTTGGGCACTAATGATAAACCAAGAAATTTTTGGTTTGGAAGCAATCTAAACAAAGAGGAAAAACAATCCTATGTTCAACTATTAAAGAAATATCAGGATTATCTTGCTTGGTCTTATTTAGATATGAAAGCATACAGAGAGAACTTGTTTCAGCATGAGATTCCTCTTGAAAAAAATGCCAAGCCCTTCAGACAAAAGTAGAGGCCAATTAATCCACTCCTCTCCATGAAAATGCAAGATAAATTGAAGAAACTAAAAGAGGGAGGGATCATTCAACCCACAAGGTATTCATCTTGGGTTGCAGACCTTGTGCCGATCGAGAAAGAAAAATGGAGATATCAAACTTTGTGTAGACTTCAAAAATTTGAATAGAGCTTCATTGAAGGACAATTATCCTTTGCCAAACATGGAAAACATGTTGCAATTAGTGACTGGATCTGAATTGTTTTCCACCTTGGATGGTTTCTCGGGCTCAATCAAGTTGTTAAGGAGTTAGAAAGATTTAAAAATAACTTTACCACTCCTTGGGAACATATGTTTATGTAAGAATTCCTTTTGGTCTTATGAATGCTGGAGATACCTTCCAAAGAGCAATGAATGTTTCTTTTGTTGGTTACATAAATGACTTCATTGCGGTTTATCTGGATGATGTGATAGTGTTCTCAAGGAGCGAGAAGAGATCACTTGCAGCACTTGGAAAGAATGTTGATCAGATGTAGAGAATTTGGAATCTCTTTGCACCCAAAGAAGTGCCATTTTGGGGTGTAAAACGCCAAGCTACTTAGTCATATTGTTTCAAAGGTTGGTGTCATGATTGACCCTGAGAGGGTAGAAGCAATCAGTAAGGTTCCAATTCCAAGAACAAAGAAGGGCATCCAATCCTTCTTTAGGTAGATCAATTTCATTAGAAGGTTTGTGTCTAATTTTTATAAATTTACTCTTCCTATTATATGCATGTTAAAGAAAAACCAAGTTATCAAATGGGAGGAGGCTGCTATTCAGGATTTTGAAGGAATCAAAGAAGCATTGAAACATGCACCTGTCTTGGTAGCTCTGAATTACAAGAATCATTTCCAAATCTTCTCCTTTGATTTTGAAAATACCATTGCATCTATTTTGCTGCAAAAGGATGAAGATGGGGCTGAAATTTCTATTGCCTTATTTAGCAAGGATTTACAAGTCTTTGAGTTAAAGTACACAATCATGGAAAAACAAGAATTTTCATTGGTGAAATCAACAAAGGTTTTCAGGCCTTATATCTTAAGTTCAAAAGTTGTTGCTTATGTTCCCCACACCATGGTAAAAGACATCTTATCAGAGATGGAGATCTCAAGAAAAAGATGTAGATGGGTGAACAAACTGTAGGAATATGACATGGATATCCAAACCACAAAGTTGGTGAGAGGTTTGGGTCTTGCTAAGCTCATGGCTGAGAGAAACTTGTAGACTGTGGAAGTGAATGAAGTAGAGGAAGAAAGGGAAGATGTTATTGAGAAATTGGTAAGCTCTAAGTGGTACAAGGATGTAATATTTTACCTCAGACACCTATGCTTCCTTGATCATTTGAATAAAAATTAGAAAAGATCCCTCAAGCTAGCTTCTCAAAAATACATCATCATTGACTTTGGGATGGCTTGGAAGAACCCTGAAGGTATCCTCTTGAAATGTATAACTGAAGATGAAGCTCCCAAAATAGTTGCTGATTTCCATGGGGGATTTTGTGGAGGACACTTTGCTGGAAGGGTTACAACACAAAAATTTTGAGAGTTGGTTATTGGTGGCCTACTCTCTTCAAAGATGCAACCTTGCTGGTTAGAAAATGTGAAAGCTGTCAATGTTTCTCTGGAAGAATGAAAGCTTCAGGCTCCCTTCCTTTGCAACCTGTATCAATTGAATCTCCTTTCAAACAATGGGGAATAGACTTCATTGGTGAGATTTTAGACCCTTCTAGTGCTAGACATAAGTGGATCCTTGTAGCCACAGATTACTTCACCAAGTGGGTAGAAGCAATCACCACCAAAAAATCAACACACCAAGTTGTTATGGAATTCTTGTTCAATCATATCATATGTAGATTTGGTGTGCCAGTCAAGATTGTTGCTAATAATTCCATGTGTTTCAGAGCTAAGCCCTTGATGGAAATGTGCAAGGAGTATGGAACCAATCTAACTTATGCTTCAAACTATAACCCTTAAGGAAATGAACAAGCTGATTCCAGCAATAAGAACTTGTTTAAGATCATTAGGAGAACCTTAGAGATGAACAAGAGAAAATGGGGTGAAGAACTAAAATTTGTAGTTTGGGCTGATAGAATCACTACCAAAAGAGCTACTGGTAAGAGCCCATTTGATTTGGTGTATGGAACTCAAGCTCTACTACCCTTAAATTTACAATTATCTTCATTTTAGTTTGTTCAACAACTTGAAGATCAAGAGGTCAGTCCATATGAAGCAAGGATTAATCAGATTGTAGAGCTAGATGAAGAAAGAAGAGCATCCCACCAAAGGCATGTCAGATTTAGAGAGAAGTTGAAGAGGTTGTTTGATAAGAAGGTCACTCCTAGGGCCTTCAATGTTGGAGATCTGGTTTTTATGGGATAGTAGGCATGAAGATAAGGGAAAACATGGTAAATTTGATGCATTGTGGATGGGCCCTTACTCCATTGATATCAGAATTAGTGAAAATACCTTTTTTCTCAAGGACTTAGATGGGGAATTACTTGAACTACCTGTTAATGGCAGGAATTTGAAGCATTTCTTGGATTAATCCCCAAATTTGAGGTATGCACCACTTGTATAGTGTATAGTCTTTGTTTTTGGTTCTGTTTTTGTTGTTTTGTCGGTTTGTGGTTTTCCTGTTCTTGGCAACCATTTTTTGTTGATTGGGTCTAGTTTTTCAGCTCTGTAATTTTGACTTCGTTGCCCAATGGTTGTTTTTGGCACTTGGTCTGCTTCTTTTGTTCTTGTGGCACTCGCTAGGAGTGCCCATCCTGGCAGGAGCCGATGTTGGTGCCATTTTTAACCTTGCACCATTTTTCCCTAAATTTTCCTTTGGTTTGCATGCTCTGGAATTTTTAAATCTTTGCATGATCGTCGAAGTTTAAAATTGATTGATTTGTACTTGTATGCCATTGAAAATACAATTCCATGATCAAAAATGCTTTGAAAACATGTTTCAGTTGGTTTAATTTTGAGAAATTTGTCATCCTTAGCAAAAAAATTGAATTCTAGGCCATCCTGGAATTTTACGTGTTTTGATGGTTAGACGGGTGTTATTTTCTGTCAAATTTCATCTTCAAGACATTCATGGGGCGTTCTTTGGCGATTTCTACATTTTTGACGGTCATATGGGCATCCTTTTCCCGTTAAATTTTACCTCAAAAATCTTCTCCTACGTGGCTTGTTCTAATTGGCCGAGGGATGATGGAAAATTGTTTTAACTTATCACTTTTTGATTTTTGGCAAAATGGCGAATTTGGTCCCATGGCTCTGCTTTACTCTGATTGGTTCTAATGTTGCTTACGTGGCATGTTTTGATTGGAGGAGGAGTGGTGGGTCTTTTTGTGTGTTAAGGCATTTTGGGAAAAGAGTTAAAAAGAAAAGAAAATGCCTAGGGCCCATGACAAATTAGGAGAGGTCATGTGGTAGGATTTGAGCATAGGGGGATGTGGATTGGTGGAAGACTTTGAGATTTTTTTGTCTTTTTTGGCAATAGATATGAAAAAGAAGGAATGAGATGAAACCTTGTAATGAATCACGAGAGGGACATGTGGCGAAGCGGAACTTCGGGCCTCGGGGAAAAATTGAGATTTTTCCCATTTTTGGCATAAAGGCATAAAATTAAAAGGAGGAATGCAAGCCCGTAGCGAATCAGAAGGTGACACGTGGCATGGAAAGTCGAGGTGCGGGATGGCGAAGGAAATGTTAAAAATTTCCTTCATGGAATATGATTAAAGTATGAAATGAGAAGTGTTGCCCCTCAACCAATCATATGAGGACACGTGTCTTGCGGGAGGGCGGAGCCACGGAGGAAAAATGGAAAATTTTCCTTTTTCCAAAAAGAGGAAAAATGTTTAAAATTGAGCCATGACTCCGTATCTAGTCATATTACACCACGTGTCGAGGACGGAGAATCGGAGGTGTGGGTCTACAGAGATAATTTAGAAAATTTTCCTTTTTCCAAAAATGGTGGAAATGTGTAGAATCGGTTCATGATTCCAATGTGGCCTAGTTTGGGACACATGTCAAGCTTATTTTCAAAGTGCGAGAGGGTGGAGAAAAATGTCAATTTTTTTCATTTTTCCAAAAGAGTTAAAATGTCAAAAAGTGATCCCAAGCCCATTTTTAATCACATTGTGACACATGGAGGGCTCAGATTAAAGGATAAAGGAAGATCAACGAATCTGTGCATTTTTAGTTTGACCGCCATTTGAGCTCCGGAAGTGTGGAAATGCATTTTTGCATTGATTTTGATCGAAGTTTTGACAAATTTGTTTTGTTTGTGCCTGCAAGGACCAATGCAATTGGTTTTGAGGATCAATTTGAAGATCAAAGATGTTTTTAAAATGGAAATTTTCCCTAACCCATCCAAAAACGTGAAATATCAAATCCGAGGAGTTCAGAGTCAAATTTTGGAGGGAAATGGATGAAATAATGAAGGGAAGGGGTTCTTCATGCTTTGAAGATGAAAAATGTGACTCCACAATGGATAATGATGCAAATTTTGCAATGATTCATCTCTTTTTGAGACAACTGGCAACTTTTTGGACGTGTTACATTAAACGTCCTGTCTGCGAATCATGAGGAATTTTTGTAAAAAATTGATCCTTTGGCATATTATTTTCTTGGGAAAGAAGGATCGAAGGATATTGAAAGCTATATATTACATGAATTTTTCATGCAAATGGTTGGAAGAGTTTAAAAAGGCCCTGGAAAACTAAAAATTTCATGGGAAAATCTAGGAAGAGGCCCATTCTCTGAGAAACCACCTGAGAACCATTTCTAATTCCTTTTTGCATCAGATTTGTATCATGTTGAGTTGGTTTCAGTTGTAAATACATCAAAAAGCTCTGAGATTGTTCTTAAAACATTCCCCTGCTGATTATATATTTGATCATTTCTAGATTATTTTGTGTTGTCTCTTGGCAAAATTTGCATACACTTATGTTTTAGAATGCATTTCAAATTTGTGTTTCTTGTTCCTATTACAGTCTTGTGTTTAAAATATCTCTTGATCATACATGGTCTCATTTCTTGTGATTAGTTTAGTGGCATTTTCAATATCACATTCAGAAGATCTTTCATCTGATAAAGAGATAAACAAATTTAAAATCACTTTACCTTCCTTGATTTCAGAGATTGTTTGTAAACCTTTGGGTGCACCTTAGGTCATGATTTAATAGTGATTGTTAAATGCTTCATTGGTTCATTCTAACTCAATATTTTTGATAGATGATCAAAGATTGTGTGGAAAAGTGCAGATATGGGCCTCCATTTGATGCACATATCCTAGTTGAAGGGATGATTAACCATTTTGATACTTTCTGTTGTTAAGTTTCTCCATATTTTGTTGAAATCCTCAAAGAGTCTAGCAGACCTTGGTTTGTCTTATCTAAACTCCCACCCAAAAATCATTCAAAATAACTAATCCTACCCTGTTTTACCCCTGTTTTGACCTGTATACCCACAAAAGATCAAAATCCATTTGCTAAAGTATGCAGAATAGATCAAGATTTCAAAATGTCTTCAGTAACCCTTGCCTTGCATTGAAAGTATCTCCATAATCTGGAAGTGATAACTTGTGAAAGTCAGATTTGGAGTGTTGATCATATTTTCCCAAGGCCTCTTCATACTATTTGTACAAATTTAGGGATATCTTCATCTCCTTCACCATTTGAGGGTTAAAAAATAGGTCCTCTTACCTTGGATGAAAAGCACAACCTAAAATAGTTAGGACAATATCAAGTCCTATTTGAATGCTATCCATCTCTCCACAAATCTGAGTGCCGATTCGATCATATCCCTGTCTACAAAATTACATACATCAAGATATATATTTCTTCAATATTATTTCCATATCTGTGATGCTTTTGAGACTAAAAAGGAGAAAAAAATTGGGTACCAACACCAAAGTATCTAAATGGTGAATCATTCCTTCAACCGAGGATATGTGCATCAAATGGAGGCCCGGATCTGCACTTTTCCACACAATCTTTGATCATCTATCACAAAACCTTGAGTTAGAATGAACCAATGAAGCATTTAACAATCACTATTAAATCACGACCTAAGGTGCACCCAAAGGTTTACAAAAATCTCTGAAATCAAGGAAGGTAAAGTGATTTTAAATTTTTTTATCTCTTTATAAGATGAAAGCTCTTAATGTGAGATTGTAAATGCCACTAAACTAATCCCATGAAATGAGACCATGTATGATCCAGAGAGATTTTAAATACAAGACTGCAATAGGAAACAAGAAACACAAATTTGAAATGCATTTTGAAACATAAGTGTATGCAAATTTTGCCAAGAGACAACACAAAATAATCTAGAAATGATCAAATTTATCTACAGGGGAATGTTTCAAGAACAATCTCAAATCTTGTTGATGGATTTACAACTAAACACAACTCAACATGATACAAATATGATGTAAGAAGGAATTAGAAATGGTTCTCAGGTGGTTTCTCAAAGAATGGGCTTCTTCCCAGATTTTCCCATGAAATTTTTATTTTTCCAGGGCCTTTTTAAACTCTTCCAGTCCCTAAATAGGACACATGCTATTATTAGCCACACATCATTATAATAATAGCCACACATGTAAGTACGCTAAAAATAGAATTCTTCTAGTTAACTGCTAGTAGTAAATATATTCTCATCAAGTATCCATGTGAAGCACTTCGTATCCGATCCTTGAAAAATAGCCAATGCGTTTTGTGCAAGTCTTTAATTGGTTTTTGTGCTCCGCACACCATCTTCCAAAAATATATCCTCATCGTGAAAACGGATAAGTCCCAAATCTACCTCTCGTCCTCGTAGCGTGATTCCTTCTTGATCCTTTCATGCTTTTGAATGTGCTTTTCTCTTCCACATGAACCTTATGTATGTTCTTTACTAAGTGGCATACTTTAATTGATCAACACTTGGTATATATGAAGAATATTTATTTGCGGTCCTATTTTAATGGATGTATTTTGTATATCCTGCTAATAATCTAATTTAATTAAGAGGACCAAATGCCTTTAGATATATTATTATAATATTACCTATTTTTAACCTTCACTTAGACTAGTATTAAGTTTAGTTAAGTAAGGACATCGAAAAATATATTTTTGGATACAATTTTTGTTATGAGAATAATGGTATTGAACGTTAAGTAAATAATGAGTAAAATATATATGAAAGTGAATTATATTGTATTTTGTACTTCAAAATATGAAGTATGATAATAAGAAATTTGATTAATGAACATCTAGCTAAAATTAAAAGGGGCATGGTTAACTTAAATTGATTAGTCTCAATAATTATTTCCTTTTAAAATAATATGTCAACCATCATAAGTAAATGGAATTATAATATTTATTAAATAAACCAAAAGTTAATGAAATAAACTAGCATTTGACTTGGGAAACCTATAAGTAAATTTTTTTGACTTTATAATATGGTAATTAATAGTTTAATCCATAACCGAAATAAATTATTAAGGCCATTTGAAACATATAAAATGACTTAGAAAGTCTTAAAAATACTTTTCGGCTATAAATTAGATAAATAATGGAAAAATTAGGTCTCATAGCACTTATTGTTTAATGAAATTCGATTACGGATACACAAATTTAATTTCAACATAGATTGGATATAATCTCACATCATCACACAAACATCTAGGCATAGTGCTAACTAGGGGTAGTTACGTAAAAGGGAAAGAGGACGTAATGGTGGTAATCTCATTACAAGGTCTCACTCTATTACATAATGACCCTAAGTAGGTTGTGGTTCTTCTCGTTTATGTAGATGGAGCTCTAAATAACACACTTCCTCTTTCTTAACATGTTCACCTTCTTAAACAAAAATATCCAAATAATTGTGTCGAGATATTTGTTTTGTGATGGAATACTATATCCCTAAGGATTTTATGCGAGTCTTGGGATAAGTTTTTATGCATGCTAGGAAACTTTGGCAAAAGTAATGCAAGTAGATGATTTCATTATTTGTTCATCATATCATTACTTTAGATATGTTAGATACCGGAGTATGAAGTTAATTAAATTTTGTGGTAGACATTTAAGGATGGAAACATAGATTGTCTCAACCTTAAAAAAGGTAAACCTGAACATACTAAATATTGTATGATTGCTTACTTAGAGTGGATTGAATGGAGGTAAAGATGTACCCTTCTCAACTGCACAAGGTTTATACATAGAAGAGTTATCAGATGGATCAAAATTACCTAAATAACTACTTGTTTAAAAAATTGTTAACTGGTTGTTACGAGTTAACTTTATTGTATGCTTTGTGATTGGCTTATTGAAATCAAACAAAAAAATACTTCTATTTTGGGAAAATAAATGAGGTGTTACATATTATGATATTTTTACTTTCTTTAAACAAAAGGCAAAAACTTTTGATAGACAAATGAATGTCAAAATAAGAATTGAAATTACCTTTTGAAGGTCAAATGGACACCAAATTTAAGATTAAAAATAAAATTTAATACACTCGATCAATTATATCCCATCCCATCATCACCATTGTAAAATTCCTCTCACTATACTTAATGTAAGTGTTTAAACATGGTTTGAATTGTTTTATATGTCGATTTATTGGGTAGTCATATTTTTGACTCAAACCTTTGATTTAATATCGGTGATATATAATTTTATTTCCATATATTGTTACACTATAACCTTGTCTTAAGCATGGGTATGGATTTTAAGTTATTTTTTCAAAATCCTAAAAAAAAAAATTATGTAATGGGTTGTAAGTGTTAATATAAGTTTGTAAAAGTACTAAAAAGTCACTTAGTGAGTCGAATTCACTAAACCTTTTCATTTTCTGTGTGGAGATAGTAGTTTTGTTATCTACATTAGGGGCTATAATGGTTGAATTGAAGTCAATGAAAAATCATGGAGGTTACTATTGACATAGATGTGGGGTTGAAAAAATAATTGAAATTAAAGAGACACTTACATCAAGTAAGGTTGTGTTTTCTCATACAATTGATTGATACATCTTATCGATGACAATCCTCATTAGAAAAACCACTAACTACAATGGCTTATGGAAAAAATGAGGTGTAAACTCGAGTATGTAGAGGGCTTGAATATGTCATCATTCTTGAAATTTCACACCAACTAGGGAAAATATTATTTATTTGATAGAAAATAGTGAGGTTCTTAAGGTTGTTAGGGTTTTTATTGGAGTATCGAGATTCATTTCTTAGCTGATATTTGTAGTGGAGAATATTTTCGAGTTTACTGGTCACCTTGAATGTTAAATATGAGTTAGATATGATAAATCCAAAATAATTTTATGTATGGTTTACTAAATCAAATGATTTTTGACTAATATGTTGATATCCTTCATTATCTGGAGCATTTCACTCCATATAGGACATTGTATGCAATGAAAATTGATAGAAAAATGGAAGATAAAGAAAGAAAACACGAATATACCTTCTCTATAGATACCCTACAAACCTCAAGTAAGATCATAAAATATCTTGGGCTTGTTTGATATTGTTGATATTTGAATGTGGATGTTCTTGATATGACCTCCAAATGGATTTACAAATGCTATAAGCATATTTCACAAGGATGTGGATTTCAAATTGGTAGAAGTTGATGCAATTTTCTCAAAGCTCTAGGGATGGGTTTACAAAGGAAATGGCATGCTTTATAGCTAAGGGTAGAGCCATGAAAGTTAATGATTTAATCGCTCGGGTTAGCAAGTACACTTGGCAATGGTAGTTACATATTTATAGGGGTAGTATACATTTGGAATGGAGAAGTTACATCCGAGAAATTGAATTGTAGGTACGGACCAATTGCCCCAACACTTCTAGGAATTTAGAAGTGGAGTGCGGGTGGAACAAAGGAGTGCATTTCAAGTGCCATTGACTGGAATGAGGAAGTGGAGTCCAAATTGAGTTAACTAGAATGAGGAAGTGACGGTTCAGATAGATTTAAATAGGATATTGAAGTGGCATTTGACTAGGAAAATAGGTGTATTTTCTTAATTAAGTAATTGTTATCCCAAATTTAACCCCTGGGTTAATTTGGATAACTCATTAAAAATGAACTCAATCATTTTAACAAGTATGGGATAGTTAAATGGTCATCAAATTCCCCTTTCCAAATACATTGACCGTTGGATTTTAAAAACCCATGGGAGGCTGATTCAGTTTACCATGGAGAACAAGAAATTAGTGTTCCATGAGTTCTCCTAAATTGAGAAAAAATGAGCATTGGTTAGACTTAGGTGGGTTTGATTAAACTTGTAAGAAACAAGGAAAATCCATGTACAAAAGAAGTGTCATAAATTGTTGTGCGAGAAAAGGTTAAAGTTGCATATCAACGATCAAAGAAAAACCATGTGGTATCATTCTAATAGTCTACAAATAAAATATATTTCATGGACCTAAAGTCTATGAAATACACTAAGTTAAATAATTTGTTAGGTCCAGGAAGTCAAGTGAAAGGTCATCGAGGACAAGTGGCACATTTATTTAGATTCAAAAATTTCTAAGTCCCCCAAAGCTTGAAGTTATGATGCGAAACAAAAAACCAATAAAATTTAAACACGAAGCAAGAAGGATATGACACATAACACATGTGGAGCCTCTGTATTGGCTCGATCTTTGCAATATGAAAAAATGATGGAAATGGAAGGTATGACACATTGACATTGCAATAAGCATGGATCTCCGTCATTGTTTCATGCTTCACGAGTGTCGAAGAGTTAATCAAAATGATTGGAATTAAAAAGAAATTTGGAGCCTTCCCATTGGTTCACATTTATCAAAGAGCGATCGAGCATGAAAATGATCAAATCGAGATAGCGTAACCACCCAAATTGATGAAGTATGGGGCTCTTCCTTCTTCTACAAACCAAATAGACTTAGGGGATGCACTTGACATGCCATGTTGTAGGGAAATCAAATATTCATTAATGAAAAGATCAAATATTTTGTTCCCTCTTCTTTCTCTTCCTTGTTCTATATAATGTAAAATCCTTCATTTGGTAAAAGATTGAGTTATTTTTATCATAACAAAACTATGTCAAAATGGCATCGACTCCCCATGAGTTCGAACCTCAAAATTGGTCTCTGCAATGTATTTCTCACCTTCTGCCATGACTATAATAGAATTGTGCATATTTTAAGCAATATAAAATTTGTTTTGTGGCACATTTATCTACCCTAGCTAGTTTTATTTGCAGCCTTTCCTTTCTACTCATTCTTGGTATGTTGTGTGTATTTCCTTACTTGCAGTTTCCATTTTTATTGTATTTTCAATATGAAATAAGGCTAGTCTACATGGTTCTTGATCTATGGCACTTTTTCCGCCCTCTGTCCCATGCTTTCTCCCTTTCCTTCCCCTTGTGGAGAGATCTCAACCCACTTTTATTGGTGTTATCACCTCTTTTACCTTAATATTTCCCTTTTCTGAATCTCCTTCTAACTCTAGTCCCTTGGAATGTTTAGCTTAGGATTTTCTTTCAGCATTAGGAGTATTTTTGGTATTAAGATTAGGTAGAGGAACCGGCCTTCTCCAGAGGTCTTTCTCATAGTTTAAGTGCCACAACTTGGAGATAGTCCCATGTTTCCTCAAAATCCTTGAGTTTTCTATGACTTGGGACGAGTTCAATTTTGATCTCAAATAAAATAATTTAATTATCTACCATGTTTAAGGTAATTAATTAATAATTTATTTAATAAATGAAAATTAACTTAGCTAAAGTTTTTATAGACTAACTTAATTAATCCCATGGGTGTAATGTACATGATTAATTAATTAGATTAATAAATTCTAAGGGGATATGAGCTATGATGTGAACTATGATAATACTAGGAACTAGTGTGTAATTTTGGTGTCTACATTTTGTTATAGATTTTAGGAGGCCGAGAGGGGGTGAATCGGTGTAGATAAAAACTTTCTAAATCAATTTTCACTTCTTTAGTTTATTTCACTTAAACTATATTGATTGATGTCGGCATGTAACAATAACCATGAAATATAGAGAGAGAATAATGCACACAAACATATACACAAGGAGACTAGATATAATGTGGGAAACCCTTTGGGGACAAAAACCCATGGAAACTACTTCACTAGCTTGGAAAATTATCCTATACAATTAAAATGATTTCTTGATTGAGCTCTAACTCAATATGGAGCTATAACTCCAATAGTTTATCTAGGTCACCACCTAGGCTTTGACAAGAAACAAATTTTTGGAAGCCACAACTCCCAATTTCATGCAACACCCACTTGACAAGGTATTCAAGCACCCATTTAGCTAGTTTAGTAAGTTGCAAATTACAAGTATCAATTACTCATGTGACTTAAGAACCCACTTAGGAAGATACAATAACAATATAAAATTGATCATTTAGTTCCTCGGTTGCTTTATCAATAAATCATGGTCACTTTCCTAACACAGTTCACTGTATCTTCCTAGACCAATTTTATTTTTGATTGATACCTTTAACACATCAATTACTCTTATTCATGTTCCCAAGATTTTCTCACTCTATCATTATCAACTATAACTCCAATATGCTCTTCTTTTCATCAATTTCTTTAGGTGACATAGTGACACCATCATGTATTAACTTCTCTGGTTTAGCATTTTCATATACCCTTATGTACCATAATGCAATCAAGATCTTGTCAAAGTCCCTTCAACTTCTTATTTTCATATTGTTACTTCCTTAGGCATTCACACCGCCTTATGTTCAACACTTCACACCTTTGATTTCAAACACACTTTGTCATATTACATGTACTATATTTTATATCTCATTTTTTCACTCACACACCATACCTTCACCTCTGTGTCCACTATTTTTATCATCACAATATATGATTCCTTTTTGTCTCAATTTGAATCCAACTCAACTCATTTTATTCTCGTATCTCGGTTTTACACCTTGCATTTAATGTTATTTCCTTCTTATTGCTAAGAATATTTCATGCCTTTGATTTCACCAATAGTTCCAACTCTTTGTCATGCATTTAATTCTAAGTTTTTCACTTTATTTAAAACCTTCACACACCTACATCTAGTACAATTACCCAATTTTATACTTCTCTGTATATTTCACAAGATACATTCACTACTCTTTTTCACAAAAGGCCAACTTCATAGTATTCACTAATAATAGTGTGTTGTTCAAAAATGTCTCTTAAACTTCGATACTTTGTTCTTAAAATTTTTTTCTATTATGCAAAAAAAATTGACATCCCATTCGAAAAATTCCAACTCTGACTCTTCATAATCTTCTTGAGATCTCAATAGACCTTGAAAAATTAAGGGAAGGATAAAGGTGATTTTCAAACTTCCTTTCAAGCTTGGATATAAAACATGCATGTGTAACTATCTTAATCCTTTTCAAATTCCACTTGACATTATTCATCAACTTCAAATTAAACAAAGAGACCAAAACCATTTGTTTCCATAATGAAAAACTTAGTAGGTTTACTTTGTAACTCATAATGATAGTTTCCATTACACTGAATCCATTTTTTAAGATTCAATGAGCTTGAATGTCATCTTTTAAAACAAATAAATTCTTCCTCGAAGATTATTTGAACTTTGACTTGAATCAACACACAAATTCTCTCTATTTTTGAGAAGAATATTTTAAAAAATAAAGAAATGTTTAATTGACATCAAAACGAATGTGCTAGGAAAATGGTAAGAAATTATCCATTATACCTCAATAGAATCACCCAAAATATTTTGAAAAATATTTATAATGCATGTACATAGGATTCTACAAAAATCAAGATTTTTGGACGATTGAGCATGAATTTTAAAACAAAAGAAGTTTGAAAACCCTAGATCGGGGTTTATGTAATATGTGAGTGCTGAGATCACTAAAGAGCTAGTTTCTTCCACTAAATTGAATTAAATTCAAAAATTTAAAAGGTTTTAGAGTTGTACGACCAACTTTAAGCTATTGCAAAAAAATTCAACCTTGAAACTTCTCCATTGACTTCTAACAAACAAAAATTACAAGTATAGAGATTGAACTATGTGACTTTGTGCACTGAAAATATTGGCCTTTTAGATATTCACAATGAATTTTTGAGGTATCGATGAGTTATGAACCTTTTTAACCTTTACTTACACCACCATAGATGTCATATCATGTTTTTTCATGACTTCACACAAGGATACAACCTTCTTCTCGACTTTTGTCTTTAGGCATAAAACTTCCTAAAAATCTTCCGCAGTAGGGTCACCTTAAAGTATCAAGATTTCCATGTTCATCAATATGTTCAAGAGATTATAATACTACCTTCTCTAAGACATGAATATAATTAATCCATCATAAGTATGCAAGATTCTATAAAGAACAACTAAAGATACACTTTTGTAGAACTTACCTATAACACCAAAGTGCACTTGGAGAATATAAACACAATAACTTGCAACAGGATTATCTCAATACAAAAATTTCTCTTGTGGGAGAGAATAAAACTTCATGAAAACCTGATAGGGTCATTAAACCACATTTCACTTAAGAAAGCAAACATGGAGACTTAAAAACATGATTGTCTCGGACTAGCCACACACAACACAATCATGTATACATGTACCATAGCTCCTTTTGAAAGAAATGATATAATTTTTTTAATTATATGAGGTAAATTATGCTTATAAGAGATGTTTTTATCTTTCACCAGTGATCTATAGTTGGAAAAATTAAATTTGGCAACTCAACTTAAAGAACAACCATGGAGAGAGAAAAACATCAGTAGAAGAATGTTCATAACTTTCTTAAAACATATCCATTTCACCTGAAATTTTTACACTATCTCGAATATTGGAATCCTCTATAAAAATTAATTATATGATTTATCTGAAGTATGCACTATATTTTTCTTAATCGTTAAGAATCTAAACACCTTATTATGTAATTTGCAAAAGCTGTTTTAGAAAAAGTAGCATAACTTTCACATACCTTCTTACAACTTGATAATATTTTTCTGGAGTATCAAAATCACCCCTATATATGCTATATGATCCCATTTACCATAATTATACATTTATTTTTCCATTCCATCTCATTTTCCTCATCTTACACTATTAGTTCTCAAGGCTACTTTAAGAACTTTTCAATTTGACTTTAGGAGCTAAAATGAGCCTTTTTTTACTAAAAAATGATATATAAACTATTTCTATTCTCTCCAAATACTCACATGACCATGCCATAACCTGTACCAAATTCTCACATTCTTCAATTTTATCTTGTAACACCTTGAAACCAACTTTGAACCATGCCTAAAGCCTCTAGAATCAACTTGAACCATCGAACACCACCGACTTGTGTTCTCTTACAATATCCCTTTTCCATCAATTCCATGTGACATAAATGGGAAAAACCACCAATATAATAGGGTACAACACATTTTCCCCTCTTTAAAGTGTTATTGCAAAGTAATAGTGCTTTAAATATAGTAAATGCATGCGAGATTAGCATACATTTTTTTATGCATTTGGATGCCATAACAAGTAGGATAGTAAGGGAATGCCCCTCAAGTGGGTGGATGATGCAACAAGGTAGTGTACAAACACTTGATAGAAAGAAGACAAATAATTCAAACACGGATAGAAGGAATTGATCCCATAACATGAGAGTCGAGTGGAGAGTGTGAATATAAGAGAAACCTTTATTTTTGATGCAAAATATATTTGTCACCATGATTATGAAAGAATCAAGATGGGTAACCTAGATGCATGTAAGAAAATATACAAACAAAAAGAAAATATAAAAAAGGAAAAAATAACAAATATACATAATAGGTGCAGGCATCAGGGTTATAAAGGAACCAAGATGTTATCACACTACTTGTAAGTGGTCCAAAAAGTAAACATCAGCAATGCAACACAACGTGAAAAATAATACAATTAGATAATCCCTTAATGCATACGAAAATGATGAGTATGTAGATGTAAATTCCCCCAAGGTGGGAATAGGATCACACCTTGAATATTTGAGTAATGATACTTCTCATGACATTCTTGTTGGATCCAGTTGACAAATGATCTGAGTTGATTTTCCCCAAGAAGGATTAGGAATCATACAAAGGGAATAATGTGATAGTCGTAAGATTGGAACAATCACTAGGGTAGTAGATAAGAGTAGGACTCTATCAAGATTGTGTTGAAATGTTGAAAGATTCACTTTAAGTTTTTTCCAATTCTAGGATTTCTATAATAAGTGAATGTTTGTTTGATTTTTTAAAGAATTTTTTTGATTTTTTTTATAGTTTTACAAAGTTTTAGAAAAAATTGTTGCAAAGAAGAGGAATGGAATTTTTGTTACACTTGATTTATTATGGACAAACAATGTTGTTGAAATAATAAAACAAACATGTCAAAAAAACCCAATTTGAATAGGAAGGAGCTACACCAAATTTATATGTGAAATAGGATGTAGAGAATTTTCCTACAATTGGTCTACAATGCAAGTAAAAAAGTAAATTAAAAGAATTAAAAGAATAGTCATAATGTTGATGAACTACAATACTACAACACAATTTACATAACGACGTCTAATGACACTCAATGTGTTCCACATTGAATAACTAGACAAATATGAATTCCCCCAAGTGATAGCTTAGAACGTGAGAGGATTGGATCGGGATAAAGAGTGGAGTGATGCTTAGATAATCCAAAAGAAACTCTTGTTGGATCCCATTGAAGTTTGATTAGAATTGGATTAAAATGTGAAATCCAAGTGTGCTCCAAGAAAATTTATATTGAAAAAGTGTAATTGATTACCTGGAGCATATATATACACCATGGGAAATACATATGATTATCAAAAGATGATCTGGAATGATCATGAGAAGCACCGTCAAATGGTGAAATTTTTTTAATTGTGTTATATAATTATGAGATTGGTCAAACATTTATCTCGAATGTTTTGGTTTGGCCGCTTTTACACTCTTTTTTTTAATTTTGGAATAGTTTACTATTTTTTTTTAATTATGAAACATATTTGAATGTTTTTGATGTTTTGTGAAACATATTTGATTTTTTTTATTTTTTGAAAATACATTTGAATGTTTTTTTATGTTGAAGCATATTTGAATTTTTTATATTTTTGACTCGGTAAAGGGTTGCACAGTTTAAACTCATGTTCAAACAATTGTAAAGATTTCATTCCATTTTCATAAATGTATATGATATAATGATAGGATGTCATATTCCACTTATGGCTCCAAAAAAACTAGGAAGATGTGAGGGCTCATCACCAAGAGATAAGAAGGACATGAGAACAAGGTGATTAGTGATATGAAAATGAAGATAATGGATGCTAAGACATAAGGTGTAATAATGATCCATGTGATAAAAATATAGCATATCTCTAGTCAAGATTATATGACCGGATTCTAAGACGATTCAACTTTATAGGTTTTCAATAGACTTAGATCAGTAGATGGCCTATTGATTGGAAATATTTGGTTGAAGGAAATGTTTTATCTCTTAACATGAACAACTAAATTACTTCTTGGGATGTATATGATTAAGAAATTTTGATTCATATTTGATAAAGGATTTATTGGTTAAGTGTTTTTGTTTGTTTTTTAAAGGGACCCCCTACATGTTGCCCCATGCCACTAGTAAGAGACAAGGGCTCAACACTGAAGATAAAGTATAGGCTAGTAAGGAAATATTTCTCCATTCCTGGTCTCATAATACTAGTAAGAAGTATGGGCTCATCACCGAAGACTATGAAGGATGAAAGGTGTAATGATTGGTTTTTATTTTTTTGTATTATATGAATGATTTACCTTATTTATTGATAGTGTTCTTATTGGGAAGGAAAATTTTCCCCCTAGTCTCACCTCAAGTCACTATCGGGATGTAAGGGTTCAACAACATAGACTGAGATAGATGGTCAAAGGTCCAAGTAAATAAGTATAGTCTAGACACAAAATCATTCACTTTAGACATAATTTAGTCCCGAGTCTTATACTACTATTCATATGGTTTTTGAGTGAAGAAATTACTAATTAACCCGTATCTCTTGGTAATTTTTATTTACTTTCTATCATAATTCCCGACCTTCACCACACATATACCTAGTCTATTTTTGACACTTTCTATCATTTTAGCCTTGACTAGGGCACCCAGGCTAGTACTGAGGGTGCCGTCGGTGCCTTGGTCCTAGTTGGGGCACCCTGATCCTTTTTACACTTTCCCTCCACTTTTTGGGCACTTTATAGCCATTCCAACTTCCTATCTTTTTTTGGTCAGCCATTTTGGGGTTAATTATAAAATTAGAACAAGAGAACCATATAAATATAAAGTTATAAGACCATAAAGAGGGACAAAACACAAGTAACTACTATCATCCACCTAGGGTTGCATCTATCAAAGGAATTTGGAGATTATTTACATTCATTTAGATCCATAACAAGAGACAAGGATGGTTAATCTGTATCACACTAGCATAGGAGGGAATTCTATTCCATTCTATCCACTATTCTACTACATTTTTACATCTAGTTATTACTCGCTACTTCACAAAGTGTGACTGTAACAAGAGCATCGGGGCATGATTGCACAAAATTGCACATAGAACTACATTGTGTCCGAGATGTAATGTAACACTCAATTATTAATTCCACCATTATGGTAGCTAAGGTCGGTCCCGATCCTTACATATCCATTTTTCTTTTTAGGCTTTGATGCTTATTTTGGGGTCTTAGAGGTCTTATCTTCATCTTGGATTATCATTGACACTCGGTGCAGTACACGAATCTAGTGAAAAAGATAGTGAGGGTTTCAAACCACTTAAAAACTTACAAAACTTAGTTCTGGATCTTTCACATAGACCAGGGTGCCCATTCTGCAGGACCGGGGCACCCACAGCACCACAATTCCTCTCTAGGCACTCTAGTCTACCCATATATCTATGATCCTTCCTTTTCATATTATCTACACATTCATTCCTACTTCATGTTTTTCTAGTCACTTATACAACATAGTCTAACAATATCCTCTAATTAGATGAGTTTATTCTAACTCTCTTAGTACTCTAGGGTTTAGTGTTTTCATCTTCATAGTTGTTTGGGTTGCTTCCTATAATTGTTTACTGTATTTACATGTTTTTCTAGATTATATTAACTACTATTATAATCATGAATTTTAGTTAATCATATAGTGTTTTTTGTTAAAGAGATATCTTATTTGATAGGAGGAGTTTCCACCAGTAAGCTTCGAGACAAAACCATAGGTAAAAAAATCTGAAATGGTATGAACCATAATAGGGATGAGACACACAATTCCGAATAGGGACAAGATTAACATATGTCCTAGAAGGTGAAGAATGTAAAGATATGATAATGTTATGATTAAAATATATTCCAATGGATGAAACAATTAAAATTGTTTATTCAATGATTTTAATCATGCGAGAAGCCTTCCCTAGTTTAGAGAGAACCCGTGGAAGAAGATGTTTCTGCTTCTATGTTTTTGATGTTCAAATAATGATTTAATGAGGGGTTTGATATGAATTTTTATTCTCTATTTATGGTTTTTAATGTTTCTGAAATTAAGCGAATGAGGATTTGTAAGGGACTCATTAGGAGAGAGGTTCATGTTTACGAAAATTGAATGGTCCTAACTTACGAGACTTAGGAAAATGAGTTCCAAGTCAACGAGAGGGAATAAAAGGAATAAAGGAGTCCTCATGTATGAGACTTGGGTGGATGAGGTAAAATTCAAAGGAGATAATCAAAAGATTCGACGATTCTTGAGATATGAGACTTGGGTGGATAGGATCCAATCCAAAGGAGAGATTCAAATGATGTAATGATTCTGAAGTATGAGACTTAGGAGGACAAGATCCAAGTTAAAGGAGAGAATAAAATGATTTTAAGAGTCTTAAGATATGAGACTTGGGACTCTTATCGAGGCTCGCTCATGAATTTCGCTAGGTCGAGGCACCTCCTTTCCCTTGAAGGGAGAATAGGATACTTCGGTCATGACAATAGGTGAGTATGTACCCACCATTAATAATTATTCAATAAAATTTAATTGGTGGGTTCCCTATTTATAGTACTAACTACCCTTAATCCCTCTCAAGAGTAGTATTCTTGACCTCACTACCGGGAGAGTTGAACTCCCAATATAAAAATGATTACGCGAGTTGCTCAAACAATCTCAATCAGATCCTTTGACAGTGGAAGAACAAATAGCTATGATTTATACTGGAACGAACGGATATCTAGATGTATTAGAAATTGTACAGGTGAAAAAATTTATCCTTAATTTGCGCAAATATTTATTAAAAGATAAACCCCAGTTTGGAGAACTTATACGTTCTCTTTGGGACAGGGAACTTCCTGCCTCTACCTCTAGATAATAGCCGGAGGAACCGGGGATTCGGGAGAATGTATAGATGGGTCCCCATGGATGGGGTAGAGATGGGAGCAGTAGATCTGTGTGAACCATATCGGTTGCGAGACAAGGTCCAAGTTAACGGAGTGAATCAAACAATTCGATGAGTCATGAGATATGAGACTTGGGAAGACAAGGTCCAAGTTAATTGATGTATGCTTATATAAGTCTTTGATGGGATCCAAAGACCTAAGTGATGTTAGAGAAGGATTTTTGAGGAGGATAATATGTTAAAATTCATATTCATCTATGAGCGGAAGAGTGTAAGAAAAGAAGGATTGATCTCTAGATGTATATCCAAGGCTCCTCATAGGCTATAGAGAGAAAACATTCAAGTGTTACTCCTTTAAGTTGTTGATTAATTGGTTTGATAAAAAAATCAAATAAATCTTGAAAATGTTGTATAAGGACATTCTTGGGTATACGTACCTCGTAGAATGTATGCATGTAGATTTCTGAGATGTAGGAACCATCACTAAAGCGATATGTAGTGCCCACATTTTTATAGCCTCATTTATTTGTTGTTCCTTTTTCTCATAGACATGTTTCGGCAGGGATTTGATATATTTTGGACATTACATTAGGATATTTGATCTTATTAGACATGTATGGAGATTTGGGTGTATAGCGCCAATTTATCTTAATTACTATGTTGTCACCTTATCTTATGATGTCATGGATACTAACTGATATGATGTTGTTTAAACCTCATTTGTATTTGATGGATACTAAGTTTGATTTCATGTTTGGATTCTATGGATGAATGTCACTTTATATTTATGGCTAACTCATGGTGGATTGTGTATAAATATGCATGTTTCACATTTTTGATTCCAGAATGATGATATGCTAGCATAGAAATTCATTGAATTCTTATTGAGTAGTTGATTCACATTTTATCGGACAGGTGTGTTTAATGTGTGCAATGAGTGTGTAGGTGACAGGTCATAGGAGAACGTGGGATTCAGGCCAGCTACACAATTTTGCACAAGCAACCCATGGGGCTAAGCCCTAACCATGTTTACTGTATGAGGCCTTAGTATTAGAGTTTATTGTTTTGGGCACCATGAGTGACCCTCATTTGTAATGTAATATGTCTTGTAATATTAATCTTGCTTAGGGTGTTTAGTTTGTGTTGTAAACTTGTTTTGGGGACTTAATGGCCCCACTTGCATTAAGCTTTGAGTTTGTTTAATGATGTGTTTAATCAAAAGGGATTAGGGTCACATGTGAACCCTTGGGTGGGCCCCACATCCTCTACCCTTGTGCCCAAATGTGCCAAACCCGAAATTGGGCTATTTTAGGCATTTTTAGTGACCCCTTTTTAGTTTGGGAGTTCTCTTAGCATGAAAATGGGCCCTTGGACCCTACCTAATAGGTAGGGGGGCTTAATTCCAAGGCATAGAGGGATTTTCCTCCCATTTTGCCTTCCTTTGGTCACATCCATGTAAGGTGGATGGGTAAGTGTGCTTTGTTAAAAGTTGCACAAGTTTGTTTTGTTGTTCATTTTGAGTAATTTGGGAGAAGAGGGTTAAAATCTATTTTATCCTTTCTCCCTTTTATTTTGAGAATCTTTGACCTTGAGGGAAGAGAGGGGTGACACATGTCACCCCCTCATTTGTGAGGATTTTTGTTGGCTCCTCTTCAAATTCTCCCTCATGGGGAAAGAAGAGAACTTTTTTTTTTTTCGGAGATTTTGCTTGGAGGCTTGTGGATTTTGGAGCTAGAGCTTGCTTGGACAAAGAAAGGGAAAAGTTAGAAGTGGAGAGCTTTTGGAGGTAGGATCATTGAGTTCTTTTTGTGTTTATTGCATATTAGATGTTAGCCTTGTTTGTTGAAAATGTGTGTGCTACTTGGGTGTTACCATTTGTTGTTATGTGTGTGGTTTTTTTTTTATTTTCCTCCATCCATCATATGGCATGATGGATTTTTGGAGTTTGTGGGGGAAGAGAGAGGGATTTTTCCCTCTCAATCCTCATGGCTTGATGGGCAAGCCTTGTAGGATTTTAGTTACTCCCCTCAAATGGTTTGAGGTGGGGAAGGTGGTTCATATGGATTGAACCTCCTTCCCCATTCTTGGTGAGAAACCCTTTGGGTTTGAAAATCCTTCCAAGAAGGATTTGGTGAAAGGATGGAGAAATAAGGAGGGTTTGAATGACTTTGGAGGAATAAGGAGGGTGTGGAGATCTTGGTTTTGTGCAACCAATGTTGGTTACCACTTTTGGCATTTGGAGAATATTTCTTCTCTTCCCCATTTAGAGGTAGAACATGGTTTCTCCTCTTTTTCATCTTTGCAAAATTGGTGTTTTTTTTTAATATTTGTCTTGTCTTTATGTGAATGTAATGTTGGTTGTTCTCCCTTACTCTTGTGTAAATTTGTGGATAGTAGTCCTCTTTCCCATGGGCTTGGGGGAGGCTAGCATGCCTTCCAACCTTGGAAAGGCATGTAATGATGCCTAAAGGTTGGGTGGTTAAACAAGCCTTGTTCTCTTGGAGATTGGATTCTTGTAAGAAATTCAAAGTTGGATCACAAGTATGAAGATGGTTGGAATTTGTGACCTCTTGGTTTCTCTTTTCTCTCAAATTTTTGTGAAACATTACTTTCATTGTAACCTCTCTAAGAACATGGCTATGGGAAAATCCTTTGAAAAAGTTCTCATCTTGTGAATTGAAATCACTTGTTTGTATTTTTAGTATGTGAAAGCTTTCTTCCAATCTTGGGAAGTTTGTTATGTTTCTTCTTATGTATTTTAGAATTTTAAATATGATGTAATTGTGAAAATTTGCAAAAGAAGTCTTGTAAAATATTTATATTCCTTTAAAATGCATTGATTTGAATATCATTTTGAAAAGGAATATTTCTTAATGGAATTATGTTTCTCCATAAGAAATGACATCAATCTTGTTGGATATCCTTCTTGTTTTGATAATCTAAGACATATAATCAGCTTTGCATTGGAAAGCAAATAAATTCGCATGAAGTTTAGGAGTACATTGAATGGAAATATTAGTTTTTCTCTTCATGGATCTCTTCTTGAAAATTTTCTAGTATTATTGAATAGAATAAGGTTAGTTTCTTTTCATTTCCATGTGATACTTACTAATTTATTTTATTAAGAAAATTAGTTTGAAATATGTATTCTCCTTACAAATTTTTAAATATAGTTTAAACTTCTCTTCTAGTTGAACCATATTACTACATTCTCCTATTAACACATGATCAAGAAATTCATCTTAATATGGATATATGGGAAAGAAGTAGTGAGTTCATACTTCACAACAATAACTAAATATGTTATATTGATTTACATGTTGGAATAAATCTCCTCTAACATTGTACATGGAATAGTTAGTTATATATACATATATAGATGTACAAAAACTTAACAAAACTAAAGGAATGGAAAAATATGTATAGATGAAAAATAGAGTTGTCTTTTCATTATGAAACTATGTTATGTTTTTAAGTATCCGAATATAATACAATAATGAATTTAGTTATATTTCATAAAATGATTTAATAGTAATTATACTATAACTCATAAGATGCTCCTTTTCTTTTAATATAAATGTTTATATTAGATATATTATATAATATAGATATATCCTATATGTTACAAATGTATAACATTTTATATTTATAATATAAATATATTATGTTATTATATATATATATATATATATATATATATATTGTACATATAACTATTTTTTAAAACATAATATTAAATTTTAATGAAATCCAAAACAAATTTCATTGAAAGAAATTTCAGTGGAAGCTTAAGTTTAAGCTAAATAAATGGAGTGTGGGGAGGTTCGGAGCCCTCCCCAATCACCACCACCTCTCTCCCCTCCACCCCTTCCACAAACTTGTGTAGCCATTCCGCTGCCCCCAAACACTCCACCCTCCCACACCGCCCTCTTCCCCTTCTCCACGTGGGCACCCTTCTCTTTCCACTACGCACATAAACCCTTATCCCCATTAACCATGTGACCCTCCTTTGCGCACCTATTATCCATGGCCCCTACACCATGCAAATCACCACCACCCCCTCCACTCCATTTTCCCCCAAATGTGCATACCAATACTCCCGCTAACGCACATATATATATATATAGCATGGTTATATATATTAGGATATATATTATATTAGCATTTCGGTAATATTATTATTTTGTTAAAAATACATATATATATATATATACATATACATATACATATATATATATATATATATATATATATATATATGTATATGTATATAATATATATATGTATATATGTATATATATATATATATATATATATATATATATATATATATATATATATATATATATATAAAACAAAGGATAAGGAAAATATACCCCTATGAATAAAATAAATACCAAAAATGACTTGTGACTATGGAAGTAATGCCCACTCTGAGAAATTCTCAGTTGGCTAGTTAAATAAAAGAAATAGTAATGAAACAATATGGAGTTCCTTCTTTTAAAATGGAAAATCCCATGAATCCATCTCTTCCTTGAGCTCCTCCATAACTTGTGCATGCAAATACAACATAAAACAAATGAGAAAAGAATAGAGAGGAAAAGAAACATAGAGAAATTTAGGGCACACTTAGGGTAGATTCAAATCAATGGTCAAGATTAGATTGATCCTAGGGTCCTCCTTCAATCCTACCTTTCTTTAAGTCATGATATTTTAATGGGAATGTAAATTAACCTTTGGTGGTGTGTGGGCAAGACAAATAAAAAATTTAAAAAAAAAAAAATTATTTGATCTCCAAGGGTGTGTAGAAGATTTTTGAGTGACCTTATCAAGCCCACCAGAAATAAATAATTAGATTACTAGGGGCAATGAGTCATTTAAAATTTTGAGCTAATTTATAAATTGGTATAGAATAAATCTTATCGGGATATGGTTTCAAATGGGACTAAATTTAAATAATCTTTTAAAAAAAAATTACCCAAATTTTTTTGTCATCCCTAGTTTATTTTTCAGTGTCCTGAGGCGGGGCACTACATTTGGTATCAGAGTGAGGTTCACACACGTGGACACTCTAGGTAATTAATTAACTAGTCTAAAATATTTTAATAACAAAATAAAATAATAAAAATAATAATAATAAGTGTAATTAAAATGTTTTCTATAACTAGTTCTATTAAATAATTTAATAATCCTCTTTCTTGCCTCGTGCACAGGATGGCACCCATGAGGCAACGTTCGGTTAGGGGTTTGGGACGTAGTTCACCTACGCTCGAACCACCGGCACCCGAGTTAGGGCCTCAAATCTTAGAGGCTCTTCAGCAGTTGATCGGTCATTGTGCAACAACATCTTCCACCACCACAGGAGGCGAGAGAGGAGGAGATTTCGTTAGGAGTCAGGAGCCGATAGGTGAGGACGTGCACTTAAGAGCCGCTAGAGCACGATACCCCGAGGTGGGAGAGGTCATGTAGCCCTTCCATTCACCATGAGAGGGTAGCCTCATACCATCGTAGCCACTCACATAGTCTTGAGGGACCATTTGGGGATAGGTGACCCCACTCACCTGTTGGACTGCATCGCCAGGATCGGGATACAGGCAGTGTGATTAGAGACCTTCTTCACTTGTAGCCACCTACTTACACTGGCACTACAGATGGATTTGGGGCTGAGTCATGGCTCCTTAGCCTTGGATAACTACTTTGGCTTGCACTCTTATGAGAGCAATGTCAAGGCTAGGTTTTCCATACACCTCCTCCGAGACGCAGCAGGCATTTGGTGGAGGAATGAGGAGTGGAAGCTCCATTTGACTTGAGAGACAGTGACCTAGGAGTTGTTTGAGGAGTGATTTAGGGCCCTCTATATGTCAGAGCATTTCATGTAAAATAGAATCGATGAGTTTCATGACTTACGATAGGGATCTGGCACATGATATCACGGTATGAGAGATCATGTTCCTGGATCTTCTACAGTATGTGGACTACCTACAAGATGAGAAATTGTAGGTTGATAGATTTATTAGGGGCCTTAATGCGGATATAGTAGGAGTAGTTAGGATGTTATCTCCTCCCACACTTGAGAAGGTCGTTGAGAAGGCCTACTTAGCTTAGGAGAACATGACCAAGGCACAGAGCACCGAGATAGAAACAAGAGAAAGTTTCAGGATAGGATATAGGCCTTTCAAGTCAGAGGTCATGGGGTATAACACCACCCCCTAGAGGAGGATTCTAGGCTTCACTAGCAGCTTCGAGGGCTCCACCACATCCACAACAGCAGACACATCATCAGGGCCACTAGTAATAGAGGGCTAGATAGACTTAGAGGTTTTCAGAGAGGTGGTTCTAGAGGAGGTTTTGGTGGAGCCAGGGATAGGAGACATGGTACTCAGTAGGTACATCCAACTCACTCATAGTAGTCTGCTAGAGTTCTGGGCCGGCAGATCAGTTCACCAGAGTATAGGAGGGACCCCATCTCAGAGAGGTATAGGAGGATGTTTTATTTGTGGGTCCCCTAATCACTATGTGCGTATGTGTCCACACAAACCCACTACCATGGATATGCAGAGAGATCCTAGATCCGAGCAGATGGTGGGTGACGTGGGACACGCCCATCGTGTATATGCAGCGGTTGACAACCGCCAGGCCAAGCATCAAGCCACAATCATTGAGATGATAGGTACTATCAGGGGTATTTCTATCTCAGTACTTTTTGATTCAGGTGCTTCAGATTCTTTTATATCTCCTTCTATAGTGGACCAATGTGGGCTAGTGGTGGCTAGGCAACCAAATAGTTGGTAGGTTGAGTTGGCCTCTGGGGCTAAACTCGCCATGGAATCATATGTGGAGAGTTACGTACTTGATTTGGGAGTCTTCTCCACTACACTTGACCTTTGAGTTATTCCTCTAGGATCCTATCAGGTAGTGTTGGGTATGGATTGGCTCGAGGCTCATCGAGCCAAGGTGGATTGTAGAAATAAGGTCATTGAATGTTAGGATGATCTTGGGAGTGTAGTTGTGATATCAGGGATGCAGAGGCCTATCTCTTTACATATGATCTCAGCTAAGCAACTTAAGCGAGCATGCGTAAAGGTTGTCAGTTGTTTTCTATCACCATCATGATAGATCGAGAGCACTCGAGCATTCACCCTTAGATGATCATGCAGTTTTGAGGGGTATGCGAGATGTGTTTCCGGTGAGCTTCCAGGGTTACCACCCCACATAGAGAGTGGATTTCACCATCGATTTAGTGCCGTATCTACACCAATTTCTAGGGCACCTATCAATACTCTAGTTAGAGATTCATTAGAGGAGTTGTTGGAGAAGGGTCTCATTTTCCTAGTGTATCTTCCTTGGGAGTGCCAATCATATTTGTGAAAAAGAAGATGGTTCTCTCGACTTTGTGTTCACTTGAGACACTCAACAAAGTCACATAAAGAACCGATATCCACTCCCTAGGATTGATGACTTGTTTGATCAGATGTGGGGAGTGGAGTGTTCTCCAAAATCAATCTCAAGTCAGGGTATCATCAGTTGTGCATATCAGATGCAGACATTCATAAGACAGCTTTCCACACACGTTATGGGCATTATGAGTTCATAGTTTTCCCTTTTGGTTTGACCAATGCCCTAGCTTATCTTCATGAGCCTCATGAATGGAGTATTCAGACCTTTCTGGATCACTTTGTCTTAGTGTTCCTTGATGATATATTGATATATTCTCATTCTGAGGAGGAACACGAGGAGCATTTGAGGCATGTACTATAGGTTTTGAGAGAGCAGAAGTTGTATGGGAACTTGGAAAAATGTAGCTTCTTCCAGACAGAGATTCAGTACTTGGGTCATATCATATTAGGAGAGGGTATCTCTAGTAGATCCCTCTAAGATATAGGCTATCATGGATTGGCCAACCCACATCAGTCACTGAGGTGAGGAGTTTTATGGGTTTAGCAGGTTACTACCACAAGTTTGTTCAAGATTTCTCTAGATTGCTCACCCTATTACTTCTCTGCAGAAAAGGGAAGAAGTTTGATTGGTCAGAAAAGTGTGAGCAGGCCTTTTAGTTTCTTAAGGAAAGGTTAACCATGGCACCCATCTTAGCAGTTCCAGACCCGACAGAGGATTTTGTTGTTTGCATTGATGCATCACTAGAGGGTTTGGGAGCCGTTCTTATGCAGGAGTGTCGGGTGATTTCCTTTGAGTCACGTAAGCTCAAATACTATGAGCTTAACTATCCTACCCATGATTTAGAGCTTACAATATTCGTTCATGCACTTGTGCATTGGCATCATTTCCTTTTGGGTAGACCTTTCATTTTGAGGACTGACCATCATAGCTTGCGCATATCTTCTCACAACTGAACCTCAACGCTCATCAACAACATTGGATGGAGTTCTTATGTGAGTATGACATGGATGTATAGTATATCAAAGGAAAGGAAAATGTTGTTGTAGATGCACTTAGTAGATGATGACATGTGCTTGCTTCATTGACACTACAGTCATATTTGAGAGGCAGGATTCTTGAGCATCTTCTAGAGGACATGTTTTATGAGGGTGCTAGACAGATGTTGGAGTCATAGGGTTCATTAGAGGGTAGATATTCAGGGTGTATTTTAGAGACAAATGGTTTACTTCGGTTCCATAGGCACATCTATGTGCCTAAGTCAGGAGATCTATGTAGCTTCATCCTTTCAGAGGCTCATCGAGCTCCATATGTGGCACATCTAGGAGTGAAGAAAATGCACACCGATCTGAGGAGTTATATTATTGGCCTGGTCTTCGACAAGACATAGCAGATTTTTTTGCACATTTCCTTGAGTGTCAGAGGGTCAAGGCAGAGCATTCTCATCCCAGGACTTTTACATCCTCATGATATTCCCGAGTGGAAATGGGATGTGATCTCCATGGATTTCATAGTCGGACTCCTATGTCTTCTTATCATCATGATGCCATTATGGTCACCATGGATAAGTTGACCAAGGTTGCAGCATTTCTCACCAACCAAGGTCACCTATAATGCACAGGCCATCACCAAAGTATTTATGGAGGACATTGTTAGGTTGCATGGGATTCCAAAGACCATCATCAATGATAGGGATACCATTTACACTTCAGTTTTCTAGACTTCTTTTAGGCCGCTCTTGGTACTCAGATTAATTTCAGCTCAACATATCACCCAGAGACAGATGGACAGATAGAGAGAGTTAATCAGGTGCTGGAGGACATGTTGAGGATGTATGTGATGGACTAGAAGAAGAAGTGGGAATATTATTTGCATTTAGTTGAGTTTGCCTACAACAAAAACTATCATAGTTCCATTGGTATGGCTCCCTACCAAGCTTTTATATGGTTGACCTTGCAGGACACCTTTGAGTTGGGATAGACTAGATGACAGGATTATTCTAGGACCAGCTTATCTTAGGATTTAGAGTAGCAGGTTGTTCTGATTAGACAACATCTTGAGAAGGCTAGAGCACGCCAGAAGGTGCGTATGCGGACACCAAGAGATTGATCGTCACTTCTCAGTGGGTGACAAAGTCTTCTTGAGAGTTCATCCTCATAAGATCCCAATCCACTATGGAAAAGGTTCTAAGCTATCACCTCATTTTGTGGGGCCTTTTGATATTTTAGAGGTCATCGGTCCAGTTGCCTATCATCTAGCTTTACCACCATGCCTTACACGGGCCCACGATGTATTTCATGTTTCTATACTACGTAGATATGTACCTAGATGTTTCTCATGTTTTGGATTGGTCGGCATTATAGGTAGAGGATGGATGGCAGTGGAGACTGGAGCTCATATGCATACTGGAGCACCAAAGGTTGGCCCTTCGAGGTCAAGACTTGGACCAGGTTAGAGTGCAGTGGGACAAATATGATGAGATAAGCAGCTACCTGGGAGGATGCTACACCATTGAGGGCCAAGATATCCCTATCTCTTCCAGTGACTTCCAGGAGGAAGTCTAATTTTAGTAGAGGGGGATGTAGTGCCCACATTTTTATAGCCTCATTTATTTGTTGTTCCTTTTCTCATAGACATGTTTTGGCAGGGATTTGATATATTTTGGACATTACATTAGGATATTTGATCTTATTAGACATGTATGGAGATTTGGGCATATAGCGCCAATTTAGCTTGATTACTATGTTGTCACCTTATCTTATGATGTCATGGATACTAACTGATATGATGTTGTTCGGACCTCATTTATATTTGATGGATACTTAGTTTGATTTCATGTTTGGATTCTATGGATGAATGTCACTTTATCGTTATGGCTAACTCATGGTGGATTGTGTATAATTATGCATGTCACATTTTTTGATTCCAGAATGATGATATGCTAGCATAGAAATTCATTGACTTCTTATTGAGTAGTTGATTCACATTTTATCGAGATAGGTGTGTTTAATGTGTGCAATGAGTGTGTAGGTGATAGGTCACAAGAGAACGTGGGATTTAGGCCAGCTACACAATTTTACACAAGCAGCCCACGGGGCTAAGCCCTAACCATGTTTACTATATGAGGCCTTAGTATTAGAGTTTATTGTTTTGGGCACCATGAGTGACCCTCATTTGTAATGTAATATGTCTTGTAATATTAATCTTGCTTAGGATGTTTAGTTTGCTTTGTAAACTTGTTTTGGGGACTTAATGGCCCCACTTGCATTAAGCTTTGAGTTTGTTTAATGATGTGTTTAATCAAAAGGGATTAGGGTCACATGTGAACCCTTGGGTGGGCCCCACATCCTCTACCCTTGTGCCCAAATGTGCCAAACCCGAAATTGGGCTATTTTAGGCATTTTTAGTGACCCCTTTTTAGTTTGGGAGTTCACTTAGCATGAAAATGGGCCCTTGGACCCTACCTAATAGGTAGGGGGCTTAATTCCAAGGCATAGAGGGAGTTTCCCTCCCATTTTTCCTTCCTTTGGTCACATCCATGTAAGGTGGATGGGTAAGTGTGCTTTGTTAAAAGTTGCACAAGTTTGTTTTGTTGTTCATTTTGAGTAATTTGGGAGAAGAGGGTTAAAAGCTATTTTATCCTTTCTCCCTTTTATTTTGAGAATCTTTGACCTTAAGGGAAGAGAGGGGTGACACATGTCACCCCCTCATTTGTGAGGATTTTTGTTTGGCTCCTCTTCAAATTCTCCCTCATGGGGAAAGAAGAGAACCTTTTTTTTTTTTTTGGAGCTTTTGCTTGGAGGCTTGTGGATTTTGGAGCTAGAGCTTGCTTGGACAAAGAAAGGGAAAAGTTAGAAGTGGAGAGCTTTTGGAGGTAGGCTCCTTGAGTTATTTTTGTGTTTATTGCATATTAGATGTTAGCCTTGTTTGTTGAAAATGTGTGTGCTACTTGGGTGTTACCATTTGTTGTTATGTGTGTGGTTTTTTTTTATTTTCCTCCATCCATCATATGACATGATGGATTTTTGAGTTTGTGGGGGAAGAGAGAGAGATTTTTCCCTCTTAATCCTCATGGCTTGATGGGCAAGCCTTGTAGGATTTTAATTACTCCCCTCAAATGGTTTGAGGTGGGAAGGTGGTTCATATGGCTTGAACCTCCTTCCCCATTCTTGATGAGGAAACCCTTTGGGTTTGAAAATCCTCCCAAGAAGGATTTGGTGAAAGGATGGAGAAATAAGGAGGGTTTGAATGACTTTGGAGGAATAAGGAGGGTGTGGAGATCTTGGTTTTGTGTTACCAATGTTGGTTACCACTTTTGGCATTTGGAGAACTCCTTTCTTCTCTTCCCCATTTTAGAGGTAGAACATGGTTTCTCCTTTTTTCATTTTTGCAAATTGGTGTTTTTTTTTAATATTTGTCTTGTATCTTTATGTGAATGTAATGTTGGTTGTTCTCCCTTACTCTTGTGTAAAGTTGTGGATAGTAGTCCTCTTTCCCATGGGCTTGGGGGAGGCTAGCATGCCTTCCAACCTTGGAAAGGCATGTAATGATGCCTAAAGGTTGGGTGGTTAAACAAGCCTTGTTCTCTTGGAGTTGGATTCTTTGAAATAAATTCAAAGTTGGATCACAAGTATGGAGATGGTTGGAATTTGTGACATCTTGGTCTCTCCTTGTTCTCTCAAATTTTTGTGAAACATTACTTTCATTGTAACCTCTTGAGTATGGCTATATGGGAAGATCCTTTGGCATGCAAAATTTCTCATCTTGTGAATTGAAATCACTTGTAAGATTGGTATTCCATTAGTATGTGAAAGCTTTCTTCTAATCTTGGAAGGAGTTTGTTATGTTGTCTTCTTATGTATTTTAGCATTTTGAAATATGATGTAATTGTGAAATTTTGCAAAAGAAGTCTTGTAAATATAGTTATATTCCTTTAAAATGCATTGATTTGAATATCATTTTGAAAAGGAAGATTGCTTAATGGAAGTATGTTTATCCATAAGAAAGGACGTGAATCTTGTTGGATATTCTTCTTGTTTTGATAATTCAAGGCATATAATCAACCTCATTGTCAAGCAAATAAATCCGCATGAAGTTTAGGAGTACATTGAATGGAAATATTAGTTTTCTCTCCATGTATTTCTTCTTGAAATTTTCTAACATTATTGATTAAAATGAACAAATTACTTTGTTTTCCTTTCCATGTGATACTTACTGATTTATTTTATTAAGAAAATGAGTTTGAAATATATGTTCTCCCTTACAAATTTGTAAATATAGTTTAAACTTCTCTTCTAGTTGAACCATATTACTACATTCTCCTAAATTAACACATGATCAAAAATTCATCTTAATATGGATATATTGGAAAGAAGTAGTGAGTTTTCATACTTCACAACAATAACTAAATATGTTATATTAATTTACATGTTGGAATAAATCTCCTTAACATTGTATGTGAAATAGTTAGTTATATATACATATATAGATGTACAAAAACTTAACAAAACTAAAGGAATGGAAAAATATGTATAGATGAAAAATAGATTTGTCTTTTCATTATGAAACTATGTTAAATTTTTAAGTATCTGCATATTAATACAATAATGAATTTAGTTATATTTCATACAATGATTTAAGAGTAATTATACTATAACTCATATGATGCTCCATTTCTTTTAATATAAATGTTTATATTAGATATATTATATAATATAGATATATCCTATATGTTATAAATGTATAAAATTTTATATTTATAATATAAATATATATATATATAACTATATAAATATATATAATATATATATATATAGAATATAACTATTTTTTTAAATATAATATTAAATTTTAATGAAATCTAAAACAAATTTCATTGAAAAAATTTAGTGGAAGCTTAAGATTTAAGCTAAATAAATGGAGTGTGGGGAGGGCCGAGCCCTCCCCTACCTTCGCACCGTGTTTTCCTCTCCCCTCCACCCTTCCACCAACTTGTGTAGCCACTCCAATGCCCCCCCCCAACACTCTACCCTCCCACACCACCCTCTCCCCCTTCTCCACGTGGGCACCCTTCCCTTTCCCCTACGCATAAACTCTTATACCCCCTCAACCATGCATATCCTCCTTTGCATGTATGCATTGTTCCATGGCCCCTCCGCCACACGATCACCACCACCCCCCTCCACTCCATCCCCCCACCAAATTTTATGCCACCGATTCTCCTACTAAGGCACCATTAGCATCTGCATATTGTAGTATTAGGATATATGTATTTTTGGTATTCCGGTAATATTATTTATTTTGTTAAAAAAATACATATATACATAGATAGATATATATGTGTGTGTGTATATATATATATAAACACAAAGGATAAGGAAAATATACCCCAGTAATAAAAATAAATACCAAAAATGACTTGTGACTATGGAAGTAATGCCCACTTTGAGAAATTCTCGGTTAGGCTAGTTAAATAAAAGAAATATTAATGAAACAATATGGAGTTCCTTCTTTAAAATGGAAAATCCCATGAATCCATCTCTTCATTAAGCTCCTCCATAACATGTGCATGCAAATACAACATAAAACAAATAAGAAAAGAATAGAGAGGAAAAGAAACATAGAGAAATTTAGGGCACACTTAGGGTAGATTCAAAATCAATGGTCAAGATTAGAATTGATCCTAGAGTCCTCCTTCAATCCTACCTTTCTTTAAGTCATGATATTTTAATGGCAATGTAAATTAACCTTTGGTAGTGTGTGAGAAATCAAATAAATAAATTTTAAAAAAATGTTATGTTTTGTGAAGCCTATTTTCATGTTAGAGTGTGGTACAACTTCTATCTGTTACACTCGGGTATTTTTACGGTGGTCCCTCTCACCGATGAGTGGGTTAGGGGGGTTCGGGGGGGTGAAGCACCCCGATCAAAGGGGGTTTGGGGGTGAAGCCCCCAAAGCAAATTTTCATGGGTGGTTTATTAACCCATGGGTAATGGGTAACCGTTATGGGCTATTTTTGGGCCCATGGTTTTTTTGTACCCATTGTTTTGATACCCACAGTTTTGTATCAAAATTCTTAAGAAATTGTCTATTTATATGGTCCTATGCATATGAAAGATAGACAAGCAAATGTATTTCAGATGTGCTTTGAATTCAGGTGTGAATTCTGTAGAGTTTGTTGAGCATAGCTCCAAACGGATCTGGTATTGTATTGAGAGAGTGGAGGCTTGTAATAAAATATGAGCAAGTGATTCTTGGTGGACGTAGCCCATATTGGGTGAACCACATTAAATATTATCTCTCTGTGGTGTGTTATTTATTCTACACTTTTATTTGAGATCTGTAATATTTTTTGCATATTAGTTTCTACTGTTGCGATTTTGTAAGGGATTATTCCACATATTTTATCTCTTATTTCCTAACAATTGGTATCAGAGTCTGGTTTGGTTTGCTGAAGTGTTGAATCGTAGGGAAATTTCTTACCTTGAGTGGGAGCTATGGCAGATGATGGAATATCTAGGGTTGATAAATTAAACGGGCAGAATTTCATTCTTTGGAAGATGCAAATGGAAGATTACCTTTATCAGAAGGATCTTTATACTCCACTATCTGAGAAGGTGAACAAACCCTTGAGTATGACAGATGTGGAATGGGATTTGTTGGATCGAAAGGAACTTAGAACAATCTAGTTGTGTCTTGCATCTTTGGTATTATTTAATGTTTCAAAGGAAAAGACGACAAAAGATCTAATGGATGCATTAGGAAGTTATATGAAAAACCCTCTTCCTTTAACAAGATATTTTTAATGAAAAAATTGTTTAATATGAAGATGTCTCGAGAATAGTTCAGGTTGTAGATCATTTAAATGATTTCAATACGGTCTTTGTGAATATGCTAGCTTCGGTTACAAAAGAATTTGATGAAGAAATTAGGGCTTTATTAATTCTCAGTGCTCTTTACCCGAAAGTTGGAATAGCCTCGTAATGGAGGTAAACAACTCAATTCCAGCTAACTTGAAGTTGAAGTTTGAGGATGTTATAGGGTGATTCTAAGTGAGGAAATGTGAAGAAAAATCTCTAGGAATCTTCTACTTCAGGGAATTCTTTGACAGTGGAAACTAGAGGGAGACAGAAGAATAGAGGAAACCATGGAAAATCGAAAGATCGGGCAAGGTCAAAATCCAAGAGCAAGATTGTATGTTGGAACTATGGAAAGTCTGGGCATGCAAAGAAGGACTGTTGTGCACTTTGAGACAAGAAGAAACAATAGGAATAAAATAAGGAGGCAAATGTGGCATTGGGTAATGTATGTCAGGATGCTTTGATTCTTTCTTTGCATAATATTACTAAATCTTGGGTTTTAGATTCAGGGGATTCTTTTCATGCTACTCCACATAGGCATTATTTTGTTGATTATGTTCAAGGGGATTTTGGGCATGTTTTTCTTGGTGATGATGAGCCTTGCATTATAGTTGGAAAAGGTTTTGTTCAGGTTAAGATACAGAATGGGAATACATGGCTATTGAAGGATGTCAGACATGTGCCTACATTAAGGAGAAATTTTATATCGGTGGGGAAATTGGGAAGTGATGGTTGTACTGTGATATTTACAAACTCTTGGAAGGTTACCGTACGTACCCAAAATTATAAGGTACTCGATCACGAATAACAGTGTAACAAGTGCCCCAATGATGATACAGGTCTCCTCGCAAGGTGTTTGGGATCAAGAAAAGCCCTCGAGTATGCGTTAACATCCCGCATGCCCCGTTTAGCCCCCATGCCCTTTGTTTTCCCCTTTTTCCCTCTTTCCTTGGCCTCTTGATCTTGATGGCGAAACCGCCGCCAAGGGCGGGCGGCCTCCCAGAACCGCCGCCCCGCTCGGAGCAAGGTCCCGTGCGTGTTTTGCGAGAATGTTCTTTTGATGCGACTCGCATGAAATATCACGATTCACCAGCTTTCTTTGCCGACTTGAGCATGCATTTATGTTTTTGGTCCCCTGGAATAGTGTTTTTCCTTTGTTTATTGTTTAGGAGTTCAGTTTAGTTTTGATCTTTGGGTGATTGAATTCCTATAAATGCATGGCTTGTGCTCAAACAAAAGAGAGGGGGATTTTGAAAGACCGATCTTTGCTCTCATCTCCTCATTTTTAGAATTTTACCTTGTTATCTTGTTTAGAAGCCATAGTTTCAATTCACTTGCATCTTTAGTTAGATTGCTCACCATTGGTAAGCCACATACCCATCTTGTGTAGACAAGTGCTGTCATTTCATCCAATCCGGTCTGAAGTTTATCTCTGAATTTCTCTTTGCTTTGAATTTGGCTATCATTTTTCTTAGAGTACTTGTTTTAGTTCTTTTACATGTTCATTTAGCATTGTCCATCTGTTGGTAAGCCACATATCCAGCTTGGCAAACAAAGTGTTGTTGTTTTTTTATCCATTCCATTGGAGTAGAATAGCTTAGGAAGCCATTAAAGTTACAGGTTTTTCTTCAAACATGATAGTTTCAGGTTCTCGCTTTGTGTTGCATAACTCGTAGTAAAATCCCACTAGGAACTACATAAGCCAAGCTCTGTACTCTTGCGCTATCCCTCTCCTACTCGCATTTTCGGTCTGCATTCTGAGTTGTCCTTATCCCAATATCTACTCCTGTCGATGCTAGCATTACACGCTTTTCTAGATCCACGTGAACACGAAAGAACGAGGAGATCACACTGAGGGGACAAGATCGCACACGCCATCGGATTCACCACTGTTCTGCGGAATCCAGGTTTTAACTTTCAAAGTTCTAGTTAGAATCATATCAAATAGAGTAGATAATTGCTTCATTTCAGTGAATTCTATTCTCGATATTGCCAGGGAAGCTGTGAGGATTGATAGTTTCTGAGAAACTATGATTCACTCCTCACTTCTGAGGTAGGATCGAGAATCTTGCAGATAGATTAGACGAGCTATTTTATTTATTTAGAATAAATCTACAAATTGCACAGGCTGATAACTACACTCGGTTATTTTGTCTGTTTTAAATTATTGTTTAGTTGTTATTTCTAGATACGCTTAAAATAGTTTGCTTTCCATTGTATTCTTGAAAGGTTTCTTAGAAGAATAGAAGTTATATATATGTTTTAGATTTATTCCACGTAGTTAGAATTTGCTTCGTTACAGTTAGATTTACATTTTATTTTGTATGACAATCACGGGACCTCAGGAGCCCAGGGAATATATATTTGAGCCAATCGTGCCTCAACCAAATCTCATCACAGCAATAGTTGACATAGACCAAAATCTCAGAATACAAGTATTCCGAACAACAACAGATTTACAACTGATCAGTTCTCAGTTGAGAGGGTTAAACATAGAAGACGACCAAGCACACACGTTCTGGTCAAACCAACCAAACTACAGATTACCTTAGATAAACATTCGCATGACTGTAGAAGGGTTCGAAAGAGAACAAACCTTTGGTTGTGATCCTTTGGTCCCACAACCAGGTGCAGGAGACACTCTCACAGACATAGATACTAGTTTAAGGATCCAAGTTGCACGAACGCCTGTGAGATATTATGAGAAAATCACACAGTTATTGGTCCTAAACATAGAAGCTGAGAAAGCATACGACTACTAGATACTAGGGATTAGAACTTGATTTCACATATGACCATAACAGGACCGCAACAACCAAGAGTCTATGGTTGCGATCCACGATCCCACACCCAACGAGTCCACAAGTCAATCGACATGTACACTAGCCTACACACCTTGGTATTCGATCCACTCCAATTCCACCCATCATCATTGAACAATTTTCCTTATTGGATACAAAGTGGCTAACGAAGCTAGAGAATTCTAGACTAGGCCAGAGAATCGTCCGTAGAGTCAATTATATTCACCATCCACTATATGACCTTATCAGGAGACATACACGAAACTATCCCAGGTCATTTTCCACGTATTCCACAACCCATAGATCGAATCATGCTAGAGCTCGATATTGATTGGAGCCTTCGAGAAGTCATCCTTACCGATCGATCTATCACACCAGTCCAAGTTAGAAGGGCCTTCTTTTCCTTAGATTCACAAATTCCATTAGTGCATGTCGAAGACATTAGACTGCCTAACTATTTTTCTACATCCCACACATATTCTACCCCCACTCGGCTATCTCGCACGACCTCGAGAGGTCGGACGCGGAAAGAGTCACTTGTAAATTCTCACGCTACCTTGTTGCTTTTCCGCGTACATAAAATTGGTGAACCCGACATGAACAAATGAAATTATTAAAGTCGACGTAAAACTTCCTACTTTCTCGTTCGAGTCATAAGTATCATGTTTCCTTTCACAAGTCACCTTCGCTCCTTCCCATTATTCTCGGGTATTCATATACCCCCAAATATGTCGGGATTCGATGCATATGGCGGACCCTCTTGGGTCTCGAGGCATATTACGCCCAACAGAATAGGAAATCATCACCCTCACTCTCAGTATGGGGCGACAACTATTCAACTAATCAGTTGTCAACACAAACCCCAAGAATCAGATATAGTTCAACTTTTCAAACTGAGGAGTTAGATCAACCCCCTCGAACACAACAAATAGAGCCTTCAGGCTCGAACAATATGACGTTTACTAGAGAATCTAGCTCGTCTCCTCGATGCTACTCAGACCACAAATTAGTAGGCAATCAGATCCATACCTGGTCTTAGATGATGGATAGTCAATACGTTATCCTAGGAGTGAACAATGCTCCCGGGCATGTACCCGCCTATAGGAGGTCTACAAATACAACCCGAGATCTCTTTTCAAGAAAATACCTCTATGCCACTGCATATAGGAAATACTCTTGGAGAAACTTGGCAAGATAGCGACCAGTTCATGACAGGATATCACGTACCTATACAACACCAGGGTATACAACAAACGCCGCTCAGGCAAAGCACCGTGACTTCACCAAATGAAGTCATTTCAACGTTAGTAGAAAAAGTGAGAGGGTTAGAACTTGCTCAAGCAAGTCAAAATTCTCCGTTCATACAAGCAGGAAGTTCCAATCCTCCATACCACTCTGGCCAAGTAGATCTCCTCACAGGAGTAGGCACGTTAGGTATGCCTCCTCACTATCCACAACAAACGCCAACAAGGCCCATCATCTCTAACACTAATCCTCCCGGTCTAGTATCAAACAATCCATTCCTAGACAATACCCCGTCATACTTAAACATGTACTCCAAATCACCACAAGGAGATATGTTTTCCTCTCCCGGCATATTTTCTCAAACACAGGGACCTCCTTATGCCCTTGCTAATGCATACGCTGCGTCGTATCAACAACCCATCCCACCACCACTCCCTCAATAACCGCCATCAATGGTCGAAACCTATGTGATAGGGACTTATTCAGAATATCTAAAGGAACCCTTAGAATTCACCATACGAAACGTCATGCTTCCAAGACCTCTTCCCGATTTACCCAAGTTCAAGGGTGAGGGAGATCCAAATGCACATATCAAGGCTTATGCTACAGCCATACGAGAATTACTCCCTTGGGATGGGGTTGTTGCTAAAATATTCCCCAAAACCTTGGAAGGCATTGCTCTCGACTGGTATTACAGGATACCTGAAGCCTCCATCCATTCATTTAAACAACTCGTGTCAGAGTTCATCAAAGCCTTCGACATGAACAAACTATTGAGAACAGGAATCAGGGAATTCTTGCACATCAAACAAGAACACAACGAATCTGTCGCCCATTTCATCCAGAGGTGGCGTACAGTTCTTTATTCTTCAGCAAGTGCTCCAAACATGGATCAGATGGAACTATGTGATTTATTCCTTCATTCTCTCAGCAAAGAGGTGAAGGAAGAAGTCTAGAAGTTCCCACTAAGAACTTACGATGAAGTACTTGAGAGCGCTCTTCGAATAGACCAAGCAGCGATAGATAGTGGTCGTAAGACATATGGAACAAATGGGAGGTTAATCACCTCCACTCAAAACACTAAAACTATCACAAATGTCAATCAAGGACCCAAAATCCTTAACAAAAATCGTGGGGTAACAACGGATGGGGTAACCGACCAGCCCAAGAGGGTAAATGTTGTTAATACTCCGTCACAAACAAACAACCAACGAAACAACAACTTTACCCCGACGATCAATACACAAGTGGATTTTAACCATCCAAAACAACAACAACAACAACGAAATCCCATACAAGGGCTAAGCCAAAACTCATTTGGTTATCAAAACCAAAGTTAGAGCCAAAAAAGCAATTCCAAAACTTTAATCCTAATAGCAATAGTTTGATCAAATTTTAGGCCACTATACACACCTAACCAACAAAATAGAATTACAATCCCAATTCTTATTGTGGTTTCCACAAAATCAGGTCACGATACTTTAGAACGTGTCGTGACTACAATAAATTTATGCAACGCTTTCCGAAGAACAAAGACAGCTTCTTCACATATTTGTTTTTGGTAGATCCGGTCTCATCATCACCAAATATGCTCGCAGGGGCGCTTTCCCTCGTAATGCTCCCCTCAAGATCTTTAACGATCTGCTCCCAAACCATGATAGCAATAGGCTGAATCCAACTAGAACAAACAAAGGTGTAATGACGCGAAACAATGATCATGAAGCCTCGACTTCATTAAATCCATCAGTTGCGCCACAGTTAGGAACTCAACCGAGACCCAAGATAGTCAGTTTGGTAGAATTAGACGCTGAACTACCTATCGAAGCTATAACAAGAACACGAGAGTATTTCTCTCAACCAAGCCCAAGTCATCTGCTAGAAATAGATAAGAGTCAACAAATAGTAGAAAAACCCATCGGTGCCTATGATTTAATTAGTGACCTAACAAAGACCTTCTCACACATTTCATTTTTGGACTTACTAAAGAACTCTCCCCCTCACAGAGCTGCTCTTTTAGAAGCATTAGGTCTAGGTCATCTAATTAACATCACTCCACCTCCTGAAACACAAGTAAATCACATAGATTTTGATATCCACCCTCTGGGGCAGCCGGACAAGGATGTTGAATTCATATTCGAAATAAGTAAAATGCCCACAGATGCTGAGATCGCATGCCGAGGTGATCCAGCCTTACACTTACAAGTATGGGTTTATAATAACTATGTAAAACGGGCAATGGTTGACGATGGGGCCGCAGTTAACATAGTCCCTTTCTCTTTCCTCCAAAAACTTGGATATGGGGAAACAAACTGTTCCACTACTCGAAATACATTGAGAGGCTATGATATCCTTAAAGCCACTTCGATAGGAACTATAATACTGCCGGTCACCTTAGGGCCCAAAATAATCCTGACTGAGTTTTATATTATAGATCAGGAAACTAATTATAATATGATACTCGGCCGACCATGGATACACCGAATGAAGGCAATCCCTTCTACTTTATTTCAAGAAGTAAGATTCTTGCATCTAGGAAAGGTATTTGTAGCCAAAGGTGATCCAAAACCTTTCAATTTGCACCTAGCTTATTTAAAGAAAAGACCAGGGGTGCACTCATAATTTGAACTTCTAACAAACCAACTTAATAAACCCACTGACCCAAAACCAGAGGAAAAGTTGGTACCTACAATGGATCTTGAAACTACCAGCATAACCAAAACAATCCCAACCCCAAAGATAAAACTAAAGAAACAATATCATTAGGGACTACTGCGAAAATTGTTGAGTTGATAGAATAAGATTCACCAATGTTCTTACCATTTGATTCAAAGAGGCATAGGATTTTCCCTAGGTGTTGGTTCCTTTCCAAGCAGAGGACCTCTCAGTATGGTAGAAGTAGAGTGTGCAAACGCAGCAGATGCCCCAACATCTATATTCCCAACTAAGTATTGGACTCTCCATTTCGATGGAGCTAAATGCCATTATGGAGCGGGGGCAGGTATAATTCTTACTTCACCCGAGGAGAAAGTCCTCCCATTTGCTTTTAAGTTAAACTTTGAATGCACGAACAATGGCGCCCGAGTATGAAGCCCTCCTCCTTGGCCTCACCTTAGCCAAAAGAATTGGCATTGATAACATCAGAGTCTTGGGAGACTCGCAATTAGTGACAAATCAAGTTTCTGAAGTATATGAAACTAAAGCCGAACATTTGCAACTCTACAAAAATGTTGTATTAGATTTAAGCAAGGCGTTCAACTTCATATCCATTGAAGCAATCCCGCGAGAGAAAAATCTTCTCGCCGATTCAATAGCAACTTCAGCATCACGTTTTACTCCAAGTAATGAGTTAGAAGATACCCAGTTCACGGTGTCCATTCGTGATGAACCATTGATAAAAATAATGACAAATCCTCTTTCAAGCGGAAGTGAATCTACCGTCCTAGACCATGTTGATAGTGATGCGGCTACTTTGGATTACTTAAATGCCTATGCAGCACTACATCTCTCCTATCACATGCTAGATTTATCCTTGATTCCACATTCATCTTCCTACTTCGGAAATCCCATAACGGATCTTCCCTCACAAATGGAACCTAGCATATACGCAGTAGAAAATGGGGATGATTTAGATTTACCTCCAGCACCACCTGAGTTCGAAGAGGGTAACGCCTCTTTGATCGAAGAAACAATCGATGTCAACATCGGGACAGAAGATGAACCAAGAATATTGAAACTAGGTTCTTCGTTAACCCCAGAAGAAGTGGAAATACATACTCAGATTCTCAAAGAACATCAGAAGGTGTTTGCATTTAATTATAAGGAGATGACAGGAGTTGCACCCCACATTGTGGTGCACAACCTCGTCACTAAATCAGATGCAAAGCCAATTAAACAAAAATCAAGACCCATGAAGCCCAAAGTAGCTCTCATGGTAAAAGAGGAGGTAATAAAACTCCTTCAGGTAGGATTCATCAAGCCAGTTGACTACTCCCAATGGGTATCTAACATCATTCCCGTTCTCAAGAAGAATGGAAAGATACGCATCTGCATAGATTTTCGAGATATCAACAAAGCGTGTCCTAAGGACGACTTCCCATTACCATCCATAGATGTTATTGTTGATGCAACGACTAGTTTTGAACTCTTGTCTCTCATGGATGGATTCTCGGGATACAACCAAATCAGAATATCTGAGCAAGATCAAGCTAAAACCATGTTTATAACTCCTTGGGGAACCTATTGCTACGTTGTTATGCCATTCAGTCTCAAGAATGTTGGTGCTACGTACCAGCGGGCCATGACATACATATTTCACGATCTAATTCATAAAATCATGGAATCTTACGTAGATGACTTATTGGCTAAAGCCAAGAAGCGTTGTGACCATCCCGAAGTACTCCGCGTCATTCTTTCACGTCTAATAGAATACAGAGTCACACTAAATCCAGAGAAATGCGTCTTTGGTGTAACAGGAGGAAAGCTCCTAGGTTACATCATATCATCACGAGGGATTGATGTTGATCCAACCAAAATTCGGGCTGTCCTCGAAAAGGTCCCACCTTCAAGTGAATCGGAATCGATCATTTCTCGAAAGTCGGGTGCAATCCGGAGATTTATCCCAGACTTAAGCTTCGCCATTCATCCAATCAAAAATTTACTCAAGAAAGACTATAACATTGATTGGACCGAAGATTGCAATGAAGCTTTTGATGCAGTTAAGCATTTCCTTTTATCACCACCTACGCTAATGCCACCTAAGTTAGATCACCCGTTAATTCTATATTCACGAGCTACCAATGTCTCGCTGGCCTGTATGTTGGCCCAAGAAGACGATAACAAGAGAGAACGTGTGATTTATTTCATTAGCCGAACGCTACTTGACTATGAAACACACTATACGCAGGTAGAACGAGAATGCCTTGCCATAGTCTTTGCTACTAAACGCCTAAGACATTATATGCTGAATCAAGAAACGAAGGTCATGGTAAAAACGGACCATTTACGGACTTTTCTCACACAAGGGTCATTATCTAAAAAGGCTGGACGTTTTATAACCTTAATGGGAGAATTCGAATTAACATTTGTAAATCAGAAGTCGGTTAAAGGACAAATCATCATGGATTGGTTAGCTGACAACCCATTAGACGGAGGTGATTTAGTAGATTTAGACTTTCCAGATGAATGCATATACTACATCGAAACCCGACCCGCTATCTCTGAGTGTCCTTGGTACACTGATATCATTAATTATATCATGGACCATATGTACCCGGAGGTAGTTACACCGCAACAAAGAAGGTGGTTACGCATAATCGTAGCTAAATACGTCATTATAGAGCAGGTGCTCTATCGAAAAGCATTCGATGGAATGCTCCTAAGGTGTGTCGACACAGAAGAGTCCAAGAGGATTCTCCATGAATCCAACAGTGGTATATGTGGAGGCCACTTCGGTGGCGATGCCACTGCTCGAAAAATACATCGAATGGGCTATTTCTAGCCCACTCTAGAAACGTGACGCGATAGAGTTTACACGCAGTGTCATAAGTGCCAAGAATTTTCTCATGAGATCCACATGCCAACGCACAAGCTCGTAACCAATCGCTACTCCATGGCCCTTTTCTACATGGGGTCTAGACTTAATAGGGAAATTCTCTCCCTCATCCACAGACGGCCATAATTTTATAATCACGGCCACTGAATATTTTACCAAATGGGTGGAGGCCATGCCTCTTACTACTGTACCTGGGTCGGTAATCGCCAAGTTCATTTTGAACCAAATCATTTGCAGGTACGGTATCCCGCAAATCATTATCTCCGATAATGGAACTTCTTTTAAAAATGAAGAGGTTCACGAACTATGCAATAAATTTAAGATAAGCCATCATATGGCTTCCTTGTATTATCCCCAAGCCAACGGACAGGCTGAAGCGACAAACAAGACACTGAAAGCCATTCTCCTTAAAATGGTGAAAGAAAACAAATGAGATTGGCATTTGAAGTTATATCCGGCCTTGTGGGCCCACCGAACCTCAATAAGAACACCAACGGGAGCAACTCCTTTCTCACTAGTATTTGGGGCAGAAGCAGTTCTCCCACTTGAGGTCAAAATACCCAGTCTCCGCATTTCATTACAAGGGATTCTGGATGAAGACACTTACAGAGAAGCACGTCTTTCTCAACTAGAAAGCCTAGATGAAACTAGGTTAGATGCTGAGTAGCGGCATAGAGCTTATGCTGACCGAATGTGCCGGAAGTATAACAAGAAGGTCTATGAACGCGATATATACGAAGGTGATCTAGTTCTAAGACTAGACAGCCGGATCGACAAGAAGACCGGTGAAGGAAGGAAATTCCAGCCCAAATGGTTGGGCCCATACCGAGTCATGAAGGACTACGGAAATGGTGCTTACCTCTTATGTACGCTAGAAGGTGAGGAATTTGGCGAAACAGTCAATTCCCTGCACCTCAAGCGATTCTACGCATAAGCAACTAGCACTACTTGTATAATTATCTACATTGCATCTTCATATAGATTAAGATCATTTTGTCCACTTGTTTCTTACATAAATTGTGATCAAGGAATCTATTCTCAAAGCAATTCATTACAAACTCGTGATGTTTTTGGCATAAAGCTCTTTAATCATACCTCTCCATTTTCGTGATATCATCGAATCATCTCAGAATCTTTTATCAAATAAAATCAAACATGACAAAGTCTTAACGGTAACCATACCAAGATCTGCAAGTTTGTTCTCACTTTGATTTCTTCTTAGGATAGGTGTCTTGCCTATGGTCTGTTCTAGAAGCTTCATGGTGTCACATCTATCCCATATATACATCTCTTTGGAAATAAGCACATACTGACATTTTACTCAAATAAGCAAGTCAAAAAGTGATTAAACAGAAAATTTTATTTTTACACATTTCCTTGCCCCACCAACCTTCGGTGATGAGCTTGTGTCTCTTACTAGTGACGTAGGGTTGGGAAAGGATGGAAATGCCCTTACTCGCCTATGCCTTGCCCACGGTGATAAACCCATGCTTCTTACTAGTAGCATGGGGCAAAGTATAGGGGGTCCTCTTGACACAACAAACGTTAAAAGGTCATAAACAAACAATTCAAACTTTGAGTCAAAAACGAATGAATCAGATGTTCAAAATTCCAAGAGAGTTAAAATCCTAAAAACCCAGATCTTGTCTACTATGTGGCCATCTACGGGTCTAAGTCTGGATAAACCGCAAAGCAAGTGCATTCTAAACTATGAAGTCATTCGGGTAGAGTAAGCTTGTAGCTTCCAATTTGGTTCCGCCAAAGCTTTGTCTGTCTTTCATCACTATCATTTCACCACATTTCATAACTTGCGCCCTTCTTAGCTCTTGGTGATGAGCCCTCGCATCTTACTAGTTGTGTGGAGTTGGGAGTGGGGCAAGTTAATCTGTTCATCATACTAGTTATTTTCATCACTTTGCCAAAAAAACATGAGGTATCCAAATTGCTCACAGAAGCTAAGATTCAAAATCACAATATATCTACATATCATGTATCAGCATCATGAAACACAAAAAGAAAGCAAACATTTGCATCATCTGTTTTCCATTGCATACATTCTAGAAAGCATATAAACCATACATCGTAATATACACAAGGAAACTGGAAATAGAAAGGAAAACATGAGTGACAAGCGTTTGATCCAAAGACGAATGCATATATATAAATAATCAATGTTTATATACAATGCCATCATGCTCTAAGCATGGTCAAAACGCTCAAAGAGCCCGTGATATACAAAGAATATATAGTACAAAGTACACAAGGGCCAAATGGCCTCTCAATCCCTACGCGACCCCTCAAGGTGCGCGCCCACGCCTAGGACTCCGGCTACGCCGGCGCTCTGAATGTATGGAGGGCTCAGGGTCTCGAGGGGCAGCCGCAGTCTCACCACGAGAATGGCTCCTCATGAGGCACTCAACCATCCTGTAGCCCACTAACTCTATGCACGGGTCAACACCATCCTGGCCACGTGCCAAACAGGAGCGAAGACATCAGTATGCCTACCAGCTGCTGAGGGCTCCCGGCATCTACGGATAGCTCCGTGCGGGTCCTATCCATGGGGATCATCAGGGAATCGGTACATACCCTGTGGATCAAATCCCGCCACTCGTCAATAGTCTCTGCAAACAAAGAAGAAAAACAAATTAGAAACCAAGCAAGAGGCTAAAAGATACAAGATAAAAACACAAGGAGAGATAGCAATTAAAACAAATCCTAAATTAAATAAACATTAAAAGGGAGAAGGGTAACTTACTCGGATCCCCAGGCATCCAAGATGGGTCGCTGGGGCCGGCACCTACCGTGGATGCCACTGCCGACTGAGGGGCTGCTCCTATGGCAGGGGCAACATGTCACCCTGCAACTGACTCATCCTCTCCGCCATGGCCCTGAGAGAGTGGCTCCTCTGAAACTAGAGTGTCCTTCTCTGCGCTCTGCTCAGCCCTCTCTGCCTGCATAATATCCTGAGTGTCATGCCACTCAGGATCGCTGTCCTCGGTCTCCTCCTCTGTCCCTCCCTCTGTGAGCTCCTCAGAGTCGAGTCAATATCTATAGGGTCATCGCTGCTATGAGCAGGACCCGCAGCAATCTGAAGTAAAGGTGCCCGAGGCACACCAGCTCTCCCTCTAGCCCGAACTATCCTCCTGGCTATAATGGGAATGCCAGGAGTGATCACTGTCCAACCACGGCCTCTAGGCCCCCGGCCTCGTGAACTGATCTGGTGGCGCCGGCGCCACCGAGGAAGCATGCCCATATACGGTAGGCCAAACTGTTGAGGAACTCTGCCAAAAGGATGCACCTCCACTCGCCCCACTCGATCAATGAGCTGCCCTGTGGTGGAGAAAGAGATCAAGGTAAGAGTCTCCTCTCCCCATATGCCGGCCATAAGCCGGTATGGTATCGCCTCCATATCTGCAGTAGTAAGGGAGGCAACTGGTTGATGAGGTGCTCTGAGCACCGACATATCTGTCCATCTGGCTGCCCTCACAGCCCCGAGATCTGCTACCTCCACACCCCCGCAATAGGGATAAAACGCTCATACACCCAACTCATGACTAAAGTAGGGTGGCTCAACGATAGTATCCCTATAAATGGACCACCCTATATAAATCATGGTAGATGGTCCCTGAATATCTCGCACCCTGGCGTATATCCGGCCATGCCCCTCTATCTACGCAATGATGGGGGCCCAAGCAAGATATAGCAATGTATCCCCCCTTGTCCCCGATCAATCTCGAGGCAAGGATCCCCATGACGGCCTTCTTCGACCCCGTCGAAATAACCGCATCTCCCATATATGCTGCTCACCGTGTATCAATGATCGTGCTCGTGAGCTCTGCTTCTCCAATGTAAGTCTCTGCCCAATGATCGGGACTCCCAAAATACGATAGACATCCTTGAGTGTGATGGTCCACTCACCACGGACCCCTGGCAGTCGGAAGGTGTTCCGATCTGCATCCCAATAAGAGAATAAGTCACAAAGGATGTGACTAGATGGTGCAACATGAGGCACACGCGATATACGCAGTATGCCGGCTCTCTGTAGCGTGTCCTCCTCATCCTATGAAAGGGCATCCAGTACCCCTGAGAGCCAATCACACTCTCTCTCCCTACTCCATCTAATATACTCCTCTCTCGCCTACATACACCCAAAAACACACAAAACAGAGCAAGTTAATATCTGAACAATACCGAGAAAGTCATAAAAATGTGTAGAAGTGTAGAAAATACAAGTGCAATCTCGGGATTTAAGTTCTTTTGCATTCTCGTACAAAACCGCCGCCCGAGCAGGAGGTGGTTTTAACCGCCGCCTTAAAGGCGGCGGGCGGTCGTGCCGCCGCCCTGGCCAGGGCGGCAGTCGTGGTCCGAAAACCCACGCGGGTTTTTAATCCTAAAAATCCTAAAACTAGCAAAAAATGACCATTTGACCTAAAAATGGAGCCTACCCAGTAGGCGCCCCCCCTAGGTGGACCTTTTGAACCTAACATTTTCAAAAATAACCCCCCCATTACGAAAAATTTAGCATTTCAAATTTAAAGGGGGAAAAACACAAAATTGAAGAAAACTAACCTGTGATCGCTGAGGTCGGTGTTCCGACACGTGGAGGCATGATCACGATCTCGCTGCGGACGTTTTGACTCTACTCACACAAGAAACCGTCACCATGGGTCCCAGAGCTCAAAATCAATCAAATCAACTCGCGCAAATGAATAGGAAAATGGGCCCACTTTCATATATATAGCGCCCTGATTCGTTTTAAAAGACTTTTTCGCAGGTTTTGGAGCGCCGACGGAGGTAAGTTCCTATCCCCGCACAAATGGTACGTTCTCATTCCCTGTCTTTTTAGCATTTGTTTTCCAAAGTTATTGTATCTATCTGCACTTGAATCCTCTTTTCATTTTGCAGGTAGCGGGAATTTTGGATGGCGTAATTTCAACACACGGACGAGTAAGGTATAACTTCTAACTCCCCATTTCGGGACTGCCATACTCGGACCCACCGTTTTATGCCTCTTCATGGCTAAAACGCTTCTCCGAGGGGGCAATATGTACGTACCCAAAATTATAAGGTACTGTACTGCCGAGAACAGTGTAACAAGTGCCCCAATGATGATACAGGTCTCCTCACAAGGTGTTCGGGATCCGAAAATCCCTCAGAGTATGCGTTAACATCCCGCATGCCCCGCTTAGCCCCCGCACCCTTTGTTTTCCCATTTTTCCCTCTTTCCTTTGCCTCTTGATCTTCGATGGCGAAACCGCCACCACCCGCTCGCAGCGGCGGTCCGTGCGTGTTTTCCGAATGTTCTTTTGATGCGACTCGCATGAAATATCACAATTCACCACTTTCTTTTGCCGACTTGAGCATGCATTTATGTTTTTGGTCCCCTAGAATAGTGTTTTTCCTTTGTTTATTGTTTAGGAGTTCAGTTTGGTTTTGATCTTTGGGTGATTGAATTCCTATAAATGCATGGCTTGTGCTCAAACAAAAGGGGGGGGGATTTTGAAAGACTGATCTTTGCTCTCATCTCCTCATTTTTAGTATTTTAGCTTGTTATCTTGTTTAGAAGCCATAGTTTCAATTCACTTGCATCTTTAGTTAGATTGCTCAGCTGTTGGTAAGCCACATACCCATCTTGTGTAGGCAGTGCTGTCATTTCATCCAATCCAGTCTGAAGTTTATCTCTGAATTTCTCTTTGCATTGAATTTAGCTATTATTTTGCTTAGAGTACTTGTTTTAGTTCTTTTACATGCTCATTTAGCATTGTCCAGCTGTTGGTAAGCCACATATCTAGCTTGTGCAAACAGTGTCGTTGTTTTATCCATTCCATTGGAGTAGAATAGCTTAGGAAGCCATTAAAGTTGCAGGTTTTTCTCTTCAAACAGGATAGTTTCAGGTTCTGGTCACTTTGTGTTGCATGACTCGCAGTAAAATCCCGCTAGGAATTGCATAAGCCAAGCTCTGTACTCTTGCGCTATCCCTCTCCTACTCGCATTTTCGGTCTGCATTCTGAGTTGTCCTTGTCCCAATATCTACTCCTATCGATGCTAGCATTACATGCTTTTCTGGATCCATGTGAACACGAAAGAATGAGGAGATCACACTGAGGGGACAAGATCGCACACGCCATCGATTCGCCACTGTTCTGCGGAATCCAGGTTTTAACTTTCAAAGTTCTAGTTAGAATCATATCAAATAGAGTAGATAATTGCTTCATTTCAGTGAATTCTATTCTCGATATTGTCAGGGAAGCTATGAGGATTGATAGTTTCTGAGAAACTATGATTCACTCCTCACTTCTGAGGTAGGATCGAGAATCTTGTAGATAGATTAGACGAGCTATTTTATTTATTTAGAATAAATCTACAAATTGCACAGGCTGATAACTACACTCGGTTATTTTGTCTATTTTAAATTATTGTTTAGTTGTTATTTCTAGATATGCTTAAAATAGTTTTCTTTCCATTGTATTCTTGAAAGGTTTCTTAGAAGAATAGAAGTTATATATATGTTTTATTCCACGTAGGTAGAATTTGCTTCATTACAGTTAGATTTACATTTTATTTTGTATGACAATCACGGGACCTCAGGAGCCCAGGGAATATATATTTGAGCCAATTGTGCCTCAACCAAATCTCGTCACAGCAATAGTTGACATAGACCAAAATCTCAGAATACAAGTATTCCGAACAACAACAGATTTACAACTGATCAGTTCTCAGTTGAGAGGGTTAAACATAGAAGACGACCAAGCACACACGTTCTGGTCAAACCAACCAAACTACAAATTACCTTAGATAAACATTCGCATGACTGTAGAAGGGTTCGAAAGAGAACAAATCTTTGGTTGTGATCCTTTGGTCCCACAACTAGGTGCAGGAGACACTCTCACAGACATAGATACCAGTTTAAGGATCCAAGTTACACGAACGCCTGTGAGATATTCTGAGAAAATCACACAGTTATTGGTCCTAAACATAGAAGCTGAGAAAGCATACGACTACTAGATACTAGGGATTAGAACTTGATTTCGCGTATGACCATAACAGGACCGCAACAACCAAGAGTCTATGGTTGTGATCCACAGATCCCACAGCCCAACGAGTCCACAAGTCAATCAGATATAGACACTAGCCTACGCACCTTGGTATTCAGATCCACTCCACTTCCACCCATCATCATCGAACAATTGTCCTTATTGATACAGCAGCTAACGAAGCTAGAGAATTCTAGACTAGGCCAGAGAATCGTCCGTAAAGTCAATTATATTCACCATCCACTATATGACCTTATCAGGAGACATACACGAAACTATCCCAGGTCATTTTCCATGTATTCCACAACCCATAGATCGAATCACGCCAGAGCTCGATATTGATTGAAGCCTTTGAGTAGTCATCCTTGCTGATCGATCTATCACACCACCAAGTTAGAAGGGCCTTCTTTGCCTTAGATTCGTAAATTCCACTAGTGCGTGTCAAAGACATTAAACCGCCTAACTAGTTTTTCTGCATCCCACGCATATTCTACCCCCACCGGTCTGTTGCTCTCGGCCACGACCTCGAGAGGTCGGGTGCGTGGAAGAGTCACTTGTAGATTCTCACACTCGCTTGTCGCTTTTCCGGCGTACGATTACCAAGGGTGCTCTTGTCGTGGCAAGAGGTAAGAAGGTTGGAACCTTGTATTTATCCACCGATAGTACTAATGATTGTAATATTGTGGCTTGGATGTAGATACAACATTATGGCACTATAGGCTCGGTCATATGAGCCATAAGGGCATGGAAATCATAAAGAAGATTTTTCTTGGATATACAGAAACAGGTTTGGATTTCTGTGAGAACTGCATATATGGGAAATAGAAGTGAGTAAGGTTTCTCAAGGTTGGACCTATGAAGAAAGAGAGTAAGTTAGAGCTGGTACATTCTAATGTGTGGGGACCAGCTCAGGTATCATCTCTTAGGGGTTCAACTTACTATGTTACTTTTATTGATGATGCAATAAGGAAAGTTTGAGTCTATTGTATTAGAAACAAATCTGATTTATTTGATACTTTTGTTAAATGGAAAGCCTTGGTAGAGAATGAAACAGGTCTTAAGTTAAAATGTCTCAGGTCAGATAATGGAGGGGAGTATTGCAGCAATGAATTTGATGATTATTGTTCTAAGAATGGAATCTGTAGGAAAAAGACAGGTTCGGAACTCCGCGTGAGAATGTGGTATCGAAAGGATGAACAAAACAATAATGGAACGTGCTAGGAGCATGAGGATACATGCAAGACTGCCTCTTTCTTTTTGGGTAGAAGTGGTGAACACAACTTGTGTACTTAATAAACAGAGGACCCTCAAGTGCCTTGGATGGAGGCATACCTGAGGAGGCTTGGTATGGTAAGAAAGTTGATTATTCATTTCTTAGAGTCTTTGGATGTGAGGTGTTTGTTCATATAGACAAGGATGATATGACCAAGCTAGAGGCTAAATCATAAAAATGTACTTTCATTGGTTATGGTGGTGATGACTTTGGATATAAATGTTAGAGTATTAAGGATAAGAAAATCATTCGATCTTGGGATGTGGTATTTAATGAGAAAGTCATGTATAAGCAGTCATTCATAGCGGAAAATAGGGAAAAATTCAAGAAAGAATATGCGCGGTAGAGGATCTTCGGATGGGAAAGTGACACATGAATCAATTCAGAACCCCCTCAACATGAACCCCAAACTCCTATATTGAGGATGTCTTCCGGGGGTAAGAAGAGAACTCCGAACATTTTTATCCTTCTCTTTATTATTTATTACTCACTAATTGTGGAGATCCATATAGCTTTGATGAAGCAATGCATGTAGATGCTAGGAAGAAGTGGGAGCAAGGCATGGATGAGGAGCATAAGTTTCTCATGGAGAACCGGACTTGGGATTTGGTGAAGCTACCAAAGGAAAAAGAGCATTGCGAGAACAATTGGGTGTATAGAGTTAAAGATGAAGAAGGAGGAAAGAAAAGATATAAGGCCCAGTTGGTGGTCAAGGTGTTTGCACAAAAACAAGGTATAGATTTTGATGAGATTTTTTCTCCTGTAGTAAAAATGAATTCTATCAGAACTGTTCTTGGAATATTGGTAGCGAAGACTTGCACTTAGAACAGCTTAGATGTAAAGACCGCATTTCTCCATGGTGATTTGGAGGAGGAGCTATATATGCAGCAACTAGAAGGATATGAAGTCAAAGGTAAAGAGGAGATGGTGTGCAAACTGAAGAAGAGCTTGTATGGCCTGAAACAAGCTCCATGTCAATGGTATAAGAAGTTTGATAGCTTCATGATGGAGCAAGGTTATATTAGATGTCATTCTGACCATTGCATGTATACAAAGAAATTTGAGGATGGAATTTATATTATCATGTTTTTGTATGTTGATGACATGTTGGTTGCAGGTAAAAACATGTAGGAAATAAAAGTACTCAAGAAACAGCTAAGTGAATCCTTTGATATGAAGGATTTGGCGATAGCCAGAAAAATCCTTGGTATGAGGATAACTCGAGATAGGAAGGAACGAAAGTTGACTTTATCTCAGGAAGAGTACATTAAGAAGGTATTGGATAGGTTTAACATGTAGGATGTTAAACCGGTTGGGACTCCTTTGGCAGGCCATTTTAAGTTATCAAAGGAGCAGTGTCCCAAGACAGAGCAGGAAAGAAACTAGATGTCCATGGTACCTTACTTATCAGTGGTTGGTAGTTTGATGCATGCTATGGTGTGCACTAGGCCTAACATTGCCCATGCAGTGGGAGTTGTGAGTAGATTTATGAGTGATCCGGTAAAGAGCATTGCAAGCAAAAAGTGGATCCTTCGGTATTTGAGAGGGACCATGGGGACAGTTTTTTCTGATGGATCGACACCACTTTATATGGTTATGTAGATTCAGACATGGCTGGAGATGTTAACAGCAGGGGAGGAGCATGACAGTTATATTTACACTTTGTAGGTGGGACAACAATGATCCGAATTTCATGACTACGTGAGAATCTGGTGGCTTTATCAACCATGAAGGCTTTGAGTATGTTGCTTTGCCACAAAAAGGCAAGCAAAGAGATGATTTGGTTACAACAATTGCTTGAGGATTTGGGGCATAAGTAGAAGGAATGTAAGTTGCATAGTGATAGTCAGAGTGCTATACACCTAGCTAAGAACTCGCTTTCCACTCTAGGATGAAGCATATATAGTTGAGATATCACTTCATCAGGACAACTTTGGAAGAAGATAAGTTGAAGTTGGAGAAGATTCATACCAGTCAGAATCCTGTAGACATGATGACCAAGGTGGTCACAAGGGATAAACTAAAGCTATGTTCAGCTTTGGTTGGCCTTCACAGAATGACAAAGAAGGGTTAAGAAGCTTGCTCAAGGAAATCAGTCTCCAAGTGGGAGATTGTTATGTTTGTGGAGCCTGTTTTCATGTTAGAGTGTGGTACACCTTCTATGTGTTACACTCGGGTATTTTTACGGCGGTCCCGCTCGCCGGTGAGCGGGTTAGGGGGCTCGGGGGTGAAGCCCCAAGCAAATTTTCATGGGTGGTTTATTAACTCAGTGGGTAATGGGTAAACCGTTATGGGTTATTTTTGAGCCCATGGTTTTTTCGGTACCCATTGTTTTGATACCCTCAGTTTTTTGCCCATGGTTTTGATACCCACGGTTTTCTATCAAACTGCTTAAGCAATTTTCTATTTATATGGTCTTATGCATATGATAGATAGACAAGAAAATGTATTGCAGATGTGCTTTGAATTCAGGTTTGAATTCTGTAGAGTTTGTTGAGCATAGCTCCAAATGGATTTGGGTATTGTATTAAGAGAGTGGAGGCTTGTAATAAAATCTGAGCAAGTGATTCTTGGTGGACATAGCCCATATTGGGTGAACCATGTTAAATATTGTCTCTCTGTGTTGTGTTATTTATTCTGCACTTTTATTTGAGATCTATAATATTTTTAGCTTATTAGTTTCCACTCATTGCGATTCACGTAAGGGATTATTCCGCATATTTTATCTCTTATTTCCTAACAAAAAAGTATTTGATCTCCAAGGGTGTGTAGAGGATTTTTGAGTGACCTTATCAAGCCCATCGAAATAAATAATTAGATTACTAGGGAAATGAGTCTTTTAAAATTTTGAGCTAATTTATAAATGGGTATAGAATAAATCTTATCGAGATTTGGTTTCAAATGGGACTAAATTTAATTAATCTTTTAAAAAAAAATTACCAAAATTTTTTTGGTCATTCTTGTGTGTTTTTCGGTGTCCCGAGGTGGGGCATTACACGATACCTACAAGATTGATCATTTGAGGGATTGTGAACGTGGAAGGTTGTGTTATTACAAGTGTCCAAACTTGTTGTGGTTGTGTTTCTACAATAAGACTAGAGATGTTAGGCATAGGAGCCGACAATGGAATAATAGAATCAAGCTCAATGGTGCTTGATGATGGACCCTATTCTATAGATTCTACATTATAGCAGGTTTTGAATGGAGTCTTGAGGCAATTTCAAGCTCTTGTTTTATTTTGGAAGGTTTTTGTCCAAAAAGGTTCAATGTTTATTTGAACGAATGAAAGAAAATCTAGAGAAGAGATCAATTGGTTTTGATTGAGAGAGACTTGAATTTTTTCATCGTGATATTGTTAAGTATTAGTATTTTATACGATATTTTGGATAACATTCAACTCTTCTTGATAACTTCTAGTGGTTGACATGTCTTTGGTTGTGATAGCTTTGTTATCAAGCTCTATAAAGATGTCTCCATCGTCAATTGAGTCTTGGACATAATTATTAAATTACACACATCTATCTATTGAGTGTCCATCAATGTGATGGAAGTCACCATATTTATTGGGTTTTTACCAATATAGCTTATATTCCCCTTCAAGAAAGGGTAGCCTATTTTAGTTGATGAAATACACTAGAGAGACTTGCTCTGAGGGGTGTACAATGACATTTGACTTTGTGCAGAGTAGTTCCTTCACCAGGTTGTATGATTAGATTGTGTATTGTTTATGTATGTTGTACACACTTTGATTATCTATGACACCATCATTGATGACAATGAAATTGTGGTTAATGTACCTATATTTATCGAGATGAGTTATAGGGTTATGATTAGTATGGTTATCATGATTGTTATGATTATTCCCATTACATTTATAATGAGGCTTGATCAAGCCTTTAAAAATGATGGATTTTCTATTTGATTCAAGGTGACTTCGGAGTCAAGGTTGAAAGAGAAATTGGAACTTCTCCTAGAGGTCATAAAGGAAATGATATATCCCTTTGGAAGGTGTAATAACCATCTGAAGATTTTCGGCTAGACTTCTAGGAAAAAAGGCACAAGAGAAATATATCGTTATATACCACTTCGTGGCATGTAATGAAAAATTATTTGGTATGCTCTTTTGGATCATTTTGACCTTGTATTTATAAAATTTGGCTGTCTTGAAAGATTTTTCAAAGGGTGTGCATAAGATGTCCATATCGAAAGGGTAGGGACACAATTCATTAAAATTGAATTGTTTTTGTTGTTTTTACATACATGAAATAGTGTCTTTCATCATTTTCCATTCTTGAGCAAATGATGAATTGTGTGAATCCACCATTGTAATAAAAAATGGGGGAGAATGAAGAAAGGTGTGATGAATAACTCAACCCTTAGAAAAATGAATGCTAAGATGGAAGAGAGGAAAAGGTTTGAAATCTTGACCCTTAGCAAAGTGAATGATAAGATGGAAGGGGAGAAAAGGTTTGAAAGCTCAACCCTTAGAAAATTGAATGCTAATATGGAAGAGGAAAAAAGGTTTGAAATCTCGACCCTTAGAAAATTTAATGCTAATATGGAAGAGGTGAAAAGGTTTGAAAGCTCAATCCTTAGAAGTTTAAATGTTAATATGGAAGAGGTGAAAATGTTTGAAAGCTTGACCCTTAGCAAAGTGAATGCTAAGATGGAAGACATGTGAAATGATGATAGCCTACTCAACCCTTTACAACGTGAATGTAAAGATGGAAGATTTTGAAAAAGGAAGTTTCTCGACCCTTAAAAAGAGAATGTTAAGGTGGAAGAGACTTAGCAATGACAAAAGGTTACTCAATTCCTTACAAAGTGAATGTAAGAAAAGAGGAGTGGAAAATATTTGATAGAATCGACCCTTAACAACATGAATGTTAAGATGGATGATGGAATTGAAAAAGATTGCTAGTGAATGTCAAGGTGGATGAAGAGAAGAAGATTTGAAAGTGAAATTCCAATTATGGAACTCTTAGTAAAATAAATGCTAAGATGGGAGGATTATTTTATGAGTTAAGTGATGTACTTGAACTATTTACATTGACAAGATTAGTGTGATCAACTCTTAAAAAATCAAGTGATAAGAGTGATGAAAAATGTTTGGAAAGGTTAAATCTTAATGTTGATCAGAGAACACTTTTCAAAAAGCCCACAAGAAGTTTGCGTGGGAAAGCAGGTCATATTCAAAGGCACAAAAGGATAGGGAGAACATGCACGCAAGGTAGAAGTCTAGATTTTGGGACTTACTCATTTTCACTCGTGAAGGTCTATTTTTAGAGATGGCATGCGAGATCTCACAAATGAGGAAGAGACATGTGTGCCATGCATTGGCTATTTTGGAGGATCCGATATGAATACATTTGCATGGACACAAGATGGAAATAGATCTACTACTTGTCGCTTAACTACCAAAAAGTAGTCTATTGATATAACACTTGCATGTGTGGCTAGTTTTGTAACGGTGCATGGCTAATAATAGCATGCGACCTATTTTGGGAATAGATAAGTGGTGAAGGGAAAGTCCCCACCCTTATAATTATGTAATAAACTGTAATAGAGAGATTGACATATACAGAGATATAAATATGTGTGCATACATAGAGATATGATGCTACTATGTGCATACTACCGATATTATCTTATCAAGCTTTTGTATATTTATTGCATTTAATATAATGGAGGATATTGGCTGAATCTAAGTGTTGGTGAATCTAAGTGATAGTATGTCTTTGGTCTCATCGTGGTTAATAATTATTTTTATTCCCCTTAAAGATAGATCGATATGCTTTTAGAATGATGTGTTAGTAATAAAAGTTTATATGTTAAGTCTTCATCATGCTAACATCTTGCAATAGAACCCTAAAGGGGGACTCGGTACCTTTGCATGATTTAGGTGAGTGCTCGATCTAGGATGAGTTATGTGTCAAAGGTGTGTCTATGGTTTTATTGTATTTGTATAACTGAATTCTAGGTTGCATCGGTGGTTCCATTTCCGGGACATCTTTTCAGCTGTTTTAGGATGGTTTGTGATGAAGACGTATCGGTTAACTCTAGAAAGTGTTGAGGAGTGGATACATCATTTGGAAGAAGAATATGCATGGTGATTCAACACTTGATCTGATTTTAATGCACACATGTGGGTGGAACAAAATCTATATGATAGTTTATATGATATATTTTTCACTATCTTTCTAGTAGAATTGTACAAGTGGCTAATTGTGTGTGCATCTAAGTGGAATTGGAGGTATCACACACTTGTATAGATGCAGGAAGAATTCCAGGGCCTTCATGATGATGATCTGATTTGGACTTGAGTTATGGAGATGTGGTTTCGTGGTGTCTTGAACAGTTATATCTTGGAATACTCAATTTCCACTTATTAGTGTTCAGAGGTAGCTGAATTCCAATTTTTATGATATCCAAGGAGCTTACCTACAAGGAATTCCACTGGTAATCAAGATCCTGATGGTAACTTTGAATGTGGAGAGTAAACCAATGGCTAACTAAACCACACCACATGAAGGGGCAGGAGCAGGTTTGGTGAAAGATGGCAGACCTAGCGGCCGAAAGGCATAGAGAGGAAAGTAAACTTAAGTATAATGAGGTACGTGAGAGGGAGATATAGAAGTAATGTAACGTTGCAAAAATTATGGCATTGAGGAGAGAGATGGCTCATGAAGTATTTGAAGCTCATGTATAAGATGTGGAGCTAGAGCATCAGAACCCCCATCTTGGAAAGAATAATAGGAATCCCCCTCGGCCTCATGCGAAGCACACCAATAGAGAAAACTTGGACCGTGAGTGCGCATCTCAACCCACCTAGTAACATTGCCCTTGCATTTTTTTTTTTCAGCATCTAGTACAACAAGCGCTTAATAAGCTAGTTCAAGCAAAGGTGGGAGAGTAGGAGAAAATCTTATAAGAGGAAAAGCGATGGAAACATAAATGGCTTCATTGTTATACAGAGTACCTTTTCGTGTATCATCAGCATAGAATACAAGTGCTTTGATTTTCAGATTAACCTCTTGGAGTAGTAACGCTTCACAGACTATTGGGTACAGTTCAGTTCTACTATTAGGACATAGGGAAGTACATCTTCTGGTCCAATCCCAGCTACAGGTTTGGGATCAAGAGGCATAGGTATCTCTATTTTAGGAAGATCTAGAGGTTCTAGAGGTAGGGAAAACACATGAGGTTTTGGACTAGATGGGTAAGGTATGCACCAACCCCTAAATAATTACATGGAAATGTCTCTTCATCTTCCAGAGTATAGGGGCATAGAAGATGTTGTTGAACATGTGCACATGTGTGAAATATTATGGCGCACAAAAGGAATCATGGATTCTGAGCGGAGGGAAAGCCAATTTTCCACTACATTATAAGGGCATGCACATAGCTGGTATAGAAAGTTTAAACCTGATCATACTTGCATAGATTATACAACTTTAAAGGATGCATTCCTTAAGGAGTTTCATATCCCTAAGTTTGAGTAGAAGAGTATAAGTGTGCTCAAGGATATTAAACAAGGCACTACTGAAAGTGTTAGGGAGTATGATGCATGATTTAAAATGTTGTTATCAAAGCTTTCTTATGACATACATGTAAGCCAACATGCACAATGGTTTTTTGGGGGATTGATTACCCCTTTTAGGAAGGCATTATCACATAAGATATACACTGATCTACACAAAGCACTTGAAGCATCCTTGTGTGTTGAGGTAGTTGGAAGCATAGATACTGGGGTGAGCCCATTTTTAGAAGCACAAATAGTAGCTATGGAAAAATAGTTGGAGAAACTATCAGAAAATTCAGCACATGAGACACACATAGGGATTTGGTACACAGATTGTGAAGTAGAAGGTCACACAAAGGATAGTTTTCCTCACATAATAGTATGCTCGTTGCTGATGGATTGTGAAATATGCCACTTAAACCATGATGCTAGCCACTGCCCATTATTACAACGCGCGATAAGGAAGAACATTTCAAGCTACTGTAAAATATACAGGTCCATAACTCATGACATGGAAGACTGTCGACTAATTGGATAGATCCATGATGTTATAGATATTGGTGTACAACAAACAAGATTTTCAAATAACTCTAAGGGAAAGAATGAGCATCAGGACCGGGATCATAATCAAGTGCACTATGATTTGAATGAAGTGTGTTTTGAAGGCGGCCGTGGCAGGGAGGTCAAGGATACTATGATGGATTCCAAGGATGAGGCCGTGGTGGTGGAAGAAGTGAGATTTCTCATGGAACATGTTATATATGTGGATCTCCGACCACTACAGTGTGAATGTCCTCAAAATATTACATGTTATTTTTGCGAAAGAACCATAGCTATGAAGAGTTCCTGGACTTATATGATCATCTCGAGTAAGCAATATAAACAAGAAAACAAATACGTAGGGATGGTTAGGATACATCTTGATGTGGACAATCAATGAATGCCCAAGATGGAATAATAATCTAAGGCAATACAAGTGAATATCATGACCCTCGCCGATGTGGCATGTGCCAGGAAGAATTACATTAGAAGCCTACCATCACTAAAGATGAGGTTCTCGCACACACGGCACTGTACATACCAAAATTGTAGGGTCTTCGCACCATTGGAACAATGTTACACGTGCCCCAATGATGATATAGGTCTCCTCGCAAGGTGTTTAGGATCCTAAAATCTCTCCAAGTATACATTAACATCCCGCATGCCCCGCTTAGCCTCCACGTGCTTTGTTTTGCTCTTTCCCCCTATGTTCCTTTGCTTTTTGGTCTTCATGATGAAACCGCCGCCCTACTTGGGTGACGGTCTGTAACCGCCACCCTACTTAGGGCAGCGGTCCTTCACGCATTTTCCAGAATGTGCTTTTAATCATGACTCACATAAATTTTAAAATTTTACCAACCTTTTCATCCGTTTTTGCTTGTATTTATGATTCTGGTTCCCTGTAATAGTGTTTCTCCATTGTTTATTGTAAAAGAGTTCAAATTGGATTTCACCTTTGGGTAAATGGGAATTCTATAAATAGCTGGTTGGTTTTCAAGCAAATGGCCTCTCAAAATTATGCCCTCATTCTCTCATTTCAAATTTTAGTCTTTCAGTTCTTTCTTAGGAATTGTATTAGTTTTATTTGTTACATGCATAGTTAGTGTTGTTTTGCTTGTTTAGAAGCCACATGATCTTCTTGTGCTAGTGTTGTTACTATTTCATGCAATCAATTGAAGTAGGATAGTTTCATTTTTAGTCTGAAGCCATTAGAGTTGCAGGTTTTGTTTGTCAAGAAGGATAGTTTCAGGTTTTGGATGTTTTGTGTTGTATTTCTTGCAGTAAATCCCACTAGGAATTACATAAGCCAAGCTCTATTCTCTTGTGCTATCCCTCTCCTACTCGCATTATATTCAGTCTACATCCAAGGCTGCCATTGTTCCAATACCTACTCCTGTTGATGCTAGCATTACACACTTTTCTGGATTCACGTGAGCATGAAGGAATGAGGAGACCACACTGAGGGGACAAGGCCACACAACACCGGATTTACCACTGTTCTACAAAATCTAGGTTCAAGCTATCAAAGTTCTAGTTAAAACATATCAAATAGAGTAGTGAATCATTTCATTTCAGTTAATCTCGCTTTCGATATTGCCGGGGAAGCTATGGGGATTGATAGTTTCTGAGAAACTATGATTCATTCCTCACTTCTGAGGTAAGATCGGGGTCTTTCAAATAAATTAGATTAGTTATTTGATTATTTAGAATAGATTCACAACTGCACAGGTAGGTAGCTATACTCGGCTACTTTGTTTGTTTTATATTTTGTTATTAGCTTAGTTGTCACTTTCTAGATATTAAATAATTTCTCTTTCAATTCTATTAAATAGTTGTTATCTTAATTCTGTTAAAATACTCTGTCAAAAATACAAAAAAATAGAGAATTTATATACGTTGTGGATATACTTTACATAATTAGTTTACTTTTCTTTGGTTAGATTTATATTGTTTCTCTTGTATGACAATCATGGGACCTAGGGAGCCTAGAGAATATGTATTCGAGCCAACCATGCCTCAACCCAATCTTGTTGTAGCAATAACTGACATAGACCAAAATATTAGAGTCCAAGTCATCCAAAAACAACAGACCTACAAGAAATTAGCTCACAACTGAGAGGATTAAACATAGAAGATGAAAAAGCGCATACATTTTGGTCAAACCAGCCAAACTACAGATTACCCTAAATAAATATTTGCATGACTATAGAAGGGCTTAAAAAGAGAAAATGTTCGGTTGTGATCCTTTGGTCCCACAACCAGATGCAGAGACATTCTCATTGACATAGACACTAGCTTAAGAATTCAAGTCGCCAGAATGCCTATAAGGTACTCTAAGAAGATTGCGCAACTTTTAGCTCTAAATGTAGAGGCCTAAAAGGCATACGACTACTAGATATTATGGATTAGGGATTGATTCTTCATATGACCATAGGAGGCCCACAATGACCATGAACCTATGGTTGTGATCCACAGATCCCACAACCCAATGAGCCCACAATTTAATCCGGCGTTGATATTGGTTTACACGCTTTAGTAGTTAGGTCCTCTCCACTTCCACAAACCATTATTGCACAATTATCCTCACTAGACATAACAACTAATCTAGCTCAGGATTTCTAGACTAGACCAAAGAATCGCCCATAGAATCCACTATATATCCATCATCCATTTTCATGACCCTTTCAGGAGACATATACGAAGTGCCCATAGGCTATCTTCCATGTATTCCAAAACCTATAGATCGGATCACACCAGAGCTCGATATTGATTGGAGCCTTTGAGCAGTCATCCTCACCGAATGATCTATCATGCCAGTTTAGGTTAGAAGGGCCTTCTTTGCCTTAGACTCACATATTCCATTAGTGCACATCGAAGACATAAGATTGCCTAACTAGTTTTTGCACCCCACATATATTCCATCCCCACCGGCTGTCTTGGCACGACCTCGGGAGGTCGGGTGCAAGGAAGAGTTACTTGTAGATTCCCATGCTTGCTTGTCACTTTTCCATTGTACAAAATTGGTGAACCCGACGTGAAATTCCTACTTTCTAGTTCGGAGTCATATTTCTACTTGTTCTTCCAATTAGTATACGTTTCATCTTTTCCACCTCATTAGCCTTCACATCAGCTTTACCAACAAAATTGGTGAAACTTAGGTGAAAGGATCAATTGCTTCATTTTTACACTCTTCCTTTTAGTTTTATCCACCTTCGCTCTTTCCCATTATTCTGTGGGTATTCATATACCCCACGAATATGTCGGGATTTGATGCATATGGTAGACCTCTCCTAGGTCTTGAAGCATACTATGATCAACTGAATAGACAACCATCACCCTCGCTCTCATCATGGGGTGACAACTATTCAAATAACCAATTGTCAACAAAAACTCTTCCTCAAAGGACTAGATATAGTTCTTTCCAAATGGAGGAGTTGGATCAGCTCACTCAAATGCAACAACTAGAGCCTTCAGGCTCGAACAACATGACGCTCACTGGAGAATCTGGTTCATCTCCTTAGGTGTTGCTTAGACCAAAAATTAGTAGACAATCAGATCCATATCTATTTTTAGATGATGAACATTTAGCGCGTTATGCTAGGAGTGAACAATGCTCTCAGAGTATGTACCCACCTATAGGAAGTTTACAAACACAACCCGAGGTCTCTTTTCAAGAAAACACCTCCATGCCACTACCTATAGGAAATGCCCTTAGTGAAACTTGGCAGGGCAATGATCAATTCATAGTAGGGTACCATATGCCTATACAACCTCAGGGTATACAACAAACACCACTAAGGCAAAATACTGTGACTTCACCAAATGAAGTCATCTCAACTTTAGTAGAAAAAGTTAGAGGGTTAGAACTTGCTCAAGAAATCAAAATTCTCAATTCATGCAGGCAGGAAATTCCAATCCTCCACATCATCCTAGCCAAGTATACCTCCTCATAGGAACAGGCACATTGGGCATGCCTCCTCAGTATTCACAACAAACGCCAACTAGAACCACGTTTTCTAACGCCACTCGGTGGAAAATATGATACCTCCCGGTTTAGTACAAAATAATCCATTCCTAGGCAATACTCCTCCATACTTAAACATGTATTCCAAATCACCACAGGGAGATATGTTTTCTTCTCCCAGGATGTTTGCTCAACCACAGGGATTTCCCTATGTCCTTGCAAATTCATACGCTACCCCATATCAACAACCCATTCCACCTCCACCCCCTCAAAGAATCTGCCATTGATGGTTGAAACCTATGCGATAGGAACTTATTCATAATATTTGTAAGAACCTTTAGACTTCACCATATGAAGCATCATGCTTCCAAGACCTCTTCCCGATTTGCCCAAATACAAAGGGGAGGGAGACCCGAATGCACATATCAAGGCCTATGCCATAGCCATTCAAGAACTGCTCCCTTGGGATGGGGTTGTTGCTAAAATATTCCCCAAAAATTTAGAGGGCATTGCCCTCGATTGGTATTACAGAATACCTGAAGCTTCCATCCATTCATTTAAACAACTCGTTTCAGAGTTCATCAAGGTGTTTGACATGAACAAACTGTTGAGAACAGGAATCAGGGAATTCTTGCATATTAAGAAAGAACATAATGAATATGTTGCTCATTTCATCCAAAGATGGCGTACAATCCTTTATTCTTCGGCAAGTGCTCCAAACATGGATCAGATGGAACTATGTGATTTATTCCTTCATTCTCTCAATAGAGAGATAAAGGAAGAAGTCTAGAAGTTCCCACTAAGGACTTACGATGAAGTACTTGAGAGCGCCCTCCGAATAGATCAAGCTGCAATAGATAGTGGTCACAAGACGTATGGAACAAATGGGAGGTTAATCATCCCCAATCAAAACACTACAACTTATCCTAGTACAGTAAATGCCAATCAAGGACCTAAAATCCTTAACAAAAATCATGGAGTGACAATAGATGGAGTAACTGACCAAACCAAAAAGGCAAATGTTGTAAATGCTCCACCACTAGTTAACAATCAACGAAACAAAAATTTTACCCCAACAATCAATGTAGTGGATTTTAATCATCCACAACAACAACAACAATGGCAGATCCAAACACAGGGTCCAAGACAAAACGCAACTGGATATCAAAACCAAAACCAAAACCAAAGACAACAAATGCAAAACTTTAATCCTAATAGTCAACAGTTTAATCAGAGTTTTGGACCACAACACACACCAAACCAGCAACCTAGGAATTACAATCCTAACTCGTATTGTGGTTTCCACAAAATTCAAGGCCATGACACTAGGACTTGCCATGATTATAATAAATTCATGCAACATTTTCCAGAAGAACAAAGACAACTTTTCATAGATATGTTCTTAGCAGATCCTGCATCACCAATGCCAAATACTTTCATGGGAGTAGTCTCCCCTCAAAATGCACCCCTCAAGATCTTCAATGATCCGCTCCCAAATCACAATAAATTAAATCCAAATGGGACGAACAAGGGTGCAATGATAGGAAACAATGATCATGAAGCCTCGACTTCACTAAATCCACCTGTCGCACCACAATTAGGAAATCAGCCATGACCCAAGATAGTCGGTTTAGTGGAGTTAGACACTGAGCTACACGTGGAAGCCGTAACAAGGACACGAGAGTATTCCTCTCATCCAAATCCAAGTTACCCGCTAGAGACAGATAACATTCAACAAACATTAGTAAAACCCGTAGGTGCCTATGATTTAATTAATGACCTAACAAATACCTTCTCTCACATCTCCTTTTTGGACTTATTAAAGAACTCTCTTGCCCATAGGGCTGCTCTTTTAGAAGCATTAGGTTTAGGTCATTTAATTAACATCACTCCACCTCCCGAAACACAGTAAACCATATAGAATTTGATATCCACCCTCCGGGGCAGCCGGATAGGGATACCGAGTTTATATTTGATGTAAAAAAATGCCAATAGAAATTGATATTACACGTAGAGGTGATCCAACCTTACATTTATAAGTGTGGGTTTATAACAATTACGTTAAATTTGTAATGGTTGATAATGGGGCAGCAGATTAACATAGTTCCCTTCTCTTTCCTTCAAAAGCTAGGGCATGGAGAGACAAATTGTTCCACGACTCTGAATACACTAAGAGGCTATGATAGCCTTAAAGCCACTTCAATTGGAACTATAACACTACCAAATCACCTTAGGACCTAAGAAAATCCTCAATGAGTTTTATATTATAGATAAGGAAACCAACTATAATATGATCCTCGGCCGACCATGGATACACCGTATGAAGGAAATCCCTTCTACATTATTTCAAGAAATAAGATTCTTGCACTTAGGAAAGATATTCATAGCAAAAGGTGATTTGAAACCATTCGATATACACCTAGTAGATATGAAGAAAAGGCCAAGTGTTCACTCTGAGTTTGAGCTCCCAACAAACCAACTTAACAAGACAACCGACTCAAAACCGGAAGAAAAATTAATACCTACAACAGAACTAGAGATTACGAACCTAGTCAAGAGCATCCCAACCCTCAAGTATGAAGCCAACATTGTAGAAATAGTATCATTAGGAACTACTAAAATTTTTTTGAGTTGCTTGAACAAGATCTACTAATTTTCCTACCGTTTGATTCCACAAGTATGGGGTATACCCTAGGAGTTGGTTCTCTTCCAAAGAGAAGAACTCTACATGGTAAAAGTGACCAAAGTAGAAGAAATAGATGTAATGAATGTCCTAACATCCATCTTCCCAAATAAACATTGGACTCTCCACTTTGATGGAGCTAGGTGTTGTTATGGGGTTGGGTCGGTGTGAACTTTACTTCTCCCGAGGAAAGATCCTACGATTCGCCTTTAAACTAAATTTTGAATGTACAAACAACGACTAACCGAGTACGAAGCCCTCCTCCTTGGCCTCATCATAGATAAGAGGCTCGGTGTTAATGACATCGAGTGTTAGGAGACTCACAATTAGTAGCATACCAAGTCTCTGAGGTGTATGAGACTAGAGCTAAACACTTACAGCTCTACAAAACAACAGTATTAGATTTGAGCAAAGGATTTGATTTCATATCAATTAAAGCAATCCCAAGAACAAAACCTTCTCACAGATTCAATAACAATCTCATCTTCACGTTTCACTCCAAACAGTGAGTTGGAGGACACCCGTTTCATGGTATCCCTTCGTACTGAACCGTTAGTAAAGAAAACGTCAATAAACCCTCCTCTAACGCACATAGCTGAGAATACATCTACTATCTTAAGTCATGTTGACAGTGATACAACCACTCTTGATTACCTAAACACCTATGCAGAGTTACATCTCACCCATCACATGGTAGATTTGTCCTTAATCCCACATTCATCTTCTTACTTTGGAAATCCCATGATAGAGCTTCCCCCATAAAAGGAACTCAACATATACATGGTAGAAAGCGAAGAAGATCTAGAACTACCTCCAGCCCCGCCTGAGTTTGAAGAAGGTAATGCTTCTTTAATCGAAGAAATGATTGATATTAACATCGGAATGAAGGAAGAACAAAAGATCTTGAAACTAGGATCTTTGTTAACTCCAAAGAGATACAAATACACACCCGAATCCTCAAATAACATCAAAAGGATTTTGCATTTAATTATAAAGATATGACGGAATTACACCACACATCGCGGTACATAACCTTGTCACCAAATCAGATGCAAAGACAATTAAACAAAAATTAAGACCAATGAAACCCAAGGTAGCTCTCATGGTGAAGGAAGAAGTAATGAAGCTCCTCTAAGTAGGGTTCATCAAACCAGTGGATTACTCTCAGTGGGTATCTAATATCATCCCCATTCATAAAAAGAATGGGAAGATACGCATCTCGCATAGAATTCGAGAGACATTAACAAGGCGTGCCCTAGGATGACTTCTCGTTACCATCCATTAATGTCATCATTGATGCAATAACTGGGTTTGAGCTTTTGTCTCTCATGGATGGGTTCTCGGGATACAATCAAATCAGAATATCTAAACAAGATCAAACCAAAACCATGTTTATAACCCCTTGGGGAACTTATTGCTATGTTGTTATGCCATTCGGTCTCAAGAACACTGGCGCTACATACCAATGGGCAATGACATACATATTTCATGATCTTATTCATAAAATCATGGAATCCTATGTAGATGACTTGTTGGCCAAGGCCAGGAAGTGTTGTGATCACCCGGAAGTGCTCCGCATCATTCTTTCACATTTGATCGAATACGGAGTCACACTAAACCCAAAAAAATGCGTATTTGGTGTGACAGGAGGGAAACTCCTAGGTTACATTATATCATCATGAGGGATTGATGTAGACCCAGCCAAAATCCAGTTGTTCTTGAGATGATCCCACCATCAGATGATTCTAGCATTAGATCGTTCCTTGGAAAGCTCGGTGTAATCCGGAGATTCATTCCGAACTTGAGTTTTTCTATTCATCCGATCAACAATTTGTTGAAAAAGGATTGCTGCATTATTTGGACAAAGGAATTCCATGAGGCCTTCAAAGTAGTTAAACGCTTCTTACTATCTCCTCCCATATTAATGCCACCTAGACCAGATCATCCTTTGATCTTATATTCATGAGCTATGGATGTCTCGCTAGCCTATATGTTGGCCCAAGAAAATGATGATAAACGAGAACGTGCGGTCTATTTTATTAGCCAAACATTGCTCGATTATGAGACACGTTATACACAAGTAGAACGAGAATGCCTTGCCATTGTCTTCACAACCAAATACCTAAGACATTACATGCTAAACCAAGAAACAAGGGTCATTGTAAAAATAGACCATTTACAAACTTTCCTCACGCAAGGGTCCTTGTCTAAAAAGGCTAGACGCTTTATAACCTTAATGGGTGAATTCAAATTAAATTTTGTAAACTAAAAGTCTATTAAGGGACAAATCATTGTAGATTGGTTAGCCGATAACCCGTTAGATGGAGGTGATCTAGTAGATCTAGATTTTCCCAATGAATGCATATATTACATCAAAACCAGACCTCCTATCTCTGAATGTCCTTGGTATACTGATATTATTAATTATATCATGGACCATACGTATCCAGAAGGTGCTACACCACAACAAAGAAGGTGGTTATGCATTATCGTAGCTAAATACATTATTATAGAACAAGTGCTCTATCGTAAGGCTTTTGATGGAATGCTTCTAAGGTGTGTTGACACAGAAGAATCCAAGAAGATTCTCTACAAATCCCACAGTGGAATATGTGGCGGCCATTTTGGAGGTCATGCCACTACCCGTAAAATACATCGGATGGGCTATTTCTGGCCCACTCTAGAACACGACGCAATAGAGTTTGTACGTAAGTGCCATAAATGCCAAGAATTTTCCCATGAGATTCACATGTTGGCACAAGCTCTACAACCAATCACGACTCCATGGCCCTTTTCTACATGGGGCCTAGATTTGATAGGGAAATTCTCTCCCTCATCAACAGATGGCCATAACTTCATAATCACAACCACCGAGTATTTTACCAAATGGGTAGAGGCTATGCCTCTTACCACTATACCAGGTGCCGTGATTGCCAAGTTCATTTTGAACCAGATCATTTACAGGTATGGTGTCCCACAAATCATTATCTCATATAATGGCACTTCCTTTAAGAATGATGAGGTCCATGAGCTATGTAGTAAATTTAAAATAAACCATCATACAGCCTCCCTGTATTACCCTCAAGCTAATGGGAAGGCTGAAGCAACAAACAAGACATTGAAAGCTATTATACTCAAAACGGTAAAAGAAAACAAACGAGATTGGCATTTAAAGTTATATCGGCCTTGTGGGCCTACCAAACCTCAATAAGAACACCGACAAGAGCAACTCCTTTCTCATTGGTATTTAGAGCAGTGACAGTTCTCCCACATGAGGTTGAAATACCCGATCTTCGCATCTCACTACAAGGGATTCTGGATGAGGAAGCTTATAGAGAAGCATGCCTCTCCCAACTAGAAATCCTCGAAGAGACCAGGTTAAATATTGAACAATGACATAGAGTCTATGCTGACCGGATGTGCTAGCAGTATAACAAAAAGGTCTATGAACGAGAAATATATGAAGGAGATCTAGTTCTAAGACTAGACAACTGGATCGATAAGAAGACCGGTGAAGGAAGGAAATTCTCAGCCCAAATGGTTGGGCCCATACCGAGTCATGAAAGACTATGGAAATGGTGTGTATCTCTTATGTACACTAGAAGGCGAGGAATTCAATGAAACAGTCAATTCCTTGCATCTTAAACGATTCTATGCATAAGCGACCAGCACTATTTGTATAATTATATCTACATTGCATCTTCATGTAGTTAGGTTCATTTTGTCCACTCGTTTCATAAATTTTTGTGATCAAGGAACTTATTCACAAGCAATTCATTACAAACTTCTATTGGTATTGGCAGAAGCATTTGAATCATACTTCTTCATTTTTCATAACATCATCAACCATTTCAGAATCATTTCATCAAATAAAGCTAGATATGACAAAGTCTTAATGGTAGCCATACCAAGGCCTGCATGCTTGTTCTCACTTTTGTTTCTTCCTAGGATAGGTGTCTTGCCTATGGTCTATTCTAGAAGCTTCATGGTGTCACATCTATCCCGTATATAGATCTCTTTAGAAATAATAACATACTGACATTTTTGCTCAAATAAATAAGTCAAATATAGATCAAATAGAAAATTTTACTTTTACACATTTCCTTGCCCTACCAAACCTTCGGTGATGAGCTTACGTCTCTTACTAGTGACATAGGGTTGGGAAAGGATGGGAATACCCTTACTCGCCTATGCCTTGTCCATGGTGATAAGCCCATGCTTCTACCGCAGCATGAGGGAAAGGTGTAGGGGGTCCTTTTGTGAATGTTAAAGGTCATAAGCTAATAGTTCAAATAAACCTTTGAAATCTTGAGTCAAAAACAAATGAATCAGATGTCCAAAATTCCAAGAGAGTCCAAAACCCTGAAAACCAGATTTTGTCAACCACATGGCCATCTACGGATCTAAGTCTAGATAAACTACAAAGCAAGTTACATTCTAAACTATGGAGTCACTTGAGTAGAATAGGTTTGTAGCATCCTAATTTGGTTCCACCAACTCTTTGTCTATCTCCCATCATTATCATTTCAACACTCCTCACAACTTGTGCCCTTTCTAGCTCTCGGTGGTGAGCCCTCGCATATTACTAGTTGCGTGGAGTTAGGAGTGGGGTAAGTTCATCTGCTCATCATATCAATTTATCATCTCATTTTGTCAAAACAAATATGAAGTACCAGAAAATTGCTTATAGAAACTAAAGTTCAAGATCACATTGTGTTTGCATTATCATACATCAACGCATCATGAAATTCAAAAAGAAAGAAAGAAAGCATTTGTATCATTTGTTCTCCATTACATACATTCTGAAAAGCATATAAAAACAAAATTATAATTTACATGTGGAAACGAATCACAAAATCCTAGACACCAAGAGTCTGATCCAAAAATAAGTATATATATAATCAAGTTTTATGTACAATGCCATCATGCGCTAGGCATGGTCAAAATGCTCAATGAGCCTAGGAAATACAAAATAAATCACATAAAAAATCTAAGAGTCACTACAAAAAGAGCCAAGTGGCCTCTCAACCCCTATGAGATCCCTCTGAAGGTGCACAACCACGTCTAGGACTCCGGCTATGCCGATGCTCTAAATGCACTAAGGGCTCATGGTCCCGAGGAGCAGCTGAACCTTGCTATGAGAGTGAATCCTCATCAGGCACTCCGCTATCCTATATCCAGCCAACTCGGTACGGAGGGTAGTCACCATCTTGGCCACATGCCAGATAGGGGAAAAGACATCGCTATGCCTACCAATGCCTTGAAGGCTCCCCTACATCCACGGATAGCTTGGTGAGTCCTCTCCATGGGGATCATCAGGGTATCAATACATACCCAGTGAATCAGGTCTCACCACTCATCAGCAGTCTCTACAAGTAAAGGAGAAAAGTAAATTAGAAAATAATCAAAAGATAAAAACAAGAATGAACAAAAGGAGAGATAGCAACTAAGACAATCCTAGCTAAAAAACAAATATTAAGAGTAGGGTGACAACTCACTCGGATCTCCGGGCCTCCAAGAGGGATCCCTAGGGTCAGCACCTGCCACAGATGCCGCCACTGACTGATGTCCTCCTCCTGTGCCTGGGGCAACATAACGTCCTACTACAGACTCATCCTCCCCACCTAAGTCCTGAGAAGGCAACTCCTCTGAGACTAGAGTCACCCTCTCCACACTCTGCTCTACCCTCTCGGCCTGTAAGATCTCCTGAGTGTCATGCCACTCGGGATCACTGTCCTCCTCTCCACCCGACTCACTGACCTCCATATCCTCGGTCTCCTCCTCTATCTCTCCCCCTGTGAACTCCTCAAACTTGGAGTCTATATCAATGGGGTTGTCGCTACTATTGGCAGGGCCATCGGTGATCTGAAGAAAAGGTGCCTGAGGAGCACCGGCTCTCCCTCCTCAAGTAGTACCACCCACCGAGCTACAATAGGGACGCCATGAGTAACAAAAGTCCAACCCCAGCCTCTAGGACCTCCCCTAGCCTCCCGAACTGATATAAGCAATGACACCACTTTGGGGAGCATACCAATGTAAGCAAGGACAAACTGTTGAGGCACTCGATCGAAGGGGTGTGTCTCCACCTTCCCGTCCTTCCCACAAGCTGCCCTATAGAGAGCAGAAATCAAAGTGAGGGTCTCCTCACCCCACAACCCTGCCATGGCCTGATAAGGTGTGGCCTCCATATCATCAGTAGTCAGGGAAGTAACTAGCTAGTGAGGTGCTCTAAGCATCGACATCTCTATCCATCTAGCTGCCCTCACGGCTCCAGGATCCACCACCTCTACACCTCTCCCATAAGGGATGATACACTCATAGACCCAACTCATAACCAGGGTTGGATGGCTCAAAGAATGTCCCTATAAGTGAACCACCCGAGTACAAATCATGATAGGTGGTCCCAAGTATGTCAGCTCCCCAGGCATAAATCCGGCCATGTGCCTCAATTTGTGCAATAATAGGGGACTAGTAGTAGAGTAAGGTGTCCCTTCCCTTGTCCCCGATCAATCTTGAGGCAAGGATCCCCATAATAGCCTGACGAATCGAAGGGATAGGCAAGCTAGGAATGGAACGGACCCTCACCCCCTTCTTCAAACCAGTGGAGACAACTGCATCTCCCATATATGTAGCCCACTGAGCTATCTAAGCACATGACCCCGTTGTCTCAAGTGTAAGTCGTCTCCTAATAATCGGGACTCCTAGGATGCGGTAGACATCCTCCAGGGTAATAGTCCACTCACCCTTGACTCCTGGAAATCGAAAAGTGTTCCGATCAGCATCCCAATATGAAAACAAGTCACATATTATGTGACTAGAAGGTGCGACATGAGGAACCCGTGATATACGTAATATGCGGCCCTCTAAAGAGTATCCTGCTCAGCCTGAGAAAGTACATCCAACACTGCTGGAAGCCAGTCACACTCTCTCTCACGGATCCATCTGATGTACTCTTCCTTCTTCTACAAAACACATAAAAACATGCAAAACGGAGTAAGTTAGTATTCAAATTACATTGGAAAAATCATTAAAACATATAAGAATACTAAAAATGCAAAATTGGGCTAAAAACACTGTTATTTTGGCGTTCTGTAAAGGACCACTACCCTGAGCAGGGTGGCGGTTCCGTAACTACCACCTTAAAGGGTGGCGGTCCTGTAACCACCACCCTGCTCAGGGCGGTGGTCGTGTCCCGCATTTCCAAACGGGTCATGTGCCCTAAAAACCTAAAACCCAAAAAATGACTATTTTGACTAAAACAAAGCCTACCCATTAGGTGCCCCCCCTAAGTGACCCTATTAACACTGAAATTTTCAAAAATAATCCCCCATGACAAAGATTTCATCATTTTAACATTTTGGGGGTAAAAACGTTAAATCAAGAAGAACTAACCTGTGATCTCGTGGGTCGATGTTCCACTCATGGAGGCATGATCACTATCTCATCATGAACATTTTGACTATACTCTCATCAAAAACCATCACCATGGGTCCTAGAGCTCAAAATCAATCAAATCGACACGCGTAAATGAATAGGAAAATGGGCCCATTTTTACATATATAGCATCTTGACTCGTTTTGAATGCCCTTTTCATAGGTTTGGAGTGCTGGAGGTAAGTACTTATCCCCATGTAAATGGTAAGTCATCATTTCATATTATTTTAGTATCTATTTTTGATCTATTTTATCTATCTGCACTTGAGTCCTCTTATCATTTTGCAGGTAGCGAGAATTTTGGATGGTGTCATTTCAACACACGAATGTGTCAGGTATAATTTCGAACATTCCCATTTTGGGACTACCATACTGGACCCACCATTTTACACCTCTTCATGGCTAAAACACTTCTCCAGGGGGAATATGTACGTACCCAAAATTGTAGGATATTGCACCATCTGTAACAATCTTACATGTGCCCCAATGATGATACAGGTCTCTCGCAAGGTGTTTGGGATCCGAAAATCTCCAAGTATACATCAACATCCCACATGCCCCGTTTAACCTCCATGTGCTTTGTTTTTCTCTTTCCCCTCTCGTTCCTTTTCTTTTTGCTCTTCGATGAGAAAAACCGCCACCCTAAATGGGTTGCGGTCTCATGACCGCCACCCAGGCAGGGTGGCGGTCCTATAACCGCCACCCTGCTTAGGGCGGCGGTCCTTCACACATTTTCCAGAATGTTCTTTTAATCACGACTCGTGTAAATTTTCAACTTTTACCAACCTTTTCATCCATTTTTGCTTGTATTTATGATTCTAGTTCCCTATAATAGTGTTTCTCCATTGTTTATTGTAAAAGAGTTCAAATTGGATTTCACCTTTGGGTAAATGGGAATTCTATAAATAGCTAGTTGGTTTTCAAGAAAATGGCCTCTCAAAACTTGCCCTCATTCTCTCATTTCAAATTTTAGTCTTTCAGTTCTTGCTTAGGAATTGTATTAGTTTTATTTGTTGCATGCATAGTTAGTGTTGTTTTGCTGTTTAGAAGCCACATGATCTTCTTGTGCTAGTGTTGTTACTATTTCATGTAATCAATTGAAGTAGGATAGTTTCATTTTCAATCTGAAGCCATTAGAGTTACAGGTTTTTTTCGTTAAGAAGGATAGTTTCAGGTTCTGGATGTTTTGTGTTGTATGACTCGCAGTAAATCCCGCTAGGAATTACATAAGCCAAGCTATGTTCTCTTGTGCTATCCCTCTCCTACTTGCATTATATTTAGTCTACATCCAAGGCTGCCATTGTTCCAATACCTACTCCTGTTGATGCTAGAATTACATGCTTTTCTAGATTCACGTGAGCACGAAGGAACGAGGAGACCACACTGAGGGGACAAGGCCACACACAACCGGATTCACCACTGTTCTACAAAATCTAGGTTCAACCTATCAAATTTATAGTTAAAACATATCAAATAGAGTAGTAAATCATTTAATTTTAGTTAATCTCACTTTTTATATTGCCGGGAAGTCATGGGGATTGATAGTTTCTGAGAAACTATGATTCATTCCTCACTTCTGAGGTAAGATCGGGGTCTTTCAAATAAATTAGATCAGTTATTTGATTATTTAGAATAGATTCACAATCGCATATGTAGGTAGCTAGATATACCAAATACTTTGTTTGTTTTATATATTTTTATTAGCTTAGTTGTCACTTTCTAGATATTAAATAATTGCTCTTTCAATTCTATTAAATAGTTGTTATCTTAATTCTATTAAAATACTCTATCAAAAATACAAAAAAATAGAGAATTTATATACGCTGTGGATATACTTTACATAATTAGTTTACTTTTCTTTGGTTAGATTTATATTGTTTCTCTTGTATGACAATCACGGGACCTAGGGAGCCTAAAGAATACGTATTCAAGCCAACCATGCCTCAACCCAATCTTGTTGCAGCAATAACTGACATAGACCAAAATCTCAGAATCTAGGTCTTCTAAACAACAACAAACCTACAAGAAATTAGCTCACAGTTGAGAGGATTAAACATAGAAGACAACAAAGCGCATACGTTTTGGTCAAACTAGCCAAACTACAGATTACCCTAAATAAATATCTCGCATGACCAGAAGGGCTTAAAAAGAGAAAACATTTGGTTGTGATCCTTTGGTCCCACAACTAGATGCATGAGACATTCTCATTGACATAGACACTAGCTTAAGAATTCAAGTCGCCAGAATGCCTGTAAGGTACTCTGAGAAGATTGCAACACTTTTAGCTCTAAACATAGAGGCCGAAAAGGCATACGACTACTGGATATTAGGGATTAGGGATTGATTCTACATATGACCATAGGAGGCCCACAATGACCATGAACTTACGGTTGTGATCCATAGATCCCGCAACCCAATGAGCCCACAGGTCAATCAGACGTTGATACTAGTTTACACGCATTAGTATTTAGGTCCTCTCCACTTCCACCAACCATTATCACACAATTATCCTCACTAGACATAACAACTAATCTAGCTAAGGATTTCTGGACTAGACCAAAGAATCACCCATAGAATCCACTATATATCCATCATCCATTTTCATGACCTGTCAGGAGACATATACGAAGCACCCACAGGCTATCTTCCACGTATTCCACAACCTATAGATCGGATCACGCCAGAGCTTGATATTGATTGGAGCCTTCGAGCAGTCATCCTCACCGAACAATCTATCATGCCAGTTCAGGTTAGAAGGGCCTTCTTTGCCTTAGACTCATAGATTCCATTAGTGCACGTCGAAGACATAAGATTTCCTAACTAGTTTGTCTGCACCCCACGTATATTCCATCCCACCGGTTGTCTCGGCACGACCTCGGGAGGTCGAGTGCGAGGAAGAGTTACTTGTAGATTCCCATGCTCGCTTGTCACTTTTTATCATATAGTAGGTAGATCCTACCTATCAGAAGGAGGTTTATCAGAAAACCATGGAAGTTCTAAGGAATCTTCAAGGTGAGATATAGTACTTAAAGGAGTAGAAGAAAGCATCAAAGATGGTCCAAACTGATATATATGACTTGAGAGAAGTGTGTAAAATGTTGCACAAGGAGAACATCATTCCACTATTAGGGAGTTGGTTAAAAGGAAACACTTTGTGCACAAGTACCGAGATTGTATGGAAGATTCTCGCATGCAAATCTCCTCCTCATAGCCTAGATTATGACAAGGAAATCACTCTGAATGTTGTTATGGATGGGTGGCTATTGAGTAATATACTAATTGATACATGTGTGGAAGTCAATGTTCTTACCTTGGATATATGGGTACAAATGGGAATACCCCATTGCAACCATCCTCTAATGTATTATTAATGGCTAATCGTACTAAGGCCACTCCCATAGGGGTTTTGAAAGATGCATCCATTACCATACAAGGAGCCAAGTTCACTGGAGACTTTGAAGTTTTAGTGCTAGCAGAGTCAGATAACTTCCCAACTCTATTAGGGCATCCTTGGTGTTATGCAAATAATGCTAATCTTCGCTAAACAAGGGATATATCAGTTTTGAAAACAAAGAGGAAAGAGTTATTATCCCTTTAACAAATGGAAATTTTGTGCCCTATGTTGAACCCTTAAGTGAAGAATACTGAATAGGATTTATGTACGCGCCATTTGAGATCCAGAGATAATTGAACCAACCAAAGAAGGACTAATTCAATGGGAGGATGCATAGTCTATTAGCGATACTACAAGTGTTGCTTGTGATAATTGGGCTCACACCCTTATTAATTGGTAGGACGTGAAGTAAATAGCATATTTCCTCAAAAGCACAAAACGCATTATGTCAAGAGGATAGGAAACAAATCGGTACCTTATTACATAGAGAAGGGGATCCCATGGTATGCTGCGTGCCATGGAAGAACAAAGGATATACCAGCTAGAAAGAAGAACTATGCTATCCTATACACTATGTGGGATAGCGACATGACTGTGGGTGACCCATAGGAATAATCTTGTCAAATGGAATGAAATTGGTATTTCTCTTACTACTAGATTCTTCATGAGTAATGTACCTACTCAAATAATTACTTATCATGGTAATCAAATTGTTTAGCACCAAGTTTAGAAGTGTGAGGGACTCTAGATAGAAGGAAGGAAGCTTTACCACCTTCGTTATGGGTGCACTGGGTTTTATTCCAATTTACAACATTGTGTGCATGCTTGGTATGTCTATGTAGAACTCCATAGAGAAACTGGAAATTGGTAGAACTTAATTGCAAGAATGGCCCAGACATTTGACTTCTTCTCTATAAATCCTTCGGTGGAAGAAGCATTAAAAATTATCTGTCACTTAACTATGGGGGATAGTGCTAAGGTTGAAGAAATCCTTCATGAGTAATTAGATAAACAAGACTCGGGAGCGCATCTCGATAAAGAACTAGAGGCCAATGCAACATTAGTTCAATGTGCTTGCCTTGAGAAAGAGAAAGGCAAAATGTTCTACTTATTGGGTGACGAAGAAGTAGATAATATGGATGTAAATCATTCAACAAGAAGGCATGAGGTATTGGATAATGTGGATAAGACTATGCGTGCCTATCATAAACCAATGAAGATAAAGTGAGTAAATATTAGAATAGATACCGAGACTAAGGAAGCCATTATTGGAGACTATTGGTCGAATTTGAAATGGAAAAAATCATAGAGTTACTAAGGGATTATCGGACCTATTTCTTAGGGGGTACCATGAACTTAAAGGCGTGCACAAATCATTAAGGAGATGAAGATAAATATTAAAGAGGGTGTGTGCCTAGTTAGAAAGATACCTTACGAATGAACTCCAATTTGTGCAAAAAGGTCAAATAAGAGATTGATAACATGTTGAAATTTGAAATTATCAAGCCCTTGATGATTTAGAATGGGTTAGTCCAATAATGATAAATATCAAGAAGGATGGATGGATTAGAATATGCATGGACTACAGGATCCGAATGCTTCATGTGTAATCGATCCATTCCCTACACCATTCACCGAGGAAATACTATAAGGAGTTATGGGGCGTGAAATATATTTGTTTACGAGATGGGTTCTCTAGGTATCGTCAAAGTTAGGATTACCCAAGAGGATCAAGAAAAGACCACATTTACTACCGAATGGGGTATATTTTCCTATACTTTGTAATGCCCTTTGGTCCGAAAAATGTGCTGCTTGTATTTTCACACATAGTTATCCAAGCATTCAAGGAATCCATTCACAACTTCTTACAGTATATTTAGACGATTGGATGGTGTATGGATTAGTCAAGGATCACCGTGAAAATTTGCATTTAATTTTTGAACGATGTAGAAAGTTGAGTATCTCTTTGAACATTAAGAAGTGCATATTTGCTACACCATTTGGGATACTTTTAGGTCACATAATTTGTAAGGAGGGTTTGTTGGTTGATCCAAAGAAAGGTTGCATGATCATTATAGGCCTAAGGAGAAAAACCATTCAAAGTGAGGTGCATGGATTTTTGGGTCATACAGATATTACGAAAGTTTATCAAAGGCTATGCCAAAATTTCCACGCCATTAGAAGAGTTAATTGAAAGGGAAAGACACGTTCTACTTGGGGAGAACAACAACAACGCATATTAGAGACATTAAAGGAGAAACTTACTACATGCCTATTCTACATTTTCCTTCATTGGACAAGCCATTTCATGTACATGTTGATGCCTATGGCATGGCCATTGGCATAGTGTTGGCTCAACTCGGGAAGGTATTATAGATTATCCTATCTCGCTTTGCTAGTAGAAATTTGACTTTTGCATAACATTATTACAAAAATATAGAGTGCGAAGCTTTGTCAATGATCTATGTGTTGTATAAATTCCTCTAGTATCAACTAGCCACACCATTCATATTTTATAAAAATCACATGGCATTGAATTATTTGGTAAATAAACATGTTTTACAAGGGTGCATATGTCGATGGGTGCTTTTATTTCAAGAATTTGATTTCACAGTTGTGGTAAAACTAGGAAAAAGTAATTGGACTAGACCATTTATCAAGAATACAGTCAGGAGAAGAAGCATAGGAAATTGAGGATACCATGCTATATGCACACTTATATAGGTTACAATGTGTGCCATCATAACTAGAGGACATTGATGTCTTTCTACGAACATGGATGGCACTAGATGTAACGCACCATGTTTTCATTATTGTTGTCAAAGTAATGATAGGACAAATGGTTTTATCCTATGTTGTTGGCACCCTTGCGTATCAAAAATTAAATGGAAACTTGATGTGAACACGTAATCACAATATCATGAATAAGCTAAGGATGATCTCCTTAGATGAGAACCCTACTAATCCGGGTCTATCTTATTGATGAACTATTTTCACTAAGGTGACATTACGTCATTTGTAATGTTGTATGTCATAAAATCCTTACTGTAAATTTAAGCCTCGAAAGTGATTTGCAATATTTTTGCTTATCTCTATTAAGTTATTAACATTATAGTATTTATAGCTAAGTTATGTTGAGGCTTTGACAATTTTGATAGTTTGCTTAGCGGATTAATTTGAAATGCGATAAAGACTTTCTGTTGGTTTATAATAGGTCTTAAACTAACCATCTGATAGTCTGCCCATTTGATGAATAATGTCATCATGATCGTATTTCCAGAGATAAAGGGGCTATAGTCGTCAGTCAAGGACCTAATTATTAAGAATTAAGTGCATCAACTCCTACAAGTATACATGAGCAACTTTCTTGATCAACGCTAAAATTTTAACATATATAAATATATACATATGGATATATATATATATATATATATATATATATATATATATATATATATATATCCACATGTATATATTTTATATATGTTAAAATTTTAGCGTTGATCAAGAAAGTTGCTCATGTATACTTGTTTGATCAACGCTAAAATTTTAACATATATATAAATATATACATGTGGATATATATATATATATATATATATATATATATATACATATACATATTTATACAAATTTCAAAAGGAATTTGCAAAGATTAAAGTAGTTAAGTAACTACTATTGAAGATTTATTAGCTAATGTAAAAGCTGGGAAATCTAATCCTAGTGGTATAGTTCTAAACCTAACATATGATCCTATAATTGAGAAGATTGACTTGGGCATTAATTTAGCTATTCAAAAGGATGTATATGCATATGAAAATAGTAAGAAGCCTTAAGTTATGATAAGAAGGGACATCTGAATTTCTATTTTTATAAAAATTGTTGTTCATAAAAAGGATATAATGTTTCCCAAATTCAAATGGTTGATGAGGTGGTACCCACCACCTAATAGCTATACTCATAGTCCTTAATCATCTCCACCAACTGATTTTGAGATGAAGTATTTTAGTTATCTAAATCGCCTTACATGGCATGAAGTATGACTTTGCTAAATTTAAAGGAGAGCTAAGAATAGTTGGCGGCAAGCTCCATTAACTCTGCATTTAATGTCTTTTATTGCCCACCTTCCTCGGGAAGTGCATGGATGGATTGGAACAAAGGGGTAGTTTTTGGTATCGATTCATTTCATGGCTAGAAACTCGTAGAAGCTCCGTGATCTAAAAGTGGAACTATGTGTTTTCGTGAGTTTTCTTGAAGAAAACTTCATTGAATCTTTGGACAGCAAAACCCCCTGAGATCGCATATATATTGTGAAAGCATTGTGTTTTGAGGGATGAAGGAATTTGCTTCCAAGTTAGGGATATTCTAAATAATCATGAAATTTTTGCAAGGAAAAAAACACCAGCATAACATGCATGATACACTCTGAACTTTTCATAATTTCTTGCTCTATTTAGTAATTTCATAAAAGTAACATTGTCTTGTATGATTTTTTTGCTTATAATTTCTGAGATGTGGAATCGTTTAATATTTGATATGTAGAGTATGAATTTCTATAGATTCATGATGTATGTTGTTAGAAGTGATTAATTAAGTACAGACTCCAATAAGGTTTATTATCATTAAGGAAAGAATACACTCTTGAGATGTTTGGGGACTACTTCTACAATGATTACTAGGTTTGATCTGATATGCCAACATGGTTCAAATATTCTTGCAACTTTGAATCGATTTCTACCCATACTGTAGAAAAATTTGTTTAATTTTTTACCCATCTCTTTAAGGATATGAATATATATATATATATATATATATATATATATATATATATATATATAACAAGATATTGTGGTATTATCGAAATTATTGTGTGATATTTTGTTATAGATGTCTTTCCTTGACCTAGTGTTTGTGGGATTTATGCAACTGGGTTTGATTCTTTAAATAAATCTATGCCTGTGGAGACATGTTGGTCTTGTAGGAGGCATCGTTTGTACTTATAATTGACCTGGTTTTATTTAAAATAAGTATTTGTACTAGAAGAAAAAAATTGAATTTAATATTATCATCGGGTTGTAGATAATAAGGACAGTTGTGATGATTACAAGGTCTACCTCTTCGGCCCTTGAATAGGTAGTTTAGAATGGCATTATGGTCTACTCCAGAGCCACTATTATGGCTTGACTGAATCGCTGAGTTTCCTAACAGTTAACTGTTCTATCTTGTTTGCAATTTAAGATTGTATAAGTTCTAGGTACTTCATTCTATTATTTCATGTTGATCTCCTGGTTGCTTCTTAATAACTCTGGAACTATTCTGAATCCTTTAGATTTAAAGTTGTTTGTCTGAAAGGTTATATTGAGATTTGATTTCGTGATGGTTAAGTCCAACTTGTTAAAATCTCGTCACTTATGTTCCATCTTAGCCTCTATAATGGAGGATGGAAATTCTCCTGTAAAACCTTGTATGATACTTAGTGGGCTAATTTATTCACTATTATTACTAAGCTTGGTTCTTCTTGCAATTCTTGTTGAGTTTGAAATTGATGTCGAATTCAACTAAGAATCTCCTTCCTCTTGTAAGAGATGCAGTTCACTATTGTCCATTAGGAAACCATCCTAAAAAGTGAGTTGATCTTCTAGAAGTTTATGCATTAGATTTTACAGTTGAAAAGGTGTTAAACAATTCCTTTTATTGGGTACGCCTCATCTCAACGTATGAGCTGGTAATGATAGTTGAGTTTTATTTCTTGACCCTTACACTCTTATATGTGCTTGTTGGGTTTATGTTCTAAATGTTGAAAATTGATTCATTAAGTAGGGTTGGGGATTAAAGTTGTCCCAAAACAAGAAGTCTCTTGGCTTTAGGGTTGTAAAGTTTGGTGGTATTACCCCTCTGTAGTAATTAACATGGTACAAGTTCATTGATCACATTGTCATACTATGTGATCTATTAAGAAATTGGAGGCATCAATTTTGTATGGTAACCCATTCTGGGAAAAAACAGTAAGTTATATAATCCTACCCTTATAATAGATGATAACTGGATTCATCCTTTAACTAAGTCCATGAGATGTGACAGATCCTCTCCGGGTGTAATATTTTTTATTTGAATTATTTATCTCAAAGAAACCTAGAAGTAACTCTTTCTCTAACAGAAAAATGTACTCGATTTCATTTATTAAATACAGGGTTTCCTTGACATTTTGAAAGTTCCTTATTGACCTTTCCTGGTTGTGTCATGAATTTAGTTTAGTATGATCTAGCCTTGTTCAGTAGAATGGGTTAGGAGATCATTTTTATATTCATGTGAAGTCTTGACTTACCAAAAAAAGTGGGTTGCTAGAAGTTGAAATTTGTGTTGAGCAAACTCATGGGATATTAAAAGTTCAGATGAACTTTTTGGGTTAAGTAACAATTATATTATCTCGTCAACTCATGGTGCCTACTCTCTTCCAGACTTTTAAAGACCTTAGTATTTATTAGGTCTTGATATGTTGAAACATATCTGAAGAAGGGAATTGTGTACTCTTTTCTATTCTTGGAATGTTCCATAAGTTCTTAAGTTGAGGTAAGTATTATATGTAGCCTGTTACTCAAGTTATACCTGATTGCTATATGGCAGGATGCCATGAATTTTCTCTCCCTCTTATCCTCGAGGTTAAATTCTCTAATATCATATTCATTAGCCAAGTACTCTTGATGTTTTAGTATTATTACCTCGAACCCTTAATATTCCTTATGGGTGTATGAAATCCTTGTTAGATCTGTTGTGAATATTTGTTAGATTACTTGAATGTGTTCTTGATATTTATATGGTTACTTAATTGTTGAGTAAAATGATTTCAGGCATGCAAGTATGGGATTGCATGAGTGAAATCTTGATACTCTTATACGGTAGTCTTTGAATACTTATAATTCTCATGTATCTTATGAATTATATGACTGTTTCTGAGTGACTAAAGTAGTTGTATGGAAAATTAAGTCTGAAATTGATTTCTTCCATGGTTCATTATATTACTTGTTTCTATCATGTTATTGAGAGAATTGTTTATCTACTTAAGCTTTGCAATATTGGTTCATAAAAATAATATGAGTTATTTCTATGAAATAATTAAGTAGAGCATGTCATTATGGTAAGTTGGTGCTTATCATGCTCAGTTCTTATGAACTGACTTGTGCTAACAATTTTGTAGATAAATGCAGAGAAGGAAGGGTGAAGTATTTAGTTTTGTATATTATTTTGATCGAGGAAAGTTTGAAGATATGACTGACTTGAATGTTCTTAAATGAAATACATCTTCTTGGAAATGGGAAAGGCTTTGCTACTAAATATAACTATTTTATTCATTTAAAAGAAAGATTTTGGTCATGCTTAAAGGCATGAGTTGTATTTATCTCATAAATGTAATTAAGACAGATTTCCTGCTGATATATATATATATATATATATATATATATATATATATATATATATATATATATATATATATATATATATATATATATATTGTTTTATAAGTGGTTGATTGTCGATTGATGAGTTATGAGTCATAAATCTATCAAGTTAAGAAATCAGCATCTACAATACTATTGTATTAATCATTAGTATCAAGCATGTAGTAAGTACTATACACATCTTATGTGTGAGATTCTAAGGATCATATAAGGGACTATTGGAGGAACATTGCCTAAAAATATCTTGTTCTAAGTAATTATATGTTAAGCATACTTGGAAATAGTTGAGGTTGTTAATGGATAACTGCCTCATTATAAAGTGCAATATATCAACCTACTTGTAAAGTTGTGTTAAGTTATCCAAAGGTTTTGTATAGAATGTACACAACCAACAAAAGATATCTAGAAGTAATATTGTCTAATCTTAATGGCCGCTGCTAAGAAAGTAGCTGGATTATCATGAAACCATGGAAAGGTTATGATAATCAGGTACTTTTGTGCTATGGTTGTTTTATAAATATAGGTTATACTAACTCCTATCAAAGATATAATAATTTAATATTTATTTCTAAGTGAAATCAACTCTAAGTCCTATACAAGGATGATACACATAAGCAACAAGAGAAAAGGGGATTATGGTAATTTAACATGAAAATATATTGAGTATGGTTTCACTATTTGGGAATTGCATAATTGTGTTATGAAATATTTTTCTCAAGGAGATGAAATGTTTTCAATTAGGGGATGTCCCATGATGCATCATTATGAACACCTAAGCATGTCGGATACAATGGAAGTAATATGGTACATGCTTACTAAGTTAAAAGAACATAGCATTTGAATCTCATCCCTAGTCAATATTGTAATTATCTCTAAAGAGAATTAGAGAGTGATATTTTAAAAGGATATGATAGGGAAATATAAATGGTCAAGTGGTTCATCAAATCTACCATATCGATACCCCAGATATATCTTACTTGTTGGAGATAGTAAAATAAATGAACGCTCTTATCGAAATAGCAAATAAGAAAAGTGATATGCTTAAACCGAATGGACAAATTGGCATTGATATCCTATGGCACTTAATTCAAGGAATGAATCATACCTAAATAATTATCTTCATATAAGTACATATCCCTAGAGTATGAAATAAGGAACAAGAGCCTAGATGTTAAAGTTGGGACAATTTTTGAAACTCGTAATAATGATCATAGACATTGATAGTATTGTTTCTATTAATGGTTAACATGCGTATTTAGATATTGAAAGGTAATTAAAATATTATAGAGATTGGGGTTCCCGAGATCAACTCAATCCAGGACCTTAGGTACGACCCATTTGTGGAGAAGGTGTTATAATTCCTAGGTTGTTCTTTAATGATTACCTTGAAAACATTAAAACCATGCACCAATATAGGATTCTAGGCGGAAAACTCACTACATATAGTACACATTCGTATCCCTTGATAGAGTTGTCTCTAGTTGTTTAGCATCTGTAATGAGTTGTCTCATCAAGAGACTGGATTGTAGTATGGTGTTGTCCTAAGTACAAACCTTGATAGAGTTACAAGACAGATTGGACCTCCTGGGTACGCACCCTTATATCAACCTATGATGGCTATGGGAAGATAGGTGGGTGAGTAACAAGGTGAATTTTTATGAGAACACTTTATTTCCCGTAGGCATTACAGGATGACATATAGGTACATCTTCGTATAGGTTAAACTAGTTTGTACCTCATTCAAGCCTTGTATCTAATTACAAAGATTAACATTTGTGAATCCATATAACTGAACAAGTGAATAAGGTGAGATGACAAGATTCCAATGGTGAGTTTTCCATCATAGAATCGAGCATGGCATACATGACTCAGAAACTTTGCGCAAAGTGGTGTAAGCTACTGATTACACTGTCAAGATTTCACCATTATCTAAGTTGTGAGATGCCTATGGATTTCATAGGTGGAACCTAGGTACACACTTAGGGGTTTTCACTTATATATCATATCTTGTTAAAGGAGAACCAAAGGGATACATTTTATGTATGGATCGTATAGAGCATTGAGGGAGAACGAGTAGGTTCAGTATTCTCTCATACAAATGTACATGGTTCATGATAGTTATCGGAAATGGATTGCTTTAAGGTTTATGTAGATTTAAATATATGGGTATTTAAATCAATTGCATAAAGTTATATAAAAATTCGGAGATGAAGTGACAAAATTGGATGTTACATTTTGGTATCAGAGTCAAGGTTGCAACTCTTGGATTTATTGGGTCCTTACGCTAATTAAAAATTTTATTTTATTTTTTAGAATAAAAATGGAAATGGGAAGGATGCACCTAGAAGAAAGAACCGGTCTGATTTTGTTGTGGTTTCAACGGTGCTAAAGTTAGATAAAATTCTGGCAATCCTTCAATATACCCGAACCGGATAGATGCCTTAGAGCAGCTGGTGATGGGTGAAAGTGATAAGTTGGACAAAGGACAACTTAGGTTTGTTGCTAATAAACAACAGAAGAGTTATTTAAATAATGAACTGATCATTGATGGCAAGTTTTGGACTTACCAATCCAAAGATGAACTAAACCCAAAATTGGGGGAAGCATTGGATAAACATGGATCTTCTTCTGATAAGATGATATTTGGAAAAGCTAGTGGGCTAAAACCAAATCTGCTAGACACTCCCACTCATAAAAATGAAAAGGGACATAAAAATGATAATTCTTCTTCATCTTGGAATGCTAAGAAAATTTGGTGGAAAAGCATAGCAAGAAAATGTGTTCTACCAAAAATAAATTTTCCCAAAAACTTGCAGTGATAACCTATAGGAAAAAGCATAATACTGATTGCAAATGGCAAAGTTAAAAGCGGTCAATCAGGACCTGCTGGTGGATGTTTCACGTGTGGCAATGGGCATTATGCCAACCAATGTCCTTTAAAGAATATGGAAAAGTCTCAAATGATGAAGCATTCGCAAGGGTAGTTAGCAAAGGAAAGGAACATGTATCCCTAGTAGGAGACAGAGAAAATTGTGGAGAGATCCATGAGATTGGTATTCTTCAATATAAAAAGAAAGAAAATATGGATTTGTTGTACTCAATGAAAAAACTGGTCAACAATTGTGAATCCTAACTCTTTCTGGTAATATGGAATAAAAATGCTCAATTTTTAGCTTATGTCTAGTTAGGTAGCATTGATCTAAGTGATTATTCTATATTCTGTCAAATATTTGATTTACATAATTAATATTTCAATTCCAAGGAACTGAAAATATTATAATCTGTCTGTTGACTTTTAACAGTGGTTGTAATATATATATTTATTTTGGTATATGTTACTTTTGGGTTATGTTACTCAAGTACCCAAAGTTTTGGGGTATCATCACGTTGAAAGGAGGATCTTAGGTTTGAACCTGGGAGCTCGGCAAGCTATCACTTAAAAATACTCAAAGGGTTTGGTGATGGCTCGTTCTAGGTTGACTCATCTAAAAGCATAGATCGTATGAGGTTATATTTAGCTTCTGGTAATATCTTGTATCTCACAAGACAAGATTTCTTTTATATTACCTATCATGACATGATTCCCTTCTGTTCACCTATCGTGACATGTTGTGGCTATGTGTAAATTCTAGTTTATGAATTACTTGTGAAACTTTCATGGGTTTTGTGGTCGATTCTAGTATTTTTAGTTGAACCTAGATAAGAGAATTCATACTTCACTAATATGAACCCTGCTATAGAAATGTGCAGGTTCAGGATCAAGGGATGTATTGTTAAATCCCTCTCTTGTGAAAGTTCCTATGTAACTTTGCATGGCGTCTTTGAGCCGTTAGAGTTTCAGGCTTAACTCGTATGCTTTATATTATGTTGAAAAAAAATACGACGACTTGTAATTCGTTAAATAACATGAGTAATTCATTTGCATACTTCTAAATATTAAAGAAAAAGGTTTTTCAAACAATACACTACTTATTTGAAACCCTCATGCAAAACAAGTGGAATTTGTGCATGACCTTGGTAATATTAGGATCGTACCGATTCTGTGAATCCATCGAGGATGTTTAACAACAGAATAAAAATGTTGTGAATGTCAAAGTCTACATCTAATAAGGTAACTTTGTTACTTAACACTTTGAGAGGTTTTTGACAAACTAGTTTTCTCAAACATCTATAAACTTGAAGACCTCTTGTTTGAGGACAAGAAAATGTGTTGTCAGTACTCATTCATGAGTTAATATTTGTTAAAAAATTAAATAAACAAATTTGGCAGATCCATAAGCTTGGATAACCACATTAACAACATTCTTGATTGGACCAGGTATAAGAGATAAAAGTATAAGATATGTTGAGGAAGTTGATAACTGAATTAGGAAATGTTCAAGTTCAATTGAACGAATGAATTTTGGTACCTTATATTTTTGGACCCAATGTTGTAGAATTTTGTAACCTCAAATCAAAAAGTCTTTAACAGAGTTGAGGAAAGAGATCTATCTAAATTAACTACCACAGATCCATATGTTGTAATCCCAATAGAAAGGAATAGTTCTTCCTTAAAAGGTACCAGGTAAGCTTGTTTTAACTTTAGTGAAGTAATCATGAAATAATTTGTACTGTGTGACTATTTACAGTCTGATAAGACTGATGCAACAACTGAATTTAAAGTTTTGAACCTGAAAACCATAAACGTCAAGGGAATAGTAACTATTCTGCAAGAATTATTCTTATATCCTGTGTGGAATAGTTTGATTTTATTTAGCAAGGACCACATCATTGGGACAATGATGCTTTTAAGAGGGGAGGTATATAATGCCCCGTGCTTTCATTATTGTTGTCAAAGTAATGATAGGACAAATGGTTTTATCCTATGTTGTTGACACCCTTGCATATCAAAAATTAAATGGAAACTTGATGTGAACACGTAATCACAATATCATGAATAAGCTAAGGATGATTTCCTTAGATGAGAACCCTGCTAATTCGGGGTCTATCTTATTGATGAACTATTTTCACTAAGGTGACATTATGTCATTTGTAATGTTGTATGTCATAAAATCCTTGGTGTAAATTTAAGCCTCGAAAGTGATTTGCGATGTTGTTTCTTATCTCTATTAAGTTATGAAAATTATGGTTTTTATAAATAATTTATGTTGAGGCTTTGACAATTTTGATAGTTCACTTAATGACTTAATTTGAAATGCGATCAAGACTTCCTGTTGGTTTATAATAGGTCTTAAACCAACCATCTGATAGTCTACCCATTTGATGACTAATGCCATCATGATCGTATTTCCAGGGATAAAGGGGCTATAGTCGTCAGTCAAGGACTTAATTATTAAGAATTAAGGGCATCAACTCCTACGAGTATACATGAGAAAATTTCTTGACCAACGCTAACATTATAACATGTGTGTGTGTGTGTGTGTGGATACACACACACACACACACACACACATATATATATATATATAGATTTCAAAAAGGGAATTTGCAAAGATTAAAGTAGTTAAGTAACTACTATTGAAGATTTATTAGCTAATGTAAAAACAGGACAATCTAATCCTAGTGGTATAGTTCTAAACTTAACATATGAGCCTATAGTTGAGAAGATTGACTTGGGCATTACTTTAGCTATTTGAAAGGATGTATATGCATATGAAAATAGTATGAAGCCTTAAGTTATGCTAAGAAAGGACATCTAAATTTCTATTTGTATAAAATATTGTTGGTCATTAAAAAGGATATAATGTTTCCCAAATTCAAATGGTTGATGAGGTGGCACCCACCGCCTAATAGTTGTACTCACAGTCCTTAATTATCTCCACCAACTGATTTTGAGATGAATTATTTTAGTTATCTAAATCACCTTGCATGGCATGAAGTATGACTTTGCTAAATTTAAAGGAGAGCTAAGAATAGTTGGCAGCAAGCTCCATTAACTCTACATTTAATGTATTTTAGTGTCCACCTTCCTCAAGAAGTGCATGGACGGATTGGAACAAAGGGGTAGTTTTTGGTATCGATTCATTTCATGGCTAGAAACTCGCAGAAGCTCTGCATGCAAAAGTGGAACTATGTGTTTTCGTGAGTTTTCTTGAAGAAAACTTCAGTTGAATCTTTGGACAACAAAGTCCCCCAAATTGCATATATATTGTGAAAGCATTGTGTTTCGGGGATGAAGGAATTCACTTCCAAGTTAGGGATCTTCTGAAGAATCGTGAAAGTTTTGCAAGGAAAGAAAACACCGCGTAACAGGCATGATACACTCTGAACTTTTCATAATTTCTTGCTCTATTTAGTAATTTCACAAAAGTAACCTTGTCTTATATGAGATTTTGTGTTTATAATTTCTGAGATGTGGAATCATTTAATATTTTCTCTGTAGAGTATGAATTGCTATGGCTTCATGATGTATGTTGTTAGAAGTGATTAATTAAGTACAGACTCCAATAAGGTTTATTATTGTTAAGGAAAGAATACACTCTTGAGATGTTTGAGGACTGCTGCTAAAATGATTACTGGGTTTGATTTGATACGCCAGCATGGTTGAAATCTTCTTGTAGCTGTGAATCGATTTCTACCCATACTGTAGAAAAATTTGTTTAATTTTTTACCCATCTCTTCAAGGATATGAATATATATATAGCAAGATATTGTGGTATTTTGGAAATTGTTTTGTGTGAGTTTTTATTATAGATGTCTTTCCTAGACCTAGCAATTGTGGGATTTACACAACTGGGTTTGATTCTTTAAATAAATATATGCCTGTGGAGACGTGTTGGTCTTGTAGGAGGTATCGTTAGTACTTATAATCGACCTGGTTTTATTTAAAATAAGTATTTGTACTGAATAAAAAAACTAAATTTAATATTATTATCAAGTTGTAGATAATAAGGACAGTTGTGATGATTACAAGGTCTGCCTCTTCGGCCCTTGAATAGGCAGTTTAGAATGGTATTATGGTCTACTCCAGAGCCACTATTATGGCTCAACTGAATCGTTGAGTTTCCTAACAGTTAACTGTTCTATCTTGTTTACAATTTAAGATTGTATAAGTTCCAGATACTTCATTCTATTATTTCATGTTGATCTCCTTGTTGCTTCTTAATAACTCTGGAACTATTCTGAATCCTTTGGGTTTAAAGCTAGTTGTGGAAAGGTTATATTGAGATTTGATTACTATGATGGTTAAGTCCAACTTGTTAAAATCTCATCACTTATGTTCCATCTTAGCCTCTATAACGGAGGATGGACATTCTCTTGTAAAACCTTGTATGATACTTAGTGGGCTAATTTATTCACTATTATTACTAAGCTTGGTTCTTCTTGTAATTCTTGTTTATTTTGAAAGTGATTTCGACTTCAAATAAGAATCCCCTTCCTCTTGTAAGAGATGTAGTTCACTGTTGTCCATTAGGAAACCATCCTAAAAAGTGATATGATCTTCTAAAAGTTTATGCATTAGATTTTATGGTTGAAAAGGTGTTAAACAACTCTTTTTATTAGGTACGCCTCATCTCAACATATGAGATGGTTGAGTTTCATAACAGCTTAACGGTTCTATCTTGTTTGTAATTTAATATTGTATAATTTCTAGGTACTTCATTCTATTATTTCATGTTGATCTCCTGGTAACTTCTTAATAACTCTAGAACTATTCCGACTCCTTCAGGTTTAAAGCCGGTTGTGGAAAGGTTATATTGAGATTTGATTACTGTGATGGTTAAGTCCAACTTGTTAAAATCTCGTCACTTATGTTCCATCTTAGCCTCTATAATAGAGGATGGACATTCTCCTGTAAAACCTTGTATGATACTTAGTGGGCTAATTTATTCACTATTATTACTAAGCTTGGTTCTTCTTGCAATTCTTTTTGAGTTTGAAAGTGATGTCGACTTCGACTAAGAATCTCCTTCCTCTTGTAAGAGATGCAGTTCATTGTTGTCCATTAGGAAACCATCCTAAAAAGTGAGCTGATCTTCTAGAAGTTTATGCATTAGATTTTACAGTTGAAAAGGTGTTAAACAACTCCTTTTATTGGGTACACAACATCTCAACGTATGAGTTGGTAATGATAGTTGAGTTTTATTTCTCGACCCTTACGCTCTTATATGTGATTGTTGGGTTTATGTTCTAAATGTTGGAAATTGAGTCATTAAGTAGGGCTGGAAGTTGTCCGTAAACAAGAAGTCTCTTGGCTTTAGGGTTGTAAAGTTGGGTGGTATTTCCCCTCTGTAGTAATTAACATGGTACAATTTTGTTGATCACATTGTCATACTATGTGTTCTATTAAGAAACTGGAGGCATTGATTTTGTATAGTAACCCATTCTAGGACAAAATGGTAAGTTATATACTCCTACCCTTATAATAGATAATAACTGGATTCTTCCTTTAACTGAGTCCGTGAGATGTGACAGATCCTCTCCTGTGTAATATTTTTATTTGAATTATTTATCTCAGCAAACCTAGAAGTGACTCTTTCTCTAACAACAAATTGTACTCGGTTTAATTTATTAAATATGGGGTTTCCTTGACATTTTGAAATTTCCTTATTGACCTTTCCTAGTTGTGTCATGAATTTAGTTCAGTAAGATCTAACCATGTTTAGTACAATGGGTTAGGAGATCATTTTTATATTCAAGTGAAGTCTTTCCGTACAGAAAAAGTGGGTTGCTTTAGAAGTTACAATTTGTGTTGAGCAAACTCATGTGATATTAAAAGTTCAGATGAAATTTTTGGGTTAAGTAACAATTATATTATCTCGTCAACTCATGGTGCCTACTCTCTTCCAAACTCAAGTAAAGACCTTAGTATTTATTAGGTCTTGATATGTTGAAACATATCTCAAGAAGGGAATTGTATACTCTTTTCTATTCTTGGAATGTTCCATAAGTGTTAAAGTTGAGCTAAGTATTATATTTAGCATGTTACTCAAGTTATACCTGATTGTACGATAAATTGTGATAAATTGTGTTATGAAATATTTTTCTCAATTATTCTTAGCTCATTTCATCAAGTATTATATTGAGTATGGTTTCACTATTCGAGAATTGCATAATTGTAATAAATTGTGCTATGAAATATTTTTCTCAAGGAGATGAAATGTTTTCAATTAGGGGGTTGTCCCATGATGCATAATTATGAGCACCTAAGAATGTCGATACAATGGAAGTAATATGGTACATGATTACTAATTTAAAAGAACATAGCATTTGAATCTCATCCCTAGTCAATACTGTAATTATCTCTAAAGAGAATTAGAGAGTGATATTTTAAAAGGATATGATAGGGAAAGATAAATGGGAAAGTGGTTCATCAAATCTACCATATCGGATACCCTAGATATATCTTACTTGTTGGAGATAGTAAAATAAATGAACGCTCTTTACTGAGATGTAATTAAGAAAAGTGATGTGCTTAAACTGAATGGACAATTGGCATTGATAGCCTATGGCACTTAATTCAAGGAATGAATCATACCTAAATACTTAGCTTCATATAAGTACATATCCCTAGAGTATGAAATAAGGAACATGATCCTAGATGTTAAATCCGGGACAATTTTTGAAACTATAATAATGATCATAGACATTGATAGTATTTTTCTATCAATGGTTAACATGGGTATGAGATATTGAAAGGTAATTAAAATTTAATAGAGATTAAGGGTCCTAGGAACAAATCAATCCAGCACTCTAGGTATGACTCATTTGTGGAGAAGGTGTTGTAAACCCTAGGTTGTTCTATAATGATTACCTTGAAAACATTAAACACCATGCACTAATATAGGATTCTAGGTGGGTAAACTCACTTTGCATATACTACAAAGTCATATCCCTATGGTGACGATTGTCACCATTAGGATACTGTCATTTAGCATCTCAGTAATGAGTTGTCTCATCAAGAGACTAGATTGTAGTATGTTGTTGTCCTAAGTACAAACCTTGATAGAGTTACAAGACATATTGGACCTATTTGGTACGCACCCTTATATCAACCTATGATGCCTACGGGAAGATAGGTGGGTAAGTAACAAGGTGAATTGTTACGAGAACACTTTCTTTCTCATAGGAATCATAGGATGGAATAGAGGTACATATTCGTATAGGTTAAACTGGTTTTTACCTCATTCAAGGCTTGTAGCTATTTACAACATTAACATTTGTGAATCCATATAACTGACCAAGTGAATAAGGTGAGATGACAAGATTCCAATGGCAAGTGTGCCATCATAGAATCGAGCATGGCATACATGACTCAGAAACTTTATGCAAAGTGGTGTAAGCTGCTAATTATACTGTCAAGATTTGACCATTATCTAAGATGTGAGATGCATGTGGATTTCATAGGTGGAACCTAGGTACACACTTAGGGGTTTTCACTTATATATCATATCCTGTTAAAGGGGAACCAAAGGGATACATTTTATGTATGGCTCGTATAGAGCATTGAGGGAGAACGAGTAGGTTCAACATTATCTCATATGTGACTACACATTGTTCATGACATTATCGAAATGGATTGCTTTAAGGTTTATGTAGATTTAAATATATGGGTATTTAAATCAGCTACATAAAGTTATAAAAAAACAAAAATTCTAGAGACGAAGTGACAAAAAGTGGATGTTACACTAGAAGGAATGAAATCCTTAGAGAAGAAATGGCTTGCTATACGAGCCAAACCTTATATGTCAATCAGTGGTGACTTATACAAATTGGGCTGAGATGAAGTATTGCGTCGTTGTGTATTAGAACATGAGCGCATGAGTATTATGGAAGAAGCTCATGGTGCAATTACAGGTGGCCACTATGTCGGTGATGTCATAGTGCGCAAGATTCTACTCTCTCGATTATGATGGGAGACCCTCTATAAATATTGTAAGGAATTTTGTAAGGCATGCGATAATTTTCAACATCTTCAAAAACAAGTCAATGAGATGAAATACCTCGAGAACTATTACTATCATAGAACCTTTTGAGAAATGGGCTATAGATTTTGTGGCTCTATTTCACCAATTGCATGTAGAAGCTGGATCATGCTACATTATAACTTACACAGACTATATCGATAAGATGGGCTTAAGCAACACCTACAAAGGACTGTCTTTGCAGCTACAGCAGCTCGGTTCCTATGGGAAAATATTATTATAAGGTATGGATGTCCTTTAATTTTTAACAAAGATAGGGGCATGAATTTTCTTGATGAGACAATCAAAATTTTATTGGATGAGTTCACGATTTCACACCATAAGACTACACCCTATCATCCTCAAGAAAATGGAACTACCGAGGCTTTCAACAAAATTTTGGGCCAAACATTGTGAAAATCTGTGATGTCGGAAGAACGGTTGGGATGGTAAAGTATCTCGCAATACTTTGGGAAGATTGAACAACATACAAAAGGTTGAAAAAATCCACACCATTTCGAGTTAGTGTTTGGCGCATAAGCCATTATTCTGTGGAATTTATGTTACCTTTATTGTATATTGTGTGCCTTTGGAGGTCTATCCAATGAGAAAGGTTTAGAAGAATGGATTGAATAGATAATTTAGCTTTGGATGAGTGATGATCCATAGCATGTTGGAGTCGAGAAGAAAGAAAAAGCTAGGCGTAAAAGCATGGCGTGACCAAAACATAAGGGATAAGAAGTTTGAGATTGGACAAATGGTGCTTCTCTATGACTCTAAGTTCGTGTGCCATCCACAAAAACTTAAGGTACATTGGTTATGTATGTTATCACTTACATCCTTAAAACAGTGCTTTCAGCTTAGAATCCCATGATGGAACACGGCTACCCAGCTTACTTCAACAGAGTAGGTTGAAGCCCTACTATAAATAAGCCTTCTTGGTGTTTGTTATAAGGCGTATATTTCCATTTAGATTAGGTTTTCAATTTTGTATTCCCTTAATGTGTTTCCTTCTTTATTGTTATGCTTTGTCAATTTAGTCTCGTGTGTTGTGCAATAAGCGTGCTTGTGTGCATGAATCTAATTACTATATGAATCATGTTTATGTGTAGAGGACTGCACATACTTTTAGTGTGGGGTGGATTATTGGAATCTAGGTACAAGATTCTAGGAATTGAAAGGTGAAAGGAATAAGCTGCTATGGGTGCTTTTCAAGCCAACGGATTATTTCTAAAAAGTGACCAAAGATGGAGATGAATGAAGGGACAATATAAAGCGAGGTAAGCGGGGTCCATAACAACTACCAAAGTGGAAGGTGTAGTGAAGTAGTACTCGGGTGCAAGGAAGCATGCTAAAGATAAGTTTGTGACCTAAGGGTAGGAAGGAACGTTATAAGGTTATAGCTGGGGCACGAAAATGTACCGATCGGAAAGAATGGAATTGGTCAATAAATGAGAGGATATTTGGTAGGTGAAGGAGCAATAAATGCATCAAAATTTCAAAAATATATATAAGAATGGAATACAAGTTCATTTTTACCATTATGATTAGGAGTATTTGAAAATGAAATAAGTGTGAGAGCCGAGTGATCAAATTGAGGTGCGAGAAGTGTGTAATTAGTTGTGAAGAAGATATATGTGCACTGAAGATCATGTATCGCCGATGGTAAAGGGTTTGAGGAAAGAAAGGCGATAGAGAGGATCTAGGGCACATGATTTTACCTAGGGAACGTTGAATCAAGCTAGGGTTTTGATTCACACATTACATAATTTAATAGGTGAGTATCTATAAAGGATTACAAGGTAGAAATGACACCCAAGAAAGCAACAGTAGTAGGAGTAAAGGGAAAGAAGAAGGTGGTCGTAGAAGAAGATGAGATGGCTCCCAAAGTAATTTTTCTGAAATGCAATATCGAGAGGGGTTATCATAGGCCAAGAGGGATTCTCACATAAGGAGAAGCAAGGTGAGTGAGTATAATCACCTTACCGCAGAGAATCAAAATGAGCTTGATGCCTTTCTCGAACACAAAGACAAATAAACACACGATGGAATACATAATGGTGTATGACGATGATTGGCTAGAAGATCTTGAAGAATATTGGATTTTACCAGCTATATGAGCTCCCTTACTTCAAGAAATATGAGCTCTTGTACCAGTGGCTCATGATAAGAGTGCACAAATATTTTTTCTACTTTGCAGGACTTAGAGACAAAATTTCAACTAAGCTAATCTCCACAAAGAATGTGAGTTGAAGGGCACATGAGAAGATTTGAAAGATGATTTGACAGACAAGGCTGCAATTTTGGAGATAAGAAAGGAGCTGGATTACACAAAGGTTCCACATGGCATGGACATAGATAAACTAAAGAAGTATCTAGTTGTGTAAGCAGCCGCACATCTTGTTATAAATATAAATGAATAGGAAAGGTGGTCACAAGTGAATACCATGTGGTTGCACATTTCTAAAAATATGTCCAAGGGGTGGTATATATCATTTCATGTTACATTGTAGAAAATATCATTGAGGAAGCATGCACAAGAGGAAATATCAGCTTTGGAGATATTTTGTTGTCATTGGTGTTCATGGAGATCGAGTACCTAATGGACCAAAAGAGAAGATATGGGAGTATCCCATGGAGCACAAGTCACATGCAAAACACTTCAAAAAGTACTTGTGTGAAGGATCCATGACAGAATAGGTCAAGAAAAGGGCTGAGAAGTGGTATGATAGGCTCCATGCGGCCTTTGAAGAAGAATGGCACATCCCCAAGGACTTACCTTCGGTGGTTGGAAAGGTAGTGCGATTCATTTACATACCAAAGCACTTTTACATAGTGGGGTTTTCCATGAAGGATGGAGCATGGATCCCTTGGTGTAAGTTACCATATGCCTTCACAACAAGGTACTTCCAAGTGTCAGTACATAGGTTCTCAAATGTGTGATGCCTAACGTTCAATGTGGACAAGGTAGATTGTGACTACCACACACTGAGGAAGAAATATGTGTATCTAGGATGAGGTGCATATATTGAAAGGCTCATTTCAGATGTATTGAGCATTAAACCAGTAAGTTTGGTTATGGGAGATGTTGGAGCAACACTGGTGTACCTTCAATTGAAGCCCAAGTTGGAGAATAACAAGTATGTGGAAGATGAGTTCACACTTCTAGCACCACCAAAGGGTAAGCATACCATGGAGAACATTCCAGTGCCTAAACCCATAAAGACAATTGAGGTAGAGGATGAGGAGGATGAGCATGAAGATAGTGGTGGTTTGGAACATAGAGGTAGAAGACATCCTATGAATAAGGATGAAACTAAGCATGCCACTAGACCACCTCAGCCACATGAGGGGGATGATGAGGACTGGATACGATCTAAGGAGAGCATAAATTTAAGAGAGTGTTCAGGAGAATAAGGACCCAAGGTGTTACTCTGTAAATAGTGCACAAATCACCTAGACTCTCTCCACAGAAGGAGACAACCGTGAAAAGGATAAGGAAACTAAAATTGAATGAGGAGGTGGAAGAGTCAAAGGAAAGCGCACCTAATTCTCCTACACCTCCAAAGAATGTAGAAGAATAGAAAGATGAAGAAATGAAGGAAGGAGAAGAGGAGGAAAAGGGAACATATGAGATAGCTATAGAGACTACTCAGGACATGGAGACACAAGTCCCAAATTTGGAAGCTCAAGTTCATAAGTAGCCTAGGTCAAGAAGAATAAGTGGAGAGCACATTCCACCAGCCATGGGTTATGTGGAGGACACAGGTAAAATTTTCCATGACCATTTCCAGAGCACACTAACGCAAAAGGAATTATATGGCTGGGAATTAATGGATGAAGATATGGCAACAATGTGCACATAAGAAAGTAGTTATCATGGTCCATACACATGCACATGAATGAACCAGATTTTGATGTATGTGAGGATTCATTCGTATCAAGGAGGTTGACAAATACACCTCAGGATAGACACATGACATTAAATCCTACTGTCATGTTAGATGAACATGTGAGTAATGCATTGGTCAAAGTCTCAATAGAGGTGGCGAGGAAAAATATGGATAAGGCTGCCATAATTAGGGCGCTAAGGGAAGAGATCAAAACTAAGGATGTGAAAATAGTGCACCTAACATAGGAAAGAGACTTAGCACAGAAAAATAACTCTATATTTATCAAGATCGCAGAGAGAAATTGGTGATAATATCATAAGGGCTCAACCACATTTGGAGCCAAAGGTGCCAAAGAGGTTTCCTTCGGTGATACACTATATAGGTACATTAGTGGACTTAGTGCTTGAATATGAACTTTTGCACATGCCACCGCCAAAGGATCCAAAGCACAAGAGGTAGAGTGAGAAAATGCTTCATGATGTGAAATATTACGTCATATGAAGGATGCCGCAATGCGCCGCAAGAAGAACTAAAGAAAGCGGACCAAGACTTAAACATTTGCACAAATTTCTCTAGAGAGGTGCTCATCAACATAAAAACCACGGAGGAGAGAAATGAGGTCCAAAAGTGATGAAGGATGAAACATTGGGCTGAACTAAAATATTATCAATGGTTAAACGAAGCGCGAGGCCCCGGTAGAATCCAAAGAACCACACAAAATCGGCTAAGAGCTTGGGAAGTTCATTACGCGAAGATGGATTTACTAGAGGGAAGGATGACTACAATGTCCAAAGATTGTTTTGGTCTTACAAAATGAGAAAGGGGTGATTGTAAAGGATGAACTAGAGTCCATTTCTGTGGACATTCCGAAAAAACAGAGGAAGCACTCGCTGAGTGGTAGACCTTGGAGGCTGAAATAAAACAAGAATATCCTGAATTAGTTGTTTAGGTTGCAGAAGAAGAGACTGTAGATTAAAAGCATTCTTTCATTTGTCAAAATTATTTAAATTCTTCTATTCTTTGATTCATTTTGAAGATGGCCATTGTCGGAGTGAAAATGAAATTAGTATGGGGTAATGTTGATAAGAGAACACTTGGCAAAAATCCCACAAGAAATCCACGTGGGAAAGCAGGTCATATTCAAAGGCGTGAACGGATAGGGAGAACACGTGTAGGGTATAAGTTTAGCTTTTGGGACTTAGCTGTTTTCGCTCATGAAGGTCTATTTTTAGAGATGGCGTGCAGAGATCACAAACAAGGAAGAGATGTGGGCGCCATGCATATGCTATTTTAGGAGGATCGGATACGAAGAACTTTGCATGTGTTGGAACATAATGATTAAGTGGTATGGCCAACCCTTAATTAATATGGGTCCATCACTATTATATAGGTTAAATATTTAATAATATGAAATAATTTTCTATTATGAAATATTTATACCGGTAATATACATTAGATAAGTATTTAATAATGTGAATCATTTATGTTTATATTTATTAAATACACTCACCTAGGTATATGTGTCAACCATTTTAGGTTGAAAAGGTGGGTCAGGAGATATACTCGATCACCTTATATAAAAAGGAATCTAGGTCCTCATTTGATATATTCAAGAAATATATCAAAGGTGTGCAAATCAAGTGATTTGGTTTTACCCTTGGTAAATAGTGTTTTAAGGAGGAGGTGATCTTACTAGATGTAAAATAAGTTCTCTGAAGTAAAAGGTTATTTTCAAAGTGGTTTTTACCCTATTAGGGTTTTCTATTATAAATATTGTGCCACCTGTGTTATTTATTTCTTGTAAGTATTTCTTTATTTACTTATGTTATGATGTAATGTTTATTTAAATATTTATTGTAACATTATATAATATGTAATTTGATTAAATATGTATTTATTAGAATCCTCAAATTCTAACATGGTAACAGAGAAAGGTAAATTAAATAAATTAAGATCAAATGTTTTGTATTTTATTTATTTAATTTGTACGGGTTTTTTCAACCAACCCAGAAGGGTAAATTAAATAAATTAAGATCAAATGTTTTTTATTTTATTTATTTAATTTGTACGAGTTTTTTTAACCAACTCGGAAGGGTATTTAAAATAACTAGCCCCTTCTTTCCATTGTGCAACCTAAAAAAATTTCTTTGTGAAGAATCAAGGTGAATTCATAGGTGGAAAATTTGGAAACTTCTTACCTTTCGTGAAAACTTGTGTAGAGGTAAGGGTAAAATATTTGAAATATTTTTTTCTATAGTTTTAATATGTGCAGGTTGAATTTTTTCAATGGTAAATTAAGGAGGAGACAAAGCTCCATCAAAATAGGATTTGAATTTTTTCCATTGGAAGTGTGAAAAATGTTGTCTCCTCTATAAATTCTAAGGTTTATGTAGAATTTAAAATTACATGGCCTGGTAAATGTTTTTAAAAAATCATGAGGGGGCCCGTAATAAGGGTTATATGTGTTTATTTATTTTTTAAAGTTATATATACTATAGTTTATAATTTTTTATAGACTATATGTTGTTTTTTATTTACATTATATAAACTATATACCTCTTTTTTAAAGTGAATATATTTTTACATTATAAATTATAATAGGTTAATATAATGTATTAAAATATACAAGGTTAATATAATGTATTAAAATATAACCTCCCTAATATTATATAGAAGAAGAAATTCTGGAAATACACAACAAGTTTTGACTCCATTAAATTTGACGGTCAAATGACCGTCACGACAGACCAAACATAAGGTAGTATGACGGTCATTTAGACATCAAATTTAAGTCTGGCTAGATCTTTGTCTACATTATTTTTTTCCAGAAATTTGAAGTTATTTTGCATTCTTAAGGGTTTCTTCTTCACTTATATATGGTTAGAATTTTTATATATAAGTCTGGGGTATAATGCAAAGCCCTTTATATTGCGGGTTATTATTTTGATCATGGGAGGTTAATTAATATGCATTGTAATGACAAAATTAGTTATGATTAAATATTTTATGTAGATCTATAAAATTTAGATCTATTTCTATTAAAAGTGTTATTTTTTTATAAATATGTATCTAACTCTGTGGTACATTGTATATTATAATGGGGTGTGTTTTATAGGTTCAGAAAACAATGACGTCCAACTATTTCTGTCTTGACAAAACCTAGATCCTAAATGGAACCAACTACAACATTTGGAAGATCAGGGTTAAATCAAAACTTATGGCGAGGAAACTCTAGACAATTGTTTCTAGATCTAAGGTTTCTCCCACCGGTCGTCAAGCAATTGTAGATAACATGAATGCATTCTTGTAACGAATGTAGGAGGCTCTTTCCATGATTTTGCACAATGTGAATGATGAGTACCTTCTACACATTGGTAATATCAAACATCCGAAAGAGGTATGGACACAATTATAATCCATGCATGAAGGTATGTGTTTATCTAAAATTATTAAATTAGTTTTAGAATTGCTTACAACTCCTATGAAAGGAGATGAAAAAGTAGTTAATTTCTTAGCCAAAATTAAAAATATTAAATAAAAATTAGATGGATGCAATTTTGATTTAATTGGTGAAAAATTAATCTACTTTATTGTTTAGTTAAATATACATGAAATATTTATGAATTTTATTTCTATCTTAAACTCTAAATATCAGAACGAAAATGATCTACCTGATTTAAATACCTTGAGTTCACTTATGATATAAGAAGAGTAAGTGATGATGAACTTTGACTCTAAGTAGAATGCCTCTCAGGCACTTCTTACTCAGAATTCAAAGTTAAAACCTCGCAAGCCCTTCTTAGATCAAAAATTTATATCTAAATCTTCTTTTGTTGATAAGAAAAGCTTTTCTTCTTATTAATTAGGTGTTAGCTTTAGTGGTAAATGTCACAAATATGGTAAATTTGGACATAAAAAGGAAGATTGCAAAACTAAGAAACCTATCCATAAAAATAAAAAATAAATTGTTTCTTATAAATACAATTTAAGGAAAAAGATATCTCTAATGATATTCCTAAAACTGTTGCATTATATGCTGCGTTGTATTCTTCCTCTAATTCTGAATAGATTTTAGATTCAAGTGCATCAAATCATATGACTGGTGTTTCAAATTATTTATTTGATGTTGTGAAAATAAATGAACATGTGTATCTTGGTGATAACTCATCTTTAGAAGCAATAGAGAAAGGAAAAGTAAAATTTTCTAATGGTGTGTTGAATAATATTTTATTTGTTCCTAAGCTCAAAAAGAACCTTTTTATCATGTTCTCGGTTAACTCATGATGGTTTGGCTATTCAAATTTTGAAAGATACTTGGTATATCAAGGATAGTAATGATAATATAATAGTGAAGGAATTTAAAGAAATGGTCTGTATATTTTTGATTATTTCTATTCTCGCATCCTATTTTGTTTCTCAAAGTTTGGATAATTCAAAAATATGACATGAAATATTAGGACATATTAATTATCGAATTTTATATGAAATGGCTAGATATAATCTTGTGAAAGGTTTGTCGGTGTTGTCTTCTTCTCATGATGCATGTGAAGGGTGTTTACACTCAAAACAAAGTGATAAACCCTTTCACTCACATCCTTAAGAGAGTTCCTCTTTCCCACTAGAACTTATTCATAGTGATGTTAGAGGACCTTTTGAAGTAGCTTCATTAAATGGTTCTTTATATGTTGTGACTTTCATTTATGATTTCACCAGATGATTTGGTCCTATTTTCTTAAAAATAAATTTGATGTACTTGGGAAATTTAAGGAATTTAAATCATCTGTTAAAAACTCTTCAAATTATAAAATTAAGAGACTTAGAACAGATAATGGGGGTGAATATGTTAGAAAAGCATTTGAAAATTTTGGTATTGATTGTGGTATTAAAAGGGAATTAACTTCTCCTCATTCTCCCCAATCTAATGATGTTACTGAGAATGTAATAATATGACTATTTTAGATATGGCTTGCACTATGCTTCATTCACTAGTCTTCCCAAAATTTTGTGGGTAGAAGTAATGAACACAAAGATCTACATTCTAAATAGGGTTCCCACAAAGCTATTCATCTTTCAAGTCCTTTAGAAAATGGTGAAATCAAAAACTTGATATTATCATCTAAAAGTTTTTGGTAGTCCTACTTTTTTATACATTCCTAAAAAGAAAAGAAAGAAACTTGGTATGACTTCTTCTTATCTTGTGTTTTCATTGATACGGTATTAACACTGCAGCTTCTAAGAATTTATGACCCCGTAAAAGGGAAGTAACTAAAAACCGTAATGTGGTGGTTTTGAAAAATATTTTTTTCACCTAATAATGGTAAAGAAGCTCCTAACTCACAATATTTCTAATGATGGTTATGATTCGATAATGAGAATATGGTAAATGGTCATGATGGTGTTTCTTGTGTTGATACTATAGATTCTTCCGAATCTCTAACTCCCTAGTTAAGAAACCAAAATGGGCTGAATCGCTGTTAGAAAGTTATAATCTTATTGATATTAGGAAAATGACCAGAAGCCATCATACGTACCATGCATTAATGACCTTGTATGAACCTGAGCCGTAAAGTTTTGAAGAAGCTTCTCAAGATGAGAAGTGGATCAATGCAATGCAAGCTGAATATAATGCCCTAATTCAAAATCAAACTTGGGATTTGGTTCAACCTCCAGATAAAAGAATTATCATAGGGTCTAGGTGGTTATACAAAGTAAAATATAATGCAAATATTAGTATTGACAAACATAAAGCTAGACTCGTTAGAGTTTTCACTCGTAAATCTAGTATTGATTATGTCGAGACATTTTCCTTGTAGCTAAAATGAGTACTGTTAGGACCTTATTTGCAATTTCCACTCAATTTGGGTGGTAAATCCACAAAATGGATGTGAAAAATCCTTTTGAATGGTGATTTAAAATAAGAACTTTACATGTCTCAACCTAAAGGATTTGAAGAAACTGCGGTAAAGAAAACTATGTTTGTAAATTGAAAAAATCCTTGTATGGTTTAAAGCAAGCTCCTAGAGCTTGGTATGCGAAAAATTAATTCTTTCTTTAAATAGTTACGATTTGTTAATTGTTCTTCTCGATCTATTCATTAAGCAAGAAGGATCACATATTATCATTTTTGTATATATGTTGATGATTTGCTTATGACTAGTGATAATCCCGCTTTAATTTGTAGAATTAAAGAAAAATTGAAATAGTACTTTGGAATGACTAATTTAGGTCTCTTACATCATTTTCTTGGCATGAATGTATTTCAAGATAAACATTATATTGTTGTTTCTCAAGCACGATGTGCAACCAATGTATTGAAAAAATTTAACATGATTGATTGTAAACCAATTTCTACTCCTATGGAAGTTGGACTGAAAATTGATCCTAAACCCGTATGTGAAATATTTGATCCTAATTTATATAGGAACTTAGTTGGTAGTTATATATATCTAACTATCACCAGACTGATATTTCTTATGCAAAGGGAATTACTTCTAGGTTTATGTAGGAACCTTATAGAGATCATTGGAATCTTGCAAAAGGATTCTTAGATATATTAAAGGTACAATCAATCATGGGTTGCATTATACTAATAATGAAAATGCTAACTTATATAGATTTTGTGATTTTGATCAGGCTGGTGATGTATTAGATAGAAAATCTACTTCTGGTTGTGTTTAAATTTGGTGCAGGTGCCATTACTTGGTGCAGTAAAAAGTAGCCAACTGTTTCTATCTCTTCAATAGAAGTTGAGTATAGAAGTGCAATGGAAGCTGCAAAAGAGGTTCTATGGCTAAAGAGGTTTTTAATGAGATAAAGATGAAGGATTCACGTATTTTTCCTTTGTTATGTGACAACTAAAGCACCATAGATCTTGCACATAATCTAATACAACATTAGAGGATGAAGCACATTGAGATACATATACACTTCATCCGTGAGAAGGTGCTAAGTGGTGAGATAGATCTCAAGTTCATGTCGACTGAAGAGTAGGTTGCTGATATCTTCACAAAGCCCCTGAGTGCTGCAAAGTTTTGTCACTTTCATAAAAACTTGGATTGTCGAGTTTCCATTGAGGGGAGTGTGCATGACAATATCACCTCCTAATGGAACTTGGTTTTGTAAAAAAGACCTTTGGGCATTTTTAAAAATACCTTCTGCAAGTTTAAAAGACCTTTGGGCATGTATACCTCCTTGGCTTATTTTTTAGAAATAAGTTTAGAAATATCTTAAAGGTGGTCTTCAATAAACTCTTTAGTGTTATTGAGTTTACTGGTAAACATCCAGTACAAGCATATTATTAAGGAGGTCCTTGGTTATAAAATACTCTTATATGCTTGGGTTCAATAACCTTTTATGAGAACTTGTGAGAATATGTAAAACTCACAAATCATACTTAGCCACTGATCATGGGATGATCTTTTGGATTCCAAATCCTTTTGTACTAAAAGGTAACTTGAGTATGATGAAGGTGTTATAATTCCTTCACCCGATATGTTAGCCTAAAACCTTTATGGTTTAAGGATTGTAAATCCTGTAGTGTACCATGGGTAGGTAATATATTAGCATATGTTATTCCACTTAACATTAAGGGGGAGTGTTGGAACATAATTATTAAGTGGTCTAGCCAACCCTTAATTAATATGGGTCCATCACTATTATATAGGTTAAATATTTAATGATATGAAATACTTTTCTATTGTTAAATATTTATACCTAGGTAATTTACATTATGTAAGTATTTAATAATGTCAATCATTTGTGTTTATATTTATTAAATACACTCACCTAGGTATATGTGTCAATCATTTTAGGTTGAAAAGGTGGGTCGAGACATACCCGATCACCTTATATAAAAAGGACTCTATGTCCTCATTTGATATATTCAGAAATATATCAAAAGTGTGCAAATCAAGTGATTTGGTTTTACCCTTGTAAATAGGGTTTTAAGGAGGAGGTGATCTTACTAGATGTAAAATAAGTTCTCTGAAGAAAAAGATTATTTTCAAAGTGGTATTCACCCTATTGGGGTTTTCCACTAGAAATATTGTGTCACCTGTTTTATTTATTTCCCGTAAGTATTTCTTTATTTACTTATGTTATTATGTAATGTTTATTTAAATATTTATTGTAACATTATATAATATGTAATTTTATTAAATCCATATTTATTAGAATCACCAAATTCTAATAGCATGGACACAGAGCCAAAAATATATCTACTACTCGACAATTAACTACTAGTAGTTATTGATAGCACACTTGCATGTGTGGCTAGTTTTGTAATGGTGTGTGGCTAATAATAGCATGTGACCTAGTTTGGGAATAGATAAGTGGTGAAGGGAAAGTCCCCACCCTTATAAGTATGTATTAAACTGTAATAGAGAGATTAACATATACAAAGATATAAATGTGTGTGCATACATAGAGAGATGATGCTACTACGTGCATACTACTGATATTGTAATGAAGCTTCTGTATACTTATTGCATTTAATATAATGGAGGATATTGGCTATATCTAAGTGTTATTTCTATTCGTATCTGAATATAGTATGTCTTTGGTCTCATCATGGTTAATAATTAGTTATTTTCCCCCTTAAAGATAGATCTGGTATGCTTTGTAGAATGATGTGTTAGTAATAGAATTGTATATGTTAAGTATTCATCATGCTAACATCCTACAATAAAAACCCTAGAGGAGGACTTGGTACCTTTGCGTGCTTCGGGAGCATTCGGTCTAGGTTGAACGATGTACTAGCGCCTCTAGGGTGTTATTGGATTTGTATCATCAATTCTAGGCTGCATCACTTAACAAGATAAGTGTTAAGAGAAATAAAAGGGTATGAAAGGGTTCTTGTCCCTTTAGAAAGTGAATATAAAGAAGGAAGAATTAAAGAGTTTCGTGTAGTATTTTATATCACTGCTACTATGCACGCTGCACATCATTCACACATATTTGAATGCTCACCCAAGCACACGAAGCTACCATGTCCCTCCTTTCGATGCTTATTAAGATGATATCTTTCATATAGATGATGATATATAACTAATTACTCATTCAATCATACTAACCATTACATGCATTTAATTAGAAACACGCATAATAAGGAAACATACCTCGGATAAAATTTAAGATCAATTACACCATGTAATCACAATATTCAAAACATCAATGACTAGGATCCATCCTTCATATTCCATCATAAATAAGGTCTTACATAACAGGATCTAAATGCATCACCATAACTAGGTGTTGGAACATGCACAAGTATCCGGCCCTAGCACTCGTGACATAACTCTTTATCTCTAAAACAAGAGTATTCATTATACCCAAAACAATGACATGAAACACATATATCTAGGGGTTGGGACTTTCCCTTTACCACCTATGCACTCTCAAAATAGTATGCATGCTCAAAATAGCCATGTGTACATTGCATGCGTGCTTTACAAGATAACTAATAATAGACATTCCTATAAATAAGACTCTCTCTCATCCTATAAATAACTCAATCCATGTGTGACCTTTCATCTTCATCCTTTATACAAAATAATCCCTTTTTTGTCTCCAATTCATCCTTAATTTATCCTTTTATTGGGTTGCGATCAACTTGTTTTTCTATTTTTAGCCTGTAACCACAAAATCAAAAATTCATGGGTTATTTCCTTCTAGGGTACAAGCCTTCCGCACGCTACTTCACTTTTCCTTACACACGCACATGTTCCCCATTCCTCCACATGCTCTTTGTACTTAACTATTTTTTCAGTCCAACATTACCCCACACTAATTACATTTTTGTCCTCGAATGGGGTCTCTCGAATTATCTCTCCAAGTACAATGAATAAAGAATGAAAAGAATAAGGAATGATTACACAAAAATAAGGCATAAAGAATAGAAGTCTTCAAGGTGCACCGGTCTCCTACTCCTCAATCGGAAAAAAAGGATCATGGTATTCTCTTTTATTCATGCTCTCCATCTCATTCCATTTTACCAACCCCTTCCTTCTAATATCTAGGATTGTCCCAACTATATTTTCCATCTCCTCTAGAGTCATATCTTCCCCTTTGTGCTTGATCTCCCTTATCACTCCAGCCAGGCATGAAATCATGTCTTCCATGACATCAATTATTCATGCCACCAAGAATCCCTACTCCTCTAGTCTAACTTCATGTGGCTCTCTCACTATCTTAAGTACACACCACGCTTCTTTATAATCATGACTATCTTCTCTTCTCTTCCAAGCACTTCATCTTTCTTAGCCATGAAAACTTTGTTTTCTTCCTAGACTGTACACCTTAAGGGTTTATTTTGGATCTTGGTTGTTGTTCATTTCCCAACCTGCCTTCTCCATCTCATCCTTCAATGTCTATAGCATGGCGTCATACTCCATAATTTTATGTGTTATAATCTTCTTATTATTATCCTTTTCTATCATCATGTCTACTTGAGTTTCCCCTTACAAGGTCGTCTTTATCCTTAAGTAACAAGTGGAATAAATCTTGTAGAAAGTGCAAGGCCAATGGGTACGTCTTCTCGTGTCTACTCATGAACTTCTGGACACATGTCTAAAACTTCACTTCCAATTTCATTAGCAAATTCCATAATATCCTTCTTACGGCTCACTTCTTTGTCACACTTCTTAATTGGTTTTTTAATTTACTTCTCCTTATTTTTATTATCTTATAACAATTTCCCGAGCGTGGCCTCCTTATCTAAGTTTCTCTGAGCCAATTCTACTACCATTGATGGTTTGTTGCAATTTCCAATCATTTAACCAATAGATTCAATTGTTGGTGTCATTCTCAAACCAAGGTTGTGTCCTAGGCTATATGCAATGAAGTTGTATGCAACACAATTTTTGTGGTGGTTCTCTTTTGGGGGTTTCAATTGGTATTTCTCTCTTGTTTCTCTTCTATACTATGAAAAGTAAATACAACTTTAAGCTACTTTTGAAATGAAAGAAAAAATTCAGAAATACATCTAATCTACTGAAACAACGTTGTTATAGTAAAATGCTTTCAAAGGAAATACTTAACTAAATTGAAATGCACACATGAATTGAAATGAAAGTAAAGAAAGATACTAAATAAAGGAAATATAAGAGTTAACCATTCAAATCAAAGTACTGGAACTTAAAATTATCAGAGTAATGATCATACATGAAATATCAATCCTCCAATCTCCTCGGGTGAGTGGGACCTTTCTCTCCTTCGGGATTGAGGTACTTTAACACCAATGGATACTCAAAATAGCATATATATTATATTGATTCGAATAAGTTCGAACATGTTTCATCATAAGATTTTTTATAACTATCAAATAGTATATAGAATTGTATTAAAAACTACCAACTACTAACTATGAAATAGTTTCAAGAAGGTGTCTTATAGACACAATTAGTTACAGATCGTGCCACAATGATAGGAAACAAATTTAACTAAATAACAACCTCATTAAAGCTCAATGACATCCTGTAATATAGCTAAAAATAGGGTCCTTGTTTGTAGGATGCTATGAGAAAATCCTCTAGAATGACATGGTGGCAAGAGACTTGATATTCTTAATTGTTACTTCCTCAAAATTGGCAGAGAATGTACTTTATCAACCTACACATGTCATCACATTACTCAAAAAATTAGTTAGTGGGAATTCCTATGGTCATTAGTTCACATGAGATAAGAACAAGATAAATGCATCAATCTTACTTAGGATACAACTATCTAGAACATCCCCATGCATTAATTAACACATTTAGGAGAAAATAAATAGCCATATGAATGATATAATAAGTCAATTTATGCACTCATCATCTCCCCTACACTTTACCTTTTGCATGTCCTCATGCAAACTCATCTCTTTCCTACTCTTTGTCCAAGTTTTTGTGCCATATCATACTCCTCAAATTGGTCTGCATATTTCTTCCTTGTCCCTTTACACCCTTGAGTTTCTAAGATAACATCCACCCATGCTTTGAAACTATCGTGAGATTGGGCAAGTATTCTGCCAAGTAGTCATGGGACTGAGAACAAGGGGAGGTCTTACTTACATGCCAACCCATTCATTACTGTATTCTTTTGCAATATTTTTGCCAAATTCCTGATGATTACAACAAGTGCATCACCCTCCTCATACTCCAACTAAGGTTTTGTGGAGAGATCACTTCCCTTATTTTCAATGGTAAGCTCAAAGTGTCCCACCTTTTTTCACAAGCTTTCGAGCTTCACCAAAATTTTGGTGATGAACACATTTGGCTAATATCTCTGAAGTATTCTTTCCAATGCTAGCTTGATAATATAGAGACCTAAAATCCTTTTTCATGGAGACATCATTGTGGTGGGTAGGCCTGATATAGAAACCAATAGTTTGGGTGGTTTGATTAAAAGGTTTGTTTTATCACCCCATACAATTTGGTTCCTAATCAATGATTGAAAATATTTTAATTGAAATTCCCCCACAGATAAATTGATAAAGAAATCAGGGACATTGGTAACCAACATGTTGTGAAGGTAGAATTCACATAATAAATTTTATATTTCTGAGTACTCCATTAATAAATTTCTAAAAACAAATCCACCTAGAGCCTCATAGGGATCTCCAAAACACATCCTTTGTAATTGCCATGCATCTAATTGTTTTAAAGAATAGACTGAAAACAGAAGAGGGTTTCCTACAAGCTAGAAGTTTGCAAGCTAGAGGATAAAAACTCCACAACTTATTCCAATTTATTTTTAACATTTGATCCCGACTCAACTTCTTCCTTAAATTTATTATTTTCTTAGACCAATTCCTTATTCCAAAGAGATAGTTCATCACAATGAGCAGACAAATCATTCCATGCTTGTAACCCAATATTCTTTTGCCTTTTTAAACTATCAACTTCTATTTTTAAGACAGTTATTTCTCTAAATTTCTCCACAAGTTCATTAAACAAATTCATTTTGCATAGACAATTGAGTATCTTCCATACCTTTAATTTCTTCTTCAGAGAAGAAATTTCATCCTAATACTTCTTTAGGACTACATATTCATGTGATTCTAGGTGACCAACCTCCATTACAGTAGTTTCAAGCTCCAGTCTGGGTTTCCGACACTACAGGTATTTCCAGAGCTACAGACACATTTTTTGAGCTTCAACAATGTCTGACATATCATTATTAGGGCATTGTTCTTTGGGAATGGTTGTCATAAATTCATCATCCTTCAATTGTTCACTAGGAGAAGATGAAGTACCAGCCTCATCAATCTCTTCCAAAATGGGGGTTGAACCCTCATTAAACAATGCAGGCTGAGAAACTTCAAGTCTCCTTGAGGTACAATACCTTCTTGGTCTCAATGACATAGCAGTAGGGGCTGGCAGGGTAATATTTTCCTTGGAAGCTTCAAGCATAGAGGGCTGGTTGTCCTTACTTGCAAATTCTTCCATAGCTTCATTTGAAGGCCAAAGAGTCGATTCAAGCTTAGGAAGAACACTAGGATGCGGTGATGAAGAAACTAGAGTAGTTTCTTGTTATCCAAATAACTCTCCTAGTTATCTAGATAACTTATATTTTCATCCTAACTCTGGTGTTTCACATTTTAGGTTGCACACACTCAAGATTGTTTTGATACCTTGACATAGTTGTAGTTCCTTTGTGTGTGCTTGTACACCTTCTTGCTCCCCTTTGCATTCTTTTATCTCATCCATTTTCCCTTCCCGCATGCCTCACACTTACTTCTATCAGCTAAGTCCTTGGCCCTTCACGCGCCCCACCCATTACCCTGTAATAGTTGTGCATTAACCGTATGTTTTGTTCTCACTAGTTTGCTTCGTCTCCCCATGTGCATCATGTGTGCTCCTCTGTGCCTCCCCTATGTTTCCCTTTTGTGTGCTTTCTTGTCACTCACATGCCTTACGTCTTCCTTGTGCCCTTCTGTGCCAAGTCATCTTCTGTTAGACTTGAGTGTGTCACACATAACCAATTAAAGTGTACCAACAGGGCGTCGAATCTAGACAACCAACCAATGCATGACACATGGTAGAAAAGATAAAACAAATGAATAGTTGGCCATCATTTCAGCCAACTTGTACACACCATGTGTTTTCCATGCGCCGACGACTCTGACATATTCTGACAGTCGTATATTTTTCTATAGAGCTCAGATCGGCATGCACCTAGACTTGTCAAAGAACTAATGACACAAGCTACACATTGGACTATTCAAATTCAAATTTAGGTGGGATTTGTTAGGCAAAAATAGGGAAACATATCTCATCTCATCAATGTACACATCCAATTGACCTCAACTACTAGATTTCATCATATCTTTCCTTCTTCCTTCTTCCACATGCCAAACAGACATGGGGAAGTGCATCTGATAGCCTTGCAAGAGGATTTGTAGGCATTTATCACTTATTATTGGTGGTTAAAGATTTGAATCTGAGTTTCCCTCTCTTTCTCCTTCTCTTCTCTCCTTCTATAAATAACAGAGTTCTACTTTGTAAAAATATATCTCCTTGTTGTAATGGCACCATGCCAAAATGGTGGCCAAATTTCCATGGGTCTCAGACCTTGGCATGGTATCTCAATGAATTCTCGCCTCCTACCATGAATGTAAATGATCAGTGCATCCCTTAAGCAATAAAATCATGTTTTGTGTAACTCGTCTTCCTCTCTCATTTGCATTACATCTCACCTCTCTGTTTGCATTTTTTGGCATGTTGTGTGTATTCCTCTACTTTCATTCCCCATGTTCATGTGTTACATGCACTCGGAAGACCGAGCCCACATGTTGATCTGTGGCATCGTCATCCGCCCTCTTCTCTCGCGCCACTCATGGAGAGAGATCAACCCTTTCCTTCTAGCACTATGACCTTCCTTAGATTATGATTTCCCCTTTCTGCACATCCTTTTATCCCTAGTCCCTTGGCATGTTTAGTCTAGGATTTTCTTTCAACATTAGGGGTAGCAGTAGCATTAGAGGTAGGTAGAGGAACCGGCCTTCTCCAGAGATCCGTCTAAAGCACGCAAGGTCCAACAACTTGGGGGCAGTTCCATTGTGGTCTCATACACCTCAACCCTTTTCGAAATTTGAGATGTGGGTGCACGTTTGAGAAACCAATACTTTCTTACATGCCCAGTGGGACCAGAGTGAAGATATTTACATGTTTATCTCACCAATTTCGATGTGTTATTCCTAAGATCTAGTCTTTGGAGGCATTTTTCAACACATTTGGTGACTCCAATGATTCAACGCACCCATTATCTCATGTGTAGACCAGTCTCCCCTCATTCCTCCATTCATTTCTCCTTTTTCACCATTCCACATTCCTCTTTTGAAGTTTTGTAATCATGACTTCTTTCCCACCATGGAATTCTCATTTGTAGCAACAAAACTATTTCCCTCCATCCCCACAATTTCAAAATCCTCCTCCAAATCAGTTTTATAAGCCCCATTATCCCAAAAATGCATACAACCCACCTTTTTCTAACTTAAATGTTTATGAAGAATATGTTTATGCAGATAATGGTGGAAACTCTTTGGCCAAATTTTATTTTGAGAGGCAGGTGCTAGAGACAGAGATGGACATGATGTAACTCATAATCAAGTGCTCTATAAAGGTAGCTGAAGTTAGCTACAAGGTCCCTTGTCCATGGGTCACCCTGTACCAAGCTAGTTTATTGCCCAATGTAAGCTACACTTCATCATTAATATGCTTCCCGTAGACTGATTGGGTAGAAAACATGTTCGAGGCTCAAAATCTAGTGCACAGAAACCATGTCAATGGGGAAACCTTGCACTACCATCCTACAACCCTCCCACTCCTCCACGCCAACTTACATCATCTCATCCCATTGCACATGTCCCTGACTTTCTTACACGCTACCCCCATTGAGAACCCCCTCCATCTCACCTTCATTTCTCTTTCATTCCCCTTCTTATGTGTGCCTCTTCTCCTCTTGTGCATGTGCCTTCCGTACCTTCTGCATCCATCCTCCCATTTTCTTCCAAGCCCCCTTTTCCTAGTTGTACCATAAATGAATAACCCCCTACCAACGTGCCTTTCCTAGCCAACGTCATCATGTTTGAAGACTACAGAACAATTGAAGAATGGCATGACTTATGCAACTCTAACTGGGAAGAGGAAATCATACGGGTGCCTGTTCCAAAGGAGAATTAGTTAGCTCTAGAGAGCACAATCCGTGAGGAGACCGAGTTGCTTGTAGAGGTAGAACCATGTGCACCCAAGATTTGTGCACCCCAGCCTGCAAGTGCTCCCCTTCAGAGGAAAGTTTGCAAGAAAATCCCATCTGTGGGATTGAGCTTCAAAGTAATGGGCAAACCACAAGGATCAAACCATGCCCAATCAGATATCTAGCTAGCCTAGAGCCAAAAATAGAGTTTCCACTAGTCATGCTCATTTCAGAGCATGAGGTAGAGCTTCAGCGTGCCAAAGGTCAATAACAATGCCTCCCAGATCTAAGTACAGAACATTTCCAGGAGGTTATATTCTTTTAGTTGATACTTTTAGGAAGGTGAAAAACCATCTGTAAGGTGGTTTTTCATGCTCATTTCTGACCATGTCCAAAGACCAAATCAATGACATGGTCAGAATTTGTGAGGAATGGAAGATACTTATCCCTTCTTGTTGCAAGTTTTAATTGAACCCCCTTGCCTCTAGTTAGTTTAGGTTTTCTTTCAGTAACACAAGTGCTTGTGCACACTCTGCATGTTCCAGTTGGGACATGTATGATTTTCAAATTTTGTACAGTGTTGTGCTTCTCTTTTGGCATGCTCCCTCTGATGCCTTTCCTTTCCTGTTGCGCCCATGCACCCCTTTTGTTGCTTCTTGGGATGAAAATTCAATTTTGGTAGAGGTAGTTCCAACAGTCAGTGCATAGCTTTCACTCTCAACAATCCAATTTAGAATATCTTCATATGAGAGAAATAGTTTAGTTCAAAGTTCAAATAGAGCTTCAAGTGACTTCAGGAATGTTCTTCAAAGTTGTAGATTAGATCTTCAAGATTAGTGCCTGAATCCATGCCCAATGGACTTCTAAGGCTACTGGTCTCTTCATCTAGCAGGAAGATGGCCCCGAAAGTTGCCAAAACTGTTATCCAAATAACTCTCCTAGTTATCTGGATAACTTATATTTTCATCCTGACTCTAGTGTTTCACATTTTAGGTTGTGCACACTCAAGAATTTTTTTTGACACCTTGGCATAGTTGCAGACCAATTCCTTTGCGCGTGCTTGCGTGCCTTCTGTTCCTGCCTCTTGCATTCTTCTATATCCTCCATTTTTCTCTTCTCGAATTCCTCACACTTACTTCTATCAGCTAAGTCCTTGGCCCTTCGCGTACCATGCCCATTACCTTGTAATAGTTACACCTTAACCATATGTTCTCTACTCACTAGTTTGCCTCATCTCCCGCGCGCATTGCACACACTCCTCTATGCCTCCCCTTTGTTTCCCTTTCACGCACTTGCTTCTCACTCCCATGCCTTGTGCTTTCCTTGCGCCCTTCTATACCAAGTCATCTTCTGTCAAACTTGAGTGTGCCACATGTAACCAATCAAAGTGTGCCAACATGGTGCCGAATCTAGACAACCAATCAGTGCATGACACGTGGTAGAAAAGACAAAAAAATGAACAATTTGGCCATCATTTCAGCCAACTTACGCACACCACATGTTTTCCATGCACCAATGACTCTTAAATCTTCTCGACACCATTTGTATATTTTTCTATAGATCTTAGATCGACACACGACTGGACTTGTCAGAGAGTTGCTAACACAAGCTACACATTGGACTATTCAAGTTCAAATTTAGGTAGGATTTATTAGGTGAAAATAGGGAAACATCTCTCATCTCATCAATGCACATATCTAATTGACCTCAACTACCATATTTCATCAAATATTTCCTTCTTCCTTTTTCTACATGCCAAAAAAACATGGGGAAGTGCATATGATAGCCTTGCAAGAGGATTTGTAGGCATTTATCACTTGTTGTTGGTGGTTGAATATTTGAATCTGAGTTTCCCTCTCTTTCTCCTTCTCTTCTCTCCTTTTTCTATAAATAACAGATTTTTGCTTTGTAAAAAGATCTCTCCTTGTTGTAATGGCACCATGACAAAATGGTGGCCGAATTCCCATAGGTCTCAGACCTTGGCATGGTCTCTGCAATGTATTCTTGCCTCCTTCTGAATGTAAATGATTGTGCATCCCTTAAGTAATAAAATTGTGTTTTGTGGAACTTTTGTCTTCCCTCTCTCATTTTCATTGCATCTCACCTCTCAATTTGTGTTTTCTAGCATGTTGTGCATATTCCTATGTTTTCATTCCCCACATTTATGTGTTGTACAAGTTGGAAGGCCCAGCCCACATGTTGATCTGTGGCACACATCATCCGCCCTCTTCTCATGCACCATTTCTGTCTCCTTTACCGCTCGTGGAGACAAATCGACCCATTCCTTCTGGCGCTATTGCCTTCTTAGCTTAGGATTTCCCTTTATACACATCCTTCTATCCTTGGTCCCTTGGCATGTTTAGTCTAGGATTTTCTTTCAGCATTAGGAGTAGCAGTAGCGTTAGAGGTAGGTAGAGGAACCAACCTTCTCCAGAGATCCATCCCAAGCATGCAAGGTCCCACAACTTAGGGGCGGTTCCATTGTGGTCTTAAACACCTCGGACCTTTTGGAGATACGAGATGTGGGTGCACGTCGAGAAACCAATAGTTTTTCTTGATTTTCTTCTATTTAAAACTCTCCCTTGTACTCATCTTCTCTATCTTCCTCTTAGGCCTACAAAAATCCTAATGTGCACATATTAATTGGATGAGGCATGGGTTCTTTAGGTAATCCTTACCACTTTTATAAGATATTCTAAAAGATTTACCTTCAACTTAAGGTATTTCGACCCTTCTTCAAATGAGTAATAATTTTCAATGTGTCACCCCCAAGCACCGATGGTTGGCCATCACAGATAAAATATTTGTTAACCCATGTGGAAATTTCCTTCCAATGACCTGGAAAACTCTCCCACTTAATACCTTTTTGAATACCATAGGGAGTGAGGATTATTTCTAGTAGAGCTTCCCTTCATCATGAAACAATGGTATTAAATCCTTAAGTGGGGCATTAGTTACAATTTTGAGCCCAAAATTTGGGAGGTCGTATATGGTAGCAACAATGTGGTTGTTTATCTCAATTCTCTTGCCTCTTATCTGAGAGAATGTTACCTCAAAATTTATCAAGAATTCATCAACTAAATATTCATCAAAACCCTCAATTTTTTTAGTAATGTCTAACCAACCTGAGTCATGGAATACTTAGGAGATGAAAAAAATTTACAGGAGAGGATTTTCGGACTCTAATTCTAATTTCATCTTCCCCCATTTATAGCTTAGAAAAGTTTGGATGGAATTATCATAAAATGGAAAAGTTTTATATGAAGGAAATAGAGTAATTGCATGAAACAACAGTAGTGGAAGTTTGAACTATATTTTGAGCTCCTAATAGCATTGAGTCGGCGCAAAAACATTGGCAAAAAAGTGTGATAGTACTCAATTGGGATGGAAAGGTACAATTCTTCACACGCTTCTCATCCGATCATTGCGAATGCTTATGCCACTTGTCCTTCTCAAAAAATGTGACACATGTCATTTATTTTTCCATTATTACTCATTATCTCCCACTTCACATCATGAGATTTTATTTTACATCCATAATAAATTCATAAGGAATGGGACTTTGATTTTTCATAGTAAATAAATGTAATGGGGAGTTCTAAAAAAGTTAATATTAATAGCAAGGGATGAATACACTTCACCTTTCCATCTCATCTCTCCATTGACCATTGGCACTCCACATCCTGCATTCAAAGAATAATTGTGATTAATGCCAATTTTAATAATTTACATCCCTAACCTTTATTGAACTTATGAAATAAAATAAGACAAAATATGATATAGGGGGAAGAGGATCAAAACTATGATCTTCTTCTTTTTCAATTCAAAACAAACTATTCATGGTGGGAAGATTTGTATTCTTCCATTGAATCAATTTCTTTGCAGAGAAGTATGTCTTTAGAGAAAGTATCTGTGTCTTGAGGTTGTTGATACATTCTCAAAGCATATGACCATTCACCAAAAAGGTTATTTTGTCACCATCAATTGGTAACAATCTCATAGATCCATTATCATAAAAATTTTCAATTTGATAGGGTCCCAACCATCTTGTTCTCAAATTTCCTTTGAATTTCTGATACTTTGAGTCAAACAGTAAGACCCATTCTCCTTCATTAAACTTCCTATTTTTGATATGAGCGTCATGTCAGGATTTTCTCTAATGTTGAATAATTTTAGTTTGTTGTTGTGCCTCCATCCATATTTCATCAAGTTCATTCAATTGCATCACTCTCTCATGTTGAGCTTCATCCAACTCAATTCCAATCTTTTGTGTTGTTCTCCAAGTTTGTAACTCAAATTCCACAAGAAGAAATGGCTTCTTTCTATATACCAATTCATATGGGGAAAACCAGTGGTGGTTTTCTAGGTGGTGTTGTATGCGTAGACAACTTTAGGTAGTCGTGGCACTAAATTTTTCCTAGTTACATTAACAACTTTAGTTAAAATGTTCTCCATCTCTCTATTTGTGACTTCCACCGCTGTTGGATTAGGATTTGTAGTCACTTTTCTTAACCCTTAATTCCCACATGCACTAGAATATCACCCAACCTAAAATGGGTGCTCTTTGAAGCACGCGAAGGCACCAGCCCTATTTTATGTGAAATTTTTCAAGAATGTTACCATGAATGGTGAAGTAGTGCATAATTATAAATGCATACATCTTATAACAAGAATAAAGAAACTAGGCCCAAGCATAAATGAACCATAGTATGACTATGAACAACAAAAACAACATGTAGGAATCAGATCTACACCATGGACATAATACGAACATAAACATTGAGATCCATAAGCACTAATATTTAGAACAAACACCATTTTAGTAATCCACCATTGTTACAAAGAGCCAAATACATCATAAGAACTATAATCGGACGTATACATCAATAGAAAAACATTCTAAACTTATATTAACTCGTCTCAAGAAGTTCCAGCAACATTCCCTCACATTCCTCTCTCTCTTAGCTCTATCTCTCTTTTTCATGCAAATCAATACATACCATGGAGAAGGGTGGGGAAATTTCCTCCACCATCTAGTCATCACTGAAGAGTAGGCCACATGCCAAATTTCATCATGCCACACCATACTCAAGTACCTATTGAAAGACATCCTTGGTGGATAGAGCCACAAAGTCATGGGAATCCTTACATTGGTGGGACATGCGTCCTAAGGATACCTCCATATTTTAAATAAGTTGGCTCTTCATCATGCGGTGGGAGATAGGGATCGAAAAACAGCAAAAAAAAACTAAGGCGTTGCGCCTCAAAGAATACACCAGAAGCCAACCGAGTACACAATCGACTCAAACTACTTAAGCACAACACCAGAAATTGCAATAAAAACCAAAGATGAAAAGTTCCTAAATGAAAATAAAGGTGATCAAAGACAATAAATATATGTGAATGATGAACCAGAAACACCACGAAAACATATATATTACTCCAATGGTTGTGCATAGTATTACATCAGAAAGAGGCAAGATTGCTATTACAAACTCAGGCAGAAGGCTAGAGTTCCAAGATCTTTTTCTTTTATAGAAGAGAAACTTGCGACAGAGAGGAAAAGATTAACTCTCCTAGTATCTAACTAAAACTATCCTCTAGCTGAAATCTATCATATATCATCTATATTTTTCATCAAAACTTCATTACAATTTATAGGGTGAGGAGGAGGTAAGAGAGAACTTTGAAACTCCTTTTCAACTACCCCTTAATTATGATAAATGATATGAAGTGACAGAAACATATTTCCTCAAATATTTCTCACAAATTGACCCCTTCGGAAAAGTGAGAGCCATGCCTATTTAATGCATCTTAATTATTCTGCAACCGACTCCCTTGAGATGGACTCACCTTTTGAGAAGAAACACTTTCGGCTATTTATTACATAGCCAGATATTTCGACCCTTTATGCATTGGTTTGTGGCCCCTTGACCCAAATGGTGCATATTTTGTGATGAAATGACCCTTTGCCTCCGATCTTTTGAAAACATCTTGAGCATTAAATATTACAGATAAGACCCTAAATCACTTATACGTGGTGGGTGGCTTGTCATATTTATGGCCTACTTCGAAGACAGAGTCCATTTGTTTGCAAGATCCACGTGGAAGGTTCACACATCCTCTTGACTCGATTTTATTTAAGGCTTTAGGGGATGCGCCAGGTGGACACTTGGCACCATCTGTAGGCTCATTTTCCTACTCCTTTACTGGCTCCACATGTCGATCCCGTATGAGTTTGATACTTCATCCTCCTTTGACTTTTGAATTTGTACCAGCTTGACACTTGTCATATTCTACGAGCCGTTCATTTCTCTTTATAATTTGGTTAAGTCCCCTCTCGAAAAATATTTAGCTTCAAATGGGTTTCTCTTAGCCGTGAAAATTCAAATAACAGTCTGGCGACTCACTAGGACCATTTAGCCTGCTAAATGAAAAGAACCCATGATCTTCCACTGTGAAACTACTTCTTCCTACTCTCATATTGAACTCAATAAGATTTTTATTTTTTCTGAGAGTAGAAAATTGAAAAGGGTGGCTAATGGCAACCTTAGGCTGATTTTAGTTGCTCTACATTTGGTTTGAAGTGAAAACTGCAACTATCTTCAGCTGATGGTGATTTCCTTGGTGATTCGGGCCTTTATCAGAGCTGGCACATCCCTTTTGGAGTAATATAGGAGTGAGAATATACAAAATACAAAACATACATGTCTCAAATGAGATATGCAGTGTGTGCACAACAGACACTTATTCTACTGAAAGAAAACCTACTCCTACTCTTAATCTAACTGGTTCTATAAAAGCTAAACAAAACCTGAAATGGGCAAGGAAAAGTAGCTTCCTTTTCTTACAAAATGTGGCCATATGAACAATTTGGTGATTGATATGGACTATAGCGAGAATGAAAATTCAAATTTCACTCTTCCACCCATGGTATCAATGAATAGTATGAATACCTCCTCTTGTTTATCTTGTGGCTGGAGGTGCTGCAGCTAAACCTTGGGGTCTTGAAGCTCATCCTCATGTTCTAAAATGAACATGACTGTTGCTGGAATTTTTCTTGATAAGATACAGCCTAATTCAGGGCTTGGTCCTACCTTCTTCTTACATCCATCATTCTGGCTAGTATCTTTTGGATTGAGGCTCCCTTGTGGATCGCTCTAAAAGGCTTCATCTTGTTCATCTTCTTTCTGCTCTCCCTTTCTAAAGCTTCACGGTGAGTTCAGGCTCTTTGATTGAAAGAAAAAATCTTCCAATGATACTTTCTTCTAGAGCCTTTGAATTAGGTCTAGCGAAAAGGTCATGAGAAACAGGTGGCCTCTTTCATTTTTCTAATGAAGTGAGAAAATATGTGATTTCAATAGGCTCCTCTTCATCGAGACATTCCCCCAGATCTGATAAGCATTTAAGATTATCTCCTTCCTCCTCTGGTGAATATTTATGCTTCGATGTGATGGTTTTTGAATCTACAAATTCTCCATCGTATGTGGCTTTATTTTTCAGAATAAATCCCATTGATAAGGATCCTTTTAGGGGAGTTGCTTTGTGGGGACGAAAAATAGAGGAAACTTCTGTAACCTCTCCTCTATTAGACTGGTGATGTGAACCTTGTGAGTGCATATCACTTCCTACTATATGCTCCTCTTCTTTTGGATTTGGAGCCTTTGTTTTCTGGTGTGTGAGGTATAGCTACTTGAAGATGGTGGTAGTGCAGAAATTGTGGTTTGGAGACAAAAAGGGGAGGATACCTTGGTGGTAATGGAGTCATGATTGCATGACCTCATTAGATGAAGAGAAATGGGATGCGTGGAAATACAGATGAATGAAAATGGATGAGAGGGAGCTCTGCAAGCTTTTGTAATGATTTTGTCAGACCCTAGGGAGTTTCTTGAGGTGCTCTGCAACCATCTTTATAGAAGTTTGAACTTTTTGAGAATTGACCAAGCTGATGCCATAATAAAGTATCACTCTGAGTTGTCCCACCGGGTGTGCCAGAAAAATTACACAAACATCCTTGGTGGATAGAGCCGTCAGAGTCATGGGAATCCTTAGGTTGGTGGGACGTGCGTCCTAAGGAGACCTCTAGATTTTAAAGAAGTTGGATCTTCTCTGCGGGGGAGATAGGGATCAGAAAAATTGGAAAGAAAAACATAAAAACAAACTAAGGTGATGCATCAGAAAGAATACACCAGGAAGCCAACCGAATACACAATCATCTCAAACTACTTAAGCACAACACCGAAATTGCAACAACACCCAAAGATGCATAGTTTCTAAATGAAAATAAAGGTGATCAGAGACAATAAAGATATGTGAATGATGAACCGGAAACACCATGAAAACATATATATTACTCCAATGGTTGTGCATAGTATTACATCAGAAAGAGGCAAGATTTCTATTACAAACTCAGGAAGAAGGCTAGAGTTCCAATATCTCTATCTTTTACAGAGAGAAAAAGATTAACTCTCCTAGTATCTAACTAAAACTATCCTCTAGCTGAAATCTATCATATATCATCTATATTTTTTCATCAAAACTTCATTACAATTTATAGGGTGAGGAGGAGGTAAGAGAGAACTTTTAAACTCCTTTTCAACTACCCCTTAATTATGATAAATGATATGAAGTGACAAAAACAAATTGCCTCAAATATTTCTCACAACTTTACCCCTTCGAAAAGTGAGATCCATGCCTATTTAATGCATCTTAATTATTTTGCAACCGAATCCCTTGAGATGGACTCACCTTTTGAGAAGAAACACTTTTAGCTATTTATTACATAGCTAGATATTTCGACCCTTTATGCATTGGTCCACAGCCCCTTGACCCAAATGGTTTATATTTTGTGATGAAATGACCCTTCACCTCTGATATTTTGAAAACATCTTGAGCATTAAATCTTATAGATAAGACCCTAAATCACTTATATGTGGTAGGTGGCTTGTCATCTTTATCAACTGCTTTGAAGACAAAGTCCATTTGTTTGCAAGATCCATGTGGAAGACTCACACATCCTCTTGACTCTACTTTTATTTAATGCTTTAGGATATGCGTCGAGTGGACACTAGACACCGTCCACGTGCTTGCTTTCCTACTCCTTTGATGGCAAAACATGTCATCCCTGTGATATTTTGATACTTCATCCCCTTTGACTTCTGAAGTTACACTGGCTTGACACTTATCGTGGTCTACAAGCCATTTGTTTCTATTTATAATTTGGTTAATTCCCCTTTCGACAAAGATTTAGATTCAAATGGATTTCTCTTAGTGTGAAAATTCAAATAATAGTACCAAAAATCATGCAAGATTTCTCCTAATGACAACTAAACTATAACTAAATCTACTTTACATCTCTTAATCCTATCATAATGATCATATCCTAAAGTAGGATTTTCTTGGGCTATAAGTCTTCATGCTTTAACCTTATCCATAACCAAATATGGTTGCATCTCCATGTGTCCTTTATTCAAACTCTAATTGTGGCCCAAAATGTAGCTAAGTCTTGAGCTCTGTCCTTCCCGGGCGTGAACCTTCGCGCTCTTCATGGAGATACTTTTGCACAATCCTTTGTTCCTTTTTGTTTCACAACAAAACCTTCGTGCCTCAAGTACTTAGTCTTTTTAGGGGCTCAACATTACCCTGACTAGTTTTATTTCCATCCTTGGAAATTCTTCACACTTTACATATGAAATTCCACTGATCCAAAAACAGGCTAAGGCAAAAGGTTTTGTTTTGCAACAGTCTAAATTGTTAGCTAGAGTAGTTCAGGGAACTCTGCATCTATCTCCCCCTTTAACTTCTCCCAACCCTCCATTTCAGCCATTTATTTTTCCGGTGTTTCCTCCACTATGTTGGGTACCTATTTTGGTGTAATTTATTCAACTTTCCCCTTGATATCTTCTATGACCACCACCAGCTCCATGCAAATTCCCTCAAACTCATCCATATGTTTTGTGATAGAATCTCGAATCTCACCAATCTGAAATTCCAGCTTCTTGCACTTGGTCTTTATCTTATCCTTCTACATTGTGGTGTCAATTATCAGCTAGGAATGCTCAATATTATTTTTTGGGACCTTCTCCTGTAAGGCCTTTAGGATAACCTCTTCATCTATGACTCACGCATCAATAATGGGATCACATTTCCAACAAATTTTGAAACACCTATCTACTAATATGTTTGTCTCCTTGAGTTGGGCGAGCAAGTCCTCCAACTCAGGAATCCAGATTAAAAAAATCTTGTTATTTTACTTCTTCGCGAGCTCCTCTGTTATGGGTCCCATGCCATCCTTGATGTTTTACTAGAAACATCCTCACCAATTCTTCCAAATATTACATCTCATCATTATAGTCCATCTTGGCTTGGCTCACCAATGTCAAACATTGTCCCAAGACTTTCTTAACAAAGGCACCAACTCGATCATACACTTCTTTTGTTGGTGCTTGTTCTCCTTAAAACCATTTTGCAATCTTTCTATTTCCTTTTCCTTCCCCTTTTTATTTGCAACCAAGGTCCAAATAGTCACCCCTACATCTAAGCTCTACCTTATGACTTCTGAGGACATCTTTTGTAGAGCATTTCACCCCTTCTCATATGTAAGGTGGATTGGATCCACCTCTTTATAAGTCACCCCTTTCCTTTTCTTCAAATTGATGGTATTGATTACATGATCATTGACCTCAAAATCGAGCTCCTCTACATGACAATGCAGATTCCAACTTATCATTTTCTTGGTCCTTGTTATGCCCCCATCCTAGTCTAAGATAGCTTAGTCATGAAAATTCTCTAGAGAAAGAGTGCTCGAACCATGCATGTAAAACCTTTGTGGGATTATCCATGAAGTCCATATGAGGGGACCTAGGTGTCCACCTCTTCCTCTCTCTCCTTGCCTTGTGTTTTGTGCATTTCTTTCTCAAGGTGGTTGATCCTGAAGAAAACCCTTTATCCTCCTTAATAACAAATGAGTCTCCTTTATTCTTCTCTTATTTTTTTTGGTGGGTTGTATAGGTGAATTTCTATCGCAAGACTCTTCACAGGTTCCTCCAATGTAGGCATCTTTACCCTCGCACGTGATGAGGCCAAAATATGTCTCATTATATCACCAAATTAAAATCTTATTCTCTCTCTTAAAATAAATATTTCAAGTGAATTTAGATGTATTTTTAATAATAGATAGCATATTTAAGGTAGAATATAGGATTTATCTTATCATCTCTTTAGAAATCTATTTGCAGTCTAATTGTTTTTATTTCTTGATATTTCTTCTAAGTTGGAATGCAATAGTGTGTAGAAAACAGGTCATAAGAAACTCTACTCCAATTTCATAGATCAAAGCTACCAAAAGTCTTCACACAACTACGGAAAGCCCAACTGTACATAGATTACTGCTAGATTTCTACTACGGAAAAATTACACATATCTACAGAAATGCCAAGCATAGCTACGAAAACACCCAGCTAGTGAAAGTGTTTTTATTTATTCCAAAATAATGTAAAGGATCACCAAACTATTTAGCCCACTCTTTCCTTCCATGTCATCAACCAAGAATACATATCCAAACATGTGGCAATCCAAAGTCATGTATGCATGTGGCATTCCAAGAAGAATTCAAAGTCATGGACTTAACACTCCTCCATTTTCTCTCCATGTTTCAAGGATGAGAAAATAGTGGAATAGTATTAGGAATGTTGAATAATTACTCTCCCACTTTGTGTTCCTAGATTAAAGGGATGAGTTGTAGAAATATTCTCCACGATAAGTGGACGGTTGTAGTCAAGTTTTTTTAGGATTTATTGCTTTGAATAAATCTGCCCAAGAATAGGTAGTTAGTTCTTGGTGTGTTGACTAAGTAAATTATAATAAAGAGAAGATCAAATTGTATTCCCCAAAATAAGGAGTTGGTTGGATGCATGAACTATAAATGCAACCTTCCACACTCTGTATGAATCTTTTACCAAGATTTTTTTTTTTTTTCTCTAATATTCTGAAGTTTTGAATTAAGATCTTGGAAGCATGATTTAAATCCTCTTCCAAGGAATGAGTTGGCCACTCATTCCAAGGAAGATGGATATGTGTATTTGTGTTTTTGTCTTGTAACAATTTATGTTTATGTTTATTCCTTTTTCTGTGATTATCATTTTGTTGTATTGTTTTTCTCCTTGTATTGTAATATTCATTTTCATTTAGTTTGTTGTGAACATGCAAGTGTTTTATTTGATTTATTTCCAATTCAGAAATTTCCTTTATGCAAGTGTGCTTTCATTTTTGCAAGTGTGATTTTGATTTCTACAAGTGTGCTTTTCCATTTCCGTAAGTGTTCTTTTTAATTTATGCAAGTTTGGATTGTGTTTGAAGGAGTTGTTTTCCAAATATCTCTTTCTCCTATTGCATACAGCCATCAAACACTAGCCCTGGATTGACATTATTAATGAAGAGGATTGACGACCCTCATCATTTTGGCACCATTTCCAGGGATCGTGGTGTTATTAGGAGACTTAGATTTTTCTAAAATAATATTCTAGTGACAGTAGAATACCTCTTAGAAATTTCGTGATATGAATTATTTGGTGGTAGTTTCTTTAAACTTTTATTTTCTGCAAAATAGATTAGTATTTCTTTTCTACAAATAGATTAAATTTTATTTCTGCAATTAGATTTAGAAACTTGTCGATATTTCCAAAAGCAACCCCCTCAATAAAATGGAAACATCATTTCATGGTTATTATTTTCATGCAATGAGGGTTTCCTATTCTAAAATATTTCTTGTTTGCACGTACTGTTATTTCTACAAAGAATAAATAACAGTTCATGCATGCAAGAAATTAAAAAAAAACTAACTTTTTGAAGGTTAGCAGAGACAAATATTTCTAGTGGAATATTGGTGCAAACAGATTGGGAGTTGAAGGAAAAGCTGAGTTGTTTCTGTCACGGAGGAAGGAAATGCCATGTTGAAGGAAAAGATGTAGGATGTCTTCATGCTTGCATCCTTTCATCTGCAGCTCTTTCCCTACAGGGATGAATTCATTGGCGTATATTTTGGAAAATTATTTTACATGCAAATCATATCTCTGAACTTGAATTCATTGGCCTACGATAAAAAATGAATCTACAACAATAATGAAATCTTTTAGAAAATAATAGAAAAATGCAAAAAGGTATGCATTATTCTCTCATATAACAACTCGCTTTGGTTGAATATTTCAAGCATGAAAGAAGAGAATTCTATTTTCAAATCTTATCTTTAATGAAGTGAGACATTCTTTTTTCATGAAATGACCCATGCGAGTTGTTAGAAAAATTCAAATAGCATGCATTCCTATGTTATCTCTTTTATTTAATGAATTAGTCAATTATTTTAAGTTTTTCCTTGCATGTCGAATTAATTGATTTAGAAATACATTTTGCATACAAAGAGGAAATAAATTTGCATGCAATGAATGCTACAAGTTGCATATCTTTTAATCAATTAAGTCTCATGCAAAGAATGCTCCTAAATTGACTCTATTTATTTAATGAGAGAGACATGTTCTAAATTGTTTTCAATAATTATTGGAGATTCAAATTTGAAGGAGCTAATTATATGTTACAAGAATATATTTTTTAGATGACATAATTACTGTAGGAAAGTAAAAATCAACATACATGGAGCATTGTAGAGGAGGTCAAAGGAAAAAGATTCAGTTGATACGGAGTTTGCGCATGAAAATAACAACATTTTATGATACTGAGACTACTCACAGCTCATAAAGAAATAGCTCAAACAATTTATGGGTCTTGTTCTACACAATCTAAGATTTCCATATCATTTTAAATCACTCATTTTTGTTTAGAAATGACCAATATATCATAGTTTTAATGCACGTTGCTAACAAAAATAACATGTTGAAGACTATTTTGATAGCAATGTTTTCTGATGCAAACTACTCACAACTCATAAATAAATAGATCAAACGTTTTATGGGTCTTGTTCTACACAATCTGATATTTACAGATCATTTTGAATCACTCATTTTTGTTGAGAAATGACCAAGATATTGTAGTTTGAATACAAACTACTAAAAAATAACATGTTGAAGACTGTTTTTTTTCTCTAAAAAAATATTATGATGCATGCAAGTATTCTTCTAATACTCCTCATTTTCAGTACCTAATTCATTCCATGCTACCCTCTTTGTCTAATTTTTTGTTGAGTTTTTCTAAAAAATTTTCACAACCACCAAACCACTAAAAATTTCTTCAATATTTTGTAGTCAATGTTAATTCTTCTCTTGATCAGAAAAATACTTTCTCAACCAAAGATATGCTAATAGAAATTCCAACATACCATTTGTATTCATGGATCATACCCACATCCTCTCATAATAAACCATCCATTCCCAATAAATGAAGAAGTCCCTGAACCATTCCATTTCCCAAAACAGTTTACCATTGTTTCTCAATTTATAAATCAGCTTTCTAAAGTGGTTAGATGTTGCAGACACTGAAGATTACTTCCTGATTTTCCATCATGTTGACATTTCTTAAAAGGATAGTGATTAGTTAGAAAACTAGTTTACTGGCTAGCCAATTACTAAAAAAAAAAAAAACAAATTGTTGGTGAGAAAATTTGTCTTGTGGACAAATTGGTGGGTTTCAAGCCAATGCTATGGGAATCTAAGTCCCTCTACTTTAACGGTGCAACTTCCGTATGTGCATGCATGAAAAAGTGGATTTCAATGGTGGCCTTTCGACCAGAGATCCAACAAGGGCACTCCACTGACCCTGTGGCAAAGCTAGAAATTTCTCACTAGAGAAGAACTTTGTCTGAGAAGGGGAAAGGGAGTGAGAATGGAGATAGGAGAAACTAATGTTGTGAGTAGAATATCAGATGCCCACACACATTAATTAGAAATTTCATTTACATGCATTTATCATCAGAAGAAAAACAAATACACAGGAGAAGCTACAATACTGAATGAAACTCATTAGTCACAAAGTACTAATTAATTCCTCAATCAAAGACGAAACAATTCCTTATTTTTATTATTGAAGCTCGATCGAGTCCAGTACATAGCTTAAGAATGGAAGAAATTCGAGGAAGAAGAGAAAATAGAAGAAGAATGATGTTTTCTATCTTTTCTAGGTACAGAGCACTCTGGTCTTTTCAAAAACAAATCACCCACCTTGGAATGACGTTGAGAAGCCATTATATCCTTTTCCAAAATGGTTACAATATTTATAAATTCTCGACATCTTTCAAATTCCTCTGTTGTGAAGAAAACGCTCATGGCGGGTTAAAAACTAGATCTTGCAAAGAAACCATTACATTCAATTTTCCAGTTTAAATATAGACCATTTGATTTTCTCCTCTAACTTTGAAATTGGGCCGTCCATGTGGTAGGAAGGGATTAGAGTGGTTATGGGGGAAGCCTTTCACATTTTGTGATTTTTCATGAGATTTGGCAATTTGGAACAAATTGGCCCACAACCCCACTTTGAATTTTCAATGGTGGGCTTCACCTTTGACTTTCTCCTTGTGGGCTTCAACTTTGACGTTTTCCCTTTAAACCTTGATCGAGGTTGCGGATCACTTTTTAACTTTTCACCTTTTTTTTGACAAAGAGGCTCAAAAACACAAATTTCTCTCGCCAACCTCCGCTGCTTCCGATTTGACTAGGGCACGTGGCACGTTCTGGTTGGAGATGGGGTCATGGGATATTTTCTAAACATTTTAACCTTTTTTTGAAAAAAGGCTCAAAAATTCAATTTCATCCACTGGCCTCACTGCTCTGATTTGGATTTCAACACGTGGCATCCTCTGATTGGTTGCAGGATTCGTGGAAGTGGTGAACCTTTATCCTTTTTAACCTTTTTTGGCTAATTCAAATTTTCGGTCCTAAGTGTCCCAATTGAACTTGTGTAGCTTGGGACAAAAACTTCCACTTTTCTGTAATTGGAAATTTCAGATTTTTGAGTCCCAAGTGTCCCGATTGAACTTTTGCATCCTAGGACAAAACTTTCGATTTTTCCACAATCGAAATTTTGGCTTTTCGGGTCCCAAGTGTCCCGATTGAACTTGTGTAGCCCAGGGACAAAACTTTCACTTTTTCCACAATAGGTGATTTCAACTTTTGTGTCCCAAGTGTCTCGATTGAACTTATGTAGCCTAGGAAAAAAACTTCCACTTTTTCTCGTAATCGAAATTTTGGCTTTTCGGGTCCCAAGTGTCCCGATTCAACTTGTGTAGCGTAGACAAAACTTCCACTTTTTCCGCAATCGGTAATTTCAGCTTTTTGGGTTTGGGGGAAAATTTACCATTTTTTCCAAAAATGACAAAAAAATGTTAATTTCACCAAAAATCCCATTCCTCCCCATCCAATAGAATCGACCACGTACTTGCATTCATTGGGGTCAAATTTTGATGGGGAAAAGACGCTCGTCATCCCGACTTTGGAAAATACGCAGAGGAAGAAAACTTCATTTTTTTAGTCTAATTTTTGAATTTCCTTCACGAACCAGAGGCATGGAGGAAAAACAATGATTTAATGACCCAGGCCATAGAATAGTGAACAATTTATATCAAAAATGAGATTGTAAAGAGGATATTTCATGCACAGACCGGAGATGGAGAACTTCTCAAAACAAGCAAAACAGAGATTTAAACAGCACTAGGGCATGACTTTTGCTAAATTCTTAAATCTCTAACTTGGCTTAAACACCAACATAGGATATGAGCTAAAAAATTGAATTTGGCTATGAAAACGTAGAGCAGTTTTTAGGAGACAACAACTGGCTCTAGCTTGGGGACATGGCATGAACTGGGCATGGCTAGGGCATGACATGAGGATCCAGAATCTCAAGTTTCAAAACATATTACATTTACCAGTGCCTTATACATTGGGCCTTGCAGAGTCCTGTACAATTCTGAGAAAGAATGTAAGAAGGAGAAAACACACAACAAACTAAACAAAACTAAACTAGAACCACACAATAGAGAAAGGGAAAAACACACCTACAAAAATCACCTATGGTACAAGATGGGGGACAACCCACTTTTATTGATGATATTGTTTCAAATATTTCCCACTTCAAGGCAATTCCAATGGCATTCCATACAAGTATGAGAGGAGAAAAACATTCTCACCACAAGTTCCATGAATTTGGAATGGGCCGAGCCATAATGAATCAAACTTTCCATGGCTTCCCTTTGGTTCTCTTCTCTTGTCCTATAGCAAAACAAAATCTCCAACCTTGAATTCTCTTGCATTGGTCTTCTTGTCAAAAAATTTCTTCACTTTCAACCTATGCTCCTTAATTATATCCACTACTTGGCATCTACTTTCTTCCAACTTCTCCAGGAAGAGGATCCTCTTGTCAATGGAGTCTTTGTATTGACCATCTTCTATTTCTTGCAGCAACTTGAGAGCTGGCATCTCAATTGTGAGGGGAATCTCTGCCTTAACTCCATACAACATTTGGAAAGGTGACATACCTATTTCCTTCTTAGGATTGATCCTATCAGCCCACAATGCATCATATAGCTTCTTGTGCTAGTTCCTTTTATTCTCATCTACCAGCTTGTGAAAAATGGTCACAATGTTCTTGTTACTTGACTCAACTTGCCCATTTCCCTATGGGTAGTAGTCAAAAGAGTGAGATAGGGAGATTCCAAAACCATAAAAAAACTCTGTGAGCTCCTTTGAAGAGAAATAGGTGGCATTTTCTACAAAAATATTTTGTGGTACTCCAAAATGGACAATGATATTCTCCTTGATGAAGTTGCAGACTGTTTCAGAGCTGGCTTGCTTGGTTGGAATGGCTTCCACCCATTTAGTGAAGTAATCAGTTGCAGTGAGTACATAAGTATGCCCTGCACTAGAATGAGGATTTAGAACACCAATAAAATATAGCCCCCATTACTGAAATGGTTCTTCAATCACCACAAGTCTGAGTGGCAATGCAGCTAGTTGTGGCTTTCCAACAAATTGTTGGCATGCTTTACATTTAGAAACCCAATCTTGAGTGTCTGTAAATATGGAGGGAAAATAATATCTCCCTCTAAGGATATTATGTGTGGTGACCATAGCTGAGAAATGTCCACCACAAGCTTGATCATGATATTCCCCCGAGAAACTTTTCGTGCTTGCTCCTTATCTACACACCTAAGGAAACAACCATCTAGGCCTCTCTTATAAAGTGCATGATTCCAGATCACAAACTTGGCTGCCTTTAGCTTGAGTTTCCTTCTTTGTTTGTAATCTAGATGAGGATGGTATTATCCATACGTAAGATAGTAAGTAATTTTATCATACCACTCATCAAGTGTGGTGACAAAGAGCGCATGTGGACAGTCTTCTAAATAATTTGAGCAAACACCATATTTTTCTCCCCTGCTGAGCTTTGAGAGATTCACCTTCAACAATCAGCTTGCACAAACCATTTCCTCTTACCATATTAGAGGGTCTAATATCCAAGTCATACTCTTGGGTCTTTTCAATTCGGCTTCCTCTCTTAGCCCTAGGATCTTGTTGAGTCAAAATGGACTTGATTGCACTTCCAGGGACCATCACCACTTTGTATGGGAATTGAGAATGTAGAATCTGAAACTTTTAACATCTTTGACCACTTGCGTAGGCATGTTTCTCCAATTAGTTGTACTTTATCTCATGATTTTTCAAAGGACATCTCATGAAAGCAATGGGTGCTTCCAAACCTTCATCATTTTTCTAAACAAGGACAACAGAGAGTTTATGTTCTGATGCATAGCAATACATGATGAAATCCTTGTTGAAATCTGGAGACACAAGAGTTGGAGCTTTGGAAATGGATTTCTTGATCTCCTCAAATGTTGTTTTTCCTTACTTATTCCACTTGAAACTTGCTTGAAGCTTCATCGTGGAAGTTATATGCTTAGTCAGTTTATAAAACTCATGCACAAAATGATGAAGGAAGTTTACCTTTCTAAAGAATGAATGAACTCCCTTCTTGGTAGTTGGTAAGGCTAGTGCTTGGATAGCTCTGACCCTTTCAGGATCAATGTGTCCCATAAACTTACCTTCGTGACTCCAAAGATGCACTTCTTTGGATTTAGAGAAATGCCATGTTTCCTACACCTTGCAAGGACTTGCTCCAAATGACTGATATGATCTCCCCTCCTCTTTAAAAAACCGTGAGGTCATCAAGGTAAATGAAAATGTAGTGTTTCAAATCTTTGAAGGCCAAGTCCATTGCCCTTTGGAAAGTGGCTCCAGCATTGATCAAGCCAAAAGGCATTCTCGTTGTAGGTAGAAGTACCTAAGGTGTTCTCAAGGTTTTTTTGTTACAATCCTCTTCTCGCAACCTTGATTTGGTTTTACCACGAGAATCCGTCAAGTAAAGAGAGCATCTCATATCCATTGTATGCTTGCAAAACATGATCCATGATTGGAAGAGGGTAGTTTTCCTTGAGAGATGCCTGATTTAGGATTTGGAAGTCTACACAATTCCTTATTTCCCTGTTCTTCTTCCTCACTAACACAATGTTAGCCACCCATGTTGAATGGTGGATGGGGAAAATGATTCTAGAATTAAGCATATTTGTCACCTCTTCTTTGATAACATCAACAATATTTGGATTATATGGCCTTTGTTCTTTCGTGAAGGGCTTGGCTCCTTGCTTCAAAGGAATGGAGTGATGTATTTCCTTTGGCTGAAAATATTTTATTTCATCATAGGATTATGCCAAGACATTTGAGTACTTTTTTATTAGAGCAAAAAAATTTATCTTCTCTTCTCGGTGAGTAGCATTTACTAATGTTTACCATCCTTGTATTCTTTGAAGTGCCAATGTTTTCTTGACCAAAATCAAATGGACACCGAGAATACTATATTTCTTTCTCTTGATGAACCTATCATGCTTGTCAAAGAGGTCTTCCAAAGAAACTAGGCCTTTAGGGATTTTGTTTCCTTTCGGTTTGATTACTCCCTCTTCATAAATTCCCTCAATTCCTTCCTTCTCTTATTTGGGGATTGATTAAAGGTGTGGGTTTTCACTTCCTTAAAAGAACATATTATTGAAGTTATCCCTTTGTTCTAAGAAGTCTAGGATCTAATTGTCATCATTAAAGACACATCGCTGGTTTGCATTGTCTTGTATGCTAGGTCTAAACACCATCTCAAAGTGGTCACTTTATCTTTTCCAAAAGAAGGATGAGGTATCACTAAGGAAGTTGACACTGCTAGAGAATCAGCCCTTTCATTCTACTACCTATGGATAGCTTCAATGGAGAATGCCTCAAAATATTCGATGCAGTCCCACACTTTGTTTCTATAGTGCACGAGCCTTGGATTTTTACCCGATATTGCTGGTGGACCTGCTTCACCACAATCTCAACATCACCTTTGCATCTCAGATTCTTGATTCCCATGTCCTCTGCTACATTCATGCCTAAGATCAATGCTTCATAATCTACAGTATTGTTTGTATTATCAAATTTCAGCTTGCAAGAAAAGAATATATCTCATTGGAGGGAGAGTATAAGACTACACCAGCTCCGAACATGCTCTAGAATGACTGCCATCAAAATCCATTGTCAAAATATGATCTTATTCTTCCTCCATGAGAAGTGGCAAGTTCTCTTCATTTTGTGATGTAAGAAATTAGTTTCCTAGCCCACAATCTTGAAAAAGGATGTTAGCTCTCGGATCATCGATTTCCTTCTTCGTGAATTTCATTTTCCTTACTGGAATAGATTCTTCATTTCTCCTTTCACCGGGATAGTTACTGAGATAACCAATCCATTTTTATTTCTCCACCTAGATCTCTGTAAAAACTTCTACTAAAAATCATACCAAAAGATGTTGGGATATCTTCCACCAAAATGGTCGAGTATCTTCTTGTCTGGGTAATTGGCTAGTGCAACTTTGAGCATCCTTGATTCTTCCTACCAATGGAACTTGTTTTGATTCCATTGAATAACATGTTCCATTTACATGGGTCAAAGTGAGGCTAAGAGAATTTTCAACTTTTACTTGCATCACATTATCTGAGGCTCCAGAGTCTATGATGTAATTGTTCAACCTGGAAGCCTTTAATGAGAATTGATAGGTAGAAAGGCTCAAATCATTGATGTTAGAGGCACTGAGGGCTAGCATGTTTTGATAAGGTGGTATGGAAGGTGTGGGAAGTAAGACTTTAGAATTAGAGATTTGGGATGTAGATTTACCACCTCGATCGCCTTGATGAATTTGTTAAATTGGGAAATATGTGTTTGTAGGTATTCAAACTCGAGAGCTGAACTTTGGTTTTGCTTGCATGCTCCACAAATTCAAACGGAGTTATGGTAGATGAGGAAGAGGTTCCAGAGTGGGAGAAGATTTAAATTATAGGGTTTTTGTTACTTTTGATGTTGGGTTCTCCTTTTCAAATGTAGAAATTAGCTTGGAAGGAGGTGAGGTGTAGCCCTTGACTGAAATGTAGATGTTCTTGAAAAACTAGTATTTAGAAGAGAATTGCTTTAAACACCTTTTGAGTTGGGAGAATAATCGGATAACTTACTTAGCATAGCAATGTGATCCTTGAAAGTGGTGAATCTGATTTCTCTCTAGCTAATTCCATGGAAGTTGGTAATGGTGATCCCCTATTCATGATCTTGTTTAGTGGAGGCTTTGAGGATCTATCTTCTTTTTCTTCCTACTCTCGGTTGCAACTACTGAGGCTGAGACACCATTCTTAGATTATGCACGAGTGAAAATATCACATGAAAAACTTAGATATTCTTCATCACCTTCCTCTTCATCATCAACGTATTCAATCGTGACATTGTGTATGCCAACCTCTTCAATTTCAAGATAGTTTTCATAGTCATCTGTTCTTTCTTCTTCGCTTTCCTTAATGTGTGTTCCTTCTTCTAATTCCCTAGTGTCACAGACGACATTGACTGTGGTGCTTCAAGAGAAATCCTATGAGGAGGTGGAGAAATTCTTGGTCTATCATGAGAATTTGGTCTCCTTGGAGCATTCCTCATTGTGATTTGTGATAGCTTCTTCTTCAAAGCAACTAGGTCATTTGCCATTTTTTTGGAACATTGGATCAGTGGTGACTAAATTTGAACTCGGCCTTTTTGCTTCCCATTTGGTCCTTTCACTTTTCCAGAAAGAATTAGATCATCATCAGTCTCAACTACAAAGTCTTGAACCTCCCTCAATGTTCTTGGTTGGGCTCTTTTGAGGAAGAAACCAACTTTTGGTGGAAAAACACTGATGAAGAACCTTTTATAGTTGTTTTCAGGGGGTACCACATTTTCGGTGATCCTTCTTGTCAACCTATTATACCTTGTTACAAAATATCTCATTGATTCGAGAGGTCTCCTTTATCTCGAACCAATTTGACCAGTAGATCCTAATAATCTTTTGTGCTCTTGAACCTATGTTCAAATGCACTTCTTATATCTTTCCAACATGTAACAAATCTTGGGGGAAACATGTAGAACCATTCAGTAGCCTTTTATTGGAGTGACTCCACAAAGATATTAATTGAAACATCTTCATCTTCAACTCCTAACACTCCATAAGCAATGATGAATGCTACTACATGTTCTTCCTGGAGCTGAGAACCATCCCCTTTGAATTTTGGGAAGTTCTTTCTTGAGCCTCTTGGGAGGTCATGAAGTGGTTGTGGAAGAGCAAGTGGACCAATATTTCTTCCCCATGGTACATTAGGCTTGCGTTCCTCATGCTCATGATCACCCATTCTATTCCTATTTCTATCCTCCAATCTTGCTAAGGCTACTTCTGTTGCTTTGCTCTTTCTTTTGCTTCAATTTGGAGTCTTTCTATTTCTTCAAGTTGAGCCCTTATCTCCTCTTTAGAAACTGCCCCTCTTTCAAGCTCTTCAAATGTGGGATCAATTTTTCCTCCAAGCCTCAGTTTTCGGGTGTACCTTCTATCAGCCAGCTTGAAATTTTATGCTCTTCTCTAGGGTGCTTGGAATTTTTCTCTGCATTTCCATTCAACAACATGTTCCTCTTCTAGGTCCAGAATTCTTATGGAAATGAAGTACCTGATTAGCACTTTTTCTCTTATCCCAAATAGCTTCTCTCATATCAGAAGCAATGTCTTCTTGGATGTGAAAGAGTAAATCAAGTCTCTCAATAGGAGGATTTCCCAAAATAGCCATGATTTACATCCATGTAGTCTATGTGATTATTCAATCTCCAAAACATTTCTCTAGAATATTTTTTGTATTTTATGACCTTGATGTCATTTTTAGGTGTAGATGTTTGTAAAATTTGCCCCACAGGTGGGCACCAAAAATTTGTCTTATGGAAAAATTGGTGGGTTTTAAGCCAACTCTATGGGAATCTAAGTCCCTCTACTTGAACAATGTAGCTTCCATATGCGCATGCATAAAAAGTTGATTTCAATGGTAGCCTTTCGACCAGAGATCCAACAGGGGCACTCCACTAACCCTGTGGCAAAGCTAGAAATTTCTCACTAGAGAAGAACTTTGTCTGAGAAGGGGAAAGGGAGTGAGAAAGGAGATAGGATAAACTAATGTTGTGAGTAGAATATTAGATTCCCACACACATTAATTAGAAATTTCATTTACATGAATTTATCATCGAAGAAAAAAATCCACAGAGAAGATACAAGACTGAATGAAACTCATTGGTTGCAAAGTACCAATCAATTCCTCAATCAAAGAGGAAATAATTCCTTCTTTTTATTATTGAAGCTCGAGTAGAGTTTGTACATAGCTTGAGAATGGAATAAATTTGAGGAAGAAGAGAAAATAGAAGAAGAATGGCATTTTCTGTCTTTTCCAGGTACAAAGCACTCTGGTCTTTTCAAAATCAATCACCAACCTTGGAATGACATTGAGAAGCCATTATATCCTTTACCAAAATGGTTACAATCTTTACAAATCCTCGACGCCTTTTCAAATTCCTTTGTTGTGAATAAAATGCTCATGGCGGGTTAAAAACCAGATCTTGCAAAGCAACCATTACATTCAATTTGCCAGTTTAAATATAGACCATTTGATTTGCTCCTCTAACTCTAAAATTGGGCCATCCACGTGGCAAGAAGGGATTGGAGCGGTTACGGGGGAAGCCTTTCGCATTTTGTGATTTTTCATGAGATTTGGTAATTTGGAACAAATTGGCCCGCAACCCCACTTTGACTTTTCAACAGAGGGCTTCACCTTTGAATTTCTCCCCGTGGACTTTAACTTTGAATTTTCCCCTTTAAAGCCTAATGAGGGATGTAGGTCACTTTTTAAATTTTCACCTTTTTCGTAAAAGAGGCTCAAAAACAAATTTCTCCACCGACCTGCTACTCCGATTTGACTAGGGCACATGGCATGTTCTGGTTAGAGATGGGGTCGCAACTCTTTTCTAAACATTTTAACCTTTTTGGAAAAATGGATCAAAACTCAATTTCATCCATCGCCCACTGCTTTTTTTGTCTTTCAACACGTGGCATCCTCTCGATTGGTTACGGGATTCGGGAAGCGGTGAACCTTTATCCTTTTTAACCTTTTTTGGCTAATTTGGATTTTGGGTCCCAAGTGTCCCAATTGAACTTGTGCATCCTGGGACAAAAACTTCTAATTTTTCCGTAATTGGAAATTTTGGATTTTCGTGTCCCAAGTGTCTCAATTGAACGTGTGCACCTAGGACATGTAAACTTCCACTTTTTCTCAATCGGCAATTTTGAATTTTTGGGTCCCAAGTGTCCCGATTGAACTTGTGCAGCCTAGGACAAAAATTTCACTTTTTCCGCAATAAGAAATTTTGGATTTTCGGATCCCAAGTGTCCCGATTGAACTTGTGCAACCTCGGGACAAAAATTTCACTTTTTCCGCAATCAAAAATTTGGCTTTTCAGTCCCAAGTGTCTCAATTAAACTTGCAGCACTGGGAAAAACCTCTTCTTTTTCCGCAATTGACAATTTCCGCTTTTCGATCCACGGGAAAATTTACCATTTTTTCCAAAAGTGGTAAATTCACCAAAAATATCATTCCTCCCCATCCAATAGGATTTGACCACGTACTTGCATTCATTGGGGTCAAAATTTGATGGGGAAAAGATGCCCATCATCCCAAATGTGGAAAATATGTAGAGGAAGAAAACTTCATTGTTTTGAGTCCAATTTTTGAATTTCCTTCACGAACTAGAGGCATGGAGGAAAAACAATGATTTGACGACCCAGGCCATAGAATAGGTGAACAATTTCGATCACAAAGGAGATTGTAAAGAGGATATTTCGTGCATAGACTGGGAGATGGAGAATTTCTCAAAATGAGAAAAACAGAGATTTAAACAACACTAGGGCACGAATTTTGCTAAATTCTTAAATCTCTAACTTGGCTTAAACACCAACATAGGATATGAGCTCAAAAAAATTAATTTGGCTATGAAAATGCAGATCAATTTTCAGGAGACAACACAAACAAAAAACCAAAATAAAAACAAAGGGGAAAGTTGAAAACCAGCAAATGGCTACTTTACCCAAACAAAAATTGCACTTCAAAGTATTTCTTGGATACATATGACTGCTTCTCTTAGGCAAACTTGGTTGATGAAATAATTTTCTACTAAAAATTTCTATGTTGCTAAGGCCTTGACTTCATATCTATTTATTTTGTTCAATTGCAGACAGAAATCAAGGTTATACAACATGATGAAAGCAATGATAACTCCTGAGTATGGTATGGTAAATTCTATTTTTCTATTCTCAACTATTGTTATTTTAAGTTTTAATTACAAATAGATTCACTTCTAGAAAGATTCAACAAAAAAAGAGAAAACCAACAGAGAGAGACATTTTTAAATCTCTACATGTGTAGATGAAGTCTTTATACTTTGCAGCAATTGGGATTTATAACTACAAACTTCACTTAGTCACCTACAACTACTAGCAACTCGGTGGAATACACCACTCATTCTCAAAAACCTTGCAAGTCTCTCGTACCATTTGTTCATCTAGGTATTTTAAGCATTTTTGATGGAGCCATCACAAGTGAACTATGAAAATTACACTATAGGAGATGAGTGCTCTGGTGGGTAAACCCACACATTCCCATCTAGTCCATCAAGGATGCTAATCTCCTAAAATTTGATTAATAGTAGGATGGATCCCCACGTGATCTTTTCTCCAGCTTCATTTTTCACCTACGTTTCCTTAATGATACTCTTCATAATGAATTGTGTGAAGTTATAATGTGCATGTTTTGATACTTTGTACATAATGTACATGTATCTTTTGTTTATCTTCATCCATCATTCGATCTTCCCAATACACAGCTTGATAATTTGAGTAGCGACCCTTAATACCAGGACTATTTAGGTCTACAATGACCTGAGCCATTCCCCCTTATCATAATTTATCGGCTTCGCTCATTCTTCAATTTTTCATTGGCACATAGGTCGAGTGTCATATCCTCACTATTGTTTTATAGGCTTGTCACTCTCCTTATAAACTAGCCCATAATTCACATTCTTCTCCCCGTAAAGTAGAAAAATTCCTCATGCACCCGCGACATTAACCACCAAAAGAGAGGGGCGGGTTTAGCGAAGAAGGGAAACTCCCATAACTACAAAACTCCAGTTTTATTCAACTCCTATTGCACCAAGTCATCAACCTTAAGATTTCCAAGCTCATCTAACCCTAGGATGTCTTTAACCGAATCTGCCCACATCAAATTTTTTTGTTCTTTTGTTCTGTGGTTGAACTTGTTAATTTTGCACCTATATAGATTCGAACTCCACTTCTCTAATTTTATCACACCCAGGGGGTACTACATTTCCAAGTATATCTCTACGGGTTCCTCCTTCTCCACCACCGGTCTCTTGGTTCATGTCTTTATTGGTGTCATTTTCATTCCTTCACTTCATGTCGTAGGTGTTTGACTTCTCCTTGTATTTCCGATCTCTCCAACTTTAATAGCTTCACTCTTACGCAACCCCCGATGCCTCACTATTTACTCCACTTATCACTCCACAAGGTCTTGTCACAGTTTTCAAAATGCCACTAGTTCGTAAAATTACTTCACTTCTTTATCACACCCTCGTTGCACTTCAATCACTTAGGAGCATAATTTTTTTTGAATGCAAGGTAGTTAAAATGATTATCTTCACCCCCTATTTATAATTTTCAATGACCTAAACATCCTTTTGACCCATGCATCATAAAGTTACTTTTTAATAAATTAATTTTTCTGCTTAAGTAAAATTTTGTGACCCCACCTCACGCGTTGTAGTCGTAACCTTCTAGCATGCTAACACTACTTCACTGCCACATACCTCCTTTGTGTGCCTCACTGTGCCGAAGTAATTAACCTATGTGCTATCCACTAAGTAATTTCCCATGCCACAACCTACCTCATGTTACACTATGTGAATTTTTTTCTCTCCCCGCATGGTCTTCAATCATCTCAAAATTCCTCAAAACACCTCTAGTACAAACCATTTTTTCTACCTTCGCATCAATATCCTTGAAGGAGTTTTCAATCAATCCAACCTCTCTTAGAAATGCACCAACCATTTTCCGCAATATACTTCAATCCACCCCACACTAAATATATGGGTGGTCCTCTCGCACGGAATCACTTAAAATGTAATTAGCTACCGCATACCAATGCACAACACAACACATGACTAAAAATACAAAGCATAACAACGACAAAAGGAAACACATATAAAGGAAAAATCCATTAAAGGAAAACCTAAGCTAAATGGAAACATTGACTTATTACAAACACAAAGAAGACTTATTTATAGTAGGGCTTCAACCTACTCCTGTTAAAGAAATTGGGAAACCATGTGCCATCCAAAGCTTCTAACTAGCAAGCACCTAATTCAAGTATATAGGTCACAACATATGGTCCCAACCAATGCACTTGGAACTTTCCAGATGGCACAAAAACTTGGAGTCATATAGAAGAACCATCTGTCCAACTTCAAGCTTCTTGTTCTTAATGTGCCAATCATGCCAAGCCTTATGTCTTGATTTCTATGTCTTTTGGCTACAACGAGCTATAGCACGCCTCTATCCCAACAACATCAGTTTGTCTATGCATTCTTCAAGTGCTTTCTCATCAGCCAATCCTCTTGTATGTGCAATACGTAGGGATGGTAACATGAACTCAACCGGTAAAACAACCTCTGTGCCAAACACCAACTGAAAGGGTGTTGCTTTTTTCAACCTCTTATAGGTTGTTCTATATGACCAAAGTACAACAAAAACTTTATCATCCCAATCTTTCCTTCCAACATCATAGATATTTGTCAATGTGTGGCTCAAAATATTGTTGAAAGATTCAGTAGTTCCATTAGCTTGTGGGTGATAGGGTGTAGTCTTATGATGTGCTACCATAAACTCTTCCAATAATATTCTAACAATATCATTCAAGAAATGAGAACCCCTATCACTTGTTAAAATCAATGGACATCCATACTTGCTTATGATATTCTCCTAAAGGAACCTTGTTGCAGTAGTTGTAGTGTAATCCTTCATAGGCATTGCTTTTGTCCACCTTGTAATATAATTTGTACAAGTAATGATGTAGTGTGACTCAATCTCGTGCACCGGTGGGGAAATAGGTCCCAAAAAGTCAATTTCCCATTTTTCAAAAGGGTTTGCACTTTTATAGGCCTCAATGACATTTCATCTCTATGCTTAGGCTTCCTAAGCTGCACTGCAATGATCACATCCTTGGCATATTCTTGGAAATCATTATACAATGTTTCCCACCACAATCCAAATTTCTTTATAATATTTCACGTGGTGGATCTCCCTTTATAGTGTCCACCAGAAATCCTTCCATGAGCTTCCTCCATAATACCCATGTGCTCATGTTCAAGTACACATTGACGTAAAATCTCATCCCAACCAAGTTTGTATAGATCTCCACTTATCAACATGTAAGTTTCGGTGCAAATGGCAAGTTGTTTTCTTTCTATAGTCTTCATTCCATCAAGCACCACATTTTTTCATAAAAAGATAGAAATATCCTCCAAATCAAAGGGCACGTGTTATAATCTGAAAAAATGTGCATCTAACATTTTTTATTTAATGCTCTATGTGTCCTCACGTGAATTAATTCTTGAAAGATGGTCAGGTCCTGAATTGCTCTTTCCTAGCTTTACTACGACTGAAAAGTTAAACTCCTAAAATAACAAGATCCAACGACATATGCACCCCTGCAAAACAAGCTTGTTTACCAAATACTTAAGTGTTATATGATCTGTGTAAAATATAAACAAAGTAGCTAACAAGTACTTTGCCTAAACTTATGCAAAGGCATAAATCATAAACAACGCTTCACGCCTCGTTTTCTTAGCTGGAGTTAACTTTCTACTTGCAAAACACAAAGGGTGATCACCAATCCCTTCTCCAGTTGTGCTAGAACTGCTCCAATTACCATCCCTAATGCATCCACATGCACATGAAAGGGATTTTCCCAAGAGGGAAAGTGTAAAATGGGCACAGTAGTAATCTTCTCCTTCAACATATCAAAAGCCACTTGTTGCGCCTCATCCTAGTGAAATTTTCTCTTATGCCTCAATAGTTCTTTCAAGGGTATGGTAATCCTAGCATATCCTTTGATGAAATTTCTATAGTAACCCATATGCCCCAAAAATCCACGCACTGCACTTTGATTGGTAGGCTCCTCCAAACCCAAAATAACAACTTTGGCAAGATCCACCAATAAACCTTCCTTGTAAATAATATGACCTAACAATGTGCCAAAAGGAGTAGAAAAGACACATTTATTAATGTTTAGATAGATAATTAATTGTTTGCACCTCTCAAACATCAATTTGAAGTTTTCATAATGATATTTAACCAATCCATGCATTGTCTAATCATCCAGCTTAGACTTGTAGAAACTTATGAATAAAGTCTTGAAATGCTTGCACCATAATGCGTGAAAATACAACAGGTGCATTCTTAAGTCCAAAGGTCATAACCGTATAATAAAAACTTCCCCATTCAAAGTGGTGAAAGTAGTATTCTCTTGTTTTGATTTCGCAATCCTTTCGTGATGATACCCTAAGAATCCATCTCGTAAAAGAGTAAATTTGACACCTTGCTACACCTTCTAATATTTCCTCGAAAAAGGTATTGAAAAGGATTTATAACACATGCAACATTCAAATCCCTGTATTCCACACAAATCCTTATCCTCCCATCATTATTGATACTAATCACCATTGGGCTAACCCATTTAGATTCTTCAATGGTCTCAATGATCCTGGATTCCAACATTTTATCAATCTCTTCTTTCACCTTCACGCATAGATTAGGATTCATCCTATAAGGCCTTTTCCTAATCAAGCGTGCACCTTCCTTCAACTTAATCCACATCTCTCCCAATGAGTGATGAACCCCTTTCAATTCATGGTATCTCGCATGCGAACAAATCCTAGAACTCACACATAAAATCAATTATATTTGAAACCTCTTGGTCTAACCAAGAATCACCAATGATTGATTTTTTTGGTTCTTCTTCTCGTACCAATGTTTTCCTTATTTCTCTTCAAAGGCTTATGGTAAGAACACACCTTCTCATCTGCACTATCCAAGACTTTGTGCATACCCTCATTATGATCAACATCTAGGTTCTCTATTTCCTCATAACCTATCAGGTACACCATTTTTCCTTTCTCTTTTTCTAGGCAGGCGTGCTCAAACTATACTTCATATGTTTCTTCTTCTTCAAAAACACCTCCAAATTAGGTTCCCTAGCAAATTTAAGAGGAGGTCCTTATCTTTGGCACTATCTCCCGCAGTAAGGTGTTGGACTACCTGCAAAGCTTCATTCACTGGTGGTTTAGAAGATATATACTCAAAATTTTGAATAACACCTGTCGTCAACTCCTACCGATTTCTTGTCTAACTATGTAAATTTGAATAGACACACCATGTGCACACACAACCTTGTAAGGTGGAATAGAAATTATGCACCTAGAGTGAAGTGGGTAAAGCTTCCATGTCTTCCTTCCAGGATCTCTCACATTCCTAAACATGGTACGAGGCAGACTCCTTCCCATGATAGTCGTATATCTTTGAAGGTGTATTGTTCTGGATAAATCTAATAGATAACGTGATTCTTACTTAGCGTCACTCTATAATATTATCTGGATGAGTTTTCCACCAACATGCTACTATTCCACATAAGTTATAAATAAGCATATTCCTCCGATCTACTTCATAGGTCCAATGGACTTCCATAGCGCACAAAAAATACATCAGGTTACATTCTCCAAAGTAAATTGGTAACTTTCTTTCTCCCAGATGCCTAACCAAGTGTGCCTTGAAAAATTGAGTCAAAGTGCCCTTAAATTATCTCCCAACCAACTCATAAGTCCAATGTACCTAATTATCACATGCAATGTTAGTTGTATCACTCATGGACTGAGCATCATCTCATCAATGACTCTTTCTCTCAATGGTTCAATAACCTATGGGTTTTTCATGGTGTGTGCATAATTTTTATTCATGTATTCTTTGCCCAAAGGCTCTACATAAGGTGTAGACCTCCCATTTTTAGTGGAATAATTACGTGCTCCTTCTTGTTCTCAAAAATGATGTATCCTTTGTTGAAGTGTAAATCAACAGTATTCACATAACACCAAGAGTGTCCAAGTAATGTTGGGAAACTATCTGCCTTGAAAAGTGCTAAGACTTAAAAATCCCTAGTGAACTTGGCCCCTTGAATGGTTATGGAAGCATTCTTCAAAACTTTGATGGGCGTAGCTTTAGTTCTATTTGCCATGTACAACACATTTGAAGATGGCTGCAATGGTGGTCTCCCCATTTGATTCCATGCATCCAAAGTAATAACATTAACCTTTGCACTTGTGTCAATTAGTATGTTGCTCAAGATCCATCCATCAACTACCGCATTCAACGTGATTTCCTTGTCGTAATCAAGACTATGAGGGGGAAAATTAGCATGCAAGATTTGCCTCTTGCACCCACTTCTAGCGCATGGTATATTTCCTCTCAACCATTCTCCTAATAGGGAATGTTATTTTCTTGGCACAACATCTTACATACCTCTTTGACATCATCAACATCCTTCTGAGGGATCTCAACATTCTTCACCTGCTCTAACTTCTACAACTTCTCTTTCAATAATTGAATCTCTCCTTACAAACTCCTAATAACCTCCATAGTCTCCTGGTAAACCTCCTTATAATAATTCGGATAAGGATAATTTCCATTAAATACTTCTTCTCTTGCGATGAGAGGCCTCTAATTTGGTATTTCACAAGGCGTGCACAACTTTAACGCATGTAGTTACTAATACAGTTCCAACCCAGATTAGGCACTATCATAGGCATGAATAGTGGTTTAACATGCTTCACACTAACCATTCCCATGCCCTTGTCTTGATTCTTATGATTCTAGATCATGTTATCATACAAATTAGGGTACTCCTCATAATTATGTTTTTCGCACCACGAGCATTGCAAACGAATCCAGAATTCACGCTTGTAGTGATCCGTAGAAAAATAATTAAAACAAGTTCCATGGGGGAAGTCACCCCTTCCTCTGCCACGACCACTATGGCCTCTAAATCCTCTAAGAAAACATCTTCCCTTCCTCTTCCATCTTTGCACCCTTCATACCGATGGCCCTCATTTTTAGAACTATTCACAACGTTGGTCTAGTGCACACCAATATTAATTGCATCATGAATCTGGTCTATCAACCGAAAATCCTTTATATCATGAGTAGTAGATGTAAAAATATTACAATATCAAGACACATTCTTATAGAGCACACATTGTAAAAATGGTACATCTACTTGGATCATGATCCCTATGAAAATTTTCACAATCTAATGTTGTGGTGTGCACCGACTTCCGAGGGAAACTATCCTTGGTGTGTCCTTCTACTTCACAATCTATACACCAAAGTCCACTATGAGTCTCATGTGCTGAATTTGTAGACAATTTTTCAAGTTGCTTTGCCATGGAAGCAATATGTGCCTCCAAAAAGGGACTTACCCTAGTATCAACACTTCCAACGGCCTCAGCATGTAGAGTAACCTCCAAGTCCTTGTGTGAATCCGTGAAATTTTTATGTGAAAGCACTCATCTAAAAGGTGTTATCAAACCTCTAACAAACCATTGAGAATGTTGAGAGGGATGGATATAATAATATAGCTTTGACAAGAGAGTTTTAAAGTGTGCATCATACTCTTGCACACTCTCTGCCATACCCTGTTGAATCTCCTTGAGCACGCTAATGATCTTTTTCTCAAATTCAAGAATCTGAAATTCCACCAAGAAGGCATCATGTAGTGCATAATAATCCACCATTTTCTTATGTGGTTCATAATTTTGATACCAACTATGCATGCGCCCGCAACGTAGTTGCAAAATAGCTTGCCCTCTACTCCAGGGTAGTGATCCCCTTAGAGCACCATAGAAATTCAAACTTATGTACATGCTCTATAGTTTCCTCAACACCTTTATAATCAGGTAAATGAAGAGACATATCATAAATTACGTGATGATGGGGTTGTGGTCCTTGCCCACTAGATCCGTAACCCCGACTTCCTCCTTTGTTTCCTCCACCACCAGATCCACTAGATTCACTAACTCCTGATCCTCTAGATCTACCATATCTTCCTCCTATAATAGGTACATGGACTAAATTACTACTAATATGTGTACCCACCATTGTGCTAAACTTAGCTCTAACAATATTTAAATTTAAACTACTTCTAGACGTGAAACCCACATTCTCGTGCACCCAAACCTTGTCCAAATGATGTGCTCGACAAGATACCAAAAAAATAGGAAATTGTTTTGTGGCCATAGATGAATTTAATGAAAATGATATCTACATTATGTTTCTTTCTTACCAACACCGACACCGACCGAATAGCAATACTTTTCTCAAGAATTGGAAAACTAAGCACAAGGGTTAGGTTGTCGTGGGTTTAAATGCACGCCCGTAGTCCTGCTCCTTTCTTCATCTCGATGAGATCTTATCGAAACCAAGGGGGTTTTTCTTCTACGTTTACCAAATCAGGTTCCATGTCCTCCACTTGAACCTCAAATCATTCCCCTGCAACATCTACCTCCATACATCCATCGCTCATGTAATCTTGTAGTGTTTCACCAATTCCCTCTCCCACACTTTATTATACTTGATCCGCCTTTTCTCTCTCTCTCTCTCCATTCTACCAAAGGATCCATAATCTCTTACCACACCTACTTTTGTGCCCCATGTCCAAAGTGGGATTTTAACTAGCCCTCGGAAATGCTTCTAAACTTGGAGTGATGATCAATATCTTAATGGCTAATGGTAAAGAATGCAAGAAATATCCTCTCGGTTCTCACAATAATTCAAACTTAACAACCTCTAAGAAATAATAAGTAGAAACTACGTACTCCAACATATACCTAGTCAACACACCACTCCACCAATGATCAACATCATGAGTCCGATCATATCAGCACTTAGTGTTTCTTCTTGTTAGATCCACATGTTGTTTTGAGATCTTGTTATTAGTTATTCTTATAGATCCACATGTTGTGAGATATTGTATTACAGATCCATGAGATCATGATGTATTGTTGATCCATAGAAATATAGTATTGTAGAGGAAGGTGTCTTCATGTTTGCATAAGTTGATGCAGTGATAATGGAGAGACTTATTTCTTGGTGCACAGTTATGGTTGCACATTGGTAGACCCTTCTAGAGGTCTTGTTTGCATATTCACAAAGACACCGAGAGCCTAGTTGCACAAAGGAAGATTCATGGTAGCTTTAGGTATGTGAGATATAGTGGTGTTTCATAGGCATGGTTGTAGTGCACTCGTGTAGATCTCAAGTTAGATATCTATAGAATACATAGGTAGTGGTATGGAGGTACGGTTTAGTGTAATTAGGAAGATCCAGGTTGAGATCCGGGAGGAAGAGATACTCTTGTAAAGATATATGTACTCTTGTGCGTAAGAGTTGGTTTGTAATATCTTATTATATTCTATATATGAGATCTCTATCTTTGGTGGACGTAGCCCATATTAGGTGAACTATGATACATATTGTGCTATGTGTGTGTACTTTGTTTTGATTTGGATTATTCTATTTTATACTTCCACCGTCTGTAGATTTTGGGGAATTTTTTAAATATTGTGTGCATGATTGGATTTTTTATTGAATCATAACACTATCTTGCAGTCTTGAATTCCCAATAACTAGTATCAGAGCTTGGTTATTTCGATAAAGGGTTTGCTTCATGGTTTTGTTAGTTGTTTATTGATAGGTGTATGAGAGCAGGGTTTGTTTTTCCTGATGTGAAAATCACAGGAAGAGATTAAATCTCAAGTGGGAGCTGGAAGAGTAAGGTTGTTGGAAATTACAATGGATCGACGTCGGTTAAGTGGCAACCGCATCGGCAGGGTGACAAAGTGATCGGTTACTTGGGAAGCTTGGTTTTAAATAGAAAATTGTAGATCTGAAGAAATTGAGAGATGCATGGAATGTGTCTTATTTTCTGAGGTGTCCCTGGTTCTTGGAGGCACAAGCATGGTGGTCAGATTGCAGATCCGGGTTATAGAGGTATGGTTTTATCTTGGTTTTACAGTGCTTTATGTTTTAATTGCACATGCATGGTTTTGGATTGCAGATCTAGACAGAAAAAAGGAGCAGGTATGCATCCTTGGTGTAGTTAGATGCATGGGGCTTTGGTAGAGAGGTTATAGCATAGAATGGAGACAAGGCTTCAAAAGAGGAAATTTCTTCGCTTCAAGATGTGGGTTAGTATCTTGGTGCTGGTAAGGTGAGGTATTTCACCTTGATGTAATTTATTGCATGGTTTATTGTTGTAGTGGTTTTGTACGATTTGGATGCTTCTTGAAATGACTAGCTTAGCTCAACTATCGGATTTGGTCAAAGTAGGCACCTGTTGTGGTGTTATATGCCAAATTGTGTGGCGTTGGGTTCATTCCAAAGAGCATCCACATCGGTATGAGAACCGAGGTAGGTCACATAGGAACTAGTATCGGTCACCAACCGTGGTCAATTAGGAGATGAACGTGGTCGACTATGTGGAAACTTATTTGTACATGGTTTTTGAAGCAGGAGGGGCAGATGGTTTTTTTCCTAGTTTGGAGGATCAAGTTTCTTACACGTAATGTACATGGCGAAACGGTGTAGATAACTTCATGGTCTAAATAAGAAAGAGGATGAAGTTGGATCGGTTAGTCTAGTGAGACTTTGAGTCGGTATCTCTATATGATTCATGTTTTATTTATTTCATTTGGAGTAACTGATATTATGTTTGGATAGTGTGCATGATTTACACCATGGTTTTTTTTTGTGTTGTTTGAATTTTATTTCCCGGTTGTGTGGAATCTTGAGGACAAGGGTTTCTAGTCTAAGGATGATATCCTCAATGAAAATTCATGATTAGACACACATTGCAAGTAATGAGAGATGTTAAGTATACATGGATGGAAAGAAGGTGATTCACCTACTTCACAAGAAGTCCAAACTTATGTGATGTAGAAGTATTCTCAAAGAAGAAATGGATTCAATTTTATATTTCTTTTAGCTGGATTTTTTCTCATTAACATATTATCTTTTGAGCTTAGTGTTAGAGGTAGTGCAAGAGATTTTTTGTTCAATGGGATCAAGCCATATTTATTGGTATTACAGTTGGACATAGAGGCATGTTCGAGTGAGAGGAGTATGTGACTATTCAAAGTAGCATGAGGCAAAAAGTGGTTTTGGAGGAAAATCACGGTTTTATAGGTATTTTGATTTTATTGCATGGTGACATCACTTCTAGTTTATCTTATATTTCCTAGATATCCTTATGGGATGGCAAAGTTGATAGTTGTTTAATCAAGGTTAAGAGGGAGAAAATGTTTTGAGTTTGAAGGGTGACAAGGAAAAATTGTTTTTTGTGGTTTATAGGTGATCGGTAGGATCTACCATGGTTTTTTAGGTTACATGTGTGACAACAGTGTGTATTTACAGTTTATTGATGTTTCCTTGTTTTATTTCATCTTGGATGGTTTGTGCAGAGTATGTTGATGACATGTTTGCTGGTATTTTCACTAATTATTAGTAGCATGGTTAGCAGGGTTGTTTTTGTTGACATTAATGAGCACAGGATTCATATGTGGCTTTGGAGTTAGTCGGTGAGAGACTTGGAGCTTCTAGAGATCCTGATGATATGGATGGATGTATATGGTAAGTTTATACATATGGATAGATTATGTTTTATGAGTTTATGATGATGTAGATATTTTTTTACACATGGATGCCTATGAGCATGGTTTATATGCCCTTGAGCATGAGTAGGGGATGCTTGTATTTCCTCTTATTACTATGTTACTCCATGATAGATATGTTATCTACAGATGGTTGTCTTGGACATGCAAGTTGTTTATGCAGGGTTGGATTTGTAAATTGTAGTGTTTGGATTCTTTGAGTTATGTAGGTGTTTTTGGATTGATCACCCATTAGTTGCATGTAGAACTCATTTGGGTTGTCTTACCCAAGATCTTGTTTATTTCTTACGCTTATTCTAGTTTGACTTGTCTTTGGTCAGTTGCATTGGTAGTAGCATGAAGACATGGATAGATGGTTGGAGAACATGGTTGATTTTATAGGTATGGCTATGGTTGTAGTTGAAGCTCAGTATTTCAGTTTGAGTGGGAGATCTTGTAGGTGTGTTAGTCATGGTGGCTTAGTTGCATGAGAGGCTTGGAGTTATGATTCAGTGGGAGCTTGATGTATGGATAGCTCGTGTATCATGGATCAGGAGTAGCTTCATGCAGGTATATGGTAAGTCACGGGTTTGTTATCTTCTTGGTTTTAGAAGATGGTTTAATCTTCCTGATTTCATTTGAGATAATTGTTGATATAAATAATAGATGGTCTTCATGGTATGTAGAGGATGGTGATGTATAGGTACAAGTACAGGTTCAAAAATTTATCTCCAAGTGGGAGATTGTTAGGATTGTGGAGCTGAATTACTTCATAGATAGCATGATTTACACCTTGCTAGTTTACACAATAGCTAGCACCAATCAAGGTAACCAAAATCGGTCAACATTAGGGTAACCAACACCGGTCAGTAATAATCGAACCGGTTAGCATCGAGGTAACCAAAGACTACTGGGTAACTAACACCGATTTCCTATGTGTGAAATTTTATATTTAACTCATGGGAATTAGATCTAAATTTATTATAAAGTTTATCTAAAGGTTGTAAATGCATAGCTAAGGTTCCCTAAATTTTCTAGGCTTATATAATCTAGAAAAATAGGGTTATAATATAAGGATAGAGGAAGAATGTTAATTCTCCTTGGTTGAAAGGATGAAGAATAAAAAGAAAAATAAAAAGTAGATTGCATGAAGATAGGATATTTCATAGAGAGAAGTTGAACAAAAGGAAAGTGCAGGTACACTATTGGTGAGAAGATGGTATTATCTTCTACTGTATTTCCTTTGTATTATTTAGTCTCATGTAATGGCTTGCATAGTATGTAAAGCACTTAGTGTTTCTTCTTGTTAGATTCACAGGTTTCTGTGAGATCTTGTTATTGCTCATTCTTGTAGATCCACATGTTGTGATATCTTGTACTACATATCCATGAGATCATGATGTATTGTTGATCCATAGGAATCTATTATTGTAGAGGAAGTTATCTTCATGTTTGTACAGGTTGATGCAGTGATGATGGAAAGACTTATTTCTTGGTGCATGGTTACAGTTGCACATTAGTAGACCCTTCTAGAGGTCTTGTTTAAAGATTCAAAATACGGTGAAAGCTTGGTTGCACGGTGGCGTATGCAAGGTAGCTTCAAGTATTTGAGATCGGGTGGTGTTTCGTAGAGGCATGGTTTTAGCACACTTAGATAGATCTGATTAGATAACTTGAGGAGACACAGGTGGTGGTATGGAGGCATGGTTTAGTGTACTCAAGAAGATCCAGTTGGAGATCTGGGAGGAAGAGATACTCTTATAGAGATATATGTAATCTTGAGAAGAGGTTGTTTGTAATCTCTTGTTATATTATATATATGAGATCTCTATCTTTGGTGGATGTAGCCCACATTGGGTGAACCATGGTACATGTTGTGTTATCTGTGTGTACTTTGTTTTTATTTGGATTATTCTATTTTATACTTCCACTAATGTATATTTTGGGAATTTTTATATCATGTGTGCATGATTGGGTTTGTTATTGAATCATAGCTCTATTCTGGTGTCTTGAATTCCCAACACCGAGGCCCTTGGTCGATACAATGGCTCTGGGAGCTCCAAACCTTAGCATAATCTAGTTATACAAAAATTCAGCTACATCATCCTCATTGGTAGATGGAAATTCCTAAACCTCGGCTCATTTTGTAACATATTCAGTGCACACTAGTAGGTACTCTTTTCCATATCATGGGGATCAAAAGGTCCAACGAAATCAATTACCCACCGCTCAAATGACCCTAACACCACCGAGGATTGAGGGGAATTTTAGTAGACAATGTAGGCATCCCTATGTGTTTTCATGCATCACATTTCCATACATACTTCTTGACAGATTTGTGGAGAGAGGGCTAATATTTCCTAGCTCCAAGGACCTTATGAATTGTCCTTTTCACTGAGTAATGTCCTCCTCTAGGATATGTTATCCAATTCCATTTCCCGCTAAGATTATATAACAAGCATATTCCTGCTGAATTGACCAAGTAAGATTTAAGGTTCCTACAATTTTGAATCCCACAAGGGGTCAAGCCTTCAACAATATAGAAAGAAGACTTAGCCGAATCAATGATTAAAACTAATTTGGGACAAGCCAACTCAAAAGGAAGCAACGATCTTGTAGACAATGCCAAGTGTCAACCTAGCACAAGTTCCAAAAAGCAAAAGGAGTGGAAGCCTCAAAGCCCCGTGGGACTTACACGTGGAGTCAACTATAAGTGACCCATCCAAGGAAAAAGTATTCGCAGTAATATGTGGCAGGATCATTACTTACCCAAAGGAAAGTGGCCCGATCACAAATGATGTTAGGTGTCGGTTTAGCGCGCTTCCAAAGCTATAATGGAAGCAAATACCTTAGATAATTGTTTGGCCTCCATGTGGATTTCACAATAAATTGGCTCTGAGTTCGAGGTAGATTGCTAAATATTGGTGATAAGCCAAAAACCACATAAGGGCAATTATGAAACATGTCTAAATTTTTAAATGTTCGAGATCTTTTGAAAAATTAAAATCAAAGGGTCATTCGGCTAGTCTTTTCAGGGATGAAGTTAATGCATAGTTTCGTGCGAAGAGTGAAGACCTGAGAATACTTAATTTTTTCACCTATATTCAAAAGGTCATTTTCATAGAATGACATAAATAGGCACCGCTTGAATCATGAGAATAGAACCCAATGCATAAGCAATTAAAAGATCCAAATATGTAATAATGATTTGGAAGAATAAGTCCGCTCCAAGGGATTCATTTGCAAGATATTTAAGAGATGCATTAAGTAGGCATGGTTCTCACTCTTTAAAGAGCAGATAATGGGAAAGTGTGACAAAGATCTCAAAAATCTATTTCTGTCACTTCGCACCATTTATCATGATTAAAAGGACATTTTGAAAAGAGTTCAAGAATAGTCTCTCACCTCCTTCTCCTCCTATATATTGAAATCGAAGAGACATAAAAAGAGGAGTGAGTTAGTTTTTTCCTATGTCTCAGCTTCTTCTTCTAAAAAGCGGGGGATAGAGCTCTAGCCTTCTTTCTAAGCTTTGTAATGGCACTTTTCCTCTTATCTATTGTAATACTATGCACATTGTTTGGAGTAATATAATATGCCATGTGATGCAATTCATCCATCCTTTACGTAATCTGTATTTTCTCTGATAGCCTTTATTTCGACATGGATAACTGTGCATGTTTTTATGCTATTACTATCTTCATAAGTTGTGCTTGAGTAGTTTGGAGTAGTGTTCTATGTGAATTTCCTCTGGTCTGTGGTGCATCTTGTCCACCCTTTTTATTTCTCACCTTTTCCTTATTTTAATCAATTACGTTATGAATTAACTCCTTCACTTTTCGGAATATTGCTCTTGTTATGTTTTACATTTTGTTTCATTTTCTCTAACCCTCATCTCACACCACAGAGAAGATCCAACTTCTTTAAAATCTAGAGGTCACCTTAGGGTACACGTCCCACTAACCTAAGGTTTCCTACGAATCTGACGGTTCATTCGCAAGGATCATCGTTAATAGTTTTCTTGGCACACTCGATGGGACGACTCAAAGCGTTATTTTATAATTGTATCAAGTCATTTTGTTCGTGGTAAAGCTCAAGATTTAATGGAGAAATTTGAATAAAACATATGGTGACTCCACATGGTCTAAAAATTCATTACAGAAGCTTGAAGACCTTCCTTTCATCCATCTCCACTCATATTTCTTTCCATGTCTTCCATTTCTCTTCATCCTATGAAGTTGTGAAATCATGACTTCATTACCACTATGGGATTCTCCCCTTCTCCATCTCCAAGTCATCCATTATGCCCTTCCCCTCTCTTCAAATAGCTATACCCCTTGCACTAACAAGTAACGACTCCAAATCCAAAATATGAGGATCATATGGTGAGAAGTGATACAAACTCAAAAGGTTCATATCATGAGCTAAGCATCCAAGAAGTTGTAGACGTTGCCTCTCTATTTTCCTCCCCACAAATCAAAGCCCCTAGAATATTTTTGGCCAACGGGATTCATATTGCAAGATGAAGCCACACATGATGGAAAATTTACAGACTCAAAATCCATCATACAAGAGGGGGAGACTTTGACAGAGGAGGAAGAAGATAAGTTGGATTGCTTATCAGATTTGGGGAATACCTTGATGAAGAAGAGCCCATGGAGATTACAATATTTGTTTCTTCATCAACCCCACAACAAAAACAACCTGCTGCTCATGATAGTTCCCTTGGAACAAATCCAAGGGCTCTAGAAAGAAGTATCATTGAAAGATTTTTTCTTTCAATCAAAGAGCCTGGATTTTCTAGTGAAGCTGCTAAAAATGAGGAGGGAGGAGATAAGGATGACACCATTCAGGAAACATAAAAAAGAGCCCCATTCCAAAAGATGCAATCCAAAATGATGGGCAGGAACAAAAGGTCAGACCGACCCCCACCAAAGGATGGTCCTCATTAAGACCAAGGAAGACGCCAACGCCAGTCATGCTCACTTCAGGGCATGAGGATAATTTTCAAGGCCCCAAGGGTCAGCTACGACACCTCCAACAAAAATATGAGCATCTCAAGGAGGTATTCATTTTTTTGTTGATATCGCTAGGTGGAAGAGTGAAAGGTAAATTTTCACTCTTATTACAGGCCATACTTATTGCTAAATTAATTGTATGGACATACTTTATAAGGAAGGGAAGTTATTTCTCCCTGCATGTTTCAGGTTTTGTTTAGATTTTCCAAGACCAGTTATCTTAGGAGTAGGAGTAGATTAATTTCATAAAATAAGTGCATGTGCACACTCTGCATGACTCATTTGAGGCATGTATGTTTTTTCTTTATATAGGCTTGCATTTGTATTACTCCATTAAAAAGCACCAGACCCCCCAAGGAGACCTTAGCGTATCAAGAGAATTCACATTTTTCTGTGGTGGTTGTAAACTTCACTCCAAGAAAATACATAACAACTAAAATCAATCAAGGGAGTGACCTTGCAGATTCTTCAATTTTCTACTCTCACAAAAAAAAAGTTACAATTTTTTCCTTATGAGATTAGGAAAGTGCAAGGATCAACTAGTGGCTACAAAGGCTCAACAACCCTTCAGATACTATAGACCAGGTCCAGATTAACTCATAACATAGTCTTGGACCTAATGGATAGTGGAATATTGTGGGTTCTTTCCATTTAGCAAGATAATGGTCCCCATGAGTCACCAAACTCGTTGTCTAATTTTTTTCCCGCTAAGATTATATAACAAGCGATTCCTACTAAATTAACCAAGTTAGCTTTAAGGTTCTTACAATTTCAAATCCCACCAGGGGTCAATCCTTCGGTAATATAGAAATAATAATTATCTGAATCAACAATTAAAACTAAGTTAGGACAAACCAACTCTAAAGGAAGCAGCGATCTTGCGAGATAATTCCAAGTGTCAACTTGGCACGAGTTCCAAAACTTAAAAGGAGACAAAGCCTCGAAGCCCTCACGGGACTTACACGTGGAGTCAACTATAGGTGACACGTCCAAGGAAAAATTATTCACAATAATATGTGGTAGGCTCATTACTTACCCAAAGGAAAGTGGCCCAATCGCAAGTGATACCAGGTGTCATCTCGGTGCACTTCCAAAATCTACAATGGAAGTAAAGACCCTAGAGAAGTGTTTGGCCTCCACATGGATTTCACAATAAATTGGCTCCGAGTTCAAGGTAGATTTATAAAGACTGGAGATAAGACAAAAACCACGTAAGGTCAATTATGAATCCTATCTAAAAGTTTTAAATGCTCAGATCTTTTGAAAAGATCAAAGGCAAAGGGTCATTTGGTTGGTCTTTTCAAGGATGAAGTTAATGCATAGTTCCGTGCGAAGAGTGAAAACCTAAGAATACTTAATTTGTTCACCTGCATTCAAAAGATCATTTTCATAGAATGACATAAATAGGCACCGCTTGAGTCATGAGCACAGGATCAAATGCATAAACAATTAAAAGATCCAAATATGTAATAATGATTTGGAAGAATAAGTTTGCTCCAAGGGAGTCGGTTACAAGATAGTTAAGAGATGCATTAAATAGGCATGGCTCTCACTCTTTAAAAGAATAGATAATGGGAAAGTGTGACAAAGATCTCAAAAAATCTATTTTTATCACTTTGCACCATTTATCATAATTAAAAGGCATTTTGAAAAGAGTTCGAGAATTGTCTCTCACCTCCTTCTCCTCCTATATATTGAAATCGAAGAGACATAAAAAGAGGAGTGAGTTAGTTTTTTCCTCTATCTCAGTTCTTCTTCTATAAAAGGTAGGGGCTAGAGCTCTAGCCTTCTTTCTGAGCTTTGTAATGGCACTTTTCCTCTTATCTATTATAATACTATGCACATTGTTTGGAGTAATATAATATTCCCTGTGATGCAATTCGTCCATCCTTTGCGTAATTTGTATTTTCTCTGATAGCCTTTATTTCGATGTGGATAATTGTGCATGTTTTTATGCTATTACTATCTTTAGAAGCTATGCTTAAATATTTTGGAGTAGTTTTCTATGTGAATTTCCTCTGGTCTATGGTGCATCTTGTCCACCCTTTTTATTGCTCACCTTTTCTCTATTTCAAGTAGTTACGTTATGAGTTAACTCCTTCACTTTTCAGCGTATCACTCCCGTTATGTTTTACATTATTTTTTACATTTTGTTTCATTTTATTTGACCCTCATCTCACACCACAGAGAATATCTAGCTTCTTTAAAATATGGAGGTCACCTTAGGGTGCACGTCCCACTAACCTAAGGTTTCCTACGACTCAAAGTGGTTCATCCGTAAGGATCGTTGTCAACAGGATCATCATGACAAGCCCACAAAATTTCATACACCTCATCTTCTCAAACACACTTACAAAGAACCATGTCAGGAAAACATTTAAATAAAATTCCATCACACCATTTATATGTAGCACTGTTTTTGACTAATATTTTATGTTCTTTATTGGTAAAGTAAGATGGAAAATTCCCTGTAGTGAGGTAGTTAGCAAGATCAAAAAACCATGGAGGTTGTGTTGATACTGCAAACAAGTGCTCATCTGAAAAGTGATCTTGGACTACCTCCTCTTCTCTTGAAACATTCAATCTTAAAAGGAATTCAACAACAACATTAGCCTTTCTCGATTATTAATAATAGTCAAGTTAAATTATTGCAAAAGAAGTAACCACCTAATAATTTTTCCCCTACTACTGGTTTATTCATCAAATATCTTATGGCTGAATGGTCAGTATACAAAAATATTTTATATCCAGTAATGTAGTGTCTAGAATTTATTTAGAGAGTAAACAACAACTAGAAATTCCTTTTCCATAGTGGTGTAGTTCTTCTCTGTGGGGGTCAGATTTTTGCTAATGAAATAGATGGAATACATTTGATTTTCCTCATCCTTTTGTCCAAGAACAACTCCCATTGTTTTGTTAGAATCATCAGTGTGAATATGAAAAGGTTGTCTCCAATTAGGTCCTCTCATAACCAGGGGCAGTGGTCAATTTCTCCTTTATAACTTCAAAAGCTTGTTGACATTGAGGAGACCATTCAAAAACACAATCTTTTTCTAGCAAAGAGAACATGGGTGTAGCAATCTTACTAAAATATTTTATGAACCATCTGTAGTATCTTGCATGTCCAAGGAAACTCTTGATATCAATATGATTTGTTGGTGTAGGAAATTTAGTAATGACTTCTATCTTTTTAGGATCAACTTGGATGCCCTTAGCAAAAATATGATGACCCAAGACAATTCCTTGATCAACCATTATCAAACATTTTTCATGACTCAAGGAAAGTTGGTGTTTCTCACATCTAGTTAATAATTTTTCAAGATTACTCAAAGATTCTTCAAAAGTAGACCCGTGGACAATAAAATCATCCATATAAACTTCAACACAAGTCATTGGTGAGGTCTGTAAAAATAGCTAAAACTACTCTCGAAAGGTTGCAGGTGCATTAAAAATTCCAAATGGTATAACTCTATATGCAAATGTACCCTAGGGAAAAGTGAAGGTGGTCTTATCTTGATTAGCAAGTGCTATACTGATTTGGTTATATCCATTGAAACCATCCAAGAAAGAGAAGTATTTATTTCCTGCCAAATTGTCTAAAACCTGATCAATAAAGGGTAGGGGAAATTAATCTTTCTTGGTGGCTTTATTAAGCTCCCTATAATCTATACATATTCTCCACTTACCATTTTTCTTGGGAACTATAACTAGTAGTGATACCCACTGACTATTAGATATCGATAGATGAATCCTAACCTCAACATTTTTTCTATTTCATTCTTGATAGTGTCTTTAAGTGATGGGTTAATTCTTCATCATGGTAGTCTTTCTAGTTTAGCATCTTCGGTGTAAATATGGTGGGTGTAGATGCTTGGATAAATCCCTTTCATGTCAGTATAATCCCAAGAAAAATATTTTGAATGATTCCTCAAGATATCTATGACCCTAGCCTCTTGGTTGTCCTCTAAATTATTCCTAATGGTCAGTTCTCTTCCTACCTCAATAGTTACTTATTTAGTGTCTCTCAGAATAGAATTTTTGTATCACCAATCAAATATTTCAAGGGACAAGCATGAGGTTGTATCATATGAAAAATATTCATGTTGTTGGGCCTCGTATACTTACTAAGTCCTAAAGGGTGCGTACGCGCGGACCAAAGAATAATATAGGCACGAGGGAAAAACATGCAAGATGGGCATTTTAGAAGGGTTTAATTGAAACCACAACATGCACGCAAGACCAAGTAAAGGATTTCAAGACTTATTCATATTTAGATTTCCAAGAGGCACTTGAGGAAAAATGTGACCCAACTAGATGTGCTTTGAATGGATAAGATAACAACTCGGTGAATTGGTGGTCAAGAAAAGAATATTCCACACATGGAACATTCCTAAATACATCATTATAGAAAGTGGGAGCACGGATCAGAAGAAGCATGCTCCATCAAGGACCATCTTAACACTTAGTAACCGATCTACTACTTTAGGAAGGTATGGCAAAGGGTGTTAAATCTATTTATAGAGATCCTCGGTAAAAGAAGAGGGCCATGGTGTGATGAACCATACCAAAGTAGGTGAAGCCCTCGCAAAAATGATAAGAATATTCTAGGGGTTAGGGTTTTCATTAGAGGATTATAGGAATGTTAGCATATCTAGGGAATAGGTCTAGTGAATTTTTTGTAATAGGGAAGAATAACTAGAGCTTATGATGCGTGAGTCATGATATATTGGTCTAATATGACCCTTTTGGATGTAATATGGTTATTAAACTATGATCAACATAAATATATGGTTTTGTTCTAAATATATTGTTCATGGGTGTAAACCCTAGTGCCTTTTTCTTTATGTTATGGATCAAATCTACTATCAATATGATGGCTATTTTATGGGTATTTTGGTGTAATGATTCATCATATGCTTTCAAAATATATGCATGATCATTTACTTTTCTGCACTTAATCCATCATCAATGACAAAATCTTCTCACAATGCTCACATAAAGGAGGGGCTTAGCACTGCGTACGCCTTAGGTGAGCGCTCGGTGCTCACCGAGTGTTAGGTTGGCACACATGGGGTTAGAAGGTTATTCTATGGGCATAAAAATGACTACATCTTGGTTCCATTTCCAAGACCTCTTTTCAAAGTTGTTGTGAGAGATGACTACATCTTGGTTCCTTTGATGCATGATGACAGAGAGCTTGACCTTGGAAAGTGTTGAAGTGTGGTTTAAGAGCATGGAGGATGATTTTGCTCAAATATTTAGTATTGGACCGAGTTTGATGCACACAGATGGGTAGGAGAACACCTATATCATGAGTTGTATGACACTTTCCTTTGTTTTTTTCGGTAGAATTATATGAATGGCCTTTAGCATATGCATCTAGATTGAGATGGTATTATATATCACACGTGTGGACCCAATATTATTACCGAGGTCAGTAGGATGTGGATCTAACTTGAAGAGTGCTAACCAATTATACCCTAGAATATTTCATTTCTACATATTCATGTCCAGAGGTTGCTAAGTTTGAGTTCCTAAGGGAACCTAGAGGATCATTTTTGTAAGCTATCCCATTGGCTATGAAGATATTGATCACTAAGCTTCTCTAAGAATTGGGTGAGGAAGTTATGGTGGAGGAAGATGACATACATTGCGGTGGAAAAGGAGAGGGAAGAGAGGTGATTCAAGTATAGTGAAGCACGTGAAATGGAGTTGGATAGACAATGCAAGGTTATGGGAGTGATGGATCTATAGAGGTAGACGTTGCATGAAGGAATTGAGGTTCACGTAGAGGACATGGAACTTGAGCGAGTGTGCTACCCCATATTGCCAATTTTAGGAGAGAAACCCCTTCGGAAATTGATGATATTTTGTTGCATGGAGAAAGGAGAGTCATCAACACGTATCTAAACCCACCCGGTGACTCGACCCCAGCACTTATTTTTCAAAATGAAGAAACAAATATTGCTAACCCAGTTGGTATTGGTGGAAGTGACCGATCTACACCTAGGAGGTATAACTTCTCATTTCGGACATCTATGGATGCATAAACAATTCTTGTGTTTGGAGGGATTTTTGGGCAAAGTACAAGTACACAAAGTTTGGGTATTACATCTGGGAGTGGTGTGGGATACACGTCCTGGTAGTAGAGTAGTATCACAAATCGTTGGTGTATAATTCGGTGGGACATTAGGAACACTAGGCGTGACCGCTTCAAGCCCATTACCAGTTATAGGAGGAGGACCTGGTGGATTTGGCGGATGTGGAGGTGGATCTAGTGGATCAAGAGGCATAGGACCGATTGGGTCTAGTGGATCTCATGGTGGAGGAAACACGAGAGGGAATCAAGCTTTTAGATCGGGCGGGACAAGGACCTCACCACCTCTGCAAGTATTTTTGAGATGTATTTACATCTACCAGATTACAAGGGTGTTGAGGATGCTACAGAGCATGTGCACAAGTGTGAATTACTATGGCGTGTGAAGGGGATCACTACCCCAAGTGAAAGGAAAGTTAATTCGTAATAATGTTCCAAGGGCACGTGTATAGTTGGTACTGGAAGTATGACCCCCATCAAACAATGGTAGATTACACCGCATTGCGGAATGCCTTCTTAGTTGAATTCTATATCCCTGAATTTGAGTAGAAGAGAATTAGTGCTTTGAAAGAGATCCAACAAGGAATGGCAGAGAGTGTGTTGGTATATGATTCATGGTTCAAACTCTTTTGTCAAATATATCTTATGATATTCATCCTTCTTAGCATGTTCAACGGTTTGTTATAGGATTGATAACACTATTTAGAAGAGAACTTTTGCACAAGACATTCATGGACCGGCGTGAGGCCTTGGATAATGCTCTACATGTTGAGGCTCTAGAAGTGTAGATATCGGTGTTGGCCCTTTCCTTGAGGCTCAAATTTCTGAAATGGCAAAGAAGTTAGAGAATCTATCTGTGAACTTAGCACATGAGACTCAAAGTGGTCTATGGTGCACATATTGTGAGATATATGGGCACACAAAGGACAATTTGTCCCTAGAAATTAGAACGCACCATGACAATAGATTATGAGATTTTCCACGAGGATCATGATGCAAGTAGATTCCCACTACTACAACACACGATACGTAATAATGCGTCTTGATATTGAAATATTTATACCTCTACGATGTCATTAATCTTGGTGTGCATAAAACTAGTCTTGCAAGTAGTTCCAAGGATGATGATTTCTGCTATGAAGGGAACGCAGATGGAGGAGTGTGTGGAATAGGTTTCTATGGAGGTTTTCATGGTCATAGCAACCGTGGAGGAAGAGGTGAGTTCTCATGAGGAACTTGTTATAACTGTGGGTCTACAGAGCATTATAAGCATGAGTGTCTTGATCTGTTGCAATGCTCATGGTGTGGAAAGAAACATAAGTATGAAGAGTGCCTGAACTATTTGAGCACATGAGCCAATAGCAATGGAAAGACAAGGGTGTTGGGATGGTAAGCATAAAGAATACTGAATCACAATAGATGCCGAGAGTGGCACATGAGTCAAAACTAGAACCTATATGGTGATGACACGAGTAGAGGCCTCGCGTTTCGAAAAAGAAAACTGGTTACAAGAGAATAATTGGTACATGGGAAGTATCTAGACCCTACTCATTAAAAAGAGGTGTATCAAAAGACTATGGATGTGATTCATAGTTTGTAAGAAGAGATCTAGTGTCTAAAGGAGAAGTTAAGGTAGTCGAGTAAAGAGGCTCAGAATTATCTGGATGAGGTAAGGGAAATATGCAAGATGATCAGGCAAGAGAATATCATTTCCTTGCTAGGAGAATGGTTACTAGAGAAGGTACCATGCACTAGAACAGAGAGTGAGAGGTAGGTTCTGCATGCTAACCTTCCTCCCCACAACCTTGACTATGAAAAAGAGATCACCTTAAATGCTCTTGTAGATGGATGACTTCTGAGAAATATTTCGATCGACACGGGTGTGGAAGTCAATTTTCTAACTTTTGATGCATTGCATCAAATGGGAAGGCCCACATTACAGCCATATTTGAATGTGTTGTCTATGGAAAACAAGACAAAGGTAATTCCCATTGGTGTCTTGAAGGATAAGGTTATCACTATTCAAGGGGCCAAGTTCACTGGAGACTTCAAGTCTTGGTGCTAGCCAAGGTGAATAACTTTCTAGCATTGCTTGGGCACCCCTGGTGTTACAAAAATAATGTTTACCTATAGTTTAACAAGGGGTATATAATTTTTTAGAACAATGAGGAATGGATCATCATCCCCTTGATAGATGGGAAGTCAACACCCTATACTGAGCCCTTGGGAGAATAATTCATTGATAGAATCTATGTGTGCTCTATTTGATACCTTGAGGTAATTCATCTGAGGGAAGGAATTATCCAGCTTTGAAAATGCTCACCAATGAGTGATACAACCAACATAGCATGTGAAAATTGGGTGCATGGGACTTATGAATTAATTGGGTGATAGTTGAGAGGATCGGTGACAAGGGTAACAAAATCACACTCGGTCAAGTGCCTAGGAGGGAAGAAGATACCAAGTTACTCTAGAGGAGATAACCCTAATGATTTCTTATGAGAAATGGAGGCTCAGTGGAAAAATGATAATGAAAGAAGAGGTATGCTTAGCTATAACCTTCTCGGGACCGCAGCATGTTGGTGGGTGACACATCATGAAAGCCTTCTAGAATGGCGCGAGGTGAGAACTGCATTCTTTGTTAGGTTTTCTAGAAGTAATGCACCCACTTGTCATACAAGACTACCATGGCAAAGAACCCACCTCATGTCATATCCAAGCATGTGAGAAGGCTTGGATGGAAGGCGCAGAATCTTTACCACCTTCACTATGGGTGCATAATTTTTATTCCACCTTACAAGGATGTGTGCACGCATGGTACATTCACTCGGAGATGTGCCATCAGACAGGGAATTGGAAGGAGTTGGTGGTTGATCTCATTCAAGATTTCGAGTATCAAAGTACAAAGCCATCAATGGATAAGGTGTTACAGGTGGTCAAGTGCCTTACAATGGGAGATAGTGCTATGGAAGAAGATAGGATACTTGAGCTATTAGGTGAACCTGGTTTGGAGATGTGTTTTGATGAGGAAGAATCAGAAGAGACATAGCTTGAGCACACGTGCATGGAAAAGGAAAAAGGAAAAATGGTCTATATGATAGATGGTGAAGAAATGGAGTGTCTGGAGACTAACCATTATGAAGGTATGTGTAAAGTTAGGAATAACACAGATGATTGAACATACACCTATCATGAGCCCTTGAAGATAAAGAAGGTTAACATTGGTTTTGAGGTAGAACCTAAGGAAGCTATCATTGGGGATTATTGGTTGGAGAAAGAGGTTTCTAAGATCATTTACCTTTTGCACAAGTTTTAGGATTTGTTCCCACATGGGTACCATGAGCTCAAAGGTGTCCACCACTCCTTGGGGAAATGAGGATCAAGTTGAAGGAAGGTGCATGCCCGATTCGGAAGAGACTATATCGATGAATCTAAACTTGCGCATATGGGTCAAGGAGGAGATAGACAAGATGATAGCATTAGGAATCATTGAGGTTGTGGAGGAATCAAAATGGGTGAGTCCAATGGTCATAAGCATTAAGAAGGATGGAAGGATAAGGATTTGTGTTGATTATAGGGACTTGAATGTAGTGTGTGTCATTGACCCTTTTCTAACCCCCTTCACTAAATAAATTTTGGAAGGAGTAGCCAAGTGTGAGGTCTATTCTTTTACGGATGGGTTCTTGGGTACCACCAAGTTAGAATTACAAAGGAAGACTAGGAGAAGACAACTTTCTCCACTGAATGGGGAAGTTTTTCCTACATGGTCATGCCTTTTGGGATGAAAATGTGCCTTGATGTGTTCTCACACATCATGGTACAAGCCTTCTAAGACTTCATCCATAAATTTCTTCAGTCTACCTAGATGATTGAACTGTGTATGGGCTAGTAAAAGACCATTGTGAAAATTTGAGGCTGATTTTTGAGAGATGTTGGTAGTTGAGGATATCCCTCAACATTAAGAAATGTGTCTTTGCTACTCCATTTGGAAACCTATTGGGGCATATTATATGCAAGGAAGGCTTCTACCGTGGATCTTGCCAAAGTTATAGTTATTGTGGGATTGAAGGAGCCTACCAATCGGATCAAAGTGCACATTCCTTGGGCATATGGGGTACTACAAGAAATTTATCAAGGGATATGCCAAGATCATTATGCCCTTGGAGGAATTTCTTAAACACAAGAGTTCCTTTCACTGGGGAGAGGCACAATAGAAGGCATTTAACACATTGAAAATTAGGCTTGTCAATGCACCCATATTACACTTCCATTTTTGGGATAAGCCCTTCCATGTGTAAGTTGATGCCTCAAAAACAACCATTGGAGCAGTACTAGCACAACCTAGTGAGGGGATTGTTGATCACCCCTTGTGTTTTTCCAATAGCAAGTTGACACATGCAGAATAGAATTACACAACTACTAAGCGTGAGGCACTATTAATGATCTATGCACTGCATAAATTCAAGCAATATCCGGAGGTAATCGTATGCCGTAAAAGTGACAAGCGAGCGTGGGAATCTACAGGTAACTCTTCCACGTACCCGACCTCCCGAGGTCGTGCCGAGACAAACCGGTGAGGATGGAATATGCGTGGGATGCAGATAAACTAGTTAGGCAATCTAATGTCTTCAATACGCACTAGTGGAATATGTGAATCTAAGGCAAAGAAGGCCCTTCTAACTCCGAATCGGTGTGATAGATCGATTAGTAAGGATGATGCCAAGGCTCCAATCAATATCGAGCTCTCGCGCGTGATTCGATTTATGGCTTGTGGAATACGTGGAAAATGACCGGGATAGTTTCGTGTACATCTCCGATAAGGTCATATGGTGGGTAATAGGTACAATCGACTCTATGTACTATTCTCTGCCTAGTCCGAATTCTCTAGCTTTGTTAGTTGCTATATCTAGTAAGGATAGTTGTTCGATGATGATGGGTGGAAGTGGAGTGGACTGAAATGCTAGTGTGTGTAGGCCAGTGTCTATATCTGATTGACTTGTGGATTCGTTAGGCTGTGGGATCTGTGGATCACAACCGTAGACTCTTGGTTGTTGCGGTCCTGCTATGGTCATGTACGAAATCAAGCCCTGATCCCTAATATCCAGTAATCATACGCTTTCTCAGCTTCTATGTTTAAACTCAATAACTGTGTGATTTTCTTGGAATACCTCACAGGTGTTCATGCAACTTGGATTCTTAAACTAGTATCTATGTCTGTGAGAGTGTCTCTCTGCATCTGGGTTTGTGGGACCAAAGGATCACAACCAAAGGTTTTTTCTCTTTCGAACCCTTCTACAGTCATGTGAATATTTGCCTAGGGTAATTTGTAGTTCGGTTGATTTGACCAAAACGTGTGTGCTTGGTCATCTTCTATATTTAACCCTCTCAACTGAGAGCTGATCAGTTGTAAATATGTTGTTGTTTAGAAGACTTGTATTCTGATATTTTGATCTATGTCAACTATTGCTGTGATGAGGTTTGGTTGAGGCATGATTGGCTCAAATATGTATTCCCTGGGCTCCCGGGGTCTCGTGATTGTCATACAAAACAAAATGTAAATCTAATCAGAATAAAGCAAATTCTAACTATGTAAAACATATATGACTTCTATTTTTCTAAGAAACTTTCTAAGAATTTAAGAAAAGTAGCTATTTAAACGTATCTAGAAATAATAGCTAAATAAAAATTTAAAACAAAAAAAATAACTGAGTGTAGTTATTTTCCTGTGTAATTTGTAGATCTATTATAAACAATAAAATAGCTCATCTAATCTATCTACAAGATTCTCGATCCTACCTCAGAAGCGAGAAGTGAATCATAGTTTCTCAGAAACTATCAATCCCCACAGCTTCCCTGGCAATATTGAGAATAGAATTTACTGAAATGAAGTAATTAACTACTTTATTTGATATGATTCTAACTAGAACTTTGAAAGTTAAAACTTGGATTCCGCAGAACAGTGGCGAATCCGATGGTGTGTGTGATCTTGTCCCCTCAGTGTGATCTCCTCGTTCTTTCATGTTCACGTGGATCCAGAAAAGCGTGTAATGCTAACATCAACGGAAGTAGATTTTGGGACAAAGGCAGCTCAGAATGCAGACCGAATATAATGCGAGTAGGAGAGGGATAGCGCAAGAGTACAGAGCTTGGCTTATGCAATTCCTAGCGGGATTTATTGCGAGTCATGCAACATAAAGCGTCCAGAACCTGAAACTATCCTATTTGAGGAGCAAAACCTGCAACTTTAATGGCTTCCTAAGCTATTCTACTCCAATGGATTGGATAAAACAACAACACTGCTTGCACAAGTTGGATATGTGGCTTACCAACAACTGAATAATGTTAACCAAGCATGCAAAGAATTAAAACTATGGCTTCTAAATAGAATAAAAGACTGAACTATGAAAATGAAAGCATGAAAGTGAATGAGGGGTAGACCATTTGTTTGAGCACAAGCCATTTATTTATAGCTTTTCATTCACCCAAAGATCAAAACCAAACTGAACTCTAAAACTATAAACAATGGCCAAACACTATTCCAGGGGACCAAAAACATAAATGCAAGCCCAAGTCGGCAAGGAAAGCTGGTGAAACGTTGATTTTTACGTGAGTCGCATTAAAACACTTTCTGGAAAACGTGTAAAGGACCGCCGCTCTGAGCAGGGCAGCGGTTACAGAACCGTCGCCCTAATTAGGGTGGCGGTCATGAGACCGCCGCCCATGCAGGGCGGCGGTTTCGTCACTGAAGAGAAAAAGGCCAAGAAAAGAGGGGAAAAGGAAAACAAAGGACGCGGGGGCTAAGTGGGGCATGCGGGATGTTAACGCACACTCGAGAGATTTTCCAGATCCCGAACACCTTGCGAGGAGACCTGTATCATCATTGGGGCACTTGTTACATTGTTTCGGCAGTACAATACCTTACAATTTTGGGTACGTACATATTGCCCCCTCGGAGAAGCATTTTAGCCATGAAGAGGTGTAAAACGGTGGGTCCAAGTATGGCAGTCCCGAAATGGGAAATTAGAAGTTATACCTGACACGTCCGTGTGTTGAAATGACGCCATCCAAAATTCCCGCTACCTGCAAAATGAAAAGAGAACTCAAGTGTAGATAGATACAATAGTTCGAAAATAAACGCTAAGAATAACAAGGAATGAGAACGTACCATTTGTGTGGGGATAGGAACTTACCTCCATCAGCGCTCCAAACCTGTGAAAAATTCATTTTAAAACGAAACAGAGTGCTATATATATGAAAGTGGGCCCATTTTCCTATTCATTTACGCGAGTCGATTTGATTGATTTTGAGCTCTGGGACCCACGGTGACGGTTTCTTGCGTGAGTAGAGTCGAAACGTCCACGAGATCGTGATCATGCCTCCACGTGCGGAACACCGACCTCAGCGATCACAGGTTAGTTTTCTTCAGTTTATTGTTTTTCCCCCCTTAATTTTGAAATGCTAAATACTCTGCAATGGGGGGGTCATTTTTGAAAATGCTAGTGTTAAAAGGTCCACCTAGGGGGGGCGCCTACTGGGTAGGCTCTTTTTTTAAGTTAAATGGCCATTTCTGGCACTTTTTAGGCCTTTTTAGGTTAAAAACCCGCGTGGGTTTTCGGACCACGACCGCCGCCCTGGCCAGGGCGGCGGTTACATGACCGCCGCCTGCTGCGGTTACGACTGGCGGCCTTTACACGACCGCCGCCTTTTAAGGCGGTGGTTTTGCACAGAATGCAAAAGGAACTTATTTTTGAGATTGTGTTTGTATTTTTAGCATTTCTACGTGCTTTTATGACTTTCTCAGCATTGCCTGGATGCTAACTTACTTTGTTTTGTGTGTTTTTGGGTGTATGCAGGCGAGAGAGGAGTACATCCGATGGAGCAGAGAGAGAGTGTGTGATTGGCTCTCAGGGGTACTAGATGCCCTCTCACAGGACGAGGAGGACACACTTCAGAGGGCTGGTATACTGCGCATATCGCGCGTGCCCCATGTTGCACCATCTAGTCACATCCTTTGTGACTTATTTTCTTACTGGGATGCAGATCGGAACACCTTCCGATTGCCAGGGGTCCGTGGCGAGTGGACCATTACATTGGAGGACGTCTACCACATTCTGGGGGTCCCGATCATCGGGAGGTGACTCACTTTGGAGACAGCAGGCTCACGGGCACAGATTGCACAGTGGGCGACTTATATGGGAGATGCAGCCATCTCCACGGGGTCGAAGAAGGGGGTGAGAGTTCGATCCATTCCTTCTTTGCCCATCCCCGTATTTCGACAGGCCATCATGGGGATCCTTGCCTCGAGATTGATCGGGGACAAGGGAGGGGACACATTATTATACTGTTGGGCCCCTATTATTGCACAGATAGAGGGGCATGGCCGGATATATGCTTGGGGTACAGATATTCTTGGGACCACCTACCATGATCTATATAGGGTGGTCCATTTACAGGGATAGTCATTGAGCCACCCGACTCTAGTCATGAGTTGGGTTTATGAGCACTTCATCCCTTATGGCAGGGGTGTGGAGGTGGCAGATCCTGGAGCTGTTAGGGCAGCCAGATGGACAGACATGTCGGTGCTTAGAGCACCTCATCAGCCAGTTGCCTCCCTGACTACTGCCGATATGGAGGTGACACCATACCAGCTCATGGCCGGCATATGGGGCGAGGAGACCCTTACCTTGATCTCCTGCTCCACCACAGGGCAGCTTATCGATAGAGTGGGACGAGTGGAGGTGCACCCCTTTGGCCGAGTTCCTCAGCAGTTTGGCCTACCATACACGGGTATGCTTCCCCCAGTGGCGCCAGTTTACAGATCAGTTCGCGAGGCCAGAGGGGGGCCTAGAGGCCGAGGTTGGACAGTGGTCACTCCTGGCATTCCCATTGCAGCCAGGAGGATAGTTCGTGCTAGAGGGAGAGCCGGTGCGCCTCGGCACCTTTGCTTCAGATTGCTATGGGTCCTACTCATAGCAGCGATGACCCTATTGATATTGACTCTGAGTCTGAGGAGTTCACAGAGGGAGGGTCGAGGGGGAGACTGACGACAGTGACCCTGAGTGGCATGACACTCAGGATATTATGCAGGCAGAGAGGGCCGAGCAGAGCACAGAGAGGGTGACTCTAGTTTTAGAGGAGCCACTCTCCTAGAGCCATGGTGGAGAGGATGAGTCTGTTGCGGGGCGACACGCTGCTCCTGCCATAAGAGTAGCCCCTCAGTCAGCAGTGGCATCCGCAGCAGGTGCCGGCCCCAAAGACCCATCTTGAGGCTTGGTGATCCGGTAAGTTACCCCTTCTCCCTTTTAATATTTATTTGTAGGCTCTCCTTAGTTGCTATTTTATATATTTTAGCCTCTTGCTTAATTTCTAATTCGTTTTATCCTTTGTTTGTTTACAGAGACTGTTGATGAGTGGCGGGATTTGATCCGCAGGGTATGTACCGATTCCCTGATGATCCCCATGGATAGGACCCGCCCAAAGCAGTCCGTGGATGCCGGGAGCCTTCAAGCGCCGGTGCAGGCATACCGACGTTTTTTGCTCCCCTCCTCGCACGTGGCCAGGATGGTGTCGACCCTCCGCACAGAGTTAGCGGGCTATAGGATGGCTGAGCACCTTATGAGGAGCCATTCTCGTGGTGAGACTGCAGCTGCTCCTCGAGACCCCGAGCCCTCCGTAGGGGTCACCTTCTTCGGAGGGGTCACGTAGGGATTGAGAGGCCACTTGGCTCTCGTGTATTTTGTATTATATATTCTTTGTATATCACGGGCTCTTTGAGCGTTTTGACCATGCTTAGAGCATGATGGCATTGTACATAAACATTGATTATTTATATATATGCATTCGTTTTGGATCAAAAGCTTGGCACTCATGTTTTCCTTTCTATTTCTAGTTTCTCTATGTATACTACGATGTATGTTTATATGCTTTTTAGAATGTATGCAATGGAGAACAAATGATGCAAATGTTTGTTTCCTTTTGTGTATTTCATGATGCTGATATATGTAGATATAATGTGATTTTGAATCTTAGCTTCTGTAAGCAATTTTGGATACCTCATGTTTGTTTTGCAGAGTGATGAATATAACCAGTATGATGAATAGATTAACTTGCCCCACTCCTAACTCCACGCAACTAGTAAGATGCAAGGGCTCATCACCAAGAGCTAGAAAGGGCACAAGTTATGAGGTGTAGCTGAAATGATAGTGATGAAAGATAGACAAAGCTTTGGTGGAACCAAATTGGAAGCTACAAGCTTACTCTACCCGAGTGACTTCATAGTTTAGAATGCAACTTACTTTGCGGTTTATCTAGACTTAGATCCGTAGATGGCCACATAGTAGACAAAATCTGGGTTTTTAGGATTTTAACTCTCTTGGAATTTTGAACATCTGATTCATTCATTTTTGACTCAAAGTTTCAAAGTTTGAATTGTTTGTGTATGACCTTTTACATTTATTTGTCAAGAGGACCCCCTACACTTTGCCCCATGCTACTAGTAAGAAGCGTGGGTTTATCACCGTGGGCAAGGCATAGGTGAGTAAGGGCATTTCCATCCTTTCCCAACCCTACGTCACTAGTAAGAGACGCAAGCTCATCACCAAAGGTTGGTGGGGCAGGAAATGTGTAAAATTAAAATTTTCTATTTGATCAACGTTTGACTTGCTTATTTGAGTAAAATGTCAGTATGTGCTTATTTCCAAAGAGATATACATATGGGATAGATGTGACACCATGAAGCTTCTAGAACAGACCATAGGCAAGACACCTATCCTAAGAAGAAATCAAAGCGAGAATAAACTTGCAGATCTTGGTATGGTTACCATTAAGACTTCGTCATGTCTAACTTTATTTGATAAAATGATTCTGAGATAATTTGATGATATCATGAAAATGGAGAGGTATGATTAGAAAGTTTTATGCCAACAACATCATGAGTTTGTAATGAATTGCTTTGAGAATAGATTCCTTGATCACAATTTATGTAAGAAACAAGTGGACAAAATGATCTTAATCTATATGAAGATGCAATGTAGGTAGTTATATAAGTAGTGCTAGCTGCTTATGCATAGAACCGCTTGAGGTGCAGGGAATTGACTGTTTCACCAAATTCCTCACCTTCTAGCGTACATAAGAGGTAAGCACCGTTTCCATAGTCCTTCATGACTCGGTATGGGCCCAACCATTTGGGCCAGAATTTCCTTCCTTCACCGGTCTTCTTGTCGATCCGACTGTCTAGTCTTAGAACTAGATCACCTTCGTATATGTCGCATTCATAGACCTTCTTGTTATACTGCCGGCACATTCGGTTAGCATAAGCTCTATGCCGTTGTTTAGCATCTAACCTAGTTTCATCTAGGCTTTCTAGTTGGGAAAGATGTGCTTCTCTGTAAACGTCTTCATCCATGGATGGTAATGGGAATTCGTCCTTAGGACATGTTTTGTTGATGTCTCGAAATCTATGCGAGATGTGTATCTTTCCATTCTTCTTGAGAATGGGAACGATGTTAGATACCCATTGGGAGTAGTCGACTGGTTTGATGAATCCTAATTGGAGGATTTTTATTACCTCCTCTTTTACCATGAGAGCTACCTTGGGCTTCATGGGTCTTGATTTTTGTTTAACTGGCTTTGCATCTGATTTAGTGACGAGGTTGTGCACCGCAATGTGGGGTGTGACTCCTGTCATCTCCTTATAATTAAATGCAAACGCCTTCTGATGTTCTTTGAGGATCCGAGTGTGTATTTCTACTTCTTCTGGGGTTAAGGATGATCCTAATTTCAAGATTTTTGGTTCGTCATCTGTCCCGATGTTGACATCGATTGTTTCCTCAATTAAAGAGGCATTACCCTCTTCAAACTCAGGTGGTGCTGGAGGTAAATCCAAATCATCCCCATTTTCTACTGCGTATATGCTAGGTTCCATTTGTGAGGGGAGATCCATCATGGGATTTCCAAAATAGGAAGATGAATGTGGAATTAAGGACAAATCTAGCATATGATAGGAGAGATGTAGTGCTGCATAGGTGTTTAAGTAATCCAAAGTGGCCATATCACTATCAACATGGTCTAGGATGGTAGATTCACTTCCGCTTGAAAGGGGATTTGTCATTGTTTTTATCAATGGTTCATCACGAATGGATACCGTGAAATGGGTATCCTCTAACTCATTGCTTGGAGTAAAACGCGATGCTGAAGTTGCTATTGAATCGGTGAGAAGATTTTTCTCTCGCGGGATTGCTTCAATGGATATGAAGTTAAACACCTTGCTTAAATCTAATACGGCTTCTTTGTAAAGCTGCAAGTGTTCGGCTTTGGTTTCGTATACTTCAGAAACTTGGTTTGTCACTAATTGTGAGTCTCCTAAGACTCTGATGTTATCAATACCAATTCTTTTGGCTAAGGTGAGGCCAAGGAGGAGGGCTTCGTACTCAGCACCATTGTTTGTGCATTCAAAATTTAGCTTAAAGGAAAATGGTAGGACTTTCTCTTCGGGCGAAGTAAGAATTATACCTGCCCCCGCTCCATAATGGCATTTAGCTCCATCGAAATGGAGAGTCCAATACTTAGCCGGGAGTATAGATGTTGGGGTATCTGCTTGCGTTTGCGCACTCTACTTCTACCATGCAGAGGTCCTCTGCTGGAAGGGAACCAACACCTAGGGAATATCCTATGCCTACTGAATCAAATGGTAAGAACATTGGTAAATCTTGTTCTATTAACTCAACGATTTTTGCAGTAGTCCCTAATGATACCGTTTCTATAGTGTTAGCCTTATCTTTGGGGGTTGGGGTTGTTTTGGCTATGCTGATAGTTTCAAGATCCGTTGTAGGTACCAACTTCTCCTCTGGTTTTGCGTCAGTGGGTTTATTAAGTTGGTTTGTTGGAAGTTCAAATTCCGAGTGCACACCTGGTCTTTTCTTTAAGTCAGCTAGGTGTATATCGAAAGGTTTTGGATCACCTTTGGCTACAAATACCTTTCCTAGATGTAGGAATCTTACTTCTTGGAATAAAGTAGAAGGGATTGCCTTCATTCGGTGTATCCATGGTCGGCCGAGGATCATATTATAATTAGTTTCCCGATCTATAATATAAAACTCAGTCAGGATTGTTTTGGGTCCTAAGGTGACCGGTAGTATTATAGTTCCTATCGAAGTGGCTTTAAGGCTATCATAGCCTCTCAATGTATTTCGAGTGGTGGAATAGTTTGTTTCCCCATATCCTAGTTTTTGGAGGAAAGAGAAGGGGACTATGTTAACTGCGGCCCCATCGTCAACCATTGCCCATTTTACGTAGTTATTATAAACCCATACTTGTAAGTGTAAGGTTGGATCACCTCGGCGTGCAATCTCAGCATCTGTAGGCATTTTACTTATTTCGAATATGAATTTGACATCCTTGTCCGGCTGCCCCGGAGGGTGGATATCAAAATCTACGTGATTTACTTGTGTTTCAGGAGGTGGAGTGATGTTAATTAGATGACCTAAACCTAATGCTTCTAAAAGAGCAGCTCTGTGAGTAGGAGAGTTCTTTAGTAAGTCCAAAAATGAAATGTGTGAGAAGGTTTTTGTTAGGTCATTAATTAAATCATAGGCACCTACGGGTTTTTCTACTATTTGTTGACTCTTATCTGTTTCTGGCAGATGACTTGGGCTTGGTTGAGAGAAATACTCTCGTGTTCTTGTTATAGCTTCGATAGGTAGTTCAGCGTCTAGTTCTACCAAACCGACTATCTTGGGTCTCGGTTGATTTCCTAATTGTGGTACAACTGATGGATTTAGTGAAGTCGAGGCTTCATGATCATTGTTTCCGTCATTGCACCCTTGTTCATCCCAGTTGGATTTAGTCTGTTATTATCATGATTTGGGAGTGGATCGTTAAATATCTTGAGGGGAGCATTCTGAGGGGAAACTACCCCTACGAGCGTGTTTGGTGGTGGTGACACGGGATCTGCCAAAAACAAATCTGTGAAGAACTGTCTTTGTTCTTCTGGCAAACGTTGCATGAATTTATTGTAGTCACAGCACGTTCTAGTATCATGACCTCGAATCTTGTGGAAACCACAATATGAATTGGGATTGTAATTCTGTTTGTTGGTTTGGTGTATATTGTGGCCTAAAACTCTGATCAAACTGTTGCCTATTAGGATTAAAGTTTTGCATTTGTTGTTTCTGGCTTTGGTTTTGATAACCAAATGAGTTTTGGCTTGGCCCTTGTATGGGATTTCACCATTGTTGTTGTTGTTGTTGTGGATGGTTAAAATCCACTGTATTGATTGTCGGGGTAAAGTTGTTGTTTCGTTGGTTGTTTGTTTGTGATGGAGTATTGACAACATTTACCTTCTTGGGCTGGTCGGTTACTCCATCCATTGTTACACCCCGATTTTTGTTAAGGATTTTAGGTCCTTGATTGATGTTTGTGGTAGTGGGATAATTTGTAGTGTTCTGATTGGGGGTGATTAACCTCCCATTTGCTCCATATGTTTTACGGCCACTATCTATCGCTGCTTGATCTATTCGAAGAGCGCTCTCAAGTACTTCATCGTAAGTTCTTAGTGGGAACTTTTGGACTTCTTCCTTCACCTCTCTGCTGAGAGAATGAAGGAATAAATCGCATAGTTCCATCTGATCCATATTTGGAGCACTTGCTGAAGAATAAAGAACTGTACGCCACCTCTGGATGAAATGGGCGACAGATTCGTTGTGTTCTTGTTTGATGTGCAAGAATTCCCTGATTCCTGTTCTTAATAGTTTGTTCATGTCGAATGCCTTAATGAACTCTGATACGAGTTGTTTAAATGAATGGATGGAAGCCTCAGGTATTCTATAATACCAGTCAAGAGCAATGCCTTCCAAGGTTTTGGGGAATATTTTAGCAACAACCCCATCCCAAGGGAGTAGTTCACGTATGGCTGTAGCGTAAGCTTTGATATGCGCATTTGGATCTCCCTCACCTTTGTACTTGGGTAAATCGGGAAGGGGTCTTGGAAGCATGACGCTTCATATGGCAAAGTCTAAGGGCTCTTTCAGATATTCTGAATAAGTCCCTATCGCATAGGTTTTGACCATTGATGGTGGTTGCTGAGGGAGTGGTGGTGGGATGGGTTGTTGATACGGTGCAGCGTATGCGTTGGCAGGGGCATAGGGAAGTCCCTGCGTTTGAGCAAACATGCCGGGAGAGGAGAACATATCTCCTTGTGGTGATTTGGAGTACATGTTTAAGTATGACGGGGTATTGTCTAGTAATGGATTGTTTGATACTAGACCGGGAGGAATGGTGTTAGAGATGATGGGCCTTGTTGGCGTTTGTTGTGGATACTGAGGAGGCATGCCTAACGTGCCTACTCCTATGAGGAGATCTACTTGGCCAGGGTGGTATGGAGGATTGGAACTTCCTGCTTGCATGAACTGAGAATTTTGACTTGCTTGAGCAAGTTCTAACCCTCTCACTTTTTCTACTAATGTTGAAATGACTTCATTTGGTGAAGTCACGGTGCTTTGCCTTAGCGGCATTTGTTGTATACCCTGGTGTTGTATAGGCATGTGATATCCTGCTATGAACTGATCGCTATTCTGCCAAGTTTCTCTGAGAGTATTTCCTATATGTAGTGGCATAGAGGTATTTTCTTGAAAAGAGACCTCGGGTTGTATTTGTAAACCTCCTATAGGTGGGTACATACCCCGGGAGCGTTGTTCACTCCTAGGATAACGTATTGACTGTTCATCATCTAAGACCAGGTATGGGTCTGATTGCCTACTAATTTGTGGTCTAAGTAGCATCTGAGGAGACGAACCAGATTCTCCGGTAAACGTCATATTATTCGAGCCTGAAGGCTCTGTTTGTTGCGTTCGAGGGGTTTGATCTAACTCCTCAGTTTGAAAAGATGAATTATATCTGATTCTTGGAGTTTGTGTTGACAACTGATTAGTTGAATAGTTGTCACCCCATATTGAGAGCGAGGGTGATGATTGTCTATTCTGTTGGGCGTAGTATGCCTCAAGACCCAAGAGGGGTCTGCCATATGCATCGAATCCCGACATATTCGGGGGGTATATGAATACCCGCAGAATAATGGGAAGGAGTGAAGGTGATTTGTGAAAGGCTAATGAGGTGAAGAAGATGAAAAGTAAACTAAACTTGGAAGAACACGTGATACTATGACTCCGAATTAGAAAGTAGGAAGTTTACGTCAGCTTCACTAATTTTGTTTGTTTCACGTTGGGTTCACCAATTTTGTACGCTGAAAAGCGACAAGCGAGCGTGGGAATCTACAGGTAACTCTTCCGCGTACCCGACCTCCCGGGTCGTCGTGCGAGACAAATGGTGGGGATGGAATATGCGTGGGATGCGAGAAAAACTAGTTAGGCAATCTAATGTCTTCAATACGCACTAGTGGAATATGTGAATCTAAGGCAAAGAAGGCCCTTCTAACTCGAATCGTGTGATAGATCGATCGCGAAGGATGACTACTCGAAGGCTCCAATCAATATCGAGCTCGGCGTGATTCGATTTATGGGTTGTGGAATACGTGGAAAATGACTTGGGATAGTTTCGTATGCGTCTTCGATAAGGTCATATGGTGGGTAATGAGTACAATCGACTCTACGGACGATTCTCTGGCCTAGTCCAGAATTCTCTAGCTTTGTTAGCTGCTATATCTAGTAAGGATAGTTGTTCGATGATGATGGGTGGAAGTGGAGTGGACTGGAATACTAGTGTGCGTAGGCCAGTGTCTATATCTGATTGACTTGTGGATTCGTTAGGCTGTGGGATCTGTGGATCACAACCGTAGACTCTTGGTTGTTGCGGTCCTACTATGGTCATGTACGAAATCAAGTCCTAATCCCTAGTATCCAGTAATCGTACGCTTTCTCAGCTTCTATGTTTAAACTCAATAACTGCGTGATTTTCTCGGAATACCTCACAGGTGTTCGTGCAACTTGGATTCTTAAACTAGTATCTATGTCTGTGAGAGTGTCTCCTGCATCTGGCTGTGGGACCAAAGGATCACAACCAAAGGTTTGTTCTCTTTCGAACCCTTCTACAGTCATGTGAATGTTTTCCTAGGGTAATCTGTAGTTCGGTTGATTTGACCAAAACGTGTGTGCTTGGTCGTCTTCTATATTTAACCCTCTCAACTGAGAGCTGATCAGTTGTAAATCTGTTGTTGTTTGGAAGACTTGTATTCTAAGATTTTGGTCTATGTCAACTATTGTTGTGACGAGGTTTGGTTGAGGCACGATTGGCTCAAATATGTATTCCCTGGGCTCCCGAGGTCCCGTGATTGTCATACAAAACAAAATGTAAATCTAACTGTAACAAAGCAAATTCTAACTATGTAAAACATATATGACTTCTATTTTTCTAAGAAACTTTCTAAGAATTTAAGAAAAGCAGCTATTTAAACGTATCTAGAAATAACAACTAAATAACAATTTAAAACAAACAAAATAACCGAGTGTAGTTATTTGCCTGTGCAATTTGTAGATTTATTCTAAACAAATAAAATAGCTCATCTAATCTATCTGCAAGATTCTCGATCCTACCTCAGAAGTGAGGAGTGAATCATAGTTTCTCAGAAACTATCAATCCCCACAGCTTCCCTGGCAATATCGAGAATAGAATTTACTGAAATGAAGTAATTAACTACTTTATTTGATATGATTCTAACTAGAACTTTGAAAGTTAAAACCTGGATTCCAGCAAACAGTGGCGAATCCGATGGTGTGTGTGATCTTGTCCCCTCAGTGTGATCTCCTCGTTCTTTCATGTTCACGTGGATCTAGAAAAGCGTGTAATGCTAACATCAACGGAAGTAGATTTTGGGACAAAGGAAGCTCAGAATGCAGACCGAATATAATGCGAGTAGGAGAGGGATAGTGCAAGAGTACAGAGCTTGGCTTATGCAATTCCTAAGCGGGATTTATTGTGAATCATGCAACGTAAAGCGTCCCGAACTCCGCAACTATCTTGTTTGAGGAGCAAAACCTGCAACTTTAATGGCTTCCTAAGCTATTCTACTCCAATGGATTGGATAAAACAACAACACTACTTGCACAAGCTGGATATGTGGCTTACCAACAGCTGAATAATGTTAACCAAGCATGCAAAGAATTAAAACTATGGCTTCTAAACAGAATAAAAGACTGAACTATGAAAATGAAAGCATGAAAGTGAATGAGGGGCAGACCATTTGTTTGAGCACAAGCCATTTATTTATAGCTTTTCATTCACCCAAAGATCAAAACCAAACTGAACTCTAAAACTATAAACAATGGCCAAACACTATTCCAGGGGACCAAAAACATAAATGCAAGCCCAAGTCGGCAAGGAAAGCTGGTAAAACGTTGATTTTTACGTGAGTCATGTTAAAACGCTTTCTGGAAAATGCGTAAAGGACCGCCGCTTTGAGCAGGGCAGCGGTTACATGACCGCCGCCTTGATCAGGGCAGCGGTCACGAGACCACCGCCCATGCAGGGCGGCAATTTCGTCACTAAAGAGAAAAAGGCCAAGAAAAGAGGGGAAAAAGGAAAAACAAAGGACGCGGGGGCTAAGTGGGGCATGCGGGATGTTAACGCACACTCGAGAGCTTTTTCGGATCCCAAACACCTTGCGAGGAGACCTGTATCATCATTGGGGCACTTGTTACATTGTTCGGCGATCAATACCTTACAATTTTGGTACGTGACAAGAATAACACCATTCATATTCTACATGGACTACATGGCACTTAATTACTTAGTGAACAATTACGTTACGCAGGGAACACATCTTTGTTGGGTCCTAGTATTTAAAGAATTTGAGTTTTCAGTTATGGTAAAACCAGGAAAGAGTAATTAAAGACCTGATCATCTATCAAGAATTGACTCAAGGGAGGATACACAAAGCATTGAGGATACCATGCTAGATGCACAACTATTTAGGTTGCGGTGCATGCCCTCTGACTTAGAGGATATTGTAATGTTTCTTAAAACAGGTGTGGCAGAAAGGAATGAAGGATTTCGAGAGAAATTAGTTGGATATACATGCCACATATTACATGTTGATTAGTGGATATTTGTAAAAGTTAGGTCATGATGAGCTTTTGGTCCGATGCATATTAGAACATGAGCGTGTTACAATCATGGATGAAGCACATCGTGGGATTGCGGAGGACACTATGTAGGAAATTTAACCACGTAGAATATTCTACTTGCATTGATTTAGTGGGAGAATATCTACCAGATTGTATTGAGTTTTGCAAGGCATGTGACCATTTCCAAATTGCCTTGAAAAAACTAGGAGGGATGAAATTCCTCATGATCGATAGCCAGAAGTGAGCCATTTGAAAAATGGGCAATTGACTTTGTAGGACCAATTTCACCTACCGTACGAAGGATTGGCTCACGTTACATCATCACTTGTACTGATTACTTGACCGGATGGGTAGAGGCAACACTTACAAAGGATTTCACAAAGAGTAATGAAGAACGAGATCCTTATGGTAAAACATACTCGAGGTATGGATGTCCCTTAAGTTTAAAAAGTGATAGGGGTACACATTTTTGAATGAAACAGTTAGGATTTTGTTGGCATATTTTATGGCAGTCCATCACAAGACCATCCCTTATCACCCACAAGTGAATGGGACTGCTGAAGCATTTAACAAGATAATAAGTCACACATTAACTAAGATTTGTGACGTTGGCAGAAAAGATCTAGATGATAGGTATCAACCATTCTATGGGCATACAGAAACACCTACAAGATATTGAACAAGGCCACACCATTTCAATTGGTGTTTTTTGTGGAGGCAATTTTACCGGTTGAATTTATGCTACCATCGTTGCATATAGCGCACGCAGGAGGAATGGTTGATGAACAAGCACTTGAAGAAAGAATGGATAAGTTAATGTAGCTAGATGAAAGGTGATCACTTACTAGATGGAGTCAAAAGACAAAGAAGATAAGATAAAAAGCATGACATGATTGTCATATTAAATATAAAAAATTTGAGGTTGGGTAGATGGTTTTGTTATATGACTCTAAATTTTTGCGCCATCCTAGGAAGTTGAAATTCCATTGGTTGGTACCATACATCATCTCGTACATCCTTGATTCAAGCGATTTCTAGTTACACGTGTTGGATGGGACGAACCTACCAAGTCATTTAAATGGGAGTAGGTTGAAGCCCTACTATAAATAAGTCTTCTTTGTGTTTGTAAATAAGGCGTTTTTCCAGTTAGCCTAGGATTTCCATTAATGAATTTTCTTTTTCTTGTGTTTCCCCTTCTCATTTCTTATTCCTTTATGTTGTGTTGTTTTTCACACCTTGTGTGCTGATAACCACATTACTTTCCAAGGTTGTGTGTGTGCAAAGGACCATGCATATGTTTTAGTGTGGGGTGGAGTAGAACAAAGAGAGAAAGAAGCTGGTAGTAGTTGTGATGGCCTGGATTGAAAGATCAAAAGCACGTAAGGTAGGATAGCACGTGAGGAAATGGTGGAAAAAAATTGTTGGTGTCAATAAGGATTTAACAAAGACAATGTAAAAAGGATAAGAAGCACATGAACAACATGAGGTATGAGAGGAAAAAAATCAAATCAAAAGAAGAAGTGCCTTCGGCGCTACTGCATTACACGAGCGTTAGATTCTTTGGTTAGTAAGGATTTTTTTTTTTTTGCACCGAAGGTTGTAGATGGTTTTCACGTAGGAATTGGTGTGTGGGTAAAGGTTCTTAAGGTTGGATATGGTGGAAAAATCTGAATTTAATGTTGAGTATATTGGTAGGTGGTATAGTATTTATTACGGGATAGATAAAATCTATAAGTAAAGGGTCGGCATGTTATTATTTACCTTTTTATTATGATATTGAATAACTCTTGTGAACTAGGACATCCTCAAAGAAAGATTTGTCTAAAGAAAGAAGAGTGAAAATCTAAAGTGTGTGACTACGGTGATCTACGAACTAGAGTGGAAGAAGTACATGGGCATATGGAAGAAGATTTCATGGAATACATCATCTTGTGGAAGATTTTTATAGGTTAGGGTTTTTCAGCTAGGGCACGGGAATAGAAGGATTCTTTCGCAGAGTTGAGACATAGATTTGAGAAGAGTGAGGAAGGAGAGCAAGGAGTTTATTCTTTTAACCTGACAAGAAGATGACACCAAAGAAGGTGATTGTTTCACCTAATAAGGGCAAGGGCAAAGGAAAATAGACTGCCACCACCAGTTTTAATAAAGAATGGTATGCGGAGATGTAGTACCAAGATGCATTGTTACTTGGGAAATAATGGGTATCCCATTTAAGGAAGATGGATATGAGTGACTATAATCATCGCATAAGTACCGCAAAGAAGGAAATGACGCTAGAGCTGGTTCATCCAATGGATAAGAGGACACTAGAAGGGATGCCAATTTACAGTGATGAAGTGAAAGTAAAATTGGAGAAGGTCAGCCTACTGCAACTATTCAAGTTTCCTTATTTTTGCAAGCCAAAGCGGTTATACCAATGGTTAATGTCACGCATACACGAGGACCACTTCTATCAAGTTTCCTTATTTTTGCAAGCCAAAGCGGTTATACCAATGGTTAATGTCACGCATACACGAGGACCACTTCTACTTTGTAGGCCACAGAATGTGCATAACTCCCCATCTCATCTCCAAGTTTACTGGCCTTATCTATGAAGGTGATTTGTTGGATGATGACCTGGAGGATAAAGAGGCCATTAAGAAGACCATGGAGGAGTATGACTACAAAAATGGTTCACATTACTTCGATATCTCAGATATCCCCAACCCTGTGATGAGAATGGTTGCGCACCTAGTAACCAAGCTGAATGGTCAAGAGAGGTGGACACAAATAAACAAGGCATGGTTGAATATATGCTGGAAAATTTCAGAAGGGACCATCTATAACCTGTCTGCCTATATTGCAGAAGAGATCATCAGATCCGCACAAAAAGGAGAGAAGATAATCTTCATCTTCTCAGAAATTGGAGTGCCTGATGGACCAGATAATTTTGTATGGGATTATCTAGATGAAGATCCCTCCCCCGCGAAGAGGTATGAGAAATAAACATGCGATACCATGACGGTCACCCACAAAGCGCGCCTAGAGAAATGGTACAAGCGAATGCGTGATGCATTTGGGGCTGAGTGGAGGACACCACAATAGTTACAAATACAAGTAAATGGGGAAGCTGAGTTTGATGTATATCAACACTTTTACATTGGAAAGTTCACTCTGTCAGATGGGACTAAGATCCCATGGTGTAAATTACCCTTCTCCTTCACCGCGTAGTATTTCCAAGCAGGGGTAAATCATTTCAAGGAGGCTAAAATACTAAGGTTATACCTTAGCAATGTGGACCAAGACCATCGCAATTTTTTAAGGAAGCTATTATATCCAAATAAGAACACTTATGTGGAGAATTATGTCTCCCATGAAGTGTGCATGACAAAACCCTTGACACTGCCAATTTCTAGAAGGGCCACAACAAGAATATACTTGTGCATTAGGCCCAAGTATGAAAAGGGTGCTTACTTAGAGAATGATGTATCCATCCTAGAGGACCCCACTGGTAGGAAGAAGGCCATGCCAAAGAAGAGAGAAAGGGAAGAGACCCGGAGAAAGAAGTGTCGAAAAATAAAACACCAAGTGTGTAGACAACACAATTTTCGGGTGCGCCAGAGTCAGGCACCAAGCCAAGAACATACGCACACAAGAAGAAGTATCCCATAAAGGAGAAGGAAAAGACACCTGAGGAAGAGGTGTCAAAACAAGAAGAGTCACCTAAAAGGGAATCACCTGCTAAGGAAGAGGAAGAATCCCCAGCTAGGAAGAAACAGAAGGTAGTGGGGAAGGAAGACTCGAGAGAATATGGAGAGCTTGGAGGCCTACATGGGAGAGAGACATGATGATGAGGATGAAGAATTTCATAATCATCCTATGTATGATGTACATGATTTAGAGGAAGAAAGAAGTGAGGGGAAGGGTGGAGAAGAAGGCACCCAAGGAAAAGGGGAGAGTGAAGAAGTAAATATTAGGAATCAGAGGACCCCAAACCTCATCAAGGATCAAATAGAAGAGGCTGCAGAAAGAGAAGTAACGGAAATAATAGAGAAGTTGGTGGAATAAGAAGTGGAGTATAGCGCGAGATGAGATACTCAAGGAGATATAAGAAGAGAGCATAGGGAAGGAGTATGGAAGCATGGGCGGAGATCCCAGCTTAGCAGTGATCTTTCCAAAGGTTACGCGCACATGAGGAAAGAACATGGTAGTATCAAAATGGTAAGGAATGGGTTATATCCATTATCCAAATAAATTTATACACTCACACTTCCATAACACCATGCCGATAGACCAACTCCTGGAAATGTCTTCATTTAATGAATGAGGCACGTACCCGCGAACCAAGAAGATGTTATCTTGGGATTTTGAGTCCCATATCAATGAACCAAAGTTTGAAGTTAACCAAGGGGCAAAGATGAAGGTGCCGGAGACCAAAGGTATAAACCTGTTGGTGAATGCTCAAAGAATTATCTGATGAGAAATTTTGTAATGCACTCAACAAGGTTTCAATTGAAGTTGAGGCAAGGCTCTTTGGAATAAATGACAGGTGAGATTCCTAGAAGGGGAATTAGACAAGAAAAAGGATGAGTTCATTGAAAAGAGAAAATATCTAAAGCAAGAGGAACTGATCAACACACAATTAAGGTGCGAGCTGAAGGAGGAAAAGGATAGGGTACGTGAGGTATATAAAAAGGTATAAATGATTACAGATGTTATTATCTTAAAGCATCCAGACCTAGCACCACCTGAGAAGAAGTATGAGTCAACCTTGCAATGCTTGGAAGACCTAACTCGCATCCTCACCATGGAGAGGAAACCTCTCACTTTGGAATCAGCAGAATAATTGTTAGCACACCAGGAGAAAAAGGATAAGTTGAAGGTTGTGGAGATAGTCACTTAGTACATTAAGCTCCTTGACAATGTAAAGGCCACCACACGTATAATCAAGATTTTTATGATAATTATGCAAATAGAGATAGAGTGGAAAGCATTCTAGTTTCCACCCATGAGGTAGACCTTAAGGATTTTTAGGAGAAAAATAAAGGAAACAAGGTAGAGTAGGATAATATCTTGGCTGAGGTAGAGAAAAAGTCTGAAGCCATTGAGACCCTGAGAGGCTCAATCAAAAATCAGCTGAAGGAATTATATCCTCAGATCACCCACAAGATGGATGCACTAGACGACCTTAGCAAGCAGTTGGAAAACATTGTTGATACATTGAATTCTAAGGGTGATAAACTAGGATTTGAAGAGGTGAGTGCCTTAGTAGGTGACCTCTATCAACAAGTGCAGGGCGAGGTGGATTCCTAGGAGAATATTGAGGTAGATATAAGGAAGGATTTCCCACTCATTCTTCAACAATAAAAAATTCTTCTTCATTCATCCATTATTTATTGCTTTCAATTCTCATTTCTTCATTCTTCATTTTTAGTCCTACCATTCTTTATTTTATGGAGAAGATGTTTCTGAGGATAGAGAACAAGATTAGTTTGGGGTGATGTTGGGCCTCAGAATATTGACGAAGTCCCAAAGGTCACATATGCGCGTAGGACCAAGTGAAGAATATGGGCGCATGGGGAAAATCACACACAACAGGGGTTTTAGAAGTCTTTAATAGAAACCACAATGTGCGCGTAAAGGGCGAGCAAAGGATTTTAGGACTTAGTCATATTCGGATTTCCAAGAGGCACTTGAGGAAAAATTTTACTCACTAGGTGTGCTTTGAATGTATAAGGTGACTACTTGGAGACTTGGTGGTCAAGAAAAGAATATTCCATGTATGAAACATTCCCAAGACATCATTACGAAATTAGGGAGCTTGGATCGGAAGAATCATGCTTTATTAGAGGACTACTTTGACACTTGGAAACCGATTTGCTACTTCAAGAAGGAATGGTGGTGCGTGTTAAACCTATTTATAGATATTCTCAAGTAGAATAAGAAGGAGCGATAGATAGAGGAAGAGAAGAAGAGAGCCATGGTGTGATGAACCATACAAGAGTATGTGAAGCCCTGCATAAATGAGCATAATATTCTAGGGGTTTAGGTTCTCATTAGAGGATTTTAGGAATGTTAGCATATCTAGGGGAATGGATCTGCAAAATATGTGTAATAGGGAAGAATAGCTAGAGCTTCTGATGTGTGAGTCATGATATATCGGTCTAATATGACCCTTTTGCATGTAATATGGTTACTTGAACTATGATCAACATAAATATATGGTTCTATTCTAAATATATTGTTCATGGGTGTAAACCCTAGTGCCTTTTTCTTTATGTTATGGATCAGATCTACTATATGTATGATGTTTCTTTTATGGGTATGTTGGTGTAATGATTCATCATATGCTTTTAGAATATATGCATGATCATTTACTTTTCTACACTTAATCCATCATCAATGACAACATCTTCTCACAATGCTCACATAAAGGAGGGGCTCGGCACCCGCATGCACCTCGGGTGAGTTCTTAGTGCCCGTTGAGTGATAGGCCGATGTGCATGGGGTTAGAAGGTTATTCTATGGGCATAAAAATGACTACACATGTTTTTAAGGGATACAATCTTAGCTAGAGGACAATGAAAATTAGTGGTTGTATGTTCTTCATGGTAATCATAGTTCTCTTCAAAATTTTCAATAGAAATATCACTTGCCAAGGTGATGTTATCTATTGAATTTAAAATAGTCATTTCCGCAGCCGAGTTTATATTTCCGTAGCCACGTATTGTCTCCATTAGACATTGAGTATGGCTCTACAATTTCTTCCATATGATTTTTCATTGCAATGGTGGCCAGATAAGAAGAAATCATGTTGTTAGTATCTAAAAAATCTACCCACACACATTCACAAACATCCACATATGGTGGGCAGGAGGATAAAGGGAAATATTCTTTTCTTTTTGCCCATTTGAAATAGTCATTTTCCTACCCTACAGTCAATGTATGCAGCAACAAGTAGCTAACCAGGGTCTTCCTAAGATGACTGGGTATCCTAAATTTTGAGCTTTAGGTTGTAAGACCATGAAATCTATAGGATACTCCTAAGATTCAACCATGACCAAAAATCCTCAATTACTCCATCTAGTACAACAATAGATTGGTCTCGCCTATTGGAGGATAGTATTGGTTGGCTGCAATCCTGTCAAAGACAAAAATTAAACATATCTATTGTTATGACATTGATGGCAGCACCAAGATCCACCAAAACATTAGATATTGACTAACCATTCACAAAAATAGTAATGATTGGACTCCCAAGATCCCCATATTTTGGTGAGAGAATTTTTCCAGCTACAAGGTCACCATATTGCCTTCTACTTTGACTGTTTTTGGGTATTTCCTCTTCCTTCCTAGTGTCTTTATGCAATGGTTTCTAATGGTCTAGTTTAATTCGGGAATGTCCCTTATTGCTCTCAGAAGTGGGACCTCAATGTTCATCTTTTTCAACTCCTGAACTAGTGTTGTTTCTTCCTCATTCTTTATTTCTTTTAATATTTATGGGAAAGGAGCAGCATGCATATTCTTATCTTTCTCTTGATTGTTCCTAGTGGCTCGTGTTTGTGGAACATGTCCAATTTCCTCACTTTCCTCAGGTATCCTCTCACTTTCCTTTAGTATCCTCTCATTTTCCTCAAGTATTTCTATGATAACTATGGGAGGATTGTTCATGTTATTCTAGACCTCAATTATACGTTATTAATGACATTCACTTGCATTGTCTCACCTTTTCTTGCTTCATTAATTGAAGTTGTTTGTTGATTTTTGGGGTTTGAGACATGCTGGGTTGGGAGTTGAGTTTGTGTGGCTTGCCCTTGCTGATAATTTTTTTGTGGTGGAGGCATTAAAGCTTGTTGTTGTGTAAACCTCCTTAGATGATTATAATTATGTTAGGGTGCCCATTGTTGATTTTTCCATGGTGGTCTATTGGCTAGTGGATCCCAACCTTGATGATTGTATACATGCACTCATGGTGGTGGCTGTGGGTAAACCATCTAATTTGGTGGTGTCCAATTAGGTTTTCCTAAGTTAGTGGAGGAGCCTGATTGGGCCATGGCATCATCCAGGGTTTTGAGCAAGTCTAGGGGCATAAGCAGACTAGTTATTTGATCTTTGCATGAATTTTACCTCTGCATTTTCTTGAGTTATGGAATTTAATCTCTCTTTTAGATGAGGTAGGAGAGTACAATGGTTGGTATCATGGTTAGGGACATCACAAATCAGGAACATGTCTATGATATCCAAAGGACATTCTTTCAAAGGATGTCTTTTCCTACATCTAGGACAATATATGTCTAAAGGTTTTTTTGCAACATTGTTCTTAGCTTTCAGCCCATCTATGGTTGAATTTAATTATGACAAGATGTTTTTTTCATGTTATCCATTTCTTCTAGAATTTCTGAGGTACCTAGGGCATTTTTTGATGTTTTCCTTCATCTTATACCTCCTCCCATGAGATGGAGAGAGTCTTTGGTTTCATCATCAAGTCCTTTAAGGAAAATTGTCTTAGTGATTTTTGCATTCAACTCATAACCACTCCTTCTATGGACAAAGAGAAATTTGTCCAGATAATCTTCCAGATTTTCATCTTCTTTTTGCTTTATCTGAAAGAACTCTTCCCTCCTATCTCTTCCCCTACAGTAGTCCTAGTATTTTTCCAAAAATTAAGTCTCCATTTGTTCCCATGAATGAATGGAATTAGAGGGAAATCCCATAAACCACCTCATGGAAGAGTCTTTGAGGGTGGAAGGAAAAATTTTGAGTTTCTGGTTGTCTATTTTGTAGTCATATGTTTGGAAAAGGACTTTGAATTCAAATAAGAATTGGTCTAGATCTTATGTGGACATTTATCAAGTATATGGAGGATGGATGGAGAAATGTTTTTCATAGGTGCATCCTCATCCTCGTCTAAGACAATGGGATAAGTAAAGGTCCTACCCAAGGGTCGGTCCTCATCATTTCCATTGTCTCCCATTTCAAAAAGTTGTTCAGGTTCTAAATAAGATGATGCGAGACTATTTAGTATCACTCCTGGCATTATATTAGATTCAAGTGTCACTCTCAGTGTTCCCTACTTGTGCTCTATTTGGAGATATTATTTGAATTACAATTTGTAAATATCCTTTGAGCATCTCATGACATGTGCATCAATATTTATTGTGTAAAAAGGCTTAGGACTCTTCTTGGTTACATAGCTTGACTTAACTAACACACATAGTAAATAAGATTAATAGAATGGTGTTATGCTTAAGGTGTCCTTGAAACAACGCAAAAAATGACAGTCATTGTAATTTCCAATCATTTAACCAACAAATTCAATTGTTGGTGTCATTCTCAAACTAGGGTTGTGTCATAGGTCATATGCAATGAAGTTATATGTAACACAGTTGTTTTGGTGGTTCTCTTTTGGGGGGTTTCAATTGTTATTTCTCTCTTGTTTCTCTTCTATACTACGGAAAGTAAATATAACTCTAATCTACCTGAAATGAAAGACAAAATTCAAGAAATACATCTAATCTACTAAAATAACGTTGTTGTAATAAAATGCTTTCAAAGGAAATACTTAATTGAATTGAAATTCACACACAAATTTAAATTAGAGTAAGGAAAGATATTAAATCAATTAAATATAAGACTGCATTCAAATAACCATTCCAAACAAATTTAAACTTATCAAGAATAATGATCCTGCATGAAATATCAATCCTACAATCTCCTCAAGTTAGTGGGCCTCTCCTTCAGATTGAGGTAATTTAACACCAATGGATACTCAAAATAGCATATAGATTATATTGATTCAAATAATTTCATAACATGCTTCATCATAAGACTATAAATAACTATCAACTAGTATATAGAACTATATTGAAAACTACCAACTACTAACTATGAAATAGTTTCAAGAAGGTGTCTTATAGACACAATTAGTTACAGATCATGCCACAATGATAGGAAATGGATTTAACTAAATAACAACCTCATTAAATCTCAATGACATCCTGTAATATAGCTAAAAATAGGGTCCTTGTTTGTAGGCTGCTATGAGAAAATCCTCTAGAATGACATGGTGGTGAGAGACTTAGTCTTCTTGACTGTTACTTCCTCAAAATTGGTAGAGAATGCACTTTATCATCCTACACACGTCATCACATTACTCACAAAATTAGTTAGTGGGAATTTCTACGGTCATTAGTTCACATGAGACAAGAACAAGAGAAATGCATCAATCTTACTTAGGATATAACTATCTAGAACATCCCCCATGCATTAATTAACACATTTAGGAGAAAATAAATAGCCATATGGATGATATAATAAGTCAATTTATGCACTCATCAACCATATTTGTCAAGGCATTACTTTCCTATTCACCAAGTAAACTCGGTTGTCTTTATTGTTATATGGGTCACTTGAGGCACCTTCTTCATTCTGCACCTTATACGTGTTTTTTTGCAGACATCAAATTCAGGCTCATCGATGTGTGTCTACATTTTCCATCTCAGCATATTCCTTATGCACATTTTTACATTCTCTAGGTCAATCAACTCCCACCCATATAATTTTTCATGAGAGAGAGTACTTTACAATCTCATGTGGATGATCTTAGTAATGTCATTAATATACCCAAGGTGTGGGTCTACAAATCTTCTTCTCACCTTTTTCTACTAGTCTACCTACCTGTGGGAATATGAGTTCACGCGCTTAAGAACATACCTTCTCCCTTTTTCCAAAATATTCTTCATGCACCCCAAATGGCTCACCTATACTCATCTCCTCCATTGGGTCCTTCTTCCTCACACTCAATGTGAACTTCTTCATCTTGGAGGGCCTCCTCTCCCTATATTCCTCCCCACCTATATTAACATCGAATATGATTGTGTGTTACACTCAACCTTTACCGATACCCCCTCTTCCTCATTTTCATCATGTGTGATGAGATTATGCCTAATCTTAGTATTATTTTTCTCTGGGCTTGGCTTTAGATGTGTTGTTATCATTGATCTCCTCACTTCCTCGAGAGTTCTGCACCACTACTCTGTATTTTTATTTTCCTTCTCATCTTTTGATTATAACCCCGGTCCAATGTGCCACTCTATTCCTTTTCTTTTTCCTCATCCTCAAGGTCAATTCTATCCTCTTCTTCATCCTGTCTTGGAGGAGTATCTTCACATGTAATTTTGATTCCTACAGATCGGTCTTTACCCAGCGCCATGATCGAGTGTGCCGTTATCTTCCATCTCGTCCTCTTCATCCTTAGGTTGTTCCTCCTCTATTCTTGGATGGGTGGGATCTTTCTCCTACCTTTAACTGATTGTATGCTTTCCATTAGGTAGATCTGGAAGTTTAATTTTATCCTCAATATATTTTCCATTCACCAAACTTGGCTTAAGGTAGATGTATACCTTAGTCGCATCTATCTTCCCGACTTCCAAAGTCATATAATTTATGATGATATCATATGATATCATAGTCTCAATATAGGTAGACTTACCAGGGATACATGTAAATATTTCATATCATGTGGTAGTCAAAGTGAACCTTGTTCGCATCAAACCTCAACTTCTGCGTGTATAAAAATCTATTCACCAAGGCCTAGAAATAGCACAATTTAAATGCATATGGAAAATTACACCATGGGCTCTACTTACCAGTCTTCATAAAACCTCCCAATGTAGTAATACTAGTATACTTTAAATTCCTCCTTTCCTTCCACCATTATAGGTATGTTTCGTGGTATGTGCCACTCATGCTCGAAAGCCACGTGCTTTCTTCTTTACCACATATCCAATATGAGCTTATAATTTCCCAACATACCATCACATGTGTAGTCCTTGAACCTTTAAGCCAATGACTTATTCTCTAGCGGGTACTAAAATATCTTGTCATTAAGGTCATCCGATACCCCTACCTCTGTAAATATGATAGATAAGAGGATCACACCCCAAGTAATTTTTTTCACCCATATGTGATTCCTCGATAATACCTTCTACAATGAATGCAACAATATTTTACATCGTCCCCTCTACTATCTTCTTTGCAATGTAGAGCTATTTCTTGTTTACTTGGTTTCATCTCTCCTCTTTATTCAACTTAGTCAAAATATGTGTGGATATTTTTAAAAATAGAGTCAATTACCTTTTAAATATCCATCGTGCACCCTCCTTTCTAATATTTCATCTCAATTGTAGTTTCCTTCACACCTACTTCATCATCTATGTCACTTGAAATTTCTATACCCAAGGTCCATAATATTGTAAGCTTCCTAATCAATGGTGTGGTTATTTACACTCTTCTTCCTATGAATTAAAATAAGTCCTTATGGACTCTAGACATGAGCCACTAGTAAAGTCTCTATGGTTTTCCAAAATTTTGAAACTCATAAACTTGAGGGGCACGTGGATCCTACCATTCCATCTTGCATTTCATTCCATCCATCCATAACGTACTACATATTATGGTTATTTTTACTCTTGCTTAGTTTTGTTTGTTCATGGTTGGTTTATTACACATGCTAGTTAGACTAATTGTATGTCATTTATCTATATCATTCACATATGCACGTTCACATCTTTTTCTAGTTGTGATCGCAAACATGGGTATCTTACACACAATGCGGATTCTTTCCTTCTACCCTTCCTACATTGGTCATTGGGGGCATCCAAATTTGTCTCTCACAGGTGTTATTGTTTCATTTTATACTTAAAACTTTACATTACTTGGTTATAAATTCTTTTGACATACTAGTTATCTTTCTAACATGCTAACAGTGCTTCATGCCATGTGCAATATTTGTTATGCAAGGATATTTACTTCCATGCTTGTTTGTTACATTATCTACTATTATTTTCTCTTGTGTGCGAGACCTTCTTTGTTGGGCGTGCACACTTGCTTGTTGTTCTGGCCATGATGGCCTTGTATGTCTTATGACATTGTGATTGAAATCCTATGTTTGCAGCTCACTTTGTGTGGCTTACTTTATCATCTTGTGTGTTTACACTACTACTTTCCTTGGTAGCTTTTACACTAGTGTAGCTTACACATTGTTTCCTATATACATGATTTTCATAAAAACACTTGTCTTTCACTAGCCTCTTCTTTGTGCGCATCTTAATTTCTACCAAGCACATATCCTTTCCCCGTAGGGTAGAGTTTCAAGCATACATGCGGCTGGTCCTCTTTGGGGCCACATTCTCCTATCAGCAACGTTGCATGCATCTCCAAAGAGGGGGGCATCATTTGGGATTTTACATACTAACACAATGGATTTACATCAGATCAATTCAATACACTTTCCACCCTTGGCATTGTGGGTTACATACGGAGAGTGAGTTGATACCAATCTATGAACCCCGTACATAGTGGATTTTATAGAAATGGTGTCCTTAGCATTCTAGGGAGAAGTTAAAGGTTGGAGTATATAGTGGAATTCCTCCCTATACTTCTTTGTCCAAAGTGACAAGATCGATCACCCCAAAAATTAGGATATACAGCTATCTCTTCACACACATTCAGGGAAATAGTTAAAGGTTAGAGGATATAACAGAATTACTCCCTATACTTCTTCAGCCTATGGAGTTTGATTTCCCAAAAAACCCCGACAGTACAAGATATCCTTTTATACTCTCTTTCTCAACATGGATAAGGTGCACATGTTCCATTTACACTTTTTCATTTACATATTTTACATTTACATATATATACATGTGTCTTTTACATTTCATTTTTACACATACATACATATTTGACTACTTGATCGTTTTCTCCTTGCAAGTCCGAACATATGAGCAACAAGCAATCAAATGGGGGCAACAACAATAATGACAACGACATCAAAAACAACACTTCGCGATAGCACATGCCATACTAACCATACGGTACATCACACACAACAACATCTACACACGCATTTACGCCCTAGGTTCACTCTTATCACTTTTTCATGCATTTTCATCTTTAGTTTCCACGCTCCATCATCTTTTTGTCATTCCATGCTTTGTCTAGTCCTTCGATGCATTTTATACTACAATATTCATGGACATCAGGTACACATCTCTATCTAATTTATGTTACCAAGCTTTCCGCTCACCAACATAAAGTGGGGGAAAATGTAGTCACAAAATCATGCACTTTAGATATTATTTAATCATGATTTCATACTACTATTTAGAAGGTTCTTAAGTGAAGTAATAATTAATCCCCGTCTTTTGGCCATCTTGTTTTATTATATTTTTCATTCCCGACCTCTTACACCCACATGCCTAGTCAACACTGTCATCTTGTGTTATTTTATCCTTGAATGGGGTGCCCGTAGGTGCCCTAGTCCCACCAAGGGAACCCCAATTCTTTTTGAAATTTCGCGCCATTTTATAGTTGTTTCAACTTCTTATTTATTTTGGTGGTCGGCCATTTCGGTTAATTAAAAATTAGATCAAGAGAACTCTATAAATATAAAGTTATGAGACCATAATGGGGTACCAAACTAGTCACTACTATCATCCACCTAGAGTTGCATCAATTTGGAGATCATTTGCATCTATTAGTTCCATCACAAGAATAAGGCTAGTTCATTTGCATCACACAAGCATAGGGGGAGGGGTTCTTTTATATTTCATGCACCATTCTACTACAATCTACATCTATTTATTTCTTATTACTTCACAAAGTGTGACTAGCACAAGATCACCTAGGGCACATGATGCACACACACACACACACACACACACACACACACACACACAAGAAATACATTTGGGTCTAGCATTTAGTGCGTTGCTTAGTTAGTAAGCCCACTATTATGGTAGCTAAGGTCAGTCTGACCCATTCATTTGCATTATTTTTTAGGGTTTTGATACTTCTTTTGGGTATCTTGCAAGTATTTTCATCATCTTGGATTATCATCAACACTTGGTGCAATACAAAGAATATGATGCAATACATAATGAGGGTTTTAGACCACCTGCTAGACATGTGAGACTTAGTTTTGGACCTTTTGTATGGACCAGACACCCATTCTACAAACCAAAGTTCCCCGGGTTCCCCCGATCCAAAGAATCGGTCCCGATCCATCCTTTTTGAGACCTCTGCATAGTCGTTCCTCCAGTTATTCAGTTCACTCTGTGACATAGTTTAGATCTCCTCTAATCAGCTAAGTCTTTTCCTTGCTCTTCGTACACATTAGGGTTTTTACTTTCATTATATTAGTTGTTTGGGTCATTTTCCATACTTGTTTATCACATTCATTTACTGTATTTACATTTAGTTCTAGACTATATTAACTACACATTATTTCCTTATTTTAGTTAATCATTAATCACCAATAATGGCCTCCTTGGGCTCATCCTTAGTACCAATGTTAACCTTATTTTTCTTCATAGGAGCATGGTACGTGTGTGATTTCTCATCTCAGTATAATCCATTACATCGTGTTCACCTTTAGTGTGGCTAACATCCAAAGTTTCAACTTCTTCACCATCAATCATATATACTAGTTTACCGTTGTATTTTTATTTCTAGGCATGAACCATATGTACTTCTTTTGTTTCCTCAAGATCAAGGCATGCCTTGAGATCGGAGTTCTCTAAATAGATCTAGCATGAGCTCTTCTACCTTTGTGCTATCCCCCAATGTGATGTGCTTCATTATTTACAAAGCTTCATGGACTGGAGGCTTAGTATAAAAGTAATCAAAAGTTTGAATCATACATGCAGTCATCTCATGCCAATTCGTGATTTCTTGTTTCATTTCTGCATGGACATATTAGGCACACGCACATCCACGTAATGTGGAGTATAAATTATGTACCCAAAGTGATGGCGGTAAAGCCTCATGGCCTTGTGCCCATAGTCTCTCACAAGTATGGACATGATGAGAAGTTAGATTCTTACCATGAAATTCAAAAACATGCATAGGTACATTCATCTAGTGAACCTAGTGGAAAATGCAATTCTCACTTCTCACCACTCCAAGAGGTTATCTCTATGTGTTTCCCACCAATGCATTGTTTTCCCGTACAAGGTATAGACCAACATGTTTCTTTTATCTCCTTCATTTGGCCACTAAGTCTTCATAACATGTAAGAATGTATTGGGCTTCCCTTCACTAGTATATCTTGGTACTGATTTGATCATCCTTGTGACTTTCCCTTTAATTTCACACCCAACCATTTCATACGTGTCATGTTCCTTGTTACAAGAAACACTTGTATCATCACTTAAAGAATGGGTGTCTTCCCACCAAAGAACACCTTCTCTTGATGGTTCTAAATTCTTTGGATTGTGTGTTGTCTGTGCATAAATTCTATTAAGCTCTTCTTCACTCAAGGGCTCAACATAAGGCTCCGAATTCTTCTCAAATAGAGGTATAATCATGTGCTCATCCTTGTTCTCAAAATTGATGTATCTCTTGTTAAATAAAAAATCAACATTTTTTGCATAACACCAGAGTTGCCCAAATAATACTAGAAATTTGTATGCTTATGTAAGCTCCAATACCTCAAAGTTCCCAATAAACTTGGCTCCCTAAATGATAATGGATGCATCCTTTAGTACCCCAATAGGAATAGCATTAGTTTTATTTTCCATATACAACACATTCGAATATGGATGTAGTGTAGTCCTTCCCATTTGATTTGATACTTCTAGAGTGATTACATTCACCTCGGATGATGTATCTCTCAAAATATTTCTTACTAACCAACCATCAATTATTGCATCCAGTGTGATCTCTTTGTCAAATTCATGGTTCTAAGGTGGTAGATTTGCATGAAGTATCTACCTCTCGCGCTCAACTCCTATGCGGTACATTCTCCCATATCCATTCCCCTAGAAGTGGAATAATATTCTCCTAGCACAACATCTTACATACCTCTTTCAAGTCATCCACATCCTTCTATGAGAGTTCAACATTCTTTTCTTGTTCCCTCTCATGTGTCTCTGTCCTTTCAAGCATTGTATTTCCCCCAAGGTCCTTGATGACTCTCATGGTTTATTTCTAGGCTTCCTTTTTGTGTGTCATGTTTGGATACTTAGCATGTATCACTTCTTCCATCGTTATAAGTGGATTCGCCTTCGAGGTTCACGCGCACGTGCTACCTTGATGTGCATTGTAACTAGCATGGGTTATAATTATGGATTAGTCATCTTCTTAGGCATCCATTGATCAACATTTGCACGTTGCACCTTGATCATCCCAACGCCCTTATATTTCATCTTGTTTTTACTCATGTTCTCATATAGGTCTGGGAAATCCTCCAACTTGTGTTGCTTCCCACACCATGAGAAAGTTATATTCTGAGGAAAATCCCATCGGTAATAGCATCCACAAGCATAACAAGTTCCTCTAGAAAACCTTACTCTACCACCATTGGGCCCTCGACCACGATATCCTCCCTGGAAGCCTCAGTTCTTATTTTCTCCATGGTTATGCCTCACATTATATTGTCCTTCATGCTCCTTGGACTGTTCGCCACACTTGTTTGACACACTCCTATCTCAATGGCTTCATGGATGTGATCAATCAATCTATAGTTAGTGGTTTTGTGGGTATGTGACTTACAAATATTAAACTACATGAACACCTTATTTCAGATCACGCATTGTAAAAGAGAGAAATCCTTGACATCATGGTTTATGTGAGATACCTCATAATCTAGTAGTAATGCACACACCGACTTATAGGGGAATTTTTCCTTAATATATCCCTCCACTTTACAATGTGTTCACCATATCCCAGTGCACATCTCATGTGTTGAGATGGCATAAAGATTCTCTAACTATTTTTCCATAACTACAATGTACCTTTAGGAATGGGCTCACTCTAGTATCAACACTTTTAATGACCTTAGCGTGTAGAGTGGATTCCAAAGCCTCATGTGGATCCACATATATCTTATGAGAGAGTGCTCTTTGGAATGGAGTAAGCAATCCTCCAAAAAACACTTTGCATTTTGAATAGGGTGAATGTCATAAGAAGACTTGGATAATAGAGTTTCAAAATGTGTGTCATACTCCCAAACGCTTTCAGCTAAACCCTACTTGATATCCTTGAGTGTGCTAATTCTCTGTTATTTAAATTATGGAATGTGAAACTTAGCCCAAAACACACTATGTAAACCATTATAATCTACCACAGTCTGATGTGGGTCATACTTCTGATACCAACTATGCACACACCCTTGTAGCGTAGTAGAAAATTGATTAGCCTTTTTATCTAAAGTTGTAATTCTCTTAGTGTGTCATAGTAGTTCACACTTATGCACATGCTTTGTTGTATCTTCAATACCTCTATACTCTTTTAAATAGAGAGACATATCATAGTAAACCTGATGTGTCGGCTAGAATGGTTGTTGATGTGGTGGTTGATTTGGTGGTGGTTGTGGTCCCTATCCACAAGATCCGAACTAGGACCCCCACAATTACTTCCTCCTCTAGATCCACCTAATTTTTTTGATCCTCTTTGCAGTGGGCTATAAGCTAGTTGATTTACTTCCTTATGTCCTAGTCGTGGCACTAGATTAGACATCAACAGTTTGTGTGGTCATAGTTCTTTCTTTGTAATACTTTCAATGGTTTACACAACAACATTCTATCTTGATGATGTGCCCGAAAACAACCCCGAAATCTAACTCCCAAACAATGGTGGTGAATGTGTTGCCATAGGCACACTATTTACCTTATCTCTTGAATTCAAAAAAAAATTATATCTACTCATCTTTGCTTTTTTACTTACACTATCCTATTTCTCAATGACTACCTCTAGATCTGGAACACCATGTGCAAGGGCTAGGTGGCTAGGTGGGTTCAGATGCACACATGCGTTCCTCATTATCTCTTATGTGCACTCTCATATGAATCCAAAGGGTATTCCTACTGTGCTTTCCCAAATTTGGGAGATCTTGATTATGCAACTCTTTGTCTTCTATGAGAGATTCAAAACCTTTGCAATCCATCATCCTCCTGAACTCTAGTGCCTCCTAAATCTCCCGGTTATGCGTCATGTCCCTCTCTCACACTTCAATAAACTTGAGCCATCTTTCCTCTCTCTATCTTTCTTTTTCCATGAACGCCATCTTTCTCCACACATTCTCCTATCCTTGCATGTAGTGGGGGTTTAGCTAGCCATGAGTAGGATCTCTCAATCCGGTTATATAATCGAATATTTATTGACAACGACATAGCACTTAAGTAAGATCCTCAGGATCGTGCAATAATGAACTCTTCTTCATATGGACACGAGATAAGTATAAATAACATAATCCAATGTGTAATTACACAAAACTCCAACCCACCAATGATCTATAGCTCTATTACAATCCACATTAGTAGTAAAAAGAGTCACGTAATTGTTCATGTATATGACTAGACTTGTCTTCATTTGACGTCTTATCCACCTAGTTGGTTAGTCATCTCACTTAGTGAGAATAGGTCATAGTTGATTTAGTCATAGTTGAATAGGTCATAGGGTTGTGTACACGTGTCATGCACAAGAGTTACACAACACTCCAATATGTACCCCTTCATTCTGATTTATGAGCATGTTAAACACTATGTTGTCTTTTTTGTACTTGATTTTCTTTATGATTTGTGCTCTTTCTAATTACAAAGCATTATCATCTCCATTGGAAGTGCAACATGTCTTTGATGTGCACAAGGTTCCAACATCGATCCTCATGGAACATTCACAAATGGTATCGAGTGGATGTTCAGTATACATGCATTCTCTTGAACTGGTTGTTGATTACTTAATTTTTTGGATTTATAAATTTTTGTCTAAGTTATTTTTCGATCACTTTTGGAATCTTACTAACAAATTTGATAATCTAGTTTTTGAAAGTTTGTGGTTTTTGTGTTGCATGTGCAGGTTTCAGGGTTTTTACTGACCATATTTAGCTAGTTACAACAAAATTTAGAGGCAATGTTAAATGTGGAAGTAGGGTCTTTTGGTTTTTTAATCTTTTTTTAGGGAATTTTTAATAAAAATTTGTTTTTAGTAATTTTTTTAAAAAAGTGAGTGATTTGTTTTTTTTAAAATAGTTTTTTTACAAGAGAGTGAAATTTTTGTAAAAAAATTCATATTTTTCTTTTCCCTCATCCCTATTTTTGTTTAGCTTCCTCTGCTGCTCTTCGAGCTCCTTGAGCTCACGTGCTACCCTAATTAGCTCATTCCTTGCATTGATCATTCTCTCGCTATGTTTGATTGTCATTTTCTCGAGGCTGATTTTTTTTGTGTTAACCTTGATTTTTGGTTTGATTCATTTTTATCCTAAGTCGGGTTGTGCTCTGCATTTAGTTGGGTAGTGTGTTGTATTAGCACTCGTGTTGTGCATGTTGTTCCTTGAAATCATATTGTTTTACCTTGTTGGTCGCTACTTTGTTCTATTTCAAATCCTCCTTGTGTCTTTCTCGCATGTCCCATTTCTCTTTGCTCATTGTGTGTTTTATCTAACCCTTCCTGCATCATTTGCTCTTTGAACTCGTGCTTGGATCCCTAAGTTGTTTAACCCCCATCTCTTCTACCCTGCATTCTCTTTCCTTTGTTGCGTGTTGAAACCCACTTTTGCCTACAAAACTTCAAGCCGAGTTACCCACCCCATCCCACTCTTCCCAGGCGTTGCTTGGCACCATCCTCATTCCCTCTTTTTGAGCTTTGCACCGCTTTGACTACATCGCCAATGTGGTGAGCTCATCCTCCTTCTAGCCAGTTGTGGCTCACCTCACATCCACCTTGCTCAGGCCCCTAATCGAGACACTTTTGTTTGTTGATCACTCCCTCTATGTCTTCCTCTTTCTCTCCTTGAGCCCCACGGCATCATCTCTATGTGGAGTCAACGCTCCTCACTTAGCTCTTTGACCAAGAGCCCTAGTGTATTTTGAAATATTTTGGTTTGTTTTAAAATTGTCATTTTTTATTCAACGGATTTTTTTAATAAGAGGATCGGGTTTATATCATTTAGGGGCTTTAGTATAAAGGGGTTGGTTTATTTTAAACTAGTGGGGGCTTTAATATTTAGTGGGGACTTCCATTTAAAATAGTGGGTAGGATCTTTATGTATTAAAGGTGGGGTTTTTATATTCATAGCGGGCTTATTTATATTGTAGGGTGGTTAATAATTTAATAGGCATTAAATCCCTTTTAAAGTGGTTTAATTTTATTTATAGCTTCTAATTTAGGATCTTTGAATTTAATTAAAATGGTGATTAATTTAATTAATCCTTCTTGAGGGATTTTATAACCAAAATTAGGCATCTATTTTTCAAGCAAAGCTCGTTAATCTTTTCATTAGTTTAGTAAACTAAAATCCTTGTTTTTAAACATTTATTATCTTTTTTAAGTCCTTTAAGCTCTCAAAATAGCTGAATTGGATGTTCTAAAGGGTAATTTTTAGCGTTATGTTTGGTTTTTTACTACTCATGTGTTAGAGTGTGCAGTGTCATTCCTAGCCCTTTTTTGCCTTTTGGGATTTTTTTCAACGTCCTGGAGGTCCCTGAGACTCGTCTTGAGCCCATTTTGTGCATTGTAATACCATTTTTATTGCTTATAGACTAGTGAGCACATTCGCCAAAGCCTTGCAGCAAAGGGTTTTTTGCTACGACATGAGACATTTTTTCTCACAACATGACTTAATTTCACTCCTTTCATTGTTTTTTTATCTTGTTGCATTTGTTTACAATGTTGATTCATTATGTTCCATGAAACTTGATTGTGGTATCCTCTCTTACATGTTATTATGTTGATTACAAGGTGAGTGACCAACTATTTCATGACACACACTCACACCAAATTATATTTAATGCAATAAACTATAAAGTGTTGAAAGCGGGGTTATAATATTGTCCTGGGTGGTTGTGTTGCTTATTTTTTTTTTTGCATTCCTTCTTTCTCTCTCTTCACTATGGATGCACTTTCAATTCATTTTCTTACGTCATTAAACTTATTCAAATGGAGATCAAAAATGGTAATGAAACTAAGGGGTAAAGGGTTATTTTGCATCACCATGGGAGCTAAGATTGAACTTGACAATGAGCCTAAAAATCTAAGTGGTTGAACCGTAGTGACGAAGCCTTAGGTCTTCTTTGCATGTTTGTTTCTCCCGACTTTCTTTTGACATTGATTCATCAAAACACCTAATTCTCCATGGAAAATGTTAGATGATATGTTTGGACAATAAGATGACATTAGAATGCATGAGTTAGAAAACGAACTACTAGGATTAAATCCTAGTGAATTTGAAAACCTATAGGCATTCTTCTCAAAATTTGTCCACACTAGATTATTGTTAAAGGAATGTAAAATGGAGAAGAAATATTCCCAATTGATCTTATCGATTCTCTCTAATTTAGGTCTCGAATAGTCCATCTTTGTGTCAAATTTTCATGCTACAAAAGTCACTTTAGGCAGTGCTTGGAATATTCCCTCATTTGATAGTTTTTCATCCCAACTCATTCAATAACATGAAAACTCATTCAAATGGGGTCTCTCAAATCCAATTCACATGCCCTTGTAGCAATTACTGGAAATGGAAAGAATATTGAAAAGAAGAAAGATAAAAAGGACCAACCTAAGAAGGAAACCAAGACCAATCAAGCCAAACCCAAATCTAACATGAACGCTTCAACTTCTGAGCCTAAAGTGAAGAAAGAAAAGTGTAAGTGTTTCTATTACAAGAATATTGGTCATGAAGAGCATCAATGTATGAGAAAAACAATTATCACCTTACTCATTTACTTGATAAAAATCATATAGGTATTCCTAATTCTATAAAAAAATGCTTCAAAAGTCGAGTCTTCCACTGCAAGAGAGTCTAAATCTGATAAGAAGAAAGGAAAGGCCCTTGTAGCTTAAGTTGCTCCTTCATTGACGTGGATTATAGATTTTGGTGCCTCACACCACATGGCTTCTTCACATGTTGAGTTCTCCAACATCGAACCTTGTGGTATGTCCCAAATCACGTTGGGTGATGACACGATAGTGTCGGTTTCTAGTAGTGGATCAAGTAGAGATGGATGGGGAACATTTAACCAAGTGTTGAGTGTTCCTGATCTCTCTACCAATCTCCTATTGGTTTACCAAATCACTCACCTTGGTGAAGGAATGCGAGTGGAATTTGGTCCTAACTCAATGATTATTCGTGAGCTTCACAATGACACTATAGTGGCTAAGGGAAAGGCGGATCACCATTCATGGTTGTATACCTTTTCCCACTTTACTTATGATTTGACACCCACTTCCTTTCTCACTCATGTAGATGAGGTTAGTAAGCTATGGCATGAGCATTTTGGCATCTAAATTTTTGTTACCTTGAACAATTGAGCCAAAACGAAATGGTCAACGGGTTACCCTACGTCATATTTTCTAAGGGTCTTTGTGAGGGTTGTGCCCTTAGGAAGCACCTTGAAAAGAGTTTTGACAAAGGAAAATCCTAGAGAGATACTCATATTTTGGATCTTGTTCATAGTGACATCTCTGGCCCGTTTTTATCTCCTTCGTTTACTAGAGCTCTTTATATACTTACCTTCATTGATGACTATTCACGATATACTTGGGTATATTTTATTAAGCTTTAGTCTCAAGTCTTTGAATATTTTTAGGAATTTAAGGCACTTGCTAAGAAATAGGTGAACAATCTATCAATTTTCTTCAAACTGACAATGGAGGTAAGTATGTGAGAAATAGGTTCGAGGATTTCTATACTTATAAAGGGATTGTTTTGCAATGTACAATTACTTACAACCCTTCACAAAATGGAGTTATGGAAAGAAAGAACTAAACACTTAAGGAGATGGCCACTTGTATGGTTCACTCGAAGTCCCTTCCTCTACAGTATTGGGCTGAAGTAGTGAATTGTTTTTGTTACATTTAGAATTGTGTTCCACATAAGGAAGTAAGAGGGATGACACCCTTTGAAGCCTAGTTTGAACACAATCCTGATGTTGAGCACTTTTAGTATTTGGATCCAAGGCTATGACTCGATTCCCAAGAAGAAATGCAAGGCTTTAGAACCACAATCCAAACCTTGTATCTTTGTTGAGTATCCTGATGGTGTGAAGGGATATCGATTGTTGAACCCTACTACTCATGAGATTTATATCGAGAGAAGTGTGAAATTTGATGAGTCTTCTTTGACTTCTACTTCTCTACCTTCTAAGGTTCTTATGCTTTCTAATTCTGAATCTGACTCTTCATATGATGATGTTGTTGAGCATGCCCCTCCTCCTCTTGATCCTCCTTCACCTCCCAACCCTCATGCTTCATGAGTCTTCCGATTCTCATGGTAGTGTTGAGTGGAACCTTGTTCCTTCTCACTCGAGTGAAGAATATTTTGAATCCAATATTGATCCTCCTAGTCCTCATGGGCTAGGTAAATTTTTCAAAGCATTGGAGATGGATGGGAGATCCTTTGAACATGAGGAAGAATTTCTCGAGTTCATTGGATTTCACTTCTTCTTCACCTCTACTTTTGACCCTCGGTATTTTACGAGAGGCTTATGGTATTCCTGAGTGGGATTATACCATGGATGAGGAGTATTCTTCACTCATGAATAATGATACTTGGGATCTCACCCTTCTTCTAAAAGGAAGAAAAATCGTTCGAGTGTTAGTGGGTGTTCCGAAAAAAGTATGGAGCATATGGAGATCTCAAAATGTTTAAAGTGCGACTAGTAGCTAAGGGTTTATCCTAGGTAGTTGGGGTTGATTACTCAGAAACCTTTTCTTTGGTTATGAAGATGAATTCTATTTGACTAACCCTCGCCATCATTGTGGCTAACATATGGGAAGTCCATAAAATGGACATCAAGAGTGCCTTCCTTTATGGGGACCTAGAGGAAGAGATCTACATGGAACAACCTCTAGGTTATGTCCATGATACCTCCCTTGTTTGTAAGTTAAATAAGTCTCTATGGCCTTAAAAAGCCCCTTCGGGCTTGGTATGCCAAGATGGACTCCTTTTTACTTACATCAGGGTTCACTTGGTGTCACTCTGACCCAAATTTTTACATTCTGTGGTAAGATGACTCCATACTCATCCTTGTTCTATATGTTGATGACTTGTTGATCATGGGAATTTTTTTCCTCTATCATTGATTCTGTGAAGATTGCCTTATCCAAAAATTTTCCATGACTAACTTAGGATTGCTTCATTACTTTCTTGGGATTCAAATTTCACAATCTGACTCGGGTATTGTGATTTCATAGCCTAATTACTCCCTTGATTTTCTTTCTCAGTTTCATATGTCCGATTGTAAGCCTTCTCCTACTCCTTTCCTTTCCGGGTTAAGTTGGTTTCTGATTACTTTTCTCCCTTGGTTGATGGTACCCTCTATCGATAGTTGGTGGGGAGATTGATTTACCTTACTCACACGCATCCAAATCTATCATATGATGTTGGGATCATGTCCAGATTCATGCAGGAGCCACATGAGTTGCATTGGAAAATAGCTAAGTGGATCCTTCATTACGTTTGTGGCACTTACACTGATGGCATTCACTATCTTGGAGGAGTGGATATTGACTTGGTTGGGTTTACTAATTCTGATTGGGCCGGTGATTTAGATCATCAAAAATATACCTTAGGCTACATTTTTTCTCTTAGTTTGGGTCATGTTAGTTGGTATAGAAAGAAGTAAAATGCAATTGTGATATCTTCTACAGAGGAAGAGTACAAAGGAGTAGTTAATGCTGCCATATAAGCTATTTGGTTACATGGTATCTTGACAGAGTTTGGTATTCACTATCGATGGCCTACTATCATCTACTATGAAAACATGAGCACCATCTTGATTTTTTGAAATCTTGTTCAACATCAGAGGATGAAGCACATTGAGATACATATGCATTTCATTCGGGAGTTTATCCATGATGACATCATTGATTTACAATACTATCAGACATCTGATATGGTTGTAGACATTTTTACCAAACCCTTCACTGAGGAAAAGTATCTTCACTTGCAGTATCTTCTTGGGGTGAGGTCTTCTGTAATAGCCCATCTTCTTTGGGATTTCTAGTTCTCTTCTCTTCTTCTAGAAAGATTTTTGTTTATACATGAGTACCTTATTAGGCCTTTAGTTGTCGGGACTCATTTGATGCATCTTTCTTAGGTTGTTTAGGGAGTCTTTTGTCTCTTATAAGTGGATTTTTCCCTTAGGATTTTTCCTCCATTACTTGATATATTTATTATACATGGGTACCTCATCAGCCTTTTTTGGGACCCATTCTTCTCTTCTTCTTCTTCTTCTAGGAAGATGTTGTTTTTACATGGGTACCTTATCAAGCTTAGTAGTTGAGCCCCATTGACACATATTTCTTAGTTTTCTAGGAGATTTCTCTTTCAATTTTGACTTTCCATGACCTCTACCTTATCTTTGATGAAGGGGGTGTTGGTGTATATGACTAGACTTGTCATCATTCGACATCTTTTCCACCTAGTTAGTTAGTCATATCACTTAGTGAGAATAGGTCATAGTTGATTTGGTCATAGTTGAATAGGTCATAGGGTTGTGTACATGTGTCATGCATAGGAGTTACACAACACTCCTATATGTACCCCTTCATTTTGATTTATGAGCATTCCAGAAACTCTGCTATATTTTTTGTACTTGATTTTCCTTGTGATGCGTGCTCTTGTTAATTAATAAGCATTCTCATCTCTATCGAAAGTGCAACATTTCTTTTATGTGCACGAGGTTCTAGCATCAATCCTCACAAAACAATCCTAAAGTAATCCTCTTGCATCCAAAGTCTCGGCCTATATCCCCAACACTTTCCTAATGCATATGTTGTCAGCCACTCATACAATTCTACTGGAAATAAGTTGAAGAACATTTCATAGAGATCATGATAAATATTATCTTCCACCCAACGATGTGCATTGAAATTGGGTACAGTGTTATATCTCTGTGCAAAATGATCCTGGCCATTCTCTACAAAACTTTCAATTCTCTCCATAGTCAATCAATACGGAATCTATAAGAAACATCATGGAAAACAGTTTGAAAAGAGGTCCCGAACAATGAAACCAAAATGTATCCTTTTATTTCACCTAACTATTTTACATGCTGACACCTCATTTAGACAGATTTGAACACTCACTCGAAGTGTGAAAAGCTACCAGTCCCTCCTTTTATTCTTGTCAAGATGTTAGGTTGTAAATACATGATGACATATAACTAATTACTCATTCAATCATACTAACCATTGCATGCATTCAAATATAAACACACATAATAAGGAAACATACATATCAGATAACAATTAAGATCAATTACACCATGTAATCACCATATTCAGACACATCAATTACTAGAATCCATCCTCCATATTCCATCATAAGTAAGGTCTTACATAACAAAATATGAATACATCACCATAACTAGGCGATGGAGCATTTGTAAGTATCGAGACCCTAGCACTCAAACATAAGTGTTGATCTCCAAAACAAGAGTATTCATGGTACCCAAAACAAGGACACAAAATATATATATATATATATATAGGGGTGGGGACTTTCCCTTCACTACCTATGCACTCTCAAAATAGATTGCATGCTCAAAATAGCCATGCGTACATTACATGTGTGCTTTACAAGACAACTAATAATAGACATTCCTATAAATAAGACTTTCTCTCATCCTATTAATAGCTTGATCCATACGTGACCTTGCATCTTCATGCTTTATCCAAAAATAGCCCTTGCTTGGTCACCAAGTCATCCTACTTTTATCCTTTTCTTGGGCCACACTCCAACTTGCTTTTCTATTTTTATCTCAGAATAGCGCAAAATCGGCTAAGTCCTGGGTTATTTCCTTCTTGCATGTGAGCCTTCTACGTGCCACTTCACTGGTCCTTACATGCGCACACACCCCCATTTTTTGTGCCCGTTTCTCCATGCGCTCTTTGTAATTAGCTATTTTTTCATTCCAACAATTGGCTTGCTTGACTTATAAAAATGAGTGTTACAAGAGGAGACTTGAAGACACGATGAAATATGCTCAACACTTAACAAAAGGAGTGTTAAAGGAAGAGACTTATGAATATGATGAAAGTGCTCAACTCTTAACAAGATGGGTGTTAAAAGAGGAGACTAAATAATGGAAGGATAATACTCAAATAATGACAATGTGAATGTTGAAATATAGAGGTGAAAAGATGATGATGAAAATATCGAATCTTGACAAAGTGAATGTGAGAGACGAAGGGAAAATGATTGGTTAAGGATCTCAAATTAGAGCAAAGTGAATTCTTTAAAAGAGATGAGTGAAGAAATATTGAAGATGTTAAAAATTCAACAAAGTGAATGTGAAATGTGATGATGGAATTCTTAAATCTCAACAACATAATGTTAAACTTAAGACTTATGAGGATGAAATATCAAAGTAATCACAAATGTGCTTGACCGTGATAAAGCGAGTATCATGATATCAAGAGTTAGATGGAAAAGTGATGAAAGTGCTTGAGTGCGGATGTGGATGTCCACAACTCAAGACTTAGAATTTCTCGACAAAGAGGTGAAAATGAGCCCAAATAAGGATTATTTAGGAAATATTAAAAATGAGATGAAAGTAAGAACATAAGATACAAGTGTGGAACACAACTCATAATGGAAAGAAAGAAAAGAAAAGATAGAAAACCAAAGTTTTGTTTATAGATGTTTTGGCCTCTACCTTATATTGGATTGGTCAGTGTGTGTCTTCCTAGGTGGTTCTCTCAACTAGGTGTCAGCAGTATACCCGAGTGAGATCGATGTTATTGGTAGTTTTCAGCTTTACTTTACCCCCTTTAAAACAATGAGTAAATATCTTTCTAAAATGAGTCACACTGGGGTCGCCACTAAGGATATTTGTGACTCTAACTCACAAACGAATACTAGTCAGGTATGATGGGGTACCCATTTCTTCAAACAGTTCCCTCAATGTGCTGAATACTTTGGGGTTCCTGTGGTACTCCTCACAATGAGTTTTATGTCTTAAGCCAAAGAACTTCCCACAGTTATATCGGTTGGGGTAATAACCTTCTCAACCGCACTTGGAAATACAATTTGAATTATTCATTTTATCTTGATTAGAGATGAGATTGTCTTAACCATCATTCTTTGACTAAGGAAACCTACAGTTAGTAATTTGTGTTAAAACATCACTCAAGGAAACCTACAATTAGTAGTTTAAGAATAACCTCATATAGAGCGGGTCGTCATAAACAAAGGTTAGTGTGTTTTCCTGAGGTGGAGAGAACAAGATGAAAGAAGCAATCCCACATTTCTAGTTTCCAAGATAACTTAATAAGTGTGAGGAAAGATCATACACATGAAACTCACTTTGATTAAGAAAATAAAAAGGTTAATTCCTAAAAACAAATAAGAAATGATCATGTTTATGATTTCTAAGATCACTTAGGAAGTGCAAGGAAAGAGCATACGTGTGATCATTTCGTAAGATTATCATCACAAAAACAAAAATGACAACAAAAAGAGCAAAAAAATTACGCTAAAAATGTTATTTGTGGTGCACAAACAATGAAACATTTACAAAAAATGCCTAAAAAGTGACAATAATTGGACGAAAACATCCAATAACCATGTAAGAGCAAGTTTCACAATTAGTTCATTTAAGTGAAATTGACGAAAAATGAAATTAAAAAGGGCCTAATCAAGTTTTAAAAAACCTAAGTTAATTAATTAAATTAATTAATTGATAAACACCAACTAAGGAATTTAATAAAATAAACTAAATAGATTAGTAACGAAAAAAATCTAATTGAATGAAATTTTAAAATAATAAGGAAAGAAAGTAATTAAACTAAGATAAGGTCTAACCTAAGCTATAAATTAAATGAAAGGTCTAGTCCTAATTAAAGAATTAGTTTAAACTTAAAAATAAGATAAAATCTAAACTTAAGTTTTAATTTAAACATATAACCTCAACTAACATCATAAGAAAATAAGACCTAAGTTAAAACTAAGTGTAAACATGAGATAATTTTAAACCTATATAAAAACAAAGCAAAAACCAAAAAAATCTAATGTTGATGCGAAGGGATGCGGGTGTAGTTGCTTTTTTGTGTTGTTATTTGTTTTTCATGGTGCGGGGTTTACGGGTTGGAGGCTAGATTGGCGGTGGGAGGAAGGGCTCGGTGACGGCCAAGAGATTGGTCAACATATGGGGAGGCAACACAGCAAAGTGATGGTGGTGAGCTCATGTAGAGAACTTAGTGTCCATTGTGTGAGGTCCAAGGTAAAACATGTCGTGCAGGTGTGTTGGTAGGGTGTGTTGATAGGGTGGTTGAGCGTTGACATTTGGATCCAGGGTGGCAAGGTGCGCAAGGGGCTCAACATGGTAGATAGGATCCGGGGTTGGGGTCGGGTCGGGGTTGGTTGAGCTCACTTGGCCAAATCACGATTGAGACGGGATAGGGCGATTGGATAGGTTAGGTCGCATGGTGGGAAAGGGGTAGCTCGGTGAGCTATATGGGGGAATGAGTGTGTGGAGAGCTAGGGAACCAACTCAATGAGTTAGCTCGTCGAGCTGCATGGGAGTTTGGGGGGTGAGGAAAGGGGTTAGTTAGGGTTTATCTAGGGTTATCTAGGATTTTAAAAATATGTGAGGAGATGGGAAGACCACATGCCCCTAAATTTAGGGGTGTTTTCCAAATGTAATCTATGCATTAAAACTTTGGTCATTTTGGTAATAAAACACCTAATTACATATTTTTTATCTTGAAGTAGAATTTTTGTTTTATTCTAATTTTACAAATCTAATTTTTGTTTTTAGATTTTTCTACCTATAACAAGCACCCGTAAAGCGCCACGAAGAGTAATAATCAACAAAAATAAATTTATTTTTATGACTTTTTAAACAAATTTCTTCTTAGAAAATCCTCCCAGAATGCATCCTGAAAACACAACAATACACAAACAACAAAAATACACCAAAACAACAACATTAACCAATGAAAATCACATTCACACAAATGTTAACATGGATTAAAACCTGCATTAAAATGTGAATAACAGATGAAACAAGAATGAAAGAAAAATGTGGGTGAGTCCCACTAGGTGTGTGAGAATGTAAGCAATGAAAATTGATAGACAAATGGAAGATAAATAAATAAAACACACATATACATTCTTTGTAGATCTCTTACAAACCTCAAGTAAGATCGTAGAATCTATTGGACTTGTTTGATTGTCACATCCTACAATTTCATTTTGTTTTTTCAAAAGGATAAGTGTTAAATAAAGAGTGGTTTGTGAAGGTAGGGGGGTAAGTCATGTTGCATAGTTGATTATGCATTTACGTGTGTATATGTATATCTTAAAAGGATATACACACTTACGCGTAGTTGTATGCACAACCACGCAAAAACGCTTGTTCTTGCCAAGCATTTGTAAGGAGCTTAACATTTATAACTTATTCTTGTTTTTCTTTGTTGTATGAGGTTACCTTACTTTGCTATGTGCAATGATTGCATAACATTGATGTGATTTTGGTTGTTGTACATGTTATGATATTTTCTTATCTTATAGAAAAGTTTGTATTAGATAGGTATAAAGACTTGAAGGCATATAGATTTAATTTTTTAATCATGGTTAATACCATAGAGCATAATTGTTCTTCATCTCGTTTTAGTATGTTATGATTTCGGTGCATTGATGTACAAGTTAGTATCCGTACTACCTATTATTAATATTTTGGCTCATCTTTCTTTCTCAAATTAATCATTGTAATACATACATAACTGTAATGTATTATTTAGTCGTAATAATGATTGGTTGAAGGATACTAACTCCTTTTGATACTATGACAATCATTGATCGTATAATGATAAAATGGTCTACAATTGTAATAGTTAAAACTTGGGATTCTCAAGTAAAGGTAAAGGTTGACTTAATAGTATTTTTATTATTAAGGCAAATGCAAATTATTATATTGCAAGAAAATGTTGATTCGATTTATTGATCTTGATTATCTACTCGAATAATCATAACATATAATGTTCTATTTGTTGTATTGGTTTATTTCATCGTGTGTTGGATCATAACTTGTTTGTGTTGATCATTATCTTCAACCGATCAATATTCCCTTGGCATTAATACTACTTGCTCTAATTTAAGACCTCAAGACAAATCAAAAGATTGTTTTAATTAATAAAGGCCATTTGACAAGGCAATTGTGCTTAAGATAGTGATAAATTCTTAAGGGCATGGTTAATGTTATTGTATTAATGAAAATGGGTAAGGTTAAATGTTTGGTTTATAAACTTATGAATGGTATTATACCATAGACTTTCATTATGTTTTTATGAACCATAGGGTCTTCGACCATAATATAGGCCTTGGAAAAGGTCTTAATGTTATGATTGTTTTAATAATTATTAAGTGGTCGTTACATGACCCATGCAAGAGTTAAAGCTTTAAATTTGGTTGTTTAAACATCTCTGACCGCTCGAGAAATCACTTTCATTTTTGGACGATAGTTGTAAATTTATTAAAGCCATTACGTGGCACCCAGGCATCAATTAATGGCATTAATTTTCTTGGAAATCACGAAGCTTCCTCATGAATCTAACAAAATTCAAGTAGGTTCCTTTCCTTGTTCCTGGTTTGTCGAGCTTGTATAGTGGCTCAAGCTATGCATGAACGAGGGAAAGTTTGTGGGTTTCTTTGGATTCTATGGAAACTGTCGTAAATTTATTCATATGTTATTTTTATTTAATGGGATGCAATTTGTTTAAATATAGTTCGCATTTGGGGAGGTTGTTGATTTTGGTCTCATTGAAGGGTTTGCAAGAAGTGCATAAGAATATAGTTCGAAAATCTCCATGGTCGCAGGCATGGACATTTTCTGGTTATTTCATCTGGAATAACTATGTGGCTTCTAAATTATTTTCTTGACGAATGACTATATTTTGATCTGGGTTATGGTCATAGTTGAGTGTTTTATTAAACTATATTATGATGAGCTTTCAGTTTATACTTTCTACTTTGCATGCTTTGATTATGAGTGCAAGTCTATCAGTAAATGGATCTGGTTATTTCGCTTGAACCTTTCTTTTGGTAGTTGGGTATTATTATTGTATTGTTCAAACGATTGGAAAATATAACCTTGATCCTTGAACATAAAACAAAGAATCTACTTTTGCGATAAGTCTTTTTATGATTGACTAGGTGATTATCTAAAAACAATTAATCTATACTCAAAAATCAGTGTTAACCGATTCAGTGACTGGGTTATTTGTTTTTGTGAATGTTTCTATTTGATTTCGTGAGTGGCCATCACCTCCGTGCATGAGTTTGTTATTCCTTTTAGGGGTAAAATATCGTGGTCATGGGGTCTAACTAGGTAGAGTTCATTGAGCTTGATGTTTTATTGTTGTTTCAAGGTAGATTCACCCAACATTGAATATGTGAGCTCAAGTTTTTTTCGGCAGCTCTTGCCGTTATAAACTTGTTTGTAATATGAGGATTGAATCCTTAGGGTAATATATCTTATATATTATTTTACCTAAACCAGTAGTCATTAAAACAAGTCTTTGGAACTCTTTAACGGATACGATGCCGAGTCAAGTTTTACTTGGATATTAGGGAATTATCGGGGACTCGGTTTGGACAAAAATTGGTTCAAACCTATTTAGAGTTGTGGGTGTTTTTGTATTTTGTATTTTTAAAATTATTGACCAACTCTAGCCTATGTAAGAGTTTGTATCCATTTTAATATGGACCCAAATCATGGGTTCTAATGCGGATAAGAGCTCATGGAGCTCGAAGTCTTATTGTTGAGTTGAGCATGTGGTTTTCTATTGTTATAAACAAGTTTTGGGAACTCAAAACCCTTCTCTACTTGGGACTATTGTACCCCCTTTTTGAAGTGATTTTGATGCACTATTTTTGTAAAAATTTGAAATGGTCATATCCTTTGATCCGTGTGTCTGCTTTTGAGTCCGCTTTTTTAAACCACTTGTTTTGTGAGACAAATGTACGATTCAACCTATTGGTTGGAGCCATTGTTGGCACATTTTTAGGCCCAAAATCTGCCATCTGGGGGCCAAAAATTAGGATTTAAGTTGTAATTCAGCATTTTCCTATTTTAGGGCATTAGTTAATTTTAGTCTTTTGAATACATAGTAGGTTATAAAGTTGGAAATTCCTCTAATTTAGGCATGTATAAGATGTGTGGAAAGTTTTGTGCTGTGCGAATAAACATGCGAAATTACTTAGAATTGCGGGTTCAGTAAAACCTGCTAAAATAGTAAATTTTGTCATCTAGAGTTGATTTAGTCAAAGTTAGTTAGAGTTTGATTGGCAAATCGAGTTGGGAGTTATTTTCTTATTTATAAAGCATTGTAATTCATTATTCAATAACAAAGAAGAAGATTTATTTTCTTTGAGTTCGAGATATTTGCAGTATATTGTGTGTGTGTTATAGTTTGGCTACATTAGATTTCTACTTCTCTGGTATTGTTTGTTTGTAAGGTAGATAAATAAGAAATATTATAGATTGTGATAATGGTTATGGTTAATAACATAACATGAGTGAATGAATTGTGTTATCATCAAATATAAAAAAATTTGTATACCCCGCTTATCGAGGGCGAGAAGATGGAATATACCTTTAATAGGATATGCATTCAGGACCATTATCTTAATTTAAATAATTGGTTGATGTTAGAAAACTATATTTGTAAAGGAAAATAAATAGGTTTAATTGATAACCTTTGGATGTGCTTAAGTTGATATTATGAATTATGTGAAAGATACTTTTTCTCCCTTTTTGATTTAAAAGAGGCAATTCAATTGGATAATGTGTAATGTTATTTGATTGCCTAGATAGCTAGTGGAAAAGGAAGATTGTATAGATAATGTGATTCTAGTTTCGTGATACATCAAATAGATTATGTCATAAAGTTTTATAATGTTTAAGTTGACAAGAATATCAATTTGTGTGTTTTTCATTTATTCAATAATGTATTGAGTGCATGTAATGTTTTTCGATATGAAATAATGCCATTAAATCAAGAATTATGTATTCAATTATTTCATATGAAATAACTAGAAAAAGGGATGTTAACCCATGTCAATTATCTTGAGTTGACCATGTCAATATTATCTTTTTCAATTTGTAGGTTTGTAAAGAATTACAAAATTGATAAAAGACTGGTTTATGACATAATTTGCTCATTATTGGACTATTTCATATGAATGTAATAAATGTGATTGTACTTGATATGATGTGAAAATATTACTCACAATTGTATATGATAAATGTGCAAAAGTATGGAAAGATTATCTCCGATAATCTCATTGTGAAAATATAATGATGTTATCAATTAAGATTATGGGAATAAAGAAGTTTGTTTTAAATCGGTGTGTATGTGTCTTCGGTATTTTGTATTGCTTTTCTACTACTAGCAAAGCTTTCATTACTGATTTATGATTAAAAGTGATAATATAACTATTTTTAAATGTTGTTACGATGTAAAGAATACATAACGAAATAACAAGATAATCGCAACAAATAAAATGGCTGATTAGATTTGCTAAGATTAGATGATTATCCTTGATAATCATAATGTACTATGTAATCATTATTGATGTATGTACTTATAATGGTTATTACGGCAAGTTGTACCGCTAATTTACAACAAATTGTTATCATACAAAATGATTCAATGATATGTGATTTATTATTTGATACTTCATTATAAATTAATGATGATGATTCATGAACATTAATTTGTATGAGCTTAGTACAAAATATTCTAATGTAACTCATGTGCTTATGAATCAAATTAAGTCTTGTACTTGACTAAACCAAACTTTAGATCGTAAATTGATATAGTTGACTATCAAGCGGTTAGAGGTACCTACATTATGCGGTGACTCTTTGAGATCATTGCATACCTATATTATGATTTGGATATCATAATGATACTCAATTAACTCCGATATCGAATTGAAAGTATGATGAATAATAATCGAGAGGCAAGAATTATGACATGACCTTCGTGTCATGTAAGTCATACCCTAGCATTCGGGATGGCTATGGAGAGAGGGATGGACGCATAATGAATTTGGTCATTATGTGAATGTACCTTTTCCTATAGGGATCCTGAAGTGATGTTGACATGAACCGCATGACCCGGATGTTGAGTTATGATATCTAGCAACTTCGGTATTTGAACTTATTAATTAATGATTAACTAAAAAGGTTAACTATAAACTTAATACTTAATCACTGGAAAAGAATCCTGATACTATGTTGAGATGGTTGTGCGGTGAAGGAAGACATGTTTCGAGTGGCTTATGTGCAGTCATGAAACTAGGCTTGCAAATGCAATGCCAAAACTATGCGCATAGTAGTGAAAATTATTAATTACATTTTTGTTCACCATTTCTTATTTTAATTGTGTTTTGAGCTGGAGTGAAGTAGTTGTATACTTTACTTGTTGACACTAAGAAGATGCACAAGATTCTCTACCTACAAAAAGGTCTAACCAATGATATACAATGTATATTGGCTTGTATAGAGTGATGAAGGGGGATCGAGAAGGATTTGTAAACCCTTGCAGTTGCACATGGTTATCATAGGTTGTCAAGATGGATTTTAGAATATTAATAATGTTGGATTATTTAGCAAGTGGCTAAGTAATAATGTTAAATCATTACAACATGAAAATAATTAAGGGAATTGTAAACTCAATTAGTATGTTGGGTTATTTCTATTACTATGTGTTAATAATCATTGAAGGAATCAAGTTAATTAATGTTTTTTAAAAATTCCCTTAGTTTGATGAAGTGTAATATGGGTGTTACATTGATCTTATTGATATTTGAATGTGGATGCTCTTGATATGATCTCCAAATGGATTTACAAATGCTTCTAGCAGATTTCACAAGGATGCGGGTATCAAATTGACAGAAGTTGGATGCAATTTGTTCAAAGCTCTAGGGATGGGTTTACAAAGGAAATGCCACCGCTTTTATAGTTGAGGGTAGAGCAATGAAAGGTGGATTGAAGTTTGACTAAGCTCCATATTAATGATTAAATCACCCGGGTTAGCAAATAGACTTGACATGGTAGATTCTGATTTACATGGGTAGTAGACATTCGGAATGGCAAAAGTTACATTTGGAAATTGAATTACACGTACAAACCAATTTCTCTCACACTTGTAGGAATCTAGAAGTGGAGTCTAAGAGGAACATAAGAGTGCGGTTTAAGTGCGGTTGGACTGGAATGAAGAAGTGGAGTCAGTTGAGTTAATTAGAATGAGGAAGTGACAGGTTCAAATAGAGTCAACTAGGATAGTGAAATGACAATTGACTAGGAAAACAGTGTACTTTCCTAATTAAGTAACTAAATTAATTAGCTACTGATGTGCAAAGTAATTAATTAATCATTTATTTAATAAATGAAAATTAACTTAGCTAAAGTGTGTTGTGGACTAATTTAATTAATCCCAAGGGTGTAATGTGCATGATTACTTAATTGGATTAATCAATCATAAGGGGATGTGAGCTTGGATGTTAATTGAGATAATACTAGGAACTAATGTGTAATTTTGGGGTGTCTACAGATATATTTCCCATTGATGTGCCAATAAACCATAAGGCATCTATGATTTTGTTTCATTGATGGTAGTGCGAGTATTATACAAAATAGGGTATCTTGGAAGTCTTCTTAAATTTTGATTTAAGAACTATAAAGATGATTTTTAGATTAAAACTCGTAAATAAGGAAAATGTGATGAAAACGATTTCTAGGCTATTAACAATGAGAATGATGAAAATTTTATAGATGTATTATTTCAACACATTATTTAAACATTCTCCTAAAAATTCTAAGTTCGAGTAATAATAAGTACATTTGTTTTATATCCCTTTGAAATATAGTATAAAAATATTTTCTATGATAACCTACCAACATAATCCCTCCAAACAATCTAAATAATTATATATGAATGTACAATAAATTGCAGTTCAAAATATAATTTTGTAAATTAAAAACAAATGATTTCAAATGAAATTGATTAATTAACCAACAAGCTATATAAAGAGAGCAAACTTTACTTTAAAAAAGCCTTGCATTCATCTCACATAAAAATAAAGCATTTACAACTATGCATGTATGAGAGTAGATGTCATTTGTTAACGCTAGACTATTTTTTTTTCAACCCGATAAGTCATAAACCACCATATCCCATGGTGGAGGATTAAAGTTGAACTATAAACTATGAATGATTATGAAGTCCATTAAATTATTAGCTATGCATAATCAAATATTTATTTGCATCCAAAAGTCCTCTTTCACGTTTAAGCATGAACTTTTCAATTTTCAACAAGCTTTTTATTATTACCCTATAGTATACTAAATAATTATTACAATTTAAAATTATTTACAAACTATGAATATTAAAGGTTTACGTGAAATATGGATCAATATTAATTTTTTTGGTAGGAAATAAATATCTCCATTAATGAATTTATGGATGATTGACTATATATATATATATATATTGTCTCATCTATATGTGGGTGAGTATCAATATTAATGGACATACATATTTGGCATTGATATATAGGTAGAGAAATTTATTTGGCATTGACTTTTGATATGTGAAACTATAGACCTGAAATTGATAGGTTGTGGGTCATTTCGGAAGAGCCTATCCATCATATATGTTTGCAAGGTTGATGGTCAACCAATCAATGGGATATTTACCACTTTTTGGGGTGGATTTATCATTGGTTGGTTGGTCGTCAACCTTCTATGCAAACATATTTGATGTTTAGGCTGAGCGGACTATTTCTTGTAATTTTAATCGTATATTACCGATAAAAATTAAATAATCAGACACTGCTATACTAAAAATTAAAGATGTCATATATTTTTAAATAGTCATGTGCATATACATATAATATGTGGAAATATAAAATTTATTGGTATTAATATAAACACACACACACACACACACACACACACACACACACACACACACACACACACACACACACACACACACACACATGGAATTTACGGTCACATGAAAGAGTAAGCTATCCATTTTTTTGACAGTACTAATAATTTGAAATTCCGGGCTTATGTGAAAGAAATTATTAAGCACACTTTTTTGGTTGGGTCAAATTCGAAGCTCTGTTCATCATTAATGAAGAAATTTCAATAGCCTAAACGACATGGCAAATTAGTGTCATGTGCATGCTTTGACTTACACCTTGAATATTCCGGTGGCAAAGGCCTCCATGAAATAGGTGGCAAGTCGCTCCATGTCCCAGCGGACATATAGTTGGTGTACACGAGTAAGCATCACATCATATATAGCCCCCATTGTTTCGTCTTGATTTGAGCCACGTTGGCCACGCCGTATTTGGCACTAGAAGTTGTGGCACATAATCATTCGACAAGTCCGGGATGGATCAAGGCCATCAACTATTGCTCCTTTGCCTTCGATTTGGGAGACATTGCCGAGAGACAACAACAACAAACATTGTTGGTTTTGGAGGCTCCATGCATCTTGGAATTACTTCTATGACTCTAATACTCCTCATTCGATCAAAAATCAAACTGCATAGGTTCCATGGTCTTCCCCATGATAACATATTTCGATCCTTATACCAATAGGGTCAACATTGTGCTAGAGGTGGCCATCTCACTAGTATAATGGTTGATTGGTTGTGGGATGCGTATGTTTGTTGCCTTGTTATTGTTGTCGAATATGCCTCTTCATTACATCTTGGAATTGTTTTGACAACCCTACAAATCTTACATGCCTTACTACCCAATGCGAACATACCTCTTGAATGTATCTTGATCTTGCTTTAACGACTCTATACATTCTCATATTTTTATTATTGACGTAATATTACACCTTGAAGAAACTCATTTACAAACAAATTGGAAACCTCCACATTTTATCCCAAAAAAACATATATTCTCATTAATAATAATAATAATTGTTTTTATTATCGATTATGTCGATCGGTTGTTTGTGGGATTACAAAGGACTTATAGCATATGGGACTACCTCGCACTTCCATTACCCTATACCCCTACATGATTTAAACTTATGACCTCTCTTTCAAGAACACAAATTATTCACTATTAGAGAATTAACTTTACACATTTGACACATTGTAGTGGGCAATTACTAGTTAGGTATTGGTACGGGAGACCTGTGTATATATAACTGGTAAGAGTGAACTTACAACAGTAGGAAGGAAAACACAGCGGTGAAAGAACGTGAGATAAACGTCGGTGGCAGCGCCTGCGTAGGCAGTGAGCAGTGAGTCGTCTATTTCTAATTGAGGTGAATAATTATGGTCGTAATCGGCATTGACATTGAGATTGAGATTGAGATTGATATTGCAGGCGAAAGTAAGAAGCTGCATTATTGATACGAGTAACGAACGGTGTGCCAGCTGAGAGTTAGATGGGCATTTACTCATCACAAATTGCTGCATGTGGCAGTACCTTTCAATACATCTACAGAGTTTGCTATAAAATATCTCCTCTCCTTAACATGTGAGCAGAGTATGACGAGGATGAGGAAGCGCAATGCTCCTCTTCCAACGTTGGCATTTGCATCGTTGGCATTTGCGTTGGCGTTTGCATCAACTGATTCGGCGTTGGTGTCTGGTGTTGTCAAATGCTCTGACTGCTCGCAAAAACATCTCACTTTCCAAGGTACTTTTCTGTTTCAATTTCCCATGTTTACTCTTCATGTATTATTATGACATGAAACAGCAAGGAGATGTGCAGAAGCGTGGCAATTAATGAATATCTTATGACATTGTCCTTAACTGTTATATTTTCAGGCGCTTTGGTTGGGATCGAGTGCAGAAACAGCAAGGGAGACGTGCAGAAGCGTGGCGAGGGAAACATCGAAGAGAATGGAGAATTCAGTGTCACCATTTCTCTTCTCTATCTCAAAGAGGAGGAGTGCCACGCTCGGCTGCTGAGTAGATACTATAAAACTCCATGCTCACATGGAGATGGAGAAGTATCGAGTAAGTTGATATTCAAGGATAACTATGCCGGAGAAAATACCATGTTTGGACCCTCCATCGACTTGAGCTTGTCCTCACAGTCCTGCCCTGCCGCATTTTTACTCATACCTCCTCCTAAGCCACTTACTCCCCTCCCAGCATTCCCTCCAATCTCTAAACCAATTTCCTTCCCTCCGCCTAAAATTATCTCATTTCCACCTCTTCCAAAAATATTCCCACCTCCTCTAATCTCCAAACCAACTTTTCCTCCACCACCTATTAAATTCGCAATTCCACCTCTTCCAAAATTCCCACCCAAACCCAAATATAAAGTAGAACCACCTCCTCCAATCTTCAAACCAATTTTCCCCCTCCACCTAAAATACTATCAATTCCGCCTCTTCCAAAATTTCCACCCAAACCTAAATATAAAGTTAAACCATCCCCTCCATTTGTTAAACCGACTTTCCCCCTCTACCTAAAATAAAATCCATTCCTCCTCCCTAAAATTCTCACCCAAACCCAAATATAAAGTAGAACCGCCCCCTCAATCTCCAAACCAATTTTCCCCCTCCACCTAAAATACTATCAATTCCGCCTCTTCCAAAATTCCCACCCAAACCTAAATATAAAGTTAAACCATCTCCTCCATTCGCTAAACCAACTTTCCCCCTCTACCTAAAATAAAACCCATTCCTCCTCCCCTAAAATTCCCACCCAAACCCAAATATAAAATAGAACCGCCTCCAATCTCCAAACCAATTTTCCCCCCACCTAAAATACTAGCAATTCCGCCTCTTCCAAAATTCCCACCCAAACCTAAATATAAAGTTAAACCATCCCCTCCATTTACTAAACCGACTTTCCCCCTCTACCTAAAATAAAATATATTCCTCCTCCCCCAATTTTCCCTCATATACCAAAAATAATATCAATTCCACCCCTTCCAAAAGTTCTACCCAAACCTAAATATAAAATTGAACCACTCCCTCCCATCTCCCAGCCAAGTTTCCCTCCTCCACCTAAAATAAAACTACTTGCACCCCTCCCAATATTCCCCCACAACCATCCTGGCCTCCCATTCCACTTCCTAAATACGAACGTTTCCTTCCTCATCCTTCAAAAAAATCCCTACATAAATTTCCTCCGAAACTCCTTTTACCTTCTACATGTTCTCCTATCAAATATCCTATACATAATTTATGAATGCAGGCCCACTATATTATTATATATAATAAGTTGTATTTCCATAAAACATGTGTTAACATTTCAGTAATATAATAAGGATCTTTATAATTTATCAAGCAAAGTCTCAATTAAAGTTTGCAGAGATTATGTATATCTCCATTAGGTTATGGTTATTATCAATGCCATGTTGGATAAGTCACTCAACATACACATCTTATATGTTATATTAAATATGTTAATTAATTTGCGAACTCTTGTGGATGATATAATATTTTTGTTGGTTTTTTTAATATGAGTGAAAACAGATAATATTATAATTGTATTTATATTAGAAGATGTTTTATAGTAATTATGAATATGTTGCGATATTTTGTATAATGTTATATGAAAAGAAATTGGGTAAGGCGGATGAAGTTGACGATGGCTTGTATCCTTCATGAATGTTTGCACTTTTAATTTCGATCTTAATATTAACCTTCATTTAACTATTACTAATTCGAGGCACGATGGGTGGAGTTGGTGATGGGTTGTAATCTTCATGAATGTATTCACTTTTAATTTTGATCTTAAATTTTATATTCATTTGACTCTAATTAAGAATTTTTCTTTTTCTTAGAAATATCAATAAAAAAATTGTAATATCTTAGACATGTGGTGAATTTGTAACATATTTTTCACTAGAACTATGTTTTCAAGCCATTATACATTATTATGGTTAGATTAACACTATTTTTGTCATTCAATAATAAGTTTATGAAGAAGGTAACGGAGTTATTAATAATTGTGGTATGCTAAAAATCCAAGATCCTTGACATAGTTTTAGATAGATGCATTTAAGATATTTGTCTTAGTATTTTATGTCAAAAAAATTTATATAATAGAAGTTGGAAGTGGTGGTGTGCTATAAATGCCCTATGAGTGTGCTTACATTTAATTTTAACCTTCAATTTGGTGTCCTCTTGATGACAGTCATGAAGAACTTTTTCTTTTTTTCTTGAAGAAGTCAATAGAAAAATAATTAAATATTGGCCTTACGATCCATATTGAAGCCTAATGTTTTTCCAAAATAGTTTTTCAAGACTTTCACATCAATGTAGTTAGTGATGGCATTTGTAATACTTTTGATATGTTAAAGATCCAAGATAGGGGCTTCAAATCAATATTTTTGGTGTTTTAAAATCGCCTAATGATAAATGTGGTCAATTTAGATGTACTTCTATTGAGCTTACTAAAATATTTCTAATGAGAAAAAATAACCATCTAAAATTTAACAAAGTTATTAGTAATTGTGATATACTAAAAATATCAGATAAGAGCCTTGAAATTGATATCTCTCAACGTTTTTAAATTGAATAATGCTAAATAATGTCAATCTAGATTTATCTTTGTTGGGCTAGCATTATCTAGCATTTATTTTTCCGTAAGTGTTAAAATCATGAGTGTCGTTGTTGTGCTCATCATTTAATTTTTGCTAATCCATTGTTGGATTCTCAAGGCAATATGCAATAGGGGAAAGAAACCTTTTCATTAGCATCTCTTTCTAAATTACAACACATTGCAGAAAAATAAATTGCAAGAAGTTAAATCATACATTACAAGCAATAAATCACTAATCTACTTGCATGAAAATTAAATCAAACTTAACACACATGCACACTCACAAAGAAACATATATAATCGGTATGCCTTGATTTGGATCACATGAAAGATGTGTTATATTATAAAATCTCTCGAACCAATGTTACATAAATATATAGGCTTATGTTGCCGATGTTGAAAATGTGAAGGCCATTGATGGATTCTTGCAATGAATAAAGTAGGATAAATATCTCATCTAAATTTGAAATTTGCATAAAAACACTCAAAACAAGTTATCTATTTTTATGTGACTAGGGATCTCGCCTCGACAAATCCCTATCCCTTTTCAAGGTCGATAAAATGAACATAAAATGTGCAATGAAATAACTAAAATGAAATGGTATACCTATTTCGGGGCCTAAGGGGACCAAACCGTGGTACAAGGTTTGTGTGCACACTAATTTGAAGTTGTAGTTAGAACTTAGCCATGAGTTATGTTGTCTCCCGAAAACCGCTTTTCGTTTTCCAAGTTAAATTCAAAATTTCAAGCTCTCGCCCTCCTAAAGTATTTAAGCCAAGTTGAAAGTTTGAAGAGATAGAGAAATCCATGCCCTAGAGTTGTTTCAAATCCTTAGTCTGCTCATTTTAATAAATTTTCTGTTTTCCTATTTGGATGCATGAAAAATTTATTGTTGTCCTCATTTGAATGAAATTGTCAATCTTTCTATGCCCATGGATTGTTGAACCTTGTATTGTTTTCAATTCCTTGGCTCGTGAAAGAAATTTGAAAATCGAGCACAAAATGGTGGAGTTTTCTTCTTCTCTGCATTTTTTTCACAATTGGGAATGATGGGCATTTTCTTCCTGTCAAATTTTGGCCCCATCATCCATGGGTACGTGGACATATCTAATTGGAAGTGGGTCGGCAGAGAAATTTTTGTTTTTGAGCCTCTTTGTAAAAAGGCAAAAGTTAAAAAGTGACCCGCAGCCCCGATCAGTTTAAAGGAAAAAGTCAAATCCTGAGCCCACCGTTAGAAAGTCAAAGTAGGGAGGCAGACCAGTTGGGGAGATTTAATATTTTGAGCCTCTTTGTAAAAAAGGTGAAAAGTTTAAAAGTGACCCGTAGCCCTGATCATGTTATAAGGGAGAAAGCCAAATATTAAGCCCACATCGTAGGTTAGAGCAAGGAGGCGGGCTGGCGGAGCAATTTGTGTTTTTAAGCCTACATTAAAAAAAGGTTGAAGTTAAAAAGTGAGCTGCGAATCCTTTGCTAATCAAGTGAAGCCATATGTCATGACCTTATCAAAAGCAGGTGAGTAGGCCAAAATGTTCCAAAATGTCATTTCTCCAAAAGGCACAAAATGCAAAAGGCATCCTCTGCTCCCCGTTCTAGTAAATTTCTCCCACGTGTACAACTCTGATTTAAGGTTTCAAAGGCAAGATGAATGGTTCAAATTCAAAGTTACAAAACAAGTGTAATGGATGCATTATGAAAAGTCTGGTTTTTCCACCATTGGTGTTTCTTCGCAAATCAAGAATCCGAACGGACGTGAATGATTGAAAAGAAATTGTAAACCGTTTCTTGCTAACAAAGAAGAAGTTGTAACTATTTCTTGGAGGAGATTTAATGGATTCTTCACGCCATTGTAGAGCATTGGCAATTGATCTTGGAAACTCAAGAGTATATTGTACTTTGAGAGAACAAAGGAGATAACCATTTTCTTCCGTTTCCCCCTTCTTCTCAAATTCCTCCATTTCTCCACTATGTACAATTTCTATTTAAGAAATAATACAAGAAGAAGGATTTTGTAGCCTCTTTGATGAGGAGATTTCAGAAACTTTGAGTTCGCAATCTTATCTCGTCTTGTTTCCATTTGCAGGGTTGTTTCTTCTCATGAATGCATGTGACGAATTTTCTAACTAGTGTGTGTAGGAATTTGATTTCCTACCTGCAACATTAGTTCTCCTACCTATTTTCTTACTCCCTTTCCCATTTTCAAATAAATTTCTCTCTTACAAGTATTTGCAAGCTTTGTCGTAGGGTTAGTGGAGTGCCCCTATTGGATCCCCGGCTGAAAGGCCACCACAGAAATCCACATTTTCTCATGCATGCATATACGGTAGCTGCACCGGTTAAGTAGAGGGACTTAGATTCCCAGAGCGTTGGCAAGGAATCCACAAGTTTGTCCACCCAAAAATTTCCTCGCCAACAATTTTGGCACCACAGTGGGGCAAATTTAGCAGCATCTATGCCTGAATGTGACCGCAAGGTCGAAAAATTCAAAATTCAAAAAGAGAAAATTTCTAGAATTTAAATGGCTATATGAGCCACATGGATTCAAATCATGGCTATTTCAGGAAATCCTCCTGTTGAAAGACCCAAATTTATCTTCCACATCCAAGAAGACGTTGCTTCATATTTGAGGGAAGCTATCTGGCATAATAGACAAAGTTCCAATCACTACTTCATTGCCACAAGAATTTTGGACCTTGAAGAAGAACGTGTTGTTGAATTGGAGAGGCAAAGAAAAATTCCAGCACCACAAAGAAGAGCATAGATTTTCAAGCTAGCGGATAGAAGATACACCCGACAATAGAGACAAGAGGAAAACCGATCCCATTTTTGAGGAACTTCAAAGGAGACAAGAGCTACTCAGAATCCAGAGGCCTCCTTCTCAAACAACCGGTCACGTTGGGAACCTGAGTGTTGCTAATCCTTTGGACAGTTAATTTCCATACATCAACGATAACCTTGAATATTTCAGTGACGTAGAGACTGAAGAAGAAGCTAGAGAAAGAGAAGCAAGAATCGACGAAGAAATAAGAGCTCGACTCGAATAAATCTAGAGACTTCAAGTCAAGGTGATGAAAGAGTAGCAATAGAAGCCACAGCCTTAGCAAGGATGGAAGATAGAAACAAACACAAAATGGGGGATCGGGATCGTGAGCGTGAATGGGATCATGAATCCCATAGGCCTAATGTACCATGGGGAGGAAACATCAGTCCACTAGCTCTTGCTCAACCACTCCATGAGCTACCGAGAGGCTTAAGAAAAAACTTCCCAAAATTAAGAGGGGATGGTTCTCAACTCCCTGAAGAGTATGTAGCAACATTTATCATTGCTTGTGGTGTGTTGGGTGTTGAGGACGAAGATGTGTCAGTCTGACTCTTTGTGGAGTCACTTCAAGAAAAGGTTTCGAATGGTTCTACATGCTACCCCGAGGTTTGTCACCTGTTGGGAAGATATAAGAAGTGTATTCGAACATAGGTTCAAGACCACGAAAGATTGTTAGGATATTTTGGTCCAATTGGTACAAATGAAGAAAGAAACCTCTCGAGTCAATGAGGGACTTTTTAGCAAGATATGATAGAGTGATAAGAAGGATCCCTGAAGATGTGGTGCCTCCTGAAAATAATTTGAAGAGGTTTTTCATCAGTGCTTTGCCATCAAAAGTAGGTTTCTTCCTCAGAAGAGCCCAACCAAGAACATTGAGGCAAGCCAAGGACTTTGTAATAGAAACCGATGATGATCTTGTTGGTGTCAATTTTGATCCTCTATTATTTTTCCCTAATTTTCCTTTCACTCTGCATCTCCTGAAATGTTTTCTACAGTTTTAATGGGTGAAATGAAGCTGCTTCCTTTGTTTCCATGCCTTAATCCATTTGAAAATCATTTTACATGCCTCATTCATGAAGAAGCACTCATGCATGCCTTGTTTGTGCCCTAATTCTTCCAAGTTTGCGAGCTATCTTGTGTTCTCCCTTTTGCCCGATCGTGAAAAAATCAAAATTGGTCATTTTATACCAATATGCCTTCAAAAACCCTCCCCATGGTCAAGACTTGCATAAAATCAACTTCCCCTTGTTTTTGAGCAAAAATTCCATCACCCACGAAGAAAAATCAAATTCGGGCATCTCTCAGTAAATTCTACATTTTTGATTTGGTCGTATGACTATCATTTGACCATCAAAATTAAGCTCAAACAATGTCTCCTACATGGCTGCTTCTAGTTGGACATGGATCGGCAGATTTCTTTGAAAAACTTAGCCATTTTTGGCTTTGGGAAAAATTTCAAAATTCCCCCCGCAACCCCGTAAGGGGACACGTGTCATGTTCTCATGCGAAGGCGGAGGAGTGGGCTGGCAGGGAACTTAGTCATTTTTGGCCTTTTGGAAAAGGGGAAAAAGGTGAGGGAAGGCCCGCGGGTCCACAAAGGAGCCACAATTTGACATGTGGCAGATGTAGAAAGAAGTGTAGGCCGCGGAGGTAAAAGGGGATTTTTTCCTTTTTTGGCAAAAGGAGTTAAGGCAAAAGTTTAATCTGCAGTCCGCAAAGCAAATCAATGAGTGACACGTGGGTGGTAGAGCGAGACAAGGCGGGTCGGTGGAGGCGGAGAGAATTTTTTCCCTTTTGTAAAAAAGACTCAGAATCAAAATTTGGAGCATTGGCCCACGACGAATCACAAGGAGACACGTGGCGAGGGAGAAATCGGAGGTGTGGGCCTATGGGGCAAAAAGTGAAAAATTTCTAATTTTCTAAAAAGGTCAAAATGTGCAGAATTGAAGCGTGATCCCAATGGGACCCATAATGTGCCACGTGTCAGCTCCAAAATTCAAAGGCAGAGGTGTGGGGGAAAAAGTCAAATTTTTCCATTTTTCCAAAAAAGTTGAAAAGTAAAAAAATGAGCCCGAATTTGTTCCCAATCATAGTTTGACACATGGAGGGCCCAAATTGAAGGAGAAAGAGTAGATCAAGGGCAGCTATCCATTTTCATTTTTGGCCGCCATTTTTCCTCCAGGAAGCTCGGAATCATGAATTTTACATCAAATTTCATCAAATGTTTGGTGATTCCATGTCGTTTTGGCTTTCTAAGATCATTAGAATCGGTTTCATGACTCAATTTGTAAATTTGAGGTGTTTTTATAATAAATTTTTACTCACTGAGAAAGCACATGGAATGTCAAATTGAAAGTTGCGAGAGTAGTTTTAAAAGGTGAAATGAAGAGAGGGAAGGCATCTCTGCATGCCTTGATGATGAAAAATGTGCCTCCAAGAAGGATAATGATCTCGAATATTTGTAATGATTTGCCATTTTAGAAACACCTAGCAACTCTCATTGCAAATTTGTTAAATGTCATTTTCAGTGAATCATGAGAAATGGTTGTAACATAATTAATCCCTTGGCATTTTATTTTCTTGGGAAAGAAGGCTCCAAGGTGGCAAGAGATATATAATGCATGTTAGGAGACATGCAAGGGGTCGGAAAAAATGAAAATCACGAGCAAATTCTAAGAGAAAGCTAATCTTCTATGAAACCCACCAAAGAACCAGGATGATTTCTTTTGTGTTGGATTTTCATGTATGTGAGTTGGTTACAAGTGTATATCCATCACACAACTTTGAGATTGTTCATGAAACTCTCCCTGCTGATGAATCTAACAAGATTTTGAGTTAATCTGTGTTTTCTCGGGCAATATGGTATCTCATTATCATTTTTAAATGCCTGCAAATAGTTTTCATTGTTCTTGTTGCAATCTTGCATTGAAAGTCTTTAGAAATCACACAAGATCTCCATTTCTGGTTGATAGTTTAGTGGCATTTGCAATCTCATATTCAGAAGAGCCTTCATCTGATAAGGAGATAAACAAATTTAAAATCACTTTACCTTCCTTGACTACAGAGATTGCTTGTAAGCCTTTGGGGGCACCTTAGGCGTGGTTTGATCAAGGATTTTTGTGTTTAATTGAGTTCTTTACTTCAAGCTTTTGTGGTGAGTTCTCAAATATTGTGTGAAGAGTGTTTCCTAGGCTTCCATTTATGCCTCTTCTAGGTTGAAAGAATGTCCTAATTATTTGAAGCATTTTATCTGATAGTTGTTTCAAGTATTGTAGAGGTTGTCAAAGATCTGATATATCCCAGTTTGTCTCATCAATACCCCACCAAAAAATCATTCTAAACAACCCATCCTACCCATACTACCCCTGCATCTACATTGTGTGTCAACAAAAGAATACAATCCATTTACAAAAATGCACAAAGAAAATTAGGATCATACCATGTCTCTAGCAACCTCAGCCTTGTCTTAAAAGCATTTCCATCATTTAGTAGTGACAGCTCTATTGAGTTTGAATAATGGAAGATTGATCATGTTTTCTAAAGGCCATCTCCATACAATATGCACAAGTAAGGATATCTCCACCTCCTTCATAAAACAAAGGCTGTAATATAGATTCTCTTACCTTGGTTGAAAGGCACAACCTAAAATAGTGAGGGTTAGATCAAAATCCTTTCAAGGGGCTACCCACTCCTTCAGAGCCTGAGTGCCAACAAGTCAGATAGATTGCTCCCCGGCTACAAAATGACATATAAATCATCTATCTGCCTCTGAGTGTCTTGCAAAATCCATGATGTTGCTCAAGTTGTGAAGGAGATTAAATCTAGGTACCAACACCCTAAATGGCACCGTTGTTGGGGAATATTATTCTGTATTTCAGTGCTTCAGATCCCTGGTAATACTTCTTCTATGCTTTAGCCCATCAAACAACATTTCTGGTGACTCTACTGGGAACTTGTTGAGAATATTTGAGATATCTGAATGCATATCAAACCCTGGTAATGTCCTTTGCAAATTCTGCATGCAAATACGTTGTTGAAGCATCATTTTATAATCAGATTTGTAAGGATTAAATGAAGGTTACAAGTTCTACCTGCAATTTTATCAGTTTCCAGCAGTGGTTGCACCTTATTTACATTTGTGGTTGATTGATTCAAGAAAGGAAGGTTTGATCTATAAAGTCTAGCAATATTTTCAGTGTTGATAAGTATTTGATAGAGTATTTTAGTGCATTTGCACAACTAGGGTGAAAATCCTTAGTGGTGACTCCATGTTGTTCTAATATTGATAAATACCAGTGTCTTACCTTTCTGTCATTTACTTTTGTGTTGCTAATCTCTGCAAAACTGGAAGGAAGAAGATCTCTCTTCCTTAGAGACTTTGCTAAGAAGTTGTTTACAGATTCAATGAATTTAGAGTTGGAAGGGAGAAGAGTTTGGAAAGTTGTTAAAGGTCGACATCGGGTAAAGATATATCCATCGGTGAGAGAGATTAGCCTTTGGTAGAGGATTATCACTCTTCTTCCAAAGTGACTCGATTCAAGCAATCCTCTCATAAACTTGTTTGCCTCAGCTAGTGAAGGTCTTTCTGTTATACAGGGTGAGTTCCTTCTCCAATTCGCACCTCTGTGTTTTAATCCAAATAAAACTTTCCAAGAAATTCAACACTTAGAGAATACCAGTCTTGTGAATCACATTCTTGAGTCCCAAAGACCTTGCACTCCTCATCAGCTTGTTTCACCTCCAAGATCACCTCCACCAAACAATATGGCTCAGCCTAGACCTCCATTTGTTGTTAACACCTTTGGTCCTATAGATTTTAGAGGAATGGTTGGTTACCCAAATGATGTCCCACAAGATGTCAGAAATAGGTTGCCAAAATTATAGGGTAACAATGCTATTATCGGTGATCAAAGCATCTCAAACTTTTTGATAATATGATGAAAGATTTTGAGATAGAGTTTGAGGATGTGTATGTCAAATTATTTATTCATACACTAGAATAGGATGCTAGGGATTGGTATAAGGCTCTACATGATAATTCTATTGACTCTTGGACTGAAATGAAGAATGCATTTAGGCTACAATATGGTGATAGGACTAATCCTAGGTTTCTCTTGTTTGAGTTTGAGAACATCAAGAAGAACCCCAATGAGTTAGTTCATGACTTCAACACAAGGTTTAACAAAACTTTGAGAAGGCTGCCAATTAATCTGAGGCCTTGTGATGAATCTTGTTTAATCAAATATGTAGATGCATTTGATAAGAAAGTAGCCTATTACCTAAGAGACAAGAACCCTACCAATTTAAGGTAGGATTTCACCATGGCACTTCAAATTGAAAATAACATTAAGGCCATTGGGAAACCTCTCAAGAGAGATGGTGTAAAATTGATAGACCTGAAAAACCTCAAGTTAGCAAGGGAGATGATTTGGAGGAGGTTGTGAAAACTTTGGCAGGGGTTGTCAAAGAAATCTCATATAAGTTGGCAAGAGCTAAGAAAGGAATTGGGCAGACTTCACAAGGTCAGCCAAGAGCACAAAACCATGATAGATTTTCCAATCATCCTAGAGGTGATCAAAGGGTAGATGATAGAGGGAAAGGACCTATGGGGTCTACAAATAGACATCCTCAAGCACGTGAAGGAAGAGTGTTACTTGATCCCTTAACTACTAGGGTTGCTATTGTTGAAGAGGTTGCTGATATTGATTAGTGTAATAGGTGTTTTCTACCCCATCCTCTATGTGAGGTGAACCAGCAAGAAGGTGAAGCTAATAATGATAATGGTACTAATGATGATATTTGCATGGTGGGTTGTTCTTCAAGCTCACAAGGAGGAGCAACATCTACTGAAGTAATAAGTGCTAGGACTGCTGCTACCTTTTGGGATTGCATCAAATGGGTACAAGTATTTCTCCTCCCTTATGCTCTTGAAGTTGATATAGTGCAAGATTTTGAAATTCCTAACAATGATTTTGAATACTTAAGAGCTTTGATGATTAAGAAGTATGATGGTGGTATCCCTTCGGAGGAAGATAGACAATTGTTGATGAATTTGGTTGTAGCTCAAGAGAAAGATTATAACACTAGAAGTAAGGTTGTTAAGGGAGTTGGGCTTCAAGTCAAACCTAAAACACCCTTACTCACAAGCATTCCCAAAGAATCTCCTAGAAATAAACACTTGCCAAAAGCTCTTCTGCCCAATCCTCCTCATGCCCAAGCTACTAAGAATCCTTTGCCAACAAATGAATCTTCTTGTCTCCCTTCCAATGTTGTTTTGCCAAAGAGTGTTCCCTATGACATAGCCCAAGTATTGAGCCAAATTAAAGTAAGTGTTCCAATCATTGAGTTGCTTAGAATTCCTGAGCATAAGAAGAGAGCATTTGAGTACTTGGGGTTGAAAGAAGAGAAGAATATTCCAGGTAGAAATGTAAATGTTGTTGAAAATCCTCCTCAGATCATTGCAGACCTTGGAACACCACCAACAATAGAGGATTTTGGAGAGACACCTGAGGTATATTTGGGGACATCTTTGGTTGATTCCCAATTGAATGTTGATCCATTTTTCACAACTTTGATTATAAAGGATAGGCTACTTCACAATTGTATGTTTGATTCCGGTGCATCATGTAATGTCATGCCTCTAGAAGTCATGAATGAGTTGGATATCAAAGTAATAGAGGCCTATGGAAAGTGTACTTCCATGGACTCAAGAGAAGTGCCGTAGTTGGTTGTGTGAAAGGTTTGGTAGTGTAGCTCGCATCTTATCCTGGAGAAATTTAAAACTTGATGTTGTGATTGTTGATTGCCCTGCCAAGTGGGGTATGTTATTGTCAAGAAAGTGGGCTGCAAGTGTTGGAGGGAGTGTCCAAATGGACATGTATTTTCTACTATTCCCATTGAGGGCAGCCTTGTCAAGCTCTATGGAGAAAAGAAAATGTTACATCTAATTGAGGATCCAAATAATGCTTCCTATGAGGTGTTGTTTGCTAAGGTTGATGCTAATGATTTCATTGGTTTTGCTAATGGCAAAAGAACAAAAATGGACTAGTCAAAGTGTCTTGAGCAGGTATATTCTCCTTGGACCTTGCTATTTGATGGAGCTTGATCCAAATTTAGAAATGGTGCTGGTGTAATTATGATTTCTCCTAGATTAGAAGAATTTGTTTTTTCTTTCAAGCTTAATTTTGAATGTACTAACAACATTCTTTGAGTATGAAGCCTTGTTGTTGGGTCTGAGAATTACATGGAAGTATGGTGTCAAGGACATCATTGCAAAGGGAGATTCAGAGTTAGTTGTCAAAAAAATAAGAAAACTGTATGCTACAAAAAATCAGCGGATGAAGCAGTATAAACATGCGCTTTGGGATCTAATTGAAATGTTTGATTCTTTCAATATTGTGCATCATGATAGAAGTATGAATGCTGATGCTGACAATTTGGCAGTGTTGGGGTCAAGATTTAGAGATTGCACCGTTTCACCTTATTGTGAGTATAATGTTGAAGTGTTAACTAGACCAATCGTCCCCCGATAATATCAAGTATTGATAAGTGTTTGATGATGATGCTCAAGTGCAAAGGTTCTTGCAAAATCACGGTGATTTTATAGATCGGATATTGATTGGGAACCAATGATGTGTGTGACTAAAGGAAGAGAGACTTTGTTTGGAAAATATATTATCTAATTGAAAACTAACACCATTCCTAGAGGTCTTATTGCTCTTGAGTCAAATTTTAGCACTGCTGATTACATTATCAATAGAAACATGTCTCGCCTCAAGGGATGTGGAAGAGCATGAATTGGGAATAATGGATAAACCAAGAAAATTTTTGTTGGGAAGCAGTCTAAACAAAGAGGAGAAACAATCTTATGTTCAACTGTTAAAGAAATATCAGGACTATCTTGCATGGTCATATTCAGAGCTGAAAGCATATAGAGAAGACTTATTTCAACATGAGATCCCTCTTGAAACAAATGCCAAACCATTCAGACAAAAAAAAAGGCCAATTAATCCACTCCTCTCCATGAAAATGCAAGATGAATTGAAGAAACTGAAGGAGGGAGGGATCATTCAGCCCACAAGGTATTCATCTTGGGTTGTAAACCTTGTGCTAGTCGATTAAAGAAGAATGGAGATATCAGACTTTGTGTAGATTTCATAAATCTAAATAGAGCTTCGCTAAAGGACAATTATCCTTTGCCAAACATGGAGAACATGCTGCAGTTAGTGACTGGATCTGAATTATTGTCCACCTTGGATGGTTTCTCTAGCTATAATCGTGTTGTTTTCAAGGAGTTAGAAAGATTTAAAACAGACTTTACCACTCCTTAGGGAACATATGTTTATGTGAGAATGCCTTTTGGTCTCATGAATGCTGGAGCTACTTTTCAAAGACCAATGGATGTTACTTTTTCTCGGTTATATAAATGACTTCATTACAGTTTATCGTGATGATGTGATTGTGTTTTCAAGGAGTAGAAAAGACCACTTGCAACATTTGGAAAGGATGTTGATCAGATGTAGAGAGTTTGGAATCTCTCTCAATCCAAAGAAGTGTCACTTTGGGGTGTAAAAGGCCAAGTTGCTTGGTCATATTGTTTCAAAGGATGCTACATGATTGAACCCGAGAGAATAAAAGCAATCAACAAGGTGCCAATTCCAAAAACAAATAAGGGCATCCAATCTTTCTTTGGGAAAATCAATTTCATTAGAATGTTTGTGTCCAATTTTGCTGAGTTAACTCTTCCTATCACATGCATGTTAAAGAAAGATCAAGTTATCAAATGGGAGGAGGCTACTGTTTAGGCTTTTAAAGGAATCAAAGAAGCACTTAAACATGCACCTATCTTGGTAGCTCTGAATTACAAAAAGCCCTTCCAAATTTTCTCTTTTGCTTTTGAAAAATACTATTGCATCTGTTTTGCTCCAAAAGGATGAAGATGGGGCTGAGAAGCCTATTGCTTTCTTTAGCAAGGCTTTACAAGTCTGCTGAGTTGAAACATACAATCATGGAGAAACAAGCATTTTTCTTGGTGAAAGCAACAAAAGTTTTCAGGCCTTATATCTTAAGTTCAAAATTTGTTGCTTATGTTCCCCACACAATGGTAAAAGATGTCCTATCAGAGATGGAGATTTCAATCAAGAGATATAGGTGGGTTAATAAACTATAGGAGTATGATATGGACATCCAAACCACAAAGTTAGTAAGAGGTTTGGGTCTTGCCAAGCTCATGGTTGAGAGCAACTTGCAGACTGTGGAAGTAAATGAAGTAGAGGAAGAAAGGGCAGATGTTCTTAAAAAATTGGTAAGATCTGAGTGGTACAAGGATATAATATTTTACCTCAAGACACTTATGCTATCCTGATCATTTAAATAAAAATAAAAAAAGAGCCCTCAAGCTGGCTTCTCAAAAATACATCATCATTGACTTTGGGTTGGCTTGGAAGAACCTTGAAGGTGTCCTCTTGAAGTGTGTAACTGAAGATGAAGCTCCCAAAGTAATTGCTGATTTCCATGGGGGAGTTTGTGGAGGACACTTTTCTGGAAGGGTTACAACACACAAAGTTTTGAGAGCTAGTTATTGGTGGCCTACTCTTTTCAAGGATGTAACCATGCTGATTAGAAGATGTGAAAGCTGCCAACATTTCTCTGAAGAATGAAAGCTTTAGGCTCCCTTCCTTTGCAGCTCTGTATCAATTGAAGCTCCTTTCAAATAGTGGGGGATGGACTTCATTGGTGAGATTTCAGATCCTTCTAGTGCTGGCCATAAGTGGATTCTTATAGCCACTAATTATTTTACAAAGTGGGTAGAGGAAATCCCCACCAAGAAAGCAACACACCAAGTTGTTATGGACTTCTTGTTGAATAATATCATATGCAGATTTGGTGTGCTAGTCAAGATTGTGACTGATAATGCCATGTGTTTTAGAGCTAAGCCTTTGATGGCAATGTGCAAAGAATATGGAACCAATCGACTTATTATCTAAACTATAATCCCCAAGGAAATGGACAAGTTGAGTCTAACAATAAGAACTTGTTGAAGACCATTAGGAGAAACTTGGATTTGAACAAGAGAAAGTGGGGTGAACAAGTGAAATTTGCAATTTGGGTTGATAGAATCACTACCAAAAGAGTTACTTTGGAAGAATCCCTTTGAGTTGGTATATGGAACTCAAGCTTTTCTAACCTTACATCTACAGTTATCTTCATTTTAGTTTGTTCAACAACTTGAGGATCAAGAAGTTAGTCCATATGAAGCAAGGATCAATTAGATTGTGGAGCTAGATGGAGAGAGAAAAGCATCCCACCGGAGGCATGTCGATTCGAGAGAAGTTGAAAAGATTGTTTGATAAGAAGGTCACTCCTAGGGACTTCAATATTGGAGATTTGGTTTTGTTATGGGACACCGAAATTAAGATAAGGGAAAACATGGAAAATTTGATGCATTATGAATGGGCCCTTACTCCATTGACATTAGAATTGGTGAGCATACCTTTTTCTCAAAGATTTAGATGGGGAATTGTTTGAATTACCTGTAATGGTAGGCATCTAAAGAATTTCTTAGATTAATCCCCAAATTTGAGGTATGCACAACTTGTACAGTGTATAGTGTTTGGTTTTTCACTCTGTTTTTGGTGTTTTGTCAGTTTGTGGTTTTCCTTGTTGTGTGTGACAAACCATTTTTGTCGGGTTCTCACTGGTTTTTGGTGATTTTGGCTCGTGAATCCTTTTCCCAATGGATTTTTTTGGCACTTGGTCTATGTTGTTCTTGTGGCACTCATTAGGAGTGCCCATCCCTGAGCTGGAGCTGATCTTGGTGTCCATTTTGATCCTCTATTATTTTTCCCTAAATTTCCTTTCACTCGGTATCTCTTGAAACATTTTCTATAGTTTTAATGGGTGAAATGAAGTCTGTTGCCTCTGTTTCCATGCCTTAATCCATTTGAAAATCATTTTCCATGCCTCATTTGTGAAGAAGCACCCATGCATGCCTTGTTTGTGCCCTAATTCTTCCAAATTTATGGGCTATGCCATGTTCTCCCTTTTGCCTGATCGTGAAAAAATCAAAATTGGTTGTTTTATACCAATATGCCTTCAAAAATCCCTCCCCATGGTCGAAACTTGCATAAAATCAACTTCCCCTTATTTTTTGAGTGAAAAATCCATTGCCCACGAAGAAAAATCAAATTCGAGCATCTCTCGTAAATTCTGTGTTTTTTGACGATCATACGGTTGTCATTTAACCGTCAAAATTAAGCTCAAACAATGTCCCTACATGGCCTCTTCGGTTGGACACGAATCGATAGATTTCTTTGAAAAACTTAGCCATTTTTGGCTTTGGGAAAAATTTCAAAATTCCCCTCAACCCCCGCAGGGGACACATGTCATGTTCTCATGCGAAGGTGAAGGAGTGGGCGATGGGGAACTTAGGCATTTTTGTGGCCTTTTGGAAAAGGGGAAAAAAGGTGAGGAAAGGCCCGCGGGTCCGCAAAGGAGCCACAGTTTGACACGCGGCAGATGTAGAAAGAAGTGCGGGCTGTAGAGGTAAAAGGGGATTTTTTCCCCTTTTTGGAAAAAGGAGTTAAGGAAAAGTTTAATCCGCGGGCCCATAAACAAATCAATGAGTGACACATGGATGGTAGAGTAGACAAGGCGGGTTAGCGAAGGTAGGAGATAATTTTTTCCCTTTTGCAAAAAAGACTTAGAATCAAAATTTGGAGCGCTGGCCCGTGACGAATCACAAGGAGACATGTTGCGAGGGAGAAATCAGAGGTACGGGCCCGTGGGGCAAAAAGTGAAAATTTTCCAATTTTCCAAAAAAGGTCAAAATGTGCAGAATTGAAGCACAATCCCAATGGGACCCACCATGTGCCATGTGTTAGCTCCAAAATTCTAAGGCGGAGGGGCAGGGAAAAAAGTCAAAATTTTCTATTTTTCCAAAAAAATTGAAAAGTTAAAAAATGAACCCAAATTTGTTCCCAATCATAGTTTGACACGTGGAGGGCCCATATTGAAGGAGAAAGAGAAGATCAAGGGCAACTGTGAATTTTCATTTTTGGCGGCCATTTTTCCTCCAGAAGCTTGGAATCACAAATTTTACATCAGATTTCATCAAATTTTTGGTGATTCGATGTTGTTTTGGCTTTCTAATATCATTGGAATCAATTTCATGACTCAATTTGTAGATTTGAGGTGTTTTTGTAATAAATTTTTACTCAGCCCAAGCAAGCACGTGGAATGTCAAATTGAAAGTTGCAGAGGTAGTTTTAAAAGGTGAAATGATGAGAGGAAAGGCATCTGCATGCCTTGATGATGAAAAACATGCCTCCAAGAAGGATAATGATCCAAATATTTGTAATGATTCACCATTTTAGAAACACCTGGTAACTCTCGTTGCAAATTTGTTAAATGCCATTTTCAGTGAATCATGAGAAATGTTTGTAACAGAATTGATCCCTTAGCATTTTATATTCTTGGGAAAGAAGGATCCAAGGTGGCAAGAGATATATAATGCATGTTAGGAGACATGCAAGGGTCGGAAAAAATTGAAAATCACGAGAAAATTCTAAGAGAAAGCTCATCTTCTGAGAAACCCACCAAAGAACCAAGATAATTTCTTTTTTGTTGGATCTTCATGTATGTGAGTTGGTTACAAGTATATAGCCATCACACAGCTCTGAGATTGTTCATGAAACTCTCCCTTACTGATGAATCTAACAAGATTTTGAGTTAATCTATGTTTTTCTGGGAAATATGGTGTCTGTTATCATTTTTAAATGCCTGTAAATAGTTTTCATTATTCTTGTTGCAATCTTGCATTGAAAGTCTTTAGAAATCACACAAGATCTCCATTTCTAGTTGATAGTTTAGTGGCATTTGCAATCTCATATTCAGAAGAGCCTTCATTTGATAAGGAGATAAACAAATTTAAAATCACTTTACCTTCCTTGACTACAGAGATTGCTTGTAAGCCTTTGGGGGCACCTTAGGCATGGTTTGATCAAGGATTTTTGTGTTTAATTGAGTTCTTTACTTCAAGATTTTGTGGTGAGTTCTCAAAGATTGTGTGAAGAGTGCTACCTGGCTTCCATTTATGCCTCTTCTGGTTGAAATAATGTCCTGATTATTTGAAGTATTTTATCTGATAGTTGTTTCAAGTATTGTAGAGGTTGTCAAAGATCTGATATATCCTAGTTTGTCTCATCAATACCCCACCAAAAAATCATTCTAAACAACCCATCCTACCCATACTACCCCTACATCTACATTGTGTGTCAACAAAAGAATACAATCCATTTACAAAAATGCACAAATAAAATCAGGATCATACCATGTCTCTAGCAGCCTTAGCCTTGTCTTGAAAGCATTTCCATCATTTAGTAGTGACAGATCTGTTGAGTTTGAATAATGGAAGATTGATCATGTTTTCCCAAGGCCATCTCCATACAATATGCATAGTATAAGGATATCTCCACCTCCTTCATAAAACAAAGGTTGCAATATAGGTTCTCTTACCTTGGTTGAAAGGCACAACCTAAAATAGTGAGGGTTAGATCAAAATCCTTTCAAGGTGATACCCACTCCTTCAAATCCTGAGTGCCAACAAGTCAGATAGATTGCTCCCCTGCTACAAAATGACATATAAATCATCTATCTGCCTCTGAGTGTCTTGCAAAATCCATGATGTTGCTCAAGTTGTGAAGGAGATTAAATCCGGGTACCAACAGATCTAATCCTTTCTTGAAGGGTGAAAGGCCCCAATGGGAAACAAAAGGGTCAAAATTCAAACTTTATCACCACAAATCTGATGTTCCAAAAAATGGCAAATGACTTGGTTTCCTTGAAGAAGCAGCTATCTCATATCACAATGTGGAATGCTTCAAGGAGACCAAACCCTCTAGATAGGCCAGGGAGTGCTCCACCCCCTCGTTGGCTTGCTCTTGAATCCCCACTAGTTAATGTCATCTATGACACCAAAGATCTAGAGTTGGAAGCAAAAATTGATGAAACTAAAGAAGAAAATATGGAAGATTATGAAAACTATCTTGAGATTGAGGAAGTTGATATGCATAATGGCCTGATTGAGTATGTTGATGATGAAGATGAAGGTGATGAATAAGTTCCAAGTTTCTCATGTGTTGTTTTCACTCGTGATCAATCTAAGAAAGGGATTTCAGCCCCAACAGTTGCAGAAAAGGATAAGAAGAAGAATAAAGAAGATTGTCCTCTAGAGGTTGCACAGAATAAAATCATCAATAGAGGATCACCATTACCACCTTCCATGGAATCAACCAAAGAAAAACCAAACTAACTAGTTACCAAAGAGCATGCTACTATACCAAAGAAGTCATTTGATTCTTCTTCCAGCTCAAAAGTTTCTAAGAATAATTCTCTTCTAAATGCTGGTCCTGCAAAAACATCTAAAGTTCAGATCAATGGCTACACCCTCACCCCTTTCCAAGGAAATTGTTACATCTGAAAAAGAGAACCCAACACCAAAAGTAGCAAAGTATCTACCATGTAGATCTTCCTCCATTTCAGGAGCCTCTTCCTCACCCACCATTACCCCATTTGAATTTGTAGAACATGCAATCAAAACCAAAGTCCATCTCTTTGAAATAGAATACCTACAAACACATCCTACCCAATTTGATAGATTCATCAATGCAGTTCGTGGTGGTAACCCTATCTCTTCAAGTCCAAATTCTAAAGGCTTACTCCCCACACCATCCACACCACCTTCCCAAAACATGCTAGCCCTCAGTGCCTCCAACATCAACAGAGTTGAACCTTTCTACCTATCACTCCTCATCAAAGGCTTCCAGCTGAATAATTGCATCATAGATTCTGGAGCCTCAGACAATGTGATGCCAACCAAAGTTGCAAATGCTCTAGGCCTCACTTTGACCCAGGTAAATGGCACATGCTACTCAATGGAATCCAAACAAGTTCCATTGGTAGGAAGAATCAAGGATGCACAGGTGGCACTAGCTGATTTTCCAGACAAGAAGGTGCTCTTGACCATACTGGTAGCAGACATCCCAACATCTTTTGGTATGCTTTTGAGTAGAAGTTTTTGTAGAGACCTAGGTGGAGAAATAAAAATGGATTGGTCATCTGTAACTATCCCAGTAAAAGGTGAGATGAATAAGTTGCTACCAATAAGAAAGATGAAGTTCATAGTATGAAAGTCTAATGATCCAAAAGCAAACATTCTCTTTCAAGATTGTGGGCTAGGAAACTACTTCCTCACATCGAAAAGAGGAGAAATTTCCACTTCTCATAGAGGAAGAAGAAGATCAAATTTGGACAATGGAATTTTATGGTAGTCATTCCAGAGTAGGTTCAGAGCTGGTGTAGTATTGTACTCTCCTTCCAATGAGGTGTACCCTTTTTCCTACAAGCTGTAATTTGATAATACAAACAACACTACAGAGTATGAAGCATTTCTCTTAGGCATGAATGTAGCAGAGGACATGGGAATCAAGAAGTTGAGATGTAAAGGTGATGCAAATATTGTGGTAAAGTAGGTCCACCAACAATATCAGGTGAAAAATCCAAGGCTCAAGCATTACAGAAACAGAGTGTGGGATTGCATTGAATCTTTTGATGCATTTTCCATTGAAGCTATTCCAAGGGAACAAAATGAAAAGGCTGATTCTCTTGTAGTATCATCTTCCCTAGTGACACCTCATCCTTCTTTTGGTAAAGAAAAAGTGACCATTGAAATGGTATTCTAGCCTAGTGTACCAGACAATGCAAATCATTGGCAAGTCTTCAATGATGATAACCAAATTCTATCCTTTTTGGAGAAAAGGGATAATTTCAATAATCTCTTCTTCAAGGAGGTGAAAATCCACATTGAGAAGCAGTCCCAAGAAGAGAAAGAAGGAATTGAAGGGATTGATGATGAGGGAGTAATCAAATTGAAAGGGAACAAAATTCCCAAAGGCCTAGTCTCTTTAGAAGACCTCTTTGACAAAGATAGATTCATTCAAGAGAAAGAAAAGCAATCTTCTCGGTGCCCATCTGATTTTGATAAAGAAAAGTTAGTACCCTAGAGGAGCCAAGGATGGCCAATATCAAAAATTTTGCTCACTTGAAGAAAAAGAAGGTTTGTTGCATTACTCAAGAAATACTCAAATGTTTTGGCCTACTCTTATGATGAACTCAAATCCTTCCAGCCAAAAGAAATGCATCACTCAATTCCTTTGAAGCAGGGTGTTAAGCCCTTCAGGCAGAAACAAAGGTTGTACAACCCAAATATTGCTGATACCATCAAGGAGGGGGTAATGAAGATGATTAACACAAGGATCATCTTTCCCATCCACCATTCAATGTGGGTGGCTAACATTGTGCCAATGCGGAAGAAGAATGGTGAAATAAGGATATGTATATATTTTTGCAACCTGAACTAGGCATCACTAAAGGACAATTATCCTCTTCCTATCATGGACCATATCCTACAAGCAATTCACTAGATCTGAAATGATTTCATTACTTGATGGATTCTCATGATACAATCAAATCAAAGTGGCAGAGGAAGACCACACCAAGACAACCTTTACAACACCTTGGGGCACTTTTTCCTATAGCAGAATGCCTTTTGGCCTAATCAATGCAGGAGATACATTCCAAAGGGTGATGGATTTTTCCTTTAAATATATAAAGCATTGCATTGTCATATATCTTGATGATCTCACAATATTTTCAAATAAGAGGGGAGATCATATCTATCACTTGGAACATGTACTTGCAAGGTGTAGGAAACATGACATATCACTAAATCCAAAAAAGTGCATTTTTGGAGTCACATAAGGAAAATTATTGGGGCACATTGTGAACAAACATGGAGCACACATTGATCCTAAGAGGATTAGAGCCATTCAAGCATTAGCCCTACCCACAAGCAAGAAGGGAGTTCATTCATTCTTTGGAAAGGTAAACTTTCTTCATCATTTTGTGCCTGAGTTTGTTGAATTGACAAAGCACATCACTTCCATGATGAAACCTCAAGCAAGTTTCAAATGGAACAATGAAGGGAAGGAAACATTTGAAGAGATCAAGAAATCCATTTCCAAGGCTCCAACCCTTGTGTCTCCGATTTTAACAAAGAGTTCATCATGTATTGTTATGCATCAGAGCATACACTCTTTATTGTTCTTGTTCAAAAATGATGAAGATGTTGAAGCACCTATTGCTTTCATGAGTTTTCATTTGAAGAAGCATGAGCTAAAGTACAACCAATTGGAGAAGCATACCTATGCAGTGGTCAAGGCTGTAAAAAACTTTAGGTTTTACATCCTCAATTCTCATACAATGGTGATGGTCCCTGACAATGCAATCAAGTCCATTTTGACTCAGCAAGACCCTGGAACTAAGAGGGGAAATTAGATTACAAAGACTCAAGAGTATGACTTGGAGATTCAACCTTCTAATTTGGTAAGGGGAAATGGCTTGTGTAAGTTGATTGCTGAAGATGAAACTCTCAAAGTTCAACATGGTGAAGAAACATGTACTTGCTCAACTTGTTCAGAAGACAACCCATTGGTTCTCTTTGTCACCACTACTGATGAGTGGTATGTTGATATTGCCTATTACTTGACTTATGGAGAATTCCCTCCCCACCTTGATTACAAGCAAAGGAGAACACTCAAGATGAAGGCAACTAAATTTGTGATATGGAATCATGTGCTTTACAAAAGAGGCCTGGATGGTTGTTTCCTTAGGTGCATAGATAAAGAGAAATAAGAAAAGTTTCTTAAATCATACCATGACAAAGCATGTGGCGGGCATTTTTCAGAATGGTCATTGCACAAAAGATCCTACGAGGAAGGTTTTATTGGCCCACCATATTTGTAGACACTCGAGATTGGGTTTCTAAATGTAGAGCATGCCAACAGTTTATTAGAAGACCATGACTCGCTGCATTACCACTCAGGCCTGTGGTTATTGAAGAACCATTTCAACAGTGGGGGCTAGACTTCATTGGTGTTCTGAACCCTCACTCAAGCGCAGGTACACCTATGTACTCATAGCAACAGAATACTTCACCAAATGGGTGGAAGCCATTCTATCCAAACAAGCCAACATTGAAACAATATGCAACTTCATCAAGGAGAATATCATAGTCCATTTCGAGTTCCAAAGAAGATTTTAGCAGATAATGCTACCTATTTCTCTTCAAGAGATCTGACTTGAGTTTTTCTATAGCTACGGAATCTCCCTAGCTCATTCTTCTGACTACTATCCATAAGGAAATGGATAGGACAAATCAAGCAACAAGAACATTGTGACCATTATCCATAAGCTTGTAGACGAGAATCAAAGGAATTGGCACAAAAGGTTGTATGATGCATTATGGGTAGATAGGATCACTCCCAAGAAGGTGATAGGTATGTCTCCATTCCAACTATTGTATGGAGTTGAAGTAGATATTCCCCTCACAATTGAGATGCCAGCTCTCAAGTTGCTACAAGAAATAGAAGATGGTCAATACAAAGATTCCATAGACAAAAGGATCCTATTTATGGAGAAGCTGGAAGAAAATATATTCCAGGTGGTGGATCGAATCAAAGAACAAGTGAAGAATATATTTGACAAGAGGGTCAAGGTAAGAGAATTCAAGGTTGGAGACTTTGTCCTCTCAGTGGGACAAGAGAAGAGAACCAAAGGACAACCATGGAAAGTTTGATCATTATGGCTCGGTCCATTCCAAATTCATGGAGCTTGTGGTGAGAATGTTTTTCTCTCTCATACTTGGATGGAACACCATTGGAATTGCCTCAAGTAGGAAATAATTGAAACTCAGTATCATCGGTGGAAGTGGGTTGTCCCCGCCTTGTACCATAGGTGATTTCTTGGCGTGTTTCCTTTTCGTTGTGTGGTTTTGTTTCCTCTTACATTTGTGTGTCATGTGTTTCCTTCCTTTTATGTGCTTGTGTGTTTCCTTCTTCTGATCTTTCTTTCTTAGAATTGTACATGAATCTGTAAGGCCCAATGGATAAGGCACTTGTCTTCGCCATGCTCAGTCCATGCCATGTCCCCAAGCTAGAGCCAATTGTTGTCTCCTGAAAACCACTTTTTGTTTTCCAAGTTAAATTTGAAATTTTGAGCTCTCGCCCTCCTAAAGTATTTAAGCCAAGTTGAAAGTTTGAAGAGATAGAGAAATCCATGCCCTAGAGTTGTTTCAAATCCCCAGTCTGCTTGTTTTGATAAATTTTCCATTTTCTTGTCTGGATGCATGAAAATTTTATTGTTGTCCTCATTTGAATGAAATTGTCAATATTTCTATGCCCCTAGATCATCAAACCTTGTATTGTTTTCAATTCCTTGGCTTGCGAAAGAAATTTGAAAATCAAGCGCGAAATGGTGGAGTTTTCTTCTTCTCTACATTTTTTTCATAGTCGGGAACGATGGGCATTTTCTTCCCCATCAAATTTTGGCCCCATCATCCATGGGTACGTGGACATATCTAATTGGAAGTGGGTCGGTGGAGAAATTTGTGTTTTTGAGCCTCTTTGTAAAAAGGTGAAAAGTTAAAAAGTGACCCATAACCCCGATCAGGCTTAAAGGAAAAAGTCAAATCTTGAGCCCACCGTTGGAAAGTCAAAGCAGGGAGGTAGATCATCAAGGAGATTTAAGATTTTGAGCCTCTTTGTAAAAAAGGTGAAAAGTTTAAAAGTGACTCGTACTCTTATCATACTTAAAGGAAAAAGTCAAATCTTGAGCCCACCGTTGGAAAGTCAAAGCAGGGAGACGCACTTTGTCGGGGAGATTTGAGATTTTGAGCCTCTTTGTAAAAAGGTGAAAAGTTTAAAAGTGACCCACAGCCCCAATCATGCTATAAGGGAGAAAGTCAAATATTAAGCCCGCATCAAAGGTCAAAGTAGGGAGGCGGGCCGACGAGTAATTTGTGTTTTTAAGCCCGCATTAAAAAAGGGTAAAGTTAAAAAGTGACCTGCGAATCCTTTGCTAATCAAGTGAAGCCACGTGTCATGACCATATCAAAAGTGGGTGAGCGGGCCAAAATGTTCCAAAATGCCATTTCTCCAAAAGGCACAAAATGCAAAAGGCATCCTCTGCACCCGTTCTAGTAAATTTCTCCCATGTGTACAACTCTGATTTAAGGTTTCAAAGGCAAGATGAATGGTTCAAATTCAAAGTTACAAAACAAGTGTAATGACTGTATTATGGAAATTCTGGTTTTTCGCCATTAGTTTTTCTTCGCGAATCAAGAATCCGAACAGATGTGAATGATTGAAAAGAAATTATAAACCATTTCTTGCTAACAAAGAAGAAGTTGTAACCATTTCTTGGAGGAGATTTAATGGATTCTTCACGCCATTGTAGAGCGTTGGCAATTGATCTTGGAAACTCAAGAGTATATTGTACTTTGAGAGAACAAAGGAGATAGCCATTTTCTTTTGTTTCCCCCTTCTTCTCAAATTCCTCCATTTCTCCACTATGTACAATTTTTGTTTAAGCAACAATACAAGAAGAAGGATTTTGTAGCCTCTTTGATGAGGAGATTTCAGAAACTTTGAGTTCGCAATCTTATCTCGTCTTGTTGCCATTTGTAGGGTTGTTTCTTCTCATGAATGCATGTGATGAATTTTCTAACTAGTGTGTGCAGGAATATGATTTCCTACCTGCAACATTAGTTCTCCTACCTCTTTTCTTACTCCCTTTCCCATTTTTAGACAAAGTTCTCTCTTACAAGTATCTGCAAGCTTTGCCACAGGGTTAGTGGAGTGCCCCTGTTGGATCCCCGGCTGAAAGGCCACCACAGAAATCCACATTTTCTCACGCATGCATATACGGTAGCTGCACCGGTTAAGTAGAGGGACTTATATTCCCAGAGCGTTGGCAAGGAATCTCTGACAAGTTTTCCACCAGACAAATTTCCTCGCCAACAGTTAGATCCACCTACTCCTCTCCAACAACCCGCAAAACCAAGTAAAATGCAAACAAGATGAAAATCTAGGAAATTATGAGCATAATGGGGGCATTCTCCCAATTCTTCATGTGTGTTTGGGGTGGGGAGGAAGGGGGAATAAGGTTGTATTTATAGGTTTCGGATTGGGATTAATTCGGGAAGATAAATAATCATGTTTTAGAGATAATTGGTGAATAGTAGTGAATGGTGTTGGAATAGTGCATGAATAGTACATGCACTTTGGAAGTGGAGGGCTAGTGGACAAATGACCCTATTATTTTATTTGATCATGGAAGATAATGAGAGATTTGATCATAATATTTTATTCTGATAGTGGGGGAATGAGGAAAAATCAAAATATTTTATTCTAGTGGTGGGGGTAGTTGTGGATAAATCATAATATTTTATTTTGATGGTGGAGGACATGAGGATAAATTAGAATATTATATTTTGATGATGGGGGACATGAGGATAAATTAGAATACGTTATTCGTAATGGGGGTAAGGAGGACAAATCAAAATATTTTATTTTAATAGTGTGGGGTAATAAGGACAAATCAAAATATTTTATTATGAATAGATTACTTCCTTGAATTCCCAACGTGAAATGTTTCATCTTCCCATTTGAATCTGCATATGAGGAAAAATTAGAATATTTTATTTTGATAATGTGGGGTAATAATATTATTTTGTTCTAATAGAGTGGGGTGATGAGGATAAATCGTAATATTTTATTCTAATGGTGGGGGCATGATGATAAATCAAACTATTTTATTCCGATGGTGGGGGTAGTGATGTGGAAAATGACTTGGAAGGTAATGTGGAGGTTTTTATTAAGTAATAAGGGAGGTTAATTAATTTATTAACATTAAATAACTAGATCTTAATTATTTATGGATTTCATGGGAATTAGATGAGAAAAATAATTAGTCGATTAATGTGGTGTTATATTATATTTGTTTTTTTGGATTTATGAGACCTTATCCATAAAGTACATTTTTTAGTGTTTTCATTTTACCCCTTTTTGGGCTATGAGTTGTAGTAGATAGGATGCAACACAAAAACGAAGACAAGATGGGGTCATCCAACCCTATGACAATGGTTTTTGCGCATGTGAACTTAGATGGTTGACTTGATAGAAAGGAACCTAGTAATGTGATCGATAGGCTACTTCATCCAGAGAATATGAAGGGATCGATAGATTAATTTCACAAGAAAGAGACTTTGAGTCAATTCACTAAGGTAAGTGATGATTAAGTGTGATAACATTTTATAATAAGGTTTTGGAGTCATAGGTTGCCCCAAAGACAACATGAGAAAAAAGTGGTTATTGATAAATGATAGAAAATGTACCTTATCAAAGGAGTGATCACGAAAGAAGGGACATGGTTTCCCTAATCATGTATATGTGAAAAATGATTGTAAGTATTCTTCTTAAGGTAAAACTTGAAATAAATTGTGTTTGGGAAGTGATTGAATGAAGAAAAGTGTATTCTCTAAACAACAAGTAGAACAATGCTTTTACTTGTGAGAATAAAAAGTGATTGATGGTAAATGTTATGTTATTATAGACACCAAATTTTGGTATCGCTTGTCCATCATTCCATGTTTTCTCCCCTTTATCTTCATCCTATACATACATTCCTATCTTCCTATTCAAATTCATATTTCCCCCTAAAATCCCATTTATCCCATTAATTACCATTTTCCCATCTTTATTTGATATTAATCCCACTATGAATTCACCTTCCCTAATCTATCCTCAATCACACTTAATTATTCCCAAACCCATCCATTAATCCTTTTATCCTCCATAAACACCTCTTTTATCATCCCTAGGTCCAACCTTATTCCCATTCAATGCATTTCTATCTCCCAACCACTTTTAATCCTCCCAAGACACCCCCCGGCTCGCATTAACCACATGAAACCATAATTTCACCTCATAAAGGCTCTTTGCATTGAGTTAATCACATCTCCACCGCCCATATTGACGGTCTTCCAAAGTCACTGGTGACCCATGGGGTCATCATCGACCCTATAAATACCACCACACCCCCTCTCCTCATGATGCAATTTTGAGATCTTGAGCTTTTTATGAATTTTTCTTTGTTTCTCTCTCTTCTTTGGAGTTGTTGCTATCACCTTGGAGCTGGTTTGAGTATCTTGCATGCTACTCTTGGAGATTTTGGAGACTTTGAGATATTTTGGAGCCCTATTTTTATTCCATCCCTCTTTTGCAACATCCTTGCAGGTTTATCAGCCATCTTGGAGCTCTTCCCTTGCATCAATTATTTCAATCCTTCCATTATCCTTCATTTTTCCACCCATATTACCCCATTAAACCCTAGATCCCTTCCTGATCATCTTGGAATCTATGCAATCTTCGTTGACTGACCCTTATCTATCTTATTATATATCATCCACCCTTTTAGCTATCTATTTTCTGATCCCACAGTCCCTCAGATCTCCTAATCTTTATATTCTACACATCTTCTCGCTTTAGATCTCATTTTCATCACACTTAGTCATTGTTGATCCAACCAAGTCATCATCGACCCTGCTTCAATATATCCTATTTTCTATCATCTATTCCATTTGTAAATCTGCTTGTTACTTCTTGAGTTCCTAAACCCCTCTACTTCTCGATCCATGTGTTCGAAGCCTAGATTTAACCTTTCAACTTAAGTTGTCATCGATTTAGCTCGGTCACCATTGATCCGATTAACTGGTATCACTTTTATCAATTTTCTTGCATCCTTTTTATCCTCATTAGATCTAGATATTATGCATCATCTCATCATCGATCAATCTCATATTAGTCCTCTATATTTTTATTTTTTGTTTTCTTTTTAGTTCGATCTACTGCAGCCATCAATTATACTTATAAACCTTGGGTTGTCATCGACTAGCTCGAGTTTGGTTCAATTTATTATTATTTTGATGTTATCGAGATATGCATCTTATATTGTTTAGCATATCTCATATTTTTTTTTCAAGTTAGTAATTTGTTGTTTCCTATCATTTATCCATTATCTATTTGTTTATATTTTATCAAAAGTGGGTTGACATCCATCCTAGGAAGTTTTCACTTCTCGGGACTGACATCATCAGAAACCCACTCTCATATCTACTAATCATTTTCCTTGTTGAGTTTCTCTTTTTATGCAGGTCATCGATCTCACTATGAGGAGGATTTTATGTGCCCATATCCATAATCATCTTATCAAGAGGTAGCCTTAAACCCTCTCATTATTGGAGTTTTTGTTTTCTTTGTTATCATTTCACTAATATGAAACATGAGCAAGAAAATTAGATCAACATTCTGGCACACCCATCGGGATGCACCCTTTATCTTTGGTGAGTCTTTTCATTATCTTCCATTTCCATTTTCTATTATTTTCTTACTAACCTCATAGGTGGGAGATTCCCTTGCTTGCATACGTGGTAGATTGCTTGCTTGGAGCAACAATGCACTTGCTAAAATAAAAATAAAAGTAAAATTAAAATAACATTATCCGAGGTATTCCTCATTTTCCCCCCTATTTTCTCTTTTTGCATCTTTCTCCCTTCTCTCTGCGTGTCTTCATCGAATACAACACTTTGTTTTGGATTTAAAAATAACCTCTTCATACTTTCTTGAAAAAGGCCAATCCTTTTCATTCACTTCTTCCACACACATCCAAAACTCACATATTAATTTACAAATATTAAACACCTTCTACTCAGTGGAACTATTGGGATTTCATCACCCAATAACAAATCCTTTGCGGTGTTTTCCCGCATTATATTTTTTTTGAATATCGGTATATTGGATAAATTCATGACACCCTTATCGTTGCGGTACGTGAAGTGCGGGAGTAGGCCTCAATATTAGGCCCTGTATCGGTAGTCATCACATATTTTAGCCTCATGTACCTTCAGGTATATCGAGGATGCCATCAAAAACAACCTAAAACCATCCATAGTTTGGCTATTTTCTAGGTTTACACTCTTCTAATAAGAAATATAAATAACATTTTTTTGTGTGACTTGTTTGAAATATCAAATTTAAAAAAGTTTCTTGTCTATTATTCCATCCCCGTTATTACACGTTTTCAAGAAAGAAAAATGGAACAAGCCATGTCATCTAAAAAAATTCCTACTTCGAATATTTCCTCTCAAAAAACTTCAACCCTTTCCATTATTTCTTCCACCCTTTTGGTCACCTCCTCCTCAATTTCCAAACCTATCATTTCTACCCTTCCACTTCATGACTCCCATACCATCCCAACCAACACCAATATTACATCTAATCCCTTTATCTATCACCATTACATCCCCTCTAGACTGGCTACACCCCTATCTGCCACTTCTATGGGAGAATTTGGACCTCCCACCATCCCTCGTAAATGTGTGGGGTTCCAAGAGCTCCTTGATGATAACCCCATAGCCCTTCATGACTATCTTAACCATAAATCCACTAATATTCCTATTGAGGGAACCCCTCTTCAACAACTCTATGCTTATCATTCTCAACTCGAATCCACTCAATTCCTCACCTATCAACTTGTTGTCTACTTTCCTAAAGCCATGAGTGAGCTAGTAATGGCCCAACAGAACACGGCCCCCACAAGTCCTCCACCACTATCCCTCAAGCTCATCAATCCACTCATTTGGTGGTGCCCATTATAATCAGTCCATCTCACATCAACACCGTCCCCACTTCCTATATCCCCATCACATCTTTAAACACTATCGTAACCAATGTCCCCATCCACTCAATTCCTCACCTATCAACTCATTGTCTTTTTCCTAAAGCCATGAGTGAGCTAAGTAATGGCCCAACAGAACACGGCCCCAAAATCCTCCACCACTATCCCTCAAGCTCATCAATCCACTCGGTTGGTGGTGCCCATTATACCTAGTCCATCTCACATCAACACTTGTCCCCACTTCCTATATCCCCATCACATCTTTAACCACTATCGTAATCAATGCCCCCATCCACAATTCTCAAGAATTTTATTTACTTCTTCCTCCACCCAGACAACATGATCAAATTTTAATCCCTATATCTACATCCCATGTCTATAAAAATTTCATCACCTCACAACCCCATCCTTTTGAATCAACCCAAACTCATCAACCTCCCTTTCGGAGTGTCTTTCACCACATGTTCCCTAATCAATCTACCCAAACATCTCAACCACCCCATACCTACATCCCAACTCATCCCATGTAAAATAAATTTAACATTCCCATCTCTCAACAACCAATGCAATCTCATCCATCTCATTACATCATTATCCCCTAACAACAACCCATCTCCCAACCTATTTAATCACAACCATTCAACTATCTCCCCCCTTATCAATTGCCTCCCTAAATGCCTACTCATCCTCAATCATATCAATCTCATCCTCAACCTAACCCACCCACTTCTTATATTCCATAACCTCATCCTCATACATCCAATGACCCCATAAATGATTTATTGAGTAGAATGGCCAATCTCAAATCCGTTACTCTGGGGTCTAATATCACCTTCTCTTATGAACATATTTGTAATGAGCCTATCAACACATCGGTTCCCATCAAGCCTTATCCTCCACACTGAGAACTCACAAATTTTTCTAAATTTAACAGTGAGGAGGACCCTCAATGACACCTTTGTACATTTAGGCATGCATGTTACTATTAGTGAAAGTTCACAACACCCCCAAAATGACCTATGGATCTACTTTTCTAAGGCAATGTCATTTGGTGTGAATGCACAACATTGAGTTTTCCCAAAGTGTGGGACCTTGAAAATGAGAAAACTCTCTAGATTGAAGTTGGTTCTTACTCCTCTATTTAGGTGTATGCATGCAATTCTTGCAGAGGTTTTGATTCAAAATTTCTACTCTAAAACTACCAAGGAGACAGGGTTGAGAGAAAACATGGAAATGGAAACAAAACTAAGCAAAAATAGAAAGGTGATACACCAAAGGAGTGTTGAACTCCTTGCTTTGTAAATATAGACACAAATCATGAGGATGCAACAAAAAACATGCAAAAATTACCAGAATGCAATGAAGGATCAGAAGACAATAATAACTGCATGAGAGGATTGAAAATTGATCACAAAACATACATTATCATGCCCAAATTTGATACAATACGTTCCATTGGCAAAGAGGAAAAAACATGTTACAATCTCCATGGGAGGTCTGAAACTCCTTCAAATCCACCTGCTAAGGAGGAAAGAAGAGCTTGCAGAAGCAAGAACATCCAACCCTTTACAAATGAGCCAAAACTGGCTTTTAACACTCGAGCAAAAGGAAAGAAATGTGGAAAACACGGGAAAATAAATTTGAAACTCCAACCACCAACAAATCCCTTCAATCTTGCCTACAAAGTGATGGGCTTCATGGAAAAACCTATATGCCAAAGTACATTGCTCTGCAGAGTAAGAAAGAGGCCCATACTTCATTAATTTTGGTGGTTGGGGTGTTTTCGTGTTTTTGCATGCCAGAGACGTTTTCCCATTTTTCTCCCACAAATATCCATCAAAAATCAAAATTGAACCCTCCATCATGTAGAGGATTTCACAAGATTTCCAATGATATAAAGAATGTGAAAATCTGAGCTTGGGATCAAAATTTATGCCCCTCTGAAGATTTAGGGCAAAAATGGCAATTTTAGGGAAAAATTCGGGTTGGTGGGCCGAAACTTGAAATTTTTCCTCTTTTTTGAATTTGGGAAAAATTTCCCAAAAATCCCTATGCCCCATCACTCCACTACCACGTCACTTCTGGTTTACCGATGGAATTGCGGGCTCGAGACTTCACTTTTTTCCTTTTGATTTCTCATTGGGAAAAATTTCCCAAAATTTCCCTGCGCCCCGCTCTCCCGGTGACACGTGTTGGCTTCTGGTTTGGCCACGGGCTTCAAAACACATTTATCCCTCTTTTACCGTGAAATCGAGGAAAATTTTCCAACAATCCCTCGCCACCTGAGTTCTACACTGATGTGGACACGTGGTGCTTTTTCATCACTTGGCGGGGGTATGCCTCTATTTTTTCCTTTGCACCCTTTGCAACTTTTGCAAAATTTCCCAAATCCTTCTACCGTCCCAACTCCCTATCTTTGACTAGACATGTGGTGCATCCTCATTGCTCGGTGGGCCTTAACCAACATATTTTCCTTCGTGGGATTTCTCGCCAAGATTTTTCCTTTGTGCCTCTACCAACTCTCTTGGCAATTTTTTCCAACTTACCTCCGTCGGCCCGAACTCCACCGCCACGTGGCACCATTTCATTGGTTGTGGGCCTACCTAGGGAAAATTTCCCCAAAAAACTCCGCCGAGCCATAACTCAAAAATTACAAGGAGTTAGGAGGAAAATTTTACCTTTCTGGAAAGGTAAGAAAATTCTCTATCTGATGGAACCATTTCCAGAATCTTTTGAGTGCTCTAAATGTGTGAAAATTGAAGTTAAAGCACAAGGAAGGAAAAAATGAAGGCAAGTTAGATAAAATAAGTCGGGGCTCATTTTGGATAACAATTTTGGTGACTCGGAGGGGTCATCTACCTACTAGATGAATGATCAGTGGCCTTTGAAGCATCCATTGGGCATGGAGTCAAGCCTGATAACCAATTCTGATCTAAACTATGAAAATTTGACCTTTGAACCACTTGGAAAACCACTGAATTTGGAGTTGATCTTCACCAAAATCCACTGAATGAACTGTGCAAGAGCAACCAAATCAGCATCACAAAAACAATGTACAAACTGAAAATCATACATGCTTCAAATGGAACATGTAGAGTGTGCAAAAGTACTTCTTGTGCTGAAAGAAAACCTACCTAATCTACTCTAACTAGAAGCAAAGGTAAGCTAAACAAACCCTGCAACTGGTTGTGTAAAATAACTTCCTTTCTTCAAAATGGGCAGCCATGCAATTGATTTGGAGCTGATCATGGCTGTTAGGATGAGTGGAAAATCAACAAGAAGTTGGTCTTCTACCCAAATCAACAAGGTGTCAATTGAAAAAAATCCAATACCTCTTTTAGTTGCTCTACATTTGGATTGAAGAGGTATGACAGCTGATCCTTGGTACTTTGTAGCTCATCCTCATGCTTAGAAGCAAGCATGACTGGTTGTGGCTTCTCCTTTGGCTCCAATGAATCCAAATACCTTATTAGGCAAGGTCTGATCCATTTGATATGCCCATAGCTCTGATTTTCAACTCCAAAAATGGAGTCCTCTTGTAGACCTTCTTGGATGGATGATGTGGAAGAGGTGGTGAAAATATTTTTCTCTTCCCCTTCCTTTTCCCATGAAGTACATGGAAGATATAAATCTTCCAAACTTGGTTCCAATGAGCTGTCACAAAACACAGGCTGCTGTTTTTCAATGTTCTCCTTTGTGGCAGCAGGCTCTTGATGTTGGAGAATGAATGGTGGAGAAGAGAATGTTGTAATTTCAGCTGGCTCCTCCTCAAGACATTCCTCTAAGTCTGATAAACAATCAAACTCTTCGTTGTCCCGCTGCAACAAATCTTTTCCCTCTTGCATGGTGACCTCCAAATCTACATTTTCTTCACCATGTGTAGCTTCATTCTCAAACATGAAACTTGTCAATTCAAACTCATCCAAAAAAATAGATTTTGGAGAGATGAAGTGGGAGAGAAACATGAAATTTCTTGTGCCTCTTGTTCACAATTTGGACCTATTTTTTTCACCTCCATAATGGCTTCATCAATCAAATCAGCCCCTTCAAATGAAAGCAAAAATGTATCAATAATGCTTCCTTCTTTTGCTGTTGCAAAAACTGACTTGATCTCATCCATTTGCTCCTCAAAAATGAGATTTTGAGCTGGTTTTTCTTCCTCCATGATGACTGATTTTGCAGTGTAGATTGGATCAGCATTTTCTTTGGGCAAAGTGCCAAGGGAGACACCCAACTCATCACCAACAAACTACTGATTCTTTTCCTCTTGTTCTTGTTCTTGTTCTACTGCAAACTCAGCCTCAACCACCACTGTTTCTTCAACCCCAACTTCCTCTTTTGGCCTCACCATCAAGGGGATTTTTGTAATCCCAAATTTGAGAGCCCAACTCTTCAGATTGTCTATCATTTCTCTTCTTGTTGGGATATTCTTCTTGCTGTCCTTGACTGGTTTTTGCAATTCCTTCTTCCCTACATGGAATTGGGAAGACAAGAGGAGAAATAGGTTGGAGTTCAACCAATTTTGCATTTGTTTGTGGTGGGGAGGGAGGTGGAACTTCTGGTTTATTTGGAGGGAATGGCTATTTGGAAGGGAAAAGAGTAGAGAAATCTAGGTGGGATGGGAGACTAGGAGATGGAGAAATGGAATCAAATTTTGGGACCGCATATGGAGAGTTTAAAACTTGACACTGCTGAGATAAAATAGATTGGGAAAGAGGAAAAGAAAAGGCATGGGATGGTGTGCTTACCAGTTGACAATGTTGCTGAATACTCCTCTCATACACCTATATTCCTTCAGTCCACTTTGCAAGCAATGGTAGTGTTGCAACAATGAAGTCAAGCTTCTCTTGAGGGATGTAATGCCTTGGAAAAGGTCATACCCATGGACAAGGTGCTCCATGCAACTGATTCTAAATGCTTTCATTTGTGCTTGAGCCCTAGATTGCACCATGACAATCTCCATTTTTTGGATCTTCTCCAACAAATCTACATTTCCTTCTTGAATTCCCTCATCATATGCATACCCTTGTGCTTGACATGCTTCATAGCCAAACTAATTTTGGCATTGCTCATATGGGTATGCATACTGATTTTGAATTTGATCAAAATGCTGATCTGGAGGATTTGAGAAACATGTTGGAGGTGGAATATATTGCTATTGTTGTAAATGTGAATTCCATGATGGAAATGAAGTCATGATTGCACAACTTCATGGAATGAAAGAAGATGGAAGAGATGGAAAGAAGAATGAATGGAAATGAATGGAAAACAGGTCTACAACTCAGAGAATGAGTTGTTTACCAGATGGAGTTGCCAGATGTGCTTTTGAATATGCCTCTAAAGGATGAATCTTTAACAGGAACACACCAACCTGTCAAAAATAAAGTGGAAGACCTCTAAGGTCCCACCGGGCGTGCCAAAAATGTTAGTGCAAATTCATAGCACCCCCAAAATGACCTATGGATCTAATTTTCTAAGGCAATGTCATTTGGTGTGAATGCACAACATTGAGTTTTCTCTAAGTGTGGGACCTTGCAAATTGAGAAAACTCTCTAGATTGAAGTTGGTTCTTACTCCTCTATTTAGGTGTATGCATGTAATTCTTGTAGAGGTTTTGATTTAAAATTCCTACTCTAAAACTACCAAGGAGATAGGGTTGAGAGAAAAACATGGAAATGGAAACAAAACTAAGAAAAATAGAAAGGTGATACACCAAAGGAGTGCTGAACTCCTTGCTTTGCAAAAATAGACACAAGATCATGAGGATGCAGCAACAAAACATGCACAAATTACTAGAATGCAATGAAGGATCAGAAGACAATAATAACTACATGAGAGGATTGAAAATTGATCACAAAACATACATTATCATGCCCAAATTTGATACAATACTTTCCATCGAAAAGAGGTAAAAACATGTTACAATCTCCATGAGAGGTCTAAAACTCCTTCAAATCCATCTCCTAAGGAAGAAAGAAGAGCTTGCAAAAGAAATAACATCCAACCCTTTACAAATGAGTCAAAACGCTTTTAACACTCGAAAGGAAGGAAAGAAATGTGGAAAACATGGGAAAATCAATTTGAAACTCTAACCACCGACAAATACCTTCAATCTAGCACTTTATGTAAAGTGATGGGCTTCATGGATAAACCCATATGCTAAAGTAAATTTCTCTGCGAGTAAGAAAGAGGCCCGTACTTCATTAATTTTGGTGGTTGGGGAATTTTCTGTTTTTTTTTGCATGTCGAGACATTTTCCCATTTTCTCCCAAAATCTCCATCAATAATCAAAATTTAACCCTCCATTGTGTAAAGGATTTCACAAGATTTCCAATGATATAAAGAATGTAAAAATCTGAGCTTGGGATTGAAAGTTACGCCCCTTTGAAGATTTAGGAAAAAAATGGCAATTTTAGGGAAAAATTCGGGTTGGCGGGCCGAAAGTTGAAAATTTTCCTCTTTTTTGAATTTGGGAAAAATTTTCCAAAAAATCCCCATGCCCCACACTTTGCTTCCCTGCCACATGTCACTTCCTAGTTCACCGATGGAATCATGGGCTCAAACTTCACCTTTTTCCTTTTGATTTCTCATTGGGAAAATTTCCCAAAATTTCCCAGGCCCCACTCTCCTAGTGACACGTGTCGGCTTCTGGTTTAGCTACGGGCTTCAAAACACATTTAGCCCTCTTTTCCCACCGAGGGAAAATTTTCCAACAATCCCCCACCGGCCCGAGCTTTGTGTTGATGTGGACATGTGGTGGTTTTTTTCATCGCTTGGCGGGGTGTGCCTCTATTTTTTCCTTTGCGCCCTTTGTAACTTTGGCACAATTTACCAAATCCTTCCACCACCCCAACTCCCACCGCTAACTGGACACATGGTGCATCCTCATTGCTTGGCGGACCTTAACCAACATATTTTCCTCCGCAGCTTCGGGCCAAGATTTTTCCTTTTCACCTCCACCAACTCTCTTGGAAAATTTTTCCAACTTACCTCTGCCGGCTCGACCTCTCCGCCACGTGGCACCATTTCATTGGCTGTGGGCATGCCTAGGGAAAATTTCCCTAAAAACTCTGCCAAGCCATAACTCGAAAATTACAAGGAGTTAGGAGGAAAATTTTACCTTTTTGGAAAGGTAAGAAAATTCTCTATTTGATGGAACCATTTCTAGAATCTTTTGAGTGCTCTAAATGTTTGAAAATTGAAGTTGAAGCACAAGGAAGGAAAAATGAAGGCAAGTTAGCCAAAATAAGTAGGGGGCTCATTTTGGATAACATTTACCTCATAACTCATAACAAAGATATTATGCTCCACACCTTATGTCGTTGACTGGACCTAATTTAGACTAGTACACTTACATCCCCCAACACTCTCTATTTTATTTTACCCAACTCACACAACTATTCCTAGAGAAATTTTCTATTAAAATTACACGTAAAATAACCATTACAAACCTTTAGGCCATTAGACAGTTTGGTGACAAATATATCACAGATTTTGTCACTATATGGCATGACATAATCAATCAATTGTCCTTCTCCCTTCCTCGAGACTTAGCTAATCAACATATTTTCATGATCATGTACGAAGCATAACTCCACTCTTTAGATCTAATCATTCCAAACCTTTAAAGAGGCATTCATCATGGCTCATAAACTTGAGCTTCATTCCCTTGAGGAAGGACATGTCAAACTATAATACAACAAACCCAAACCTGAACTCACCAAGTCATCTACCCACAAAGACAAAAATAAGAATGCAACCATCACCATAATAGTAATATCCTCTCTCGCATCCACATACCTCACTAAGCCTCCATAAAGAGCTCCTAGACCAACCCCTAATTACACTTCCCTTGGAGAATCCTATAGCTCTATCTTCAACAAATAAATGATTTTACATCTCATCCAACTTCCCCATATTCGACCCATTGAAGACCGTGACCCAAACCCGCATGGTATCATGAGGATAACTATTGTAAATATCACCAAGTTAGTGGTTGCAACATTGAGAAGTGTCATACCGTTAAAGATCTTCTACAAAAACTCATTGATCATAAATACCTTCAATTGGATAATCCTAATGTACCTCCTAATCAACCTCTAGATGTCTTCAAGCAACCTTTCCCCAACCATGCACCAAATAATCAAACTACTCCCTCTACATCTCAAGAACCCAACACCCATACCATCAACACTCTAATTCATGAATCAACATCAACACCTACACCCATCATCCCTTCATCTATTATACACATGTCAAATTCAATCTCTACTCCTTCATCTACAATCTTATCTATATGTGCACCCACGTCTACATTAATTATAACTACATATACTATACCCATGACTATTTCACCCACACCTATTTCAACCACATCCTCTTCCCCATCAATATCTACTCCCATTACATCTACACCAATTACATCAAGTTCTATATCCATATCTACCCCAATATCTACCTCAACATCCTCATAACACATCCCTACATCTATATCCACTTCTACACCCCTACCTACAACCACTTCTATATCCATATCCCTACCCACATCAATATCCAAATCCACTAATAAGTCATCCTTTCTCCATACCATTATTAATGACACTTCCATCTCACCCACACCTTCAACAACTATGACCACTTCCACATCAACACCTCCAAAATTAACACAATCCACGGATTCTTCTGATCTCACCAAGCTTCCTATCCAAACATCACCTCCATATCCATCTTAAATCCCACATCTACAATCAAATCTAGATCTAAATCATCCAACCTTACCTCTTAGGACAATCCCCTATAATGATCATCGACATTCCCTCTAAGGGAAAATTATCACAAAAAAATATAATAACCTTGATGTCCCTACTCAAAAATCCCTCACTCATCCATAGAAAATGTTAGAGCTCCATCCTCCTAAATCCCATCACTCTAAGAAATCCAATGTCTCATCATCAATCCTAGGGAGACTCCATCCATTATGTGACTAGGCCATTCATCTAAATCCTCTATTATTAACAAATTTGAATCAAGGCCATCCATTCCTCCCCCTAAATCTAAATCCAAATTTCAACCATCCACCCTTTATTCCAAACCCAAATCAAAATAAAAGGCTCCCAAAAAGTCTAATGGAAGAAAAACAACTCTCTAACCTTCGTCCACCACTCCCAAAACCATTTCATCTAGAACTCGTGCAACGTCTTCTTCAAAAACCCCATAGGCTCCTATACGCAAATTCTTCAATGCCTCATTCAAGCATATGTAATCACACTTCCCTCATTAAATATTTTGATCCAAGAGGATAGAAACTGACATGGTTTGATTCTAATGTAATTTTTGCATATCATCATACACTGGACATGATCTTTTGAACATTGTATGACCCTTTAAATCCTCATCCATAATCTTATAGAAGAAGATGACCTCCTCATTAAAGAAGATCTACCTCTTCACTCCACCAGTTCATCCACATCCAATCCCAATTCTTCAATCAAACTCTCATTTCCAAAGACTTCTAAATATTCTTCTTCATCCAAAACATTTGTTGCAATCACTCCTCCAAATACTATTGTAACATCCCAATTTGTCACTTCATCTCTATTTTTTTAAAAATTTATGTAGCTGATTTAAATACCCATATATTTAAATCTACATAAACCTTAATACCATCCATTTCCGATAACTGTCATGAACCATGTGCAATTGTATGAGAGAATGTTGAACCTACTCATTCTCCCTCAATGCTCTGTACGAGCCCTTACATGAAATGTATCCTTTGGTTCTCCTTTTTCAAGGTATGATATATAAGTGAATGCTCCTAAGTGTCTACCTGGGTTCCACCTATGAAATCCATAGGCATCTGACAACTTAGATTAAAGGGAAATATCGACAGTGTAATCAACACTTACACCACTTTGTGTAAATTTTTTGAGTCATGTATGCCATGCTCAATTCCATGACGAAACACTCGTCATTAGGAAATTGTCATTTCACCTTAATCACTTATTCAATTATATGGATTCACACTTAATATATTGTAAACAACTACAAGCCTTGAATAAGGTACAAACTAGTTTAACCTACATAAAGACATACCTCTATGTCATCCTATGATGCCTATGGGAAATAAAGTGTTCTTGTAACAATTCACCTTGTTACTCGCCCACATCTCTTCCTGTAGCCATCATAGGTTGATATAAGGGTGCGTACCCAGGAGGTCCAATCTGTCTTGTAACTCTATCAAGGTTTGTACTTAGGAAAACACCATACTACAATCCAGTCTCTTGATGAGACAACTCATTACAGATGCTAAACAACAGTATCCTAATGGTGATAATCATCACCATAGGGATACGACTGTGTAGTATATGCAGTGAGTTCACCCACCTAGAATCCTATATTGGTGCATGGTGTTTAATGTTTTCAAGGTAATCATTATAGAACAGACCTAGGACTTACAACACCTTCTCCACGAATGGGTCATACCTAAGGTCCGGATTGAGTTGATCCCAGGACCCCCAATCTCTATAACACTTAATTACCTTTCAATATCTCATACCCATGTTAACCATTGATAGAAACGATACTATCAAGGTCTATGATCATTATTACAATTTTAAAAACTATCTCAGCTTTAACATTTAGGCTCATGTTCCTTATTTCATACTCTAGGGATATATACTTTTATAAAGATAAGTATTCATGTATGATTCATTCCTTTTTATTAAGTGCCATGGGCTATCAATGCCAACCCTCTTTTCAGTTTAAGCACATCACTTTTCTTAATTACAGCTCAGTAAAGAGCGTTCATTTATTTTACTATCTCCAACAAGTAAGATATATCTGGGGTATCTTATGTTTTATGAACCACTTACCCATATATCTTTCCCTATCATAGCCTTTTTAAAATATCTCTAATTCTCTTTAGAGATAATTACAGTATAGACCAGGGATGAGATTCAAATGCTATGTTATTTTTAACTTAGTACGCATGTTCCCATATTACTTCCATTGTGTCCGATATGCTTATGTGCTCATAATGATGCATCATGGAATAACCCTAATTAAAAACATTTCATCTCCTTGAGAAAAATATTTCATAACACAATTTATCACAATTATGCAATTCCAAAAAGTGAAACCATAATCAATATATAGTCATGTTAGACTACCATAAGCCTGTCCTCTTGTTGCTTATGTGTATCATCCTAGTATAGGACTTAATGTTGATTTCACTTAGAAATCAATATTAAATTATTATATCTTTGATAAGAGTTAGTATAACCTAAGTTTATAAAACAACCATAGCATAGAAGTACCTGATTATCATAACCTTTCCATGGTTTCATGATAATCCAGCTGCTTTCTTAGCAGTGGCCATTAAGATTAGACAATCTTACTTCTAGATATCTTTTACTGGTTGAGTACATTCTATACAAAACCTTTGGAGAACTTAACACAACTTTACAAGTAGGTTGATATATTGCACTTTATAATGAGGTAGTTATCCATTAGCAACCTCAACTATTTCCAAGTATGCTTAACGTATGGTTCGTTAGAACATGATATTCTTAGGAAACATTCCACCCTTAGTTCCTTATATGTTCCCTAGCATTCACACGTATGTTGTGTGTATCTCTTACTATTTAATTTATACTAATGTTTGTTATAATAGTATTGAATACACTAAATACCTATCTTGATAGATTTCCAACTCATAACACATCATTTGCCAATTACTCTCTTATAATACAATATATTACAACTGGTAATCTTCCTTTAATTCCTTCTAAGAGATAAGTACAACTCATGTCTATAAGCATGACCAATATCTTTCATTTAAATGAATAAAACAATTATATTCATTAGCAAGGCCTTTCCGTTTCCAAGAAGAAGTATTTCATTTAAGAACATTCAAGTTAGTCATATCTTCAAACTTTCCTCGATCAAAATAATATACAAAACTAAATACTTCACCCTTCCTTCTCTGCGTTTATCTACAAAATTGTTAGCATGAGTCACTTCACAAGAACTGAGCATGATAAGCCTTAACTCAACATAACAACATACTCTACTTAATTATTTCATAGAAATAACCCATATTATTTTTATGAATCAATATTGCAAAGCTTAAGTAGATAAACAATTCTCTCAATAACATGACAGAAGCAAGCAATTTAATGAACCATGGAAGAAATCAATTTCAGACTTACTTTTCCATACAACTACTTCAGTTGCTCAGAAACAGTCATACAATTCATAAGATACATGAGAATTATAAGTATTCAAAGACTACCATATAAGAGTATCAAGATTTCACTCATGCAATCCCATACTTGCATGCCTGAAATCATTTTACTCAACAATTAAGTAACCATATAAATATCAAGAACACATTCAAGAAATCTCTCAAATCTTCACAACAGATCTAACAAGGATTTCATACACCCATAAGGACTGCTAATGGTTCAGGCAATAATACCAAGACATCAAGAGTATTTGGCTAACAAAATACAATATTAGAGCGTTTAACCTCGAGGATAATAGAGAGAGAACATTCATGGTATCTTGCTATATATCAATCAGGTATAACTTGAGTAACATGCTACATATTTAATACTTACCTCAACTTAAGTACTTATTGGACATTCTAAGACTACAAAAGAGTACATAATTCCCTTCTTTAGATATGTTTCAACATATCAAGACCTAATAAACACTAAAGTCTTTAAAAGTCCTGAAGAGAGTAGGTACCATGTGTTGACAAGATAAAATAATTGTTACTTAACCCAAAAATTTCATCTGAACATTTAATATCCCATGAGTTTGCTCAACACAAATTTCAACTTCTAGCAAACCACTTTTTCCCGGTAAGTCAAGACTTCACATGATTCTGAATATAAGAACAATCTCCTAACCCATTCTACTGAACAAGGTTAGATCATACTCGAACTAAATTCATGACACAACTAGGAAAGGTCAATAAGGAACTTTCAAAATGTCAAGGAAACCCCATATTTAATAAATGAAACTGAGTACAGTTTTCTATAAGAGAAAGAGTCACTTCCGGGTTTGCTGAGTTATTACATAATTCAAATCAGAAACATTACACCCAGTGAGGATCTATCACATATTATGGACTCGGTTAAATGATGAATCCAATTATCATCTATTATAAGAGTAGGGGTATATAGCTTAACCATTTGGTCCCATAATGGGTTACTGTACAAAAGCGATGCCTCCAGCTTCTTAATAGAACACATAATATGACAATGTGATCAACAAAATTGAACCCTGTTAATTACTACAGAGGTGTAATACCACCAAAATTTACAACCTTGAAGCCAAGAGACTTCCTATTTTGGGACAACTTTAATCCCCAGCCCTACTTAATGACTCAATTTCCAACATTTAAAACATAAACCCAACAAGCACATATAAGAGCACAAGGGTCAAGAAATCAAACTCAACTATCATTACCAGTTCATATGTTGAGATGAGGTGTACCCAATAAAAGGAACTGTTTAACACCTTTTTAATTGTAAAATCAAATGTATAAACTTCTAGAAGATTAGCTCACTTTTTAGGATGGTTTCCTAATGGTCAACAGTGAACTGCATCTCTTACAAGAGGAAGGAGATTCTTAGTCAAAGTTGACATCACTTTCAAACTCAAAAAAGAATTGCAAGAAGAACCAAGCTTTAGTAATAATAGTGAATAAATTAGCCCACTAAGTATCATACAAGGTTTTACAGGAGAATGTCCATCCTCCGTTATAGAGGCTAAGATGGAACATAAGTGACGATATTTTAACAAGTTGGACTTAACCATCACAGTAATCAAATCTCAATATAACCTTTCTACAACCAGTCTTTAAACCCCGAAGGAGTCGGAATAGTTCCAGAGTTATTAAGAAGCAACCAGGAGATCAACATGAAATAATAGAATGAAGTTTTGGATCTTATACAATTTTAAATTGCAAACAAGATACAATAGTTAACTATTAGGAGACTCAGTGATTCAGTCAGCCATAAAAGTGGCTCTGGAGTAGACCATAAATGCCATTCTAAAATGCCTATTCAAGGGCCAAAGAGGTAGACCTTGTAATCATTACAATTGTCCTTATTATCTACAACCCGATGATAATATTAAATTCAGTTGTTTTTCTTCAGTATAAATACTTATTTTAAATAAAACCAGGTCGATTATAAGTACCGACGATGCCTCCTACAAGACCAACATGACTCCACAGGCATATATTTCTTTAAATAATCAAACCCAGTTGCATAAATCCAACAACACTAGGTCAAGGAAAGACATCTATAACAAAAACTCACACAAAACAATTTCTAGAATTCCACAATATCTTGCTATATTTATTCATATCCTTGAAGAGATGGGTAACAAATTAAACAAATTTTCTACAGTATGGGTAGATATCAATTCACAACTACAAGAATATTTCAACAATATTGGCGTATCAGAACAAACCCATTAATCATTATAGTAGCAGTCCTCAAACATCTCAAGAGTATATTCTTTTCTTAACGATAATAAACCTTATTGGAGCCTGTACTTAGTTAATCACTTTTAACAACATACATCACGAAGCCATAGCAATTCATACTCTACAGAGCAAGTATTAAACGATTCTACATCTCTGAAATTATAAACACAAAATTTCATACAAGGCAAGGTTACTTTTGTGAAATTACTAAATAGAGCAAGAAATTATGAAAAGTTCAGAGTGTATCATGCCTATTACGCCGGTGTTTTCTTTCCTTGCAAAACTTTCATGATTACTCAGGAAAATCCCCAAACCTTTGAAACGAATTCCTTCATTCAATAGATCACAAATTTTCCGTGATATTTTAATGAGTCTAGGAACTTGTTGTTCAATCTACTCAACTGATGTTTTCTTCATGCAAACTTGCATCAACACAAACTAAACTTCCTCCTTGCATGTTGAGCTACTATGAGTTTCTAGCCATGAAATGAATCGATACCAAAACTACCCCTTTGTTCCAATCCATCCATGCACTTCCCGAGGAAGGTGGGCAATAAAAGACATTAAATGCAGAGTTAATGGAGCTTGCCACCAATTTACAAACCAACTATTCTTAGCTCTCCTTTAAATTTAGTAAATTCATACTTCATGCCATGCAAGGTGATTTAGATAAATAAAATACTTCATCTCAAAATTAGTTGGTGGAGATAATTAAGGACTTTGTGAGTACAGCTATTAGGCGGTGGGTGCCACCTCATCAATCGTTTGAATTTGAGAAACCTTATATCATTTTTAAATGACCAAACAATATTTTATACAAATAGAAATTTGGATATCCTTTCTTCGCATAACTTAAGGCTTCATACAATTTTCATATGCATATACATCCTTTCAAATAGATAAAGTAATGCCCAAGTCAATCTTCTCAATGATAGGTTCATATGTTAAGTTTAGAACTATGCCACTAGGATTAGATTGTCCTATTTTTTTACATTAGCTAATAAATCTACAATAGTAGTTACTTAACTACTTTAATCTTTGCAAATTCCCTTTTCAATATATATATATATGTATGTGTGTGTGTGTGTGTGTGTGTGTGTGTGTGTGTGTGTGTGTGTGTGTGTGTGTGTGTGTGTGTGTGTGTGTGTGTGTGTGTGTGTGTGTGTGTGTGTGTGTGTGTGTGTGTGTGTGTGTGTGTGTGTGTGTGTGTGTGTGTGTGTGTGTGTGTGTGTGTGTGTGTGTGTGTGTGTGTGTGTGTGTATGTATGTATATGTATATATATAGATGTTATAATGTTAGCGTTGATCAAGAAAGCTGCTCATGTATACTCGTAGGAGTTTATGCCCTTAATTCTTAATAATTAGGGCCATGAATAATGACTCTATCCCCTTTATCCTGGAAATATGATCATGATATCATTAGTCATCAAATGGGGCAGACTATCAAATGATCGGTTTAAGACCTATTATAAACCATAGACAATCTTGATCGCATTCCAAATTAAGTCATTAAGCGAACTATCAAAATTGTCAAAGCCTCAACATAACTTAGTTATAAAAAAACTATAATGTTAACAATTTAATAGAGATAAGAAACAACATCGCAAATCACTTTCGAGGCTTAAATTTACACCAAGGATTTTATGAATTACAACATTACAATGACGTAATGTCACCTTAGCAAAAATAGTTCATCAATAAGATAGACCCTGGATTAGCAGGGTTCTTATCTAAGGAGATCATCCTTAGCTTATTCATGATATTGTGATTACGTGTTCACATCAAGTTTCCATTTAATTTTTGATACACAAGGGTGCAAACAACATAGGATAAAACCATTTGTCCGATCATTACATTGACAACATTAATGAAAGCATGGGGCATTACACTACTCCCAAAGAAGATCCCCCTCTTTTCATCGATTTTGTTTGGATCTCCAATCGCTCTCTCTTTCATTATTCTTAACCTCCTACTCAATCTAAACAAAAAAATTTCATCGTTGCTCCGTCTAGAGATCCCACTCCTCCTTCATCAAAAGCCAATATTACCATCCTAGTTACCTTATGTATCAAGTAATCTGTTTCCATTGAACAAATTATTGTGAAGCACCTCCTTCAAGCCTCGGTTAAGATGTAACTTTATGATCTCATCTAAATCTCCTCAAATCATAGAAAATATCTCATCAAAGCTCTACAATGCATCCCTATCACTAGTGATGAGTCGTGGCATTTGTGGCCCTTATTAGAGTGCTCACAACCTCTGCCGTAATCTCTTTTGATGACTCAAAATTCCCGATATCTTACTTAAGGATCATAATCTCCCTCTTTTCATCACTAGCCACATCAACAAACCATTCATTTTAATTTCAATGATAAATAATGGACCAAACATTAATATCATCTCATCACATACCTTAAATCAACTCAAAATTTGTAAATCTTTTTCACGTAATCACCAGGTTCCTTTCCACCTTAAATGATGTTGTTTCCCCTGCTTTGGGCATAATTATCCTCCCTATTCATGTCGTTGAAAAAATCCTCCATGAGCTCTTCTATATTGCTGAGGGGGAGTTTCAATACAACATCTTACTTACATGAACATGGATCCACGCCATGCATTATACCCCATCCACTATCCATCATTGTATCAAATATGGGCAAGATGGGAAAATTCTAACACTCTATGTAGATCTACCCCCATTCAAAGCATTTCACATCACCTATCAACCAAACGATGTGCTTCTCCCTAAATAGGAATATTTTGAGTATTCCAATATATCTTCTGTTCTTGTATCTAAGCTCCCTAATGATGTTTCCCTTGATAATATGATGTAACACCTTTCACTGGGGGAATATCAAATCCTCACCCTCAATGCTCTCCCCACACCTAATAAACTTGGTAGACTCAAACAATATCCAATGTATCAACCTAATGTTGGGGATATCATTTCCTTTGGTCTACCTCATCTCCAAACCAATATTATCTATGGTGGCATCGATTTCCCTTCCTCTCATATTGACAGTCAGCCTCACACCAAGCCTTATACTAATGAATTTGAATTTCTCTATAACAAATATTTTTCCTACACTTACCTCCATTAATTTTCATGGAAATGATTAGGTATGGGCCATTATGAACAAGGAATGCATGATCTTATCATTGACCAATCCCGTAAACCTCATGATAAATTTGAACTTGGTTTCAAATAACGACCGACCGATTCTATTGCATCTTCTTCCGTTAAATCACCCATGCATATCGATCCATCACCTAATTCTTCTCCATCCAATGACCCCATGGATATAGATGACATTGTATCCATTTCTTCTAGATTTTTTAAAATATCCACCATCACTTTGGGACCGATCACTTATCAGTTTGAAGGTGAAACTAGGCCCCTTCCTCTTCAATTTCTCAACATGGTAGAGGAAGATTACCCTACCATTGACATTCTTCAATGCACTAACAATGATTCCATTCTTTCCTACATGGGGCAAAATATTCCTATCTTCATAATTCCTTACCTCCTAACACATCCACTCTTCTCAACGAATCCAACATTGACATAAACATAAAGACTTCACAATAGCCTTGCATCCTTAAAGTGGGTCAATCCCTCGATCCGAAAGATATTGGGTATTTCATCACCTTCCTTTCTAATAATATCTAATCCTTTTCATGGATGCACACTAGCATGTCAGGCCTCAATCATTTCATTGTTGTCCACAACATCATCACCATTCCCAATGATAATATGATTAATAAAAAGTTGTGTTGCATGCATCCTTGTGTTTCCCTCCTTATTAAAGAGGAAGTGTAATTCCTCCTCTCAGCTAACTTCATCATACCTATCAACTATTTGTAATGGGTTTCCAACATTGTACATGTTGCCAAATCCTTTGGAAAGCTCCATATTTATATTGAATTTTGATATTTAAATCTCTCTTTCCCTAAAGACAACTTCCCTCTTCCTAACATCGATCAACATGTTAACCTCACCGTAGGGCACGAGATGCTTTTTCTTATGGATGGTTTTTCTGGATATAATCAAATTATCATCACACCAGAGGATGAGCATAATACTTATTTCATCACTCCTTAAGGGACATTTTTCTATCACGACATGAATTTTAGTTTAAAATATGTGGGTGCCAGCTATCACCGATCCATGACCTACATATTTCATGACCTCATCCATAAAATTGTGGAGGAATATGTTGATGACATCTTGGGAAAGTGCAAGCATTGACAAGATTATATTTTCATCCTTGAAGTTCTTTTCGCATGTCTTATCCATTTTTTCCTTCACCTCAATCTCACCAAGTGTGTTTTTGGAGTTCTAACTGGAAAAATCCTTGGCTTCATTGTTTATTTTAGGGGTATTGAAGTTGACCCCACCAAAATCAAATCCATCCTTGAGATGCCCCATCCTTCAAATTTAAAGCAACTCCGTAGTCTCTAAGGATGACTCTAATCAGTTCACCTTTTCATCTCACAACTCTTTGTCAGTTGCCAACCTTTCCATCATCTTCTTCGAAATACATTCACTTCCATTGGGATGATAATTTCCAAAGAGCCTTCGATGATATCAATCAATATCTTCTATACCTACTTGTTCTCACACCTCCACATGATGGGAAGCATTTTTATCTTTACATATATGATTATAATCATGTTATGGGTTCCATGTTGCTATACCGTGATGAATACGATAGAGAGAAAGCCATCTATTATGTTAGTCACACTCTTCATGAATATGAATCTTGCTACACTTAAGCTAAAAAGCTATGTTGTCCTCTTTTCTTTGCCACTTCAAAAATTCATCACTATCATCTTCTTAATCACAAAACCTATGTTTTCATTAGCTTTAATCCTCTCAAAACCATGCACACCAAACCTTATCATAACAATCACATCACTTGATGGCTCATGCCCATGACCAAGTTTTATGTAGAGTTCATCTCTCAAAAATTAATCAAGCCCCAAGCTATCCTTGATAAATTAGTTGAAGACCCTCTTCCTAAAAATCATCTTCCTCATAAATAATTTCCTTAAAAATCTATCAACACCATCAATCATGAATATTCTCCCCTCAAAATGACACTTTTATTTTATGGATCTAAGTGTTGGTAAGGGGGAGGTATTATTTTCATTATCATTCCTCTTTTGGAAACTCCTATTCCCATGGCTTATAAGCTTAACTTTGAGTGCACTAACAACATGGTTGAGTATGAAGCTCTTATATTAGGTCTTCAAAATGCTATCATTCTTGGCGTTCAAATTATCAATATTTATGGTGACTCTCAACTTATCATTAATAAAATCAAAGGAATCTATCAATGCAAAAATGAGGTCCTTCAAAAATATAAGGACATCATCGACTTTATCCTTGAAGCATTCAATTTCTAAACCATCCAAATTGTCCCCCATTCATCTAATCCCTTCACGGACACTATGAAATCCCTTACCTCTCTTATCCCTTAGATAAATGAAGAATCCAAACTCTCTGTTGTTTTTCATTGCATAGAACAACCATCTTATACTAATGAGCTCCTCATGTCAATCTTGTCAACTCCTATCAATTTGATATCTAGTACACTCATTTCTTTTACTATCTTTCTCAATCCAAAATTCCCTCCGACTTATCCAAAAATAGTAGGAGGTCATTTCTTCAATGTGCTAACCACTATGTCATCATTTACGGAATCTTCTACAAACATGGGTTTTATGGTATTCTCCTTCAATCCCTTAAATCTGATGAATCTACCCAAGCTATCCAAGAGTTCAATGACAACGTCTGTGGTAGACACTTTAGTTGTTTATTTGGCACATTATTTGTGTGGGTTATTATTGGCCTACCCTCAATCAATATTGTTGTTAATACGTCAAGAAAATTTTCAAATGCCAATAATATTCTAACCATAGCCACATCCTCGGCTAGGCCTTGCATTCAGCTCATGATATTTGGATTTTATCAAAAAGGGACTCGACCTCATTAGCCTCATCTATCCACACTCTTCTCGGTGTCATAATTCTATCATCACTGCTATCAAATACTTCACCAAGTGGGTGAAATACATTCTTCTCACATCCACTAAAGCTAATAAAATTATTTATTTCTTCTATCAAGTATATAAACTTTTGGTTCAACATTTCTCATTAAATTATCACGAGATAACGGAAAGTCATTCAAAAGTAAAGATATCAAGAAGCTTTGTGATACCTTCAATATTAAGATTATTTTCTCTTCCCCTTATTATCCTCAAGCTAATGACCAAGTCGAAGCCACTAACAAAACCCTTTGCAATATCCTTGCCAAAATTGTCAATAAAGAAATTCGTAATTGGAATCTACATATTACCTTCACTCTTTGGGCCTATTAGACTAGCATCCACACCTCTACATGTGATACTCCCTTCTCTCTCGTCTATGTTTCTGAAGTTATTCTTTCCCTTGAAGTTCAAATCCCATCTTTGTGTGTTTCCCTTCACGACTTCATCTTTTACGAGGACTATCATCAAAAACACCTAGCACAACTTGAAATGTTAGATGAGTGTTGCTTAGTTTCTCTTCAACACCATCATATCTATCAATAGTGCATCAAACATTCCTATAACAAGTATCTAAAGAAACATGAATTTAACACCGATGACCTTTTCTTATAAGAAAATCATAATGTCACTACTCTATAAAGGAGACAACATGGAAAGTTCACTCCTAACTGGATTAGACCATATATTATCATGCATAAGTATGGTTTTGGTGCCTATTATTTATAATCCCTTGATGTTAAACTAGAAACATAACTTATCAACACATTGCACTTGCAGCCTTTCTACTATTAATGCATCTACCAATGTGATCTTCGTCACATTCTAGGATCTCATTTCCATCACTAGCCTTTCCATCTCTCATCGTAATGATTTGGAATCATGTGGTCTACCATCACTATCCTATCTATGACCTTGAATATAGGAACCATGGCTCTGCCCATAGCATATTCCTCATGGAAAATTTTCTCCTTCTCGGTGGAACCCCACAATCATTACACCCATCACCCTCTTAACTACCTATTGGAACCAATTTAAGGGTCCATAGGTGTCTCTTATACATATTATCTTCCCCTCCCCAAGTGGTCTACTTAACTATCCTCAAATATATCTCATAAAAATTAAAATTCAGGATGCTCATATCAAAAGCTATCTTATCCCAAAAATAGACTACTCCCTCGAAGGACAATTGTTAATATAAAGAAAATTTCAAAAGTATAGATTGATCCCTTGAAATAAAGTTATCATATCTTATCATGCCACCCAAGAAAAAATAAAAATCCAAAATTTAGACCATTCCCTTGAAGGATGGCTATTATCCTATATCACATAAATAAACAGGCTTCTTGCATTGATCATCCTTTCTCAATATCAAAAGTATTTAAAAAAAAAAAAACATCCTAATAAATCTTCCCAGATTGATCAACTTCCTCAACCATAGAAAAATTCTTGCATTGATCAATTTACATCATATTGCTCAAAGCTGGGGCATAGACCTAGGAAAACCATCTAAGGAGAACATGTTTCCCTGTACATGCTACATCTACACCCTTTTTCATATCTAAAGTAGATGTATGAGCACACATTCCATATTTTTCCTCATGATCCTAAGCATGACTAATTATCATTAATTTTATGTTAACATCTCGCTATGGCTATAAGTGCATCACTTTGATTGCATTCCCTCTCATATTTTACCTCTAATCTATCCTAAAAGCATATTTTCCTCAAGCATGCTCACTACTATGATGAAGTGTATTGTTCTATCTCACTCAATCCTAGTCACATCTTATCTATCACATCCTATCCAATTGCACCATATTATCTATTAAAATATTAAATCTTGATCAAATCTATCAATAATTTCTAGCCATCATTTATTTTCATGTCATCATATATTTTCTATCCATATCTCATCTAAAATATAACATCATTTATAATCCGACTAAAATATCAACATTATCAACATCAACAATTTGCATATAATATCTACATCCATAAATCACATCATCCACATCTAACATCTATCTAATTCATCACATCTAATATACATCTCGTCAATTACATCACATCACATCACATCTAACATCCAAATGAATATCCATATTCTAATCTAATCAATCATCTATCAAAACATCTAACACATCACATATCAAATAATCAATACAACACGTATAAATCAAAATAAAATCATCATATATATATCATCAAAAGTGTTCATTAATCTATGATAGGCCTTGAATCGGCTCTATCTCAAAAAATATATACATCAAAATCACTCTCAAATTTCTATATCTGAATTTTCACCCACGAGGTGGTGAAATGAAGATTGGATGCTCGAGTCCCAAGTTGACAACTTTTCCTCATGTAGCAAGAGCTCATCCACCCTCTAGTCCATCATTTGGACTATGATCATGTCTCGAGATGCATCACACTAGTTGTGCTCCCCAAAGTCAATTGTTACATTGATCTACCTAATCTTCTCTCTCCAATAGATGTGTCGCATAACGCGCACACCTCGGGTAGTATTTCTCTCACTATACTTTCATAATAGTATGCCTCCACACCTAATGCCTGGTATTGATCCAAAGAAAAATTATTAGGCATCACCATCTATCTAATTCCCTATGAATCTCTCTGAGCCTCACTCCTGTCACCTCGGACACGGTTCCCAAATATCCATATTTGGCTTGATAGGCCTCTCTCTGCTTACTGTCATGAGATATCACCATTGTATAGTCAAGTATCTCTACTAATGCACTATCGATATCTCCTAGAGAGCCACATCTAAATTTGTATTTAATCTAGTTATTATTGGTGCTCAAACTTGCACCAATCTTAGATCAGGTTGAAGTGATTCATTGAGGAAATAATGGCACTATATCCAAGTTTTGGAACCTTGTGCTCTTGAGACAGGACCTCGAAGAAGGCCGGGTCCTCCACCTATTTCTACTATTACTATTACTCCTAATGTTGGAAAGGAAATCCTAATATAAAACATGCCAAAGTATTAGGGATATAAGGATATGCGAAAGGTAAAACTAAAACTAAGGAAGGCAATAACACCAAAAATAAGGGGATGAACAAAATCAACTTTGTGTGAAAATAGAAACAAATGCACATAGGAAGGCTAGACACGCGTAACACAATCCAGACAACTACACAATAATTTCCATGAGACATAATCATAAGAGGAGATGCAAGAGACACGAGATAGCACAATGAACACACAATGTAAGGAAAAGGTAAGAAAGAAGAATAAAAACAAATCAAGGAAAAAGATAGCCACAAAAATTCTTCTATTACTTCCATAAATACACATTAGTTCTTACAATGGTGTCTAAGGCCGATATCCACATGTAAAGACTAGATCTAAAGTTTTTCACTCAAAATGTAATGCAATGCCTATACAAACTGAAGGAATCCAACCCTTTTTAATAAGCAATGCTCTTACATTTATAGATGAATTGGTGAGAGAAGAAGAGGAAAAGAAGTAAAAATCTGATTTAAAAACTCAACTACCAACAACGAGCAATGAATGCCTACAAATCCACCTACAAATCTATGAAATTCACTTCCCCATGTCTATTTGGCATGTAGGAGAATGAAAGAGGTGAGATCTAAATCAAATCGGGTGGTTTTAGAAATTAGATCCTTCATTAATGGCATGAGAGAAATTTTCCATCTTCTCACCTACCCAATTCTCGCCAATAATTGAACTTAAGTGATTTGGATTGTAACCCATGTTATCAACTATTTTGTCATTTTTTGCCATGTGTTGTACTTAAACTGGTTGTAAGGATTCAATGATCTTTTGGAGCACTTTGGTAGGTTGCGTGTAATACACTCAACTTTGACAGATTGCCTCGTGGCATAAAGGCTCGGTGCGAGAATAAGGCACAAATGCACATACAAAGGAGAGATGCACAAAAAGAAAGAAGAGGATACATAAAAGTAATGTGCGTGATCGCAATGGAAAAAATAATTGCAGGAGGCAAGTATAGAAGAGGGCGCAGTCATCACAGGGTAATGTGTGGTAGCAAGATGGCATGCACACATGGATGCTAGGAAAGCATGCTTCTTGAGAAGTAAGTTTGAGGTGTGCATGAAGGGGAGATGAATTGCTTAGAGGAAGGAGAATGCACCTTTGGGAGTGCACATAGGAGGAGAGAAATAAGATAGAGAAAGGGAAAGAAGGTGAAAGGTGTGAAGTAAATGGAGAATGCAAGAGGGCACGTGAGGGATTGTAACCAAGAAAACTATGCCAAGGAAGCAAATAGAGGGTGCATGAACTTTGTAATGTTGAACCTTGAAGCCAAAATTTGGATGAAGGTTGTTAAAATATTTATTGGAGTTATTTTGGACAATAGTTTGGCAAATTTTAGGGCCATCTTCCTTCTAGAGGAAGGAGATCACTAGCTGGAGCATCCATTAGGTATGGAGTCGGATTAGGAACATGAAATTTGGATCTACATGTTTAAAGAGTCATCCTTAAAGTCAATTTGAAGCATTTATGAACTCTTTTCTAAATCTTGTAAATTTTTTGAAATGGCTGGAAGATTATTGACATCATGGAATTAAAAGAAGAGTGTGTGTGAGGAGCACACGAGAAGAAATAATTATGTATAAACAAGACAATGTGCATGCATCACACTTGAAGGAATTGAAACTACTCGAATATATACAAAATGGTGTTGTAAGATTAATGGAAGGGTTTGAGATAGATCACATTGACTGAGATTGGTAGTGTGCCTCCATGAAGATGAGACAAATCAAAGGATATAGCCTCCTTGCAAAAAATTATGATGTATGGGCCACTGCAAACTACATCAAACTTTGAATGGCACACCGGTTTGGCTCTATCAAGCATCCCATTTTAAGACCGAGTCCCCAAATTTGAAAGCTTGAGGCCTAGCCTTTTTGTCAAACCACCTCTTAGTTAATTTTAAATGCCTTTAGGGTAATATTTGGAAGATGTCTTCAAATAGATACCAAGACTAAGAGCCCAATCAGAAAATTTAGTACCAAGGAAGACCTTTGCATTATATGAAACAATTGTCTAAGGGATGCTAAACCTTGTTACAATACCTTCAAGAAATTCAATGATGACTGGCTTGGTTGATTCCTTGAGCATGAAAGCTTCTGTTCATCTGGTGAAGTAATCCATAGTTGTCAACACCCATTTGTTCCCAATGCTCAAAGGGGGATTGATCATGCCTATGAAGTCAAGACCCCATTTCACAAAAGGCTGATCTACTTGGATTGGTCAAAGGGGAATCACTGCCAATTTATTCTTTCATGCAAAGAAATCAAATTATTTTCACTTCATGACCCATTTATATGCATATGTGAACAAGGTAGGCCAAAAGTAACCTAGCTTTATAATCTACATTTTTGTAGTCTTGGCAAAGAAGTATCCACTAGAGAATCCATTGTGAAATTCTCCTAATAATTTTTTAATTTGCACACTTTGTCAATACACCACAATAGCATTCCATAAAGATTCCTTTTGAAGAGAATGCCATCAATCAGAACATATGGAATAGACTATAACCTCAGATGTATTCTCTTTCTTTGTTTAAATCAGGAGGATACGTGCCCTCAAAAGGAATGTAATCATCACTTCCAACCAGTTGTGCATGCTCAAGTTTTCATTCTACTCGGAGTTCGATGTGTAAGATATCTTCATCCAAAATTAATGAACTCTCAAGTTCATTTTGTGCGTCCTTAGCAAATTTTTTTTTACTGAGCACGTTACCTCTAACCGACTTCGTGGATTTGATAGTTATGTCATATTCCATAACGTTTGTCACCCTCCTTTCTATTTTCTCATTAATTTCTACCCCCATGATGAAGTCTCTCATACTAGAGTGTGAGACTAGCACCTTAATATGATTTGTGGTGACTATACTTTTGAACTTCTTAAGTGCACACATGATGGAGTATACATGTTTCTCCATATGACTATATTTAAACTCATAATCCTCTAGTGTTTGACAGAAGAAATCCATTGGCTACTTCTATCCTTTCTCATTTTATTATGTCAATATTATAAAAACACTTGCATTAGTGCCATAAACATAAAGGATGAAATCCTTTGAGTAATCTCGGTTGATAAGTGTTAGTGCGCAAGAAATATCTTACTTGATCTTGTTGAAGATCTCTTTTCCTCTTTTGTCCACCTGAAGGTTGTATCCTTTTGAGCATGAGCGTAATGGGCCTCGTCATTCTTGAAACTTTAGGAATGAATCACCTAAATTTTTTATCTTACCTAGAAAGGACTACATGGCTTTCTTGTGTGATGGCGAGGAGATGGAAAGGATGGCGGAAATGCATTCGGGATCAATAAAAATGCCATCCCTTGAGACTATATGGCCTAAAATATTTCCCTATGACACAATAAATTTTTTTTTGGGGTTAAGGGACACCCCAAATTTCTTGCATCTCTCAAATACTTTCTCTAGGTGCACCATGTGATCCACACTATGCTTTGAGAAGAAAGTTATGTCATTGAGGTAAACTAGGATGAACTCATTGATATATCCTTTGAAGGTAATTTCCATGGCATGCTGAAAGTTTGTGCTTACATTAGGCAGACCAAAGGGTATCTTTTGATATGTGTATGTTCCCACTTAGTTGTAAATGTTGTTTTGAACTGATCCTCTTCCTTGACCAAGATATGATTGAAACCAGAATACCCATCCAACATAGAAAATATCTACACACTAGCTACATTATGCAAAATATGCTCCATATAAGGTAAAGGATAATGATCCTTCAAAGATTCCTTGTTCGGATCTATGAAATAAACACAGAGTCTGATTTCAACATTCTTCTTGCATCTTTGGAACAAGATTGGCAATCTAGGTAGAGTACTTAATTAGAAATATTATCTTTTCCTTGATGAGTTTAGATGATTCTTTCCTCATGAGGGCTCTATCCTTGGATTGACTGGCCTATGCTTTTTTGATAAGCTTGATACTAGGATCAACATCAATGGAGTGTTGAGAAACACTTGGATCAAATCCTATCAGGTCTTCATACTCCCATGAAACTATGTCATTATATTTTTGAAAAGAGATATGAAGGCCTATTTTTCATCATGCGTGCAATATTTACTCGATAGAAAAATCCTTACTTGTGTCTAATAGTGGATAGGGAGTAGTCTTTTTTATGATGCGTGCATATAATTTTCTTCACCCTTGAACTCATCATCAAGGCTGAACATTTACTCTAAGGTGCCCAAACCTTTAGGCAACTTATTTTTCTTGAGTTGAATCACTTGGTCAAAGCATAGTTTTCATACAAGTTAGTTTGCATACTTAAAGAGAACTCAACTTCATTTTGGATGAACTAGACGATTTGTGTGTCACTATTAAACACTTTCTATTTATTATTGCTATCTAGGATAGATGTCTTTGATCACCATTTTGACATGTGTTCCCCTTGAAAAAATCCTCGGTAGGAGAAAGCTATGAGCCAAGCGTGACTATTTGATCATCTTCTTTGTTCATCTTCATTGGTTTCTTTGTGTCACACTTGTTTGTGACCTAGTGGATGACCAATTATGTTTCCCTAAAGATTTTTAGTGCCTTAATCTGTCTCTTTCCAACAATGAGAAGACCATGCACCAATGATTCATATTTTTCTATATTGTTGGAGCATGCAAACTACATCGTGTGTGCAAAAATGAATTTATCATCCTTGGGAGATGATGCTTTGGAGCATCAAGACCTTAGAATGATCATAGGGAGCATTATTCAAATATGTTTGTTTACATATAAATGAGTTATTTTGACTTGGTTGAGTTAATAAACATTTGAGTGTGAGTGTAAAAGTGAATGTGGTTGTATATGTAAGAATTATGTGTATAAGGGGGTGGGAATTTGTTGTATTAAATCCTAATAAGGATTATTTTTGACTCATATAACCATAATAGGGATATGAATGATGATTAGAGAGAGAGTAAGGTGGTTTTGATAAGATGTTAAGTTTAGTCATGTTGTTGAGCTCTCTTAGGAGTTGGTTAGGAGGTCTAGTAGTTTTTATCTTGAGTGTATGTGGATAATTTGATAGCATGAATCATGATATATGAAAAGTATGATCTAAAAAGATGTTGACATAAGAAGGAAGATGTATGATTCATGAATCAAGTAATAAAATTTATTTTTGTATGATATATACATATAAATTGTAAACTATGTCCAATGCTCTGTCTCGCATCGAGACATGGAGGATGATAGTCATTATAACATGCAATTTTTGAGATCTATGATGATATGAGAAGGTGAAGGAAGGTAATAATAGTCTCCTAGAATTTTCTTTATTCTTTGAAACCTTGAATTTTTCCCCGTAGCCCAAATTCTATCTTTGTCGGGCCTAAAATAGGGCTCGATGTCATTTGAATGTTATCCAACCAAAAATCATAAAAATTTGTGAGCACTTCTTTCCAAGTGTAAAATAGAAGTATGAAAAGTTTCAGGCTATAATTCACACGTGTGAAAAATTTATGTGAAGTTTTTAGGTTGACTGTGGATCAGTGCACAAATTTGGAAGGAAAGGAGTTGCATGGTAGCCCAAAACATGTTGTCAAGCCATAAAATTTTTATATACATTTTTTTATGACATCCTTGAAGTAGATCCCTCAAAATTTAGGTGAGTTCATGACTAAAAGTGTATTCTATTATAGCTTAGGGTTAAAATAAGCCTAATTTACACAATACCATCTAAAGGAGGTACTATTCCGTCTAAAGGAATAAGTGGTGAAACCTAGGCACAATCAAGGAATCCATAAAGGGTCTCTAGAACACTTATTTCTTTGTAAGTTTGTTTTGGAAAAGTTTGAGATCAAACTCAATTTGTGTGTAGAGAGTACTACAAGCCGTGAGGGCTTAATTTGAGATTGTAGGTGAATGAAAATAATATAGTTGTGAAATAGGTCCAAACACCTTATAATAGGTTGGATGAAGTTTTATAGGAGTTTTGAGTGTGTTTCCATGACCTGCATGAATATTTGACCCTATGTATCATTAGTAACCTATCTTGGCCATATCCATCCTCAAGGAGAACAATGCATGTTGGGAGAAACTTTAAGGATGAAAGGTAAGGGGAATGATTTTCTAATGATAGGAGTTTCATTGGGAAAGGTTGGAAATAGTTCAAAGCGGGGGAATCATATCATCAAGAGATGTGTGAGTAGTATTACTTCCCTCTAATGCTTGATAGTTCAAAATTTGACAAGGATCATATTTTAGATTCCTTGAAGTGCATGAATGCGTGGGATCCTTGGGGCAGGGGATAGATGGAGGAAACACCAAGAGTATGAGTGCTCATATTGGACAGAGGTAAAAAGAATGGATGGCTCTATAAAGAATGCATGGTAAAGTTAAGTGAATGAACTAAGAACAAAAACAATTTGATTAAAACTAGTACATCCCCCGCACCCGATTTGGTATTAGAGCAAGGTTTGTTGTTATTAGAATATTTATATTGTAGATATTGGAAGTATATGATATTTTTTTGGTGATTAAGATAGAGTAAAATTGATTGTTGAAATTATGGAAAAAACAAAGAAGCCATCATTGGAGGGAATTATGAATTTGATCCAAGAAGGAGTAATGGGAAGGATGGATGATATGATGAAGGCACAAAGGAGTATGGAATCGAGATTAAAAACTTAGTGTCGGGAATGAAAAAAATGGAAAGGGAAAAGTCAACTAATAGAGATGATAGTCACGGGCATGAAGAATCATTTTTGTTAAGGAGAGTACTGCTATAACAACCAACTCAAGCTCAAGAACCAGTCTATAGGAGAAGTTTATTCAGGACCAGATGCAAAATAAAAGGTAAGTGTTGCAATGTCATTATAGATAATGATAGAACAAGTAACATTGTCTCTCAGAGGAAATGGTTAATAAATTGGGTTTAATAATGATAATTCACCCTACACCCTATAGAGTTGTATGGGTTCAAAAGTATTGATAAGGCCAAAATATATCTCATTAATGCACAATAAATAATCTTATTTTTACTCTCCTTTTTATCAAGTTTGACTGCATTTTGTGACTTTTGTTTGATCTAATGTAAGTTAGGATGTAATTGTCCATATTTTGTTGAATTTAGTTCTAACGTTTAAAAGCTCTGTAATTCCTAACAAAGTGTGTGGAAATTCAGTTTTTGTAATAAAACAGTCATAATCAGTCAAAAGAACAAAGTATGAAGCGATCAACATGTTTTTGGGAGCCTTGGCTTCAATACGGATTAGTTTTGGAACTCCATCACATATTTTATGAGTTCTATCACATAGTTCAAGAACTTTCGAGACTTATTTCCAAACTCCAAAGACACTTAGTTTTAGAACTTTTGGACTTATTTCCTGAGCTCTAGTAATTTTTCTATAACTCCCGTGTTCAGCTCTGGAACTTTCACAGTTAGATCAAGAACAATCCCCTTTAGTTCGGAACTTCTCCAAAGTTCTAAAACCAATGGGAATCTATTTATTTTGATGACATCCAATGATAGAGAAATCAATGAGCCTTTCAATTAGGAGTAGATCAGAAGATTTCTGATTCTTCATGCTCAAAGATCTAGGGATAACTTATCAGACAAACCGTACATGGACCGTAAGGTTCTAAATTCAACATTTATTTTGGGCATAATTCAGTTCCATCTGAATCAGTAGAACAAATATGGCTGTAAATGCATCTTTGAATGATATATATATATATATATATACCTATAGATAGATTTAGAATAGAAGAGTTATACATACATATACATAGATATAGAGATATAGAAAGATACAATATGTTTTTTAAAGACAGAAAATTTCAACAATAAAATAGACACTTTGTTTTGAGAGAATATTACTTTGTCAAATCCTGATTCAAGGTGGAGCAAGGGCCCACTCCTCCAAGAACCAGGATCCTCATTTTATTGGTATTTATATTTCTAAAGAAAATAGTGTAGATCTGTTAATTCTGTAAATGATTTTGTTTCTTTAAGTTGAACTCTGTTTTATACTTGTCCTTGTAGGTGTTATAGATAGGTTTTTATTTCCTTGTAAGATTTTCACAACATTTTCAGCCATGTGTTTATTTCCAAGCAAAGTGTGTTTACTTCAGCATTGTATTTTTATTTCCAAAAATCTATTTACTTTTGTATGTGTGTTTATTTCAACAATGAATGTTTATTTTAGCAAGTTTCTTATAACATAGAGATAATAAGGCTTTGGCCATGGAATCCTAAGGACACTGTAAAAAATTCCTAGAAAATAAAATAACAAATACCTACAACAAATTACTAGATCACTAGGATTTTCTTATTGCATATAGCTTCAGACACACCACTTTGGTTTGAATATGACATCAAAAAGAGTTGATTAAATGAAGGGAATAATGACACCCATCATTTTTGGCACCGTTTCCAGGGACCCACTAGTTAGAATTGTCTAATTATGTGTCAATAAGAGCAATACTCATACATCTAGTAATTGAAGAATCTTCCCTACATCATCATAAAATTTATGATTAGAACAAGAGAATCCAAGGGTAGATTCCTCCCAAAAATATTTGAACAAGAATCATCAGCATATTCTCAATCAAATAAGGAAGTTGACCAAGAATTAGAAGAACCATTTTCCCCTGTTAGATAAGAAGAAAAATTACCACCTTTGGAATTCTTGGATCAGTCACCAGAAGGAAGTGGAACCTTTAGAAAGAGGATTATATCCCAAGACCTATTTAGAGCAAGTTTTGATTCACAATTGAGTAGTCAACCTCCTACTCCTGACTTTTCACCTTCTCCAAAGTAGATCACATACCAAATTGATTGGGAGAAAGGACTAGAAGGTACTACAGAAATGGCACGAGAAGCTGAAAGAGAACCTGATAGGACCTTTACCTATCCAATTCAGTTGGATGATGATGATACACCTATGAAGAATATTTCACCTACACATTTACCCACATTTAGAGGAATGTCATCTAAAGATCCTGACCAATTTTTATTTGAATTTAAAGTACTGTGTCAGACTTATGATTACAAAATAGATAATCGAAGCTTAAGTTGTTTCCATCTACCCTAAAGGATGCAATAATGAGGTGGTTTATGGGATTAACATCTAATTCTATTACCACTTGGGAAAAATAAAAATTTCCTTCCTAGACAAGTATCAAGACTACTGTAGAGGAGGAATAGGAAGGAAGAATTTTTCAAAATCAAGCAAGAGGAGGATGAGAATATGGAAGATTATTTAGACAAATTCCTCTTTGTAAGTAAAAGATGTGGATTTGTACTACAAGAAGAGTTAAGCAAAACCATTTTTCTTAAAGGTTTGGATGATGAATCTAGGGAAGCCCTTGATTTGATGGGAGGTGGAAACATTGATCAATTAAGAATGAATGATATTAAAAGCATTTATAGAAGCTATTCAATAACGAGGAGTGTACCTAGGAAAGGAAAAATAGTTAAAAGTACATGAACCCAAATATGAACAAACTGATGGATGAACTGGAAAAATTTAAAACAGACATTCTAGTTCAATTAACCTCCACCATGGATGGATTACAAGATAAATAAAATGCTAAAACTGAACCATTAGCTATGTATCGTCACGTATGTAGGAATAAGCATGTAATAATAGACTCATCCTCTAGATAAAACAAAAATGTGTCTTATCTCAGAATCTATGGATCATAAGAGTAATGCTTGTTCTCTTCTTCCATTTATTAAAAATCAGCTTAAACAAACTAGCACTCCATCTACATAAGAAGAAGTAAATTTTTTCTAGAGACAACCTAGCCAGGGGCAGTTCATGCCCAGGTTAGTTCCTAACCCCTAGATGATGCCATGGGTAGCTCAAATAGTACCACAAAGTTGGATACAACCACCTTGGGTCTCTCAACCAACATGGAATCCTCAGGATTGGTCAGGACAATCTTGGTATGCCCAAGGACACCAAAACCATTGTCTGGTCAAGGTAACTTGAATGCTTGGTCACAACCTAGGTGGAGCCCTAATAATTATGCTTAAGGAAGGAAATATCCCAATCAGAATAAATAAGCCATAATGGGTTCCCCAGCACAAAATTCACAAACTAAAAATGTGGTTCAAACACAAATACCAGCACAACCAATTGCTAATCCCAGAAACAAACAAACAACTCCTATCTATGGGGCAGAACAAGAAAAACTAGTTGATCTAAATGTCATGGATTATAAAGATATTCAAACTAGATTTGGAAAATTAATTAGTAGTCCACCTATTATAATTACTGAAATGATAGAAGAAACTGAAACCCCTAGTGCGGTTGTTCCCAAGAAAGATGAAAAAGAAAAAGATAAGGATCCAAATAGTAACTCTACTGAAACTCCATTTCCAGAGAGATTTAAAGAAGTTATAGGGACCAAGGAATTTGAGTTGGTGCAAGAGTTGAGGAAATTAAATATTGAAATACCATTATTACAAGAAATCAAGGACATTCCAGAGTTGAACAAGTTAATCAAAATGCTATGTTTAAGAAGACTTGGAAGGAAGAAGTAGTACCCCAGGACTATTAAGGTAGATGGGAAACTTTCGATTTATTAACAAGAAAACTCTTACTTCCCAACTATGGAGATCCTAGAATCCTGTTATTTCTATCTCTATAGGGAATAAAGATATACATAATGTTTTGGTTGATTTGGGAGCAACTATAAATGTGATGATAATGGACACTTTGAAAACATTACCATTAATAGGTATCCAACCTACTAACACCATATTGCAGATGGTAGACTAGTTTGTAGCAAAACCAGGAGTTATTGAAGATGTGGTAGTAATGGTGGAGTCATGAGAATATCCAATGAACTTCCTCATATTGCATCCAAAATCTAAAACACTTGGTTATCCCATTATTTTGGGTAGACCATGGTTAGCTACATTTACTACCTTAATTGATTGCAAATCGGGTGATATGACTATCTCAAATGCTAAGAGTTCTAAGAAATTTCCTTATATCCCTCTAGATGAACTTTTATGGATAATCAAGAAAAATTGTGGGTTGATGATCCTAACACTAATAAAAATTTGTCTTCTTTGGCTATGATAACATTACAGGATCACATATAGGAGATGGAAGATATGATTAATCAACCATTGAACGAACACCAACTGTCCTTGGAACAATCGGGGATAGTTCGGAACCTATGAACTTATTTTTGGAACCATCGGATTTAATTCCGAACCATCACATTTAGTTTCAGAACCGTCGAGACTTATCTTCGAACCACAAAAACAGGAATCCCATGCAAATGCAAATATTTTCACTCTAGATGAGCGAGATTTATCTTGGGGAGGAGTAGAAATATCTATGGAATTATCAATTTTAGTTTCAAAGATATCATGAAATGGTGAGGAATTTTGGAAAAGAACAAAGTGACGAGGAGTTTGACCTACAACAAGTTAATTATCATAACTCTTCCTACTATCCTTTGTCTAGTAATATATCTCGAGGGAATTTTGGAGATGTTTCGCATATCATATGTTATTACCACATCCATGTCCACTAAAAACCTTAATGTAACCCTTTCAACAAATCGAGTTCATCACACATTGGAACCAAACATGTTGAGATTACACCGGGTAAAATTTTGAACATTAATAGCTAGGTGAAGAATGATGTTCTGAAAGATCATACTAGGGATTTTTCTTGGGAATATAAAGACATGAAAGGAATCCATCAAAGTAATTGTACCCATCACATCTATACTAAAAACATTAAACCGGTTAGGTAACCTCGGAGGAGGATTAATCCAGGCCTTAAGGGACATAGTCAAGTAGGAAATTGAAAACTATTACAAGTAGGTTTTATCTACCCTATCTTAGATAGTCGGTGGGTGCATCATCTTGTAATTATGCCTAAAAATAAAGGAAAATGGAGAATTTGTATTGATTATAGGGAGATGAACAAAGCCATAGTGAGATATTATTTTACCTTACCATTCATAGATCAATTTTTGGACAACCTTCCAGGTAAACAATACTTTTCCTTCCTGGATGGATTTAGTGGATATAATCAAATCAGAGTTGTTGTTGAGGATCAGGATAAAACTACCTTTACTTTTCCATGGGGTACCTTTACCTATAGGGTATTTCCATTTAGACTATGTAATGCTCCAACAACCTTCCAAAGAGTTGTATTAGAAATTTTTACAGACCTAACAAATGATTTTGTAGAGGTATACATGGATAATTTACTATACATGGAGACACATTCAATGATACTTTGAAGAATTTGGATAGAGTACTAACAAGATGTGTAGAGCACCATTTGTCTCTTAGTCATGAGAAATTTTTAATGACGGTTGATTAGGGGATTGTATTAGAACACCACATTTCAAAAAAAGGAATTTAGGTTGACCAAGACAAAATCAGGATTATTTCATACTTATATGTTCCTTAAATCCCCACAGATATCAATTCATTTTTAGGGCATGTTGGATACTATAGGTGTTTTATTAAGGATTTTAGTAAAATTTCTGCCCCCATGTTTAGTTTACTTACCAAGGATTGCGAATTTTTTTGGGATGAAAAGTGTCAACATGCTTTTGAGAAAATTAATGAAAAATTAATCACCGCCCCAATATTGAGAGGACCTAATTGGGAGAAACCTTTTCACATCCAAATAGATTCCTCAAATCAACCTCAAATAACTCAATTGGTTCAATTTTGGGATAAAAAGATGAAGAAGGGAAAATTTAATACCTTAGTAAAAATCTTACTCCCACTTGAAATAAATTACACTACCACTTTGAAAAATAATTTCTTGCTATGATCTATGCAATTAATAAATTCAGACATTATATTACAGGGTATAAAATATTTATACATACAAATCACTAGCAATTAGATACTTAATGAAAAAACCAGTGGTTAGAGGTAGGATAATGATATGTTTATTACTTTTATAAGAATTTTATATTGCCATAGTAGATAATCTAGGAAAACCCAATGTGGTAGCTAATTTCTTGTTAAGATTGACCACTACAGGGAGAAAGGTCCAATTAAGGAAAACTTTCCAGATGAACAATTGTTTGCTATTTCAATTGATACACCATGGTTTGCTGATATGGAAAATTATCTTGCAACATGGAAGTTTCCTCCTTCTTTCACTAAGAAATAAATGAAGAAGTTGATCAAAACCAAGTGCACAATTTAAATGGTTAAATGGTATGTTGTTTAAATGTGGTCCTGATTTGGTTTTACGTAGGTGTGTGAGAGAAGATGAAATCTTTGACATACTCAGGGCATGTCATAATGAACCAAGTGGAGGAAAATTTGCAGTTAAAAGAAAAACTCACAAGATACTTGGCATTGGCTATTATTGGCCATATTTTTATAAAGATGTGAAGATATATATCAAACAGTGTGATCCTGTCGAAGGATGGGACAACCAACCTTTACCGATGAAATGAATCTCTGAACCTTAAGTGGTGATTAAACCATTTGAAAGGTGGGGACTGGATTTTGTTGGTACCTTTAGTCATTCTTCACAAGGAAAGGAGCACATTCTTGTGTGTACTGATTATGTGACAAAGTGGGTAGAGGTGCATGATTTAACAAATGCCACTGAAGAAGTAGTTGTTGATTTCCTTTGGCACAAAATTATGATGAAGTTTGGTGCACCAAGGAGTATAGTTTCAGATCAGGGGCCATATTTCATGTCTAATATGATCCAGGCCTTCACAATGTACTATCAGATCAATCATAGGAAGTCATCTCCCTATCACCCACAATCAAATGGACAAGCAAAAGTAACAAATAAAGAATTGGAAAACATCCTTACCAAAACAATTGAAGCAGGTAGAAGAGATTGGGTAAAGAGACTACCTGAGGTTGTCTGGGATTATAATACAACTTGGTAGACTACAATATATTTTTCACCATATAAGTTAGTCTACGGGAAAAAAACCTTGTTACATATTGAATTTGAACTAGAAACATTGAGGAAAATAACTAAAGTGGGTATTGAGTTGGATGCAACAAAAAAGGAAATAATTCTTCAACTCAATGAATTGGATGAGTTGAGAATGGAAACACTTCAATAGATAGAGATAATCCAAGATCAAAGGAAACAGTGGCATGACACACATATCAAGAAAATGTAATTCAAGGTAGGATATTGGGTATTATTGTTTGATTCCAAGTACCAATAATTCAAGGGAAAGTTGAGAACCATATGGTTAGGACCCTATCAAATTGAGAATATATTTGACAATGGATCTATTTAACTACTTCCCATTGATGGTAGTAGAAGGACACTTTTGGTCAATGGACATAGGCTAAAACTTTATAGGAAGCCTCCTACTAGGGATGAATTCTTGAAGCAGATTGAAGCAAACAAAGAATTTGATCATATGGAAGAACCCAGTTCTTCTAAAATGATCAAATAATCAGATGCATGGATCCAAAATAAAGGGAAGAGAATGAAAACTAGAAAATGGCATTCTCTTCCCCCAAAAAAAGAAAAAAAATAAAAAATAAAAATAAAAAAGGGAAGGAATGAAAACCAGTAAATGGCATTCTCTTCCCCCAAAAAAATATATCTCAAAGATCAATTGAAAACCAACAATGGCGGTTGGTCTCCTCAATAAATGGATAATGCAAAATAAAAAGAATTTGTTTGAATTCTAGTTGTCTTTTCTAACCGTTTTCCTTTTTAACTTTTAGGAATGATGAGTCATCAAGGTAGAGGGATTACATCAAAAAGGACGGTAATTATGTCTTGAACTTATTAAAGGTTAAATTAAAATTTTGCATGTGTGATTAGAATTGATTTAAAAAGTCGGTATGATGAGTCATTTATTGTGCATTATGATTAAAAGCAAGTAATCATGAGGTTGATGTTGATGGAATAAGAAAGTGGTGGCATATTTGTAATTACCTATCATTTGGGTGGAATAAACGAAGTTGAGAAGAAGATGCAAAAGAAATTCAAATAATAAGCATAAGAATTGTATTTGAATTCCACAGCTAAACCCATCAATTTTGTAGATAAACATAGCAGAGTTCCATAGCTAAACACAATAGTTCCATAACTAAATCTAGTAGTTCTGTAGCTAATTCTGAATTTGAAGAAAGAAGAATTTAAATCGTCCTCTTTTCCATGGGGATTAAAAAGAATTCAGAGCTAAAGGATGATACCCAACTTCTTGCAGATGAAGAAGTGGCAACCATTTTTGGATGAGAAGGGTGGCTAGAGTTCTGAAAAATTCTTGAGGTATAATAATGAATTGGTAAGGGAATTTTTTGTAAATTTAGAAGAATCTAGAACTAAAGTTAGAAGCATTTTAATTCCTTTTACTATCGATGTAATGAGTAATGTGTCAGAATATCAATTGTGCATGTCCCAAATCCATGTCAATGGAACCCTTAAATATCTGGTGGAAACCTTGATACAAGAGGGGGAATCTGAGCCCCAATATATCTATAGCACCAAGAAAATCATCAAGGGGTCATAATGGCTAGCTTACCCAAACCCTTTGACAAGGTAACATTTTGGGTAGTTAAGTATTTAACTTACTATATGGTAAATTTGGGATGGGAAGAGAAGTCCTTAAGATGTTAATATATCTTAGGTATGGGAATTCAAAACTAGAATATATAGTAAATATTCCATGATTCCTTTTTGAATCCATCCATCTGATGTCTCATAGGTATTCTGGGGAGTTGGAACAATCAGACATCATGGGTTAATCCATTTGGTATGCCATAACATTTTCTTTCAAATAAAAATAGAGAAGAAATATGGGAAAAATTTCTTAATAAGTTTAATAAAAACCCTAATATTATCGTTTAAATTTGGAAATGCCCTATGAGAGGAAAAGGAGGAAATATGGGGGTATGTACGGGAAGGAGGGAATTAAAGCTAACCTATTGTGCCTTTTCCTTCCTACAAGTAAGAACTAATTTGATAATTCACCTAAGCTAGAGCATAAGGTGAAAGTCGATCTATGTGAAACCCATTTCCAGACATTTTGAATCTCCTCGAGAAGAAGAATTCATAAGAGGTAGGAAATTCTAGAGGATATGGAAGAACATGATGGGTTAGAAAAAGAAGTTGGATATTTTGGGAAACATGTGAGTCCTCCTGAACCAAGCCAAACTAAGGTGGAGAAGGAAGATTCAATATTTGAAGAACATGCTTTTCAAGAGGATTAATCAACATCACTGAAGAACCTATCTTGGAAATGGAAAGGGAAATACCTTTGACAAAGAAAATGCCTTTCCTTTGAACTTTCAAAAAGGAGGAAAAATAACACTTAAAATAGACTTTGTTTCTTTCCAGGAGAAGAACTCATCATCGGAGAACTAATATCTATCTCAAAGGGAAATTCTCATTGAGAAACTAACAAATCAGCTCACAAGGATTGTGATAAAAAAAAAAAAAGAATTCACTAAGCTAGAGCATAAGGTGAAAGTTGTGAATGGTCAAATAAGAGATGATGAAGAAAAGATCTATGTGAAACCCATTTCCGAGACATTTTGAATCTCCTCAATGAGAAATTTAAAACATCAAATGAATTTGAGAAACAAGATAAGAGGTATAGGAGGAAGAATAGAATCTCTAAATGAAAAATCTGGTTTGCATAATGGTAAAAGTTACCATCATGCGCCTTTCTTGCTATAGTTTCATTTTAAAAGATGTCAAGAATTGCATGCCTTCCACATGATAAAATATGAATATGAGTTCATGACATCCTATTCCTCATAGTGCAAAGTAGAGGAATCTTCTCTCTGATTTCTCAATAAAAGAACACGAGGCTATCAATTTATATGTAGGGAAAGCCAAATTTAATGCTTTGTTTCCTTCTTGCATGAGGAGGAAAAATTTATTAAGATTTATTTATCTCTACATGAGGTCTCACTATGGTAAACCATCTCGCCTTTCCTATGGATATTTTTTGAAGAGATTTATGAATATTTTAAAATATGGGATTTTCTCATAGTTGCATTGAGAAGAAGAGAAGTAATATATCCCACAAACTTAATATGGAGCCTAGAAAGAGCTAAAGACTTGAGTACACTAATCCCTTAGGTCAATGAAAAATGTAGGGCTATATGGATGGGAATGAGAACAAGGCCTCATATCCTTCTCACCCCCATGTCTCCATGGAAAAATAGAGAGCCTCAAGATTCCATTAAATTTGAGGAATGACAGAGGAAAGTAGAAGCAGGATCAAGGTATAGTACTTATGAACTAAAACACTAGGATATTCAATTTCAACCATTTGACCTGAGCAATCAATTGGAGTGCAGAATACACAACCCAATATTTGAAGAGTAAATGTTTTAAGGGAACTTACAAGTAAGTAAGTACGGGGGAGATGATAAGCCCAAAATATGTCTCGTTAATGTACAATAAATGATCTTATTTTACTCTCCTTTTTTTTTTATCGAGTTTTACTGCATTTTGTGACTTTTGTTTGATCTAATGTAAGTTAGGATGTAATTTTCCATCTTTTGTTTAATTTAGTTCTAACATTTAAAAGCTCTATAATCTTAACAAAGTGTGTGGAAATTCAGTTTTTGTAATAAAACATGTCATAATCAATCAGAAGAATGAAGTATGAAGTGATCAACATGTTTTTGGGAGCCTTGGCTTCAATACGGCTTAGTTTCGGAACTTCTAGACTTAGTTCCGAACTCCATCACATAGTTTATGAGATCTATCACTTAGTTCTAGAACTTTCAGACTTAGTTCCAGAACTCCAACACTTATTTCTAGAAATCTTATGTTTAGCTCTGGAAATTTCATGGTTACATCACAAATAGTCCCCTTTAGTTCTGGAAATTTTCCAAAGTTCCAGAACCAATGGGAATCTATATATTTTGACAACATCCAATGATAGAGAAATCAATTATCCTTTCAATTAGGAGTATATCGGAAGATTTACTATTCTTCATACTTGAAGATCCGAAATGTCTTATCGAGATAGTTTTACCTCTAGAAATGTTCCAAATTCAACATCTATTTTGGGCATAATTCGGTTCCATCTGAATCAATAGAACATATATGTCTATAAATGCATCTTTGAATGAAATACACACACACACACACAAACACACACGAGATAGATTTAGAATAAAAGAGTTATACATGCATATACATAGAGATAGAGATACAGAAAGATACAATATGTTTTTGTAGGACATAAAATTTCAACAATAAAATAGCCACTTCATTTTGAGAGAATATTAATTTGTCAAATCCTGATTCAAGGTGGAGCAAGGGCCCACTCCTCCAAGAACTAGGATCCTCGTTTTATTGGTATTTATATTTCTAAAGCAAATAGTGTAGATCATTAATTCTATAAATGCTTTTGATTCTTTAAGTTGAAATCATTGTATACTTCTCCTGCAGGTGTTATAGACTAGATTATTATTTCCTTGCAAGCTTTTCAAATCATTTTCAACTGTTTGTTTATTTCCAAGCAAATTTTGTTACTTTTGCATTGTGTGTTTATTTCCAGCAATTTATTTACTTCTATATGTGTGTTTATTTCCAGCAATGAGTGTTTATTTCAACAAGTTTCTTACAACATAGAGATAATAAGGATTTGGCCATGGAATCCTAAGGACACTAAAAAAACCCCCAGAAAATAAAATAACAAATACCTACAAAAAATTACTAGATCACTAGGATTTTCTTATTGCATATAGCTTTAGACACACCCCTGGTTTGAATATGACATCAACAAAGAGTTGATTAAATGAAGGGAATAATGACACCCATCAAGTATCATCGATTCTTGTAAATGAGAAATGCATAGTTCCTTTCAAAATTGGAAGTTTGCATGATAAATTTTTGTGTGATGTGATTCCTATGGATGCATGTCATTTACTCCTAGGTAGATCATGGCAATATGATAGAAGGGTATTTTATAATGGTAGAGTAAGCAAATTTTTTCTAATGAAATATGGAAAAGAACATATTTTTGCACCTTTGATGGATCAACATGCAGTTGATGAGAAGAGAAACATGGTGTTTAGCATAAAGTAATTTGTGGAGAAAGATAAGAATTAGGTGCAAGTGTTCATGAGGGAGCCATTGAAGAAAGAAGAAAAGGTGAGTGTGTCCTTAAAATGATAAGATGAATATAAGGTTGATGAAAGAGTCCATCGGTTAGATCCCAATGAAGTTGACAAAAAAACACAAGTGGAGGTTGATGAACAAGCCCAAGAAATGCTTAGAAAGACCATGAAGCTCATAAAAGAAAATGAGAGTGATGACCAAGAAGGTCAGTTGAGTCACCTAGATAAGAGTGAAAATAGTGAGTTCTCCTAGAGAAGATAAGAAGAGGAAAGGACATGGGAAATAGTCCTTGAAGATATTATTAAAGGTATAGAAGAACAAGAAAATGAGAAGACACAAGATAATGTCATGAGAGAAATGGAAGCAAACGAGTCATCGAAGACCAAGATAGAGAAGGTGAAGGACAATCATTTCTTGTAAGGAAACTAAACTAAGAAGTTAGCAGGTATGAATGTATGTTTTAGAATCATTTGTCAACAATGGAAATGAATGGACAAGGGCCAAGTGAATACGGTGAAAGAGATAGAACAATGAAATGTCCCTAAAGACCTCAAAAGGTCTAAAAATTATCTTCTCAAGCTACTGATAACATACAAAATGTAGATTAATTTCTATCAAGGTATGATGGATTCAAAGAAAGTAGGATACCTAAATCAAACCACCATGTGGAGCAAGGCACGAGCCAAGAAGAAATGAGAAATCTTGAAGTAATTCAAAATTTCACATGGTTGATCACAAATCAAAACAAGTTGTTAAGGACAATGGACTGAATATAAGGCCATGGAGTGGAAACCAAAGCTTAGCACAAGTCAAAGGATTAATGAAGAATCAAATCAAACATCTCAGGTATCTATAACAACAGAGGAGGTACAGTGATGGTTCTTGTGAGCATATTTTCAAGTTTCAATAAGAAATTAGTGTGAAAAACAAAGAATAAAATATAAGGAGCAATTTTATAGTCCAAGAATGCATAGGAATGAGGTAAGAAAACAAATCTCAGTTAAGAAAAACACTAGGGTAATAGTTAAGGAGGATAAGTGTTTGTATGAAGAACATATGAGGATGTATGAATTTGAATAACAAGCCAAACATGGGGTAATTCTACACAGGGTTAAGAAGACAAATAGGGAGACCGAAGCCAAAAATTTGATAAAGGTATACATACACATGATATAAGTATAAATATAAGTGAAATGAAGTTTGATGGCATTTAATTACTATTTTGGAGTGAAAATGGGAAGAAGATAATACAAACAAATAGATTGATACCAAAATAATATATCATGGAGCATGAGATAAGTTTTAGAAATCATTGGTTAGTAAACAAAATGGTTAAAGAAGTTATTGTTTACAGTCAAGAAATGATCACCATATTCAGTTATAGAAGAAATTGGGAGGGATGCTAGTCAATACAAGGGCAAGTGGTGAGAGGCATAACACAAGAAACAAACCAATCAAGGAATAAAAGTTCATTTTTTTATCTAGAAAGAAGTCACGGTAGTAAAGTACGAGAATGTGGGGCAAGCAAAATTTAGGGAACAAGAACTATTTAGGTATAACCATGTAGAAGTTGATTTCTTGGAAACAAGTCTCACACATAATGTTAGCACAATGCAAGAAGGAAAGAAAATGGGAGAAATTATGATTTCAAAATTAGGCCATTGGTCTAAGCAATTTGATATGATGAGAGACTCATAATTTCATAGTGTAGTAACCATAAGACTATCAGATGATGACACAATGAAAATAAGAAGCATAAACTTGAGGGAATTGGTTAAATACTTGTGGCATAGTCAAGATGGACATGAGGAAAATTTAGAATTACAAGTGAAGGAACCTGTAAGGTCTCTGAATATTGATTGAAAAACAATCAAAAGGAGTAAAACCAATTGTCATGGATTGATACAATAATAAAACCATGCAAGGAGCAGCATCATGGCATGAAAGAGTGGGATTTTAGTATTGAATATTTACATTTCATTAGCAAAGTGAGAGAAGCTTATGGAGGAACAATTTGTGAAGTTGAGAAAGAAAGGATAATGGAATATATAAAAGAGGTAATCAAGTATCATGTTTTTGTGTCTAACATTGCTATGGAGACTATGAATTTAGGTAAACATGAAGAAACCAAGGCAGAGTTCCTATGGAGATACAAGAAGGATAAGAATGAAGAAGAGAAAGATACAATCAAGAAGAAAAAGTGTATGAAGAATGAAGGAAAATATGAGTTCGAGTGGTGGTAGGGTTGCAGAAGGTACAAACATGTTAAGGTGTACCATTAAAAAGGAGAAGAAGAAATTAGAAAGAAATGAGAAAGAAAAGACAATATTGCATTGACTAGGAGCTCAAATTATTATTTTTAGGGTAATCTAATGCAGGAGCATCAAGACCTTAGAATGATCATAGGGAGAATTATTCAAATATGTTTGTTTACATATAAATGAGTGATTTTGACTTGGTGAGTCAATAAACATTTGAGTGTGAGTGTAAAAGTGAATGTGGTTGTAAATGTAAGAAGTAGGTGTATAAGGGGGTTGGAATTTGTTTCGTTCAAGAATAATACTATATATTTTTGACTCATAGAGCCATAATAGGGATATGAACTAGGATTAGAGAGAGAGTAAGGTGGTTTTGATAAGATGCTAAGTTTAGTCATGTTGTTGAGCTCTTTTAGGAGCTGGTTAGGAGGTCTAGTAGTTTTTATCCTAAGTGTGTATGGAGAATTCAATAGCATGAATCATGAAAGGTGACAAAGATGATGTAACAGAGACCTTGACACATGGAGGAAGATGTATGATTCATGAATCAAGAAATAAAATGTATTTTTGTATGATATATACTTGTAAATTGTAAATTGTGTCTAATTCTCCGTCTCGGAATCGAGACATGAAGGATGATAGTCATTATAACATGCAATTTTTAAGATCTGTTATGATATGAGAAGGTGAAGGAAGGTAATAATAGTATCCTATAATTTTCTTTATTCTTTGAAACCTTGAATTTTTCCCTGTAGCCCAAATTCTATGCTCTCGGGCCTAAACTAGGGCTCGATTTCATTTGAATGTTATCCAACTCAAAACCGTAAAACTTCGTGAGCACTTCTTTTCAAGTGTAAACTAGAAATATGAAAAGTTTTAGGCTATAATTCACACGTGTGAAAAATTTATGTGAATTTTTTTAGGTTGATTGTGACTGTGCACAAATTTGGAAGGAAAGGGGTTGCATGGTAGCCCAAAACATGTTCTCAAGCCATAAAAGTTTGTATACATATTTTTTTATGATATCATTGAAGTGGGTCTTTTGAAATTTAGGTGATTTCGTGACCAAAAGTGTTTGTTGTTATAGCTTAGGGTAAAAATAAGCCTAATTTACACAATACAGTCCAAAGGAGGTATTATTCCATACAAAAGGAATAGCTGGTGAAACCTAGACACATTCAAGGACTCCATAAAGGGTCTTTAGAACACTTATTTGTTTGTAATGTTGTTTTGGACAAGTTTGAGATCCAACTCAATTTGTGTGTAAGAGAGGGCTACAAGCCAATAAGGGCTTAATTTGATATTGTAGGTGAAAGGAAATAATATAGTTGTGAAATAGGCCCGAACACCTTAAAAAAGTTTGATGAAGTGTTATAGGAGTGTTGAGTGTGTGTCGATGACCTGCATGAGTATTTGACCTTATGTGACATTGGTAACCTATCTTGGCCATATCCATCCTCAAGGAGAACAATGTTTTTGGGAGAAACTTTAAGGATGAAAGGTAAGGGGAATGATTTTCTAATGATAGGAGTTGGATGGGGAAAGATTGGAAATATTTCAAAGCAAGGGGAATCATATCATCAAGAGGTGTCTGTGAGTAGTATTATTTCACTATAATTCTTGATAGTTAAAATTTGAAAAGGATCATATTTTAGATTCCTTGAAGTGCAAGAATACAGGGGATCCTTAGGGAAGGGGATAGATGGAGGAAGCACCAAGAGTATGAGTACTCATGTTAGGCAGAGGTGAAAATAATGGATGGCTCTAGAAAGCTTGTATGGTAAAGTTAAGTGAATGAACTAAGAACACAAACAATTTGAGTAAACTTTGTACATCCCTTGTACTGGAGAAATGAGAAAAACACTTGTGCCCGCTCCATTCCTACTTCTAGAATCCTCAAAGCACAACTTCCACAATCCATAATTTTCTTTCATTTTTCTAGAGTGTGCATAGAAAAAAAGCTTCTTCTTGAAGGATACAATAAGTGCCAATCCTAGTTTCAAAAGATTCAAGCTCTTCAACATATGGATATAATTTTTGGTGCCTTTCTACCCACTCATCTAGTACTAAATTAGATAAAGGAGGAGGAATATGCTTCTCTTCAGGAACTTGTTCTTGGCCTTCTTAGATTAGGAAATTATCTTGGAGAGGGGAGGGGTCATATGACTCAACAACATAGGAAAATATTAACTCAACTTATATGGTGAACCGGGCACCATACCTTTTCTTGAGTAGCATATGGGACCAATCGGAAGACAAGTAACCACCTACCTTAGCATTAAAGTATCTTAATAGACACATGGAAAAAAATGAGGTAGGTAAATGATTGACACATCTTAAGTTAGGTAGGACATGCATGGAGGGTTAACTCAAGATCCTTGATAATTCCTAGAGTGGTAATAGTTGAGCCATCAAGTTGCAGGAATCCTTTGGATAAATGGTTGTACTTAAGACCTAGGACATCATTAATTTTCTTGGGCATAAAATAAGTATTATCACCTAATTCAATCATACAATTATGCACAAGGTGTTTACCTATGATCAAAGACATATAAAAGGGTGGGGTTTTGACAACCTTACTTACTTTTTTCTCATCTTCTTGATAGATATTAACAAAGAATGTGCGGGAGTTGCACGAGCTTCATGCAATAGATCACGTTGGGATGGAATGGTTACGACATCCCACATTGTGACATTCACATTTTTTTTATTCATTTAGTCCACAATGTTGAATATAAGGCTTATTGACTTGTGCATTTGGGGAACAACAGAATATTTTCTTGATTGTTCAAAGTCAGCGAGGCAGGGGCATTATCTTGCGTAGAGGCTTGACCTAAAAAAGGAGGGGCACACATAACTAATGTTGTATAATTTTGTGGAACCTCACATGTAGGAACTTGCACACCTAGACCGTTGGATGCCTTAGCTACATATTTTTCCTTTTGAGGATCGACCTATGTGATGGGAGCTAGAGTTTTCAATCTCGATCGATGTAGCCTAGAATTTACCAAGAAAATCCCGGCACATTGACACATCACTCACCTAGACCGAGCACTCACCCAAAGTGTGAAAAGGTACTGCAGACCCATCTTTAGGATTGCTATTGCAGGATGTTAGCATGATGAATACTTAAAGCATTCAGATCCATGACTAATATATCATTCTATAGTGCATGTTCAGATCTAGATCTAAAGAATAATAGACTTAAATGATAACCATGATGAAATCAAACCAATTATACTCGTGGATTTATTACTTTGATTCAGCCAATACACTCCATTGCATTAAATATGATAAATACATAGAAGCTTATTACAATAGATAATACCATAGTTTATGCGTGCATCGATTTGGTAGCATAACCTCATAATAACTCAGTTCTCACATATCACTTCTCTACCGCACGATTCGTTACATATTTATAAGGGTGGGAAATTTCCCTTCACCACTTATATAATCCCAAAATAGATCACATGCTTAAAATATCCATGCGCCTTTACAATAATAGGCTTACATGCAAGAATACTAACAATAAACCTCTCACAGTCTAACTATCAGTCACAATTCTATCTTTAGCTCGTATCCATGCAAAGAACTCCTTATTCACTCTTCCTAAAATAGCCCATGCGTGTCATGTAAGTATTCATCCTGTTTGTGTGCTCCAAACACCATCTTCCAAAAATAGATCATACTCGTGAAAACGGCTAAGTCTCAAATTTGTGTCTATCCTCAGCACGTGATTCCTTCCCGATCCTCCCACACTTTTGAATACTCTCTACCATTTCACATGAATATCGTGTACACATTTTGCTAAGGGTTAGACATGGTATGCTCAACAAGAACCCACACTAGCCGCATTGCATTGTCACCCGACAATGGATACTCCTTGAGCAATAAAGAATAAAGTAATGTAAAGAATGTTAAAGAATTCTATACAAAGAATAGTTCATTACTCTGCATCATTCTCTACTTCAACTAGAAGGATGAGCTCTGTATATTCTTCTTTTATTTCTACCTCTTAGGTATGCCATTCACTCAACGTGTCTTGTGCCTTTTCTAGGATATTCACTGCAATAGACTTCAACTCATCCTACATAATATCTCCCTTCTCATTTTGTAATACTAGCATAATGTTAGCCACTACAAACATTCTTCCTAATAGCAAATCCTTCTTCGAGTTATAGCCTTTCCTAGTTATTCCAATCTTTCCTTATGGGGTTCCTATGCTGCTACAAGGGCCTCACACTTTTTCTTCACTACTTCCAATCTCTCTATGTGCCCTAATGTCTCATCCTTTGTAGCTTTTAGGACTTCATTGTCCTCTACCATTGTTCTTATTCTGATGACTACTTCTGAAGAGGTTCAGATGTTCAATGCTTGATCTTCTTTCTTTAGCTCCTCCTAAAGGGTTTGAAGTAGTGCCTCGTATGATGAAATTTTTCTAATCACTACAGCCTTTTCCCTCTCTGCCTCATGTTTAGGGTCTTTTAGCACTAGAAATTTAATTGGTCCCTCTTCAAGCACCATATTAACCAAATTGCGCACATAACACATAGTTGAAGAGAAATTTTTGGGCACCTTTGGATCTAAGTGTGGTCTTGCTTGGATGATATGATCCCTAATCTCCTCTTCCATGCCAATAATAACCCCATTCTTTTTCTGCTCTAAGTCCTTCTCTTGTTTCAAGTGCATTATCTCTACATCCTTGGCTTTGATCTCTTCCCTCAATGCCCTAATAGTCACAGCTTTATCCACATTCCTCCTTTCCACCTCTATAGATACCTTCACCAAGGAATTACTAACTTCTTCATATGACATAACAGTAGGCTTTACCATTATGTGTTTGGCCTACGATGCCTTCTTCAATCTTCTCGGATATAGAGGGCTCTTCATAGAAATCAAAGTCTGGTTCATCCATATGTGTCTGCATTGACCAAGATAGTTGTTTCCTTATGCACACGGTGGCCATGTCCTCATCCATCAACTCCCATCCATACAATTCCTTCGAGTTAATTGTGCTTTGGAAACAGGCGTGGAAAATTTTACTAGTGTCCTTAGCATAGCCCATGAATGAAGAAATATACTCCCCACTTATCCTCTTCAATATTTTCCCTTATGAACTTGAGCGTCAAGATTTGGAGCTTGTTCTTCTATGCCCTGAGTAGTCCCTTGCATTGTCTCATCTTCCTCCTTTTCTCCTTCTTCTCCATCCTTCATTTCTTCATCCTTTGAATCTTCCACATCCTTTGGAGGTTTAGAATATTTGGGTGTGCTTTCCTCAAACTCTTCCTCCTCCTCATCTAGCTTCAAATTTCTCCTTCTCTTCTTAGTTGTCTCCTTCTGTGGAGAGAGTCAAGGTGATCTGCGCACTACTTATGGAGTAGAAATTTGGGTTCTAGTTCTTTTGAATACCCTTTTGAAACAGTTCTCTCATTGTATTGCATATAGGTTCTATCATCTCCTTCTTACACATGAGATGGTGTATTCACATGCTTAATTCCTACCTTTTTCGTAGGCTACCTTCTTCCTCTATGCTCTAGGCCACCACTATCTTCTTGTTCCTCTTCCTCTTCATCCACCACTATGGTCTCTACAGGCTGTGGGGTTGGCACATTCTCTATTGTATGCTTTCCCTTAGGTGGATCTGGAAGCGTGAATTCATTTTCCACATATTTTTTGTTCTCCAACTTGGGCTTAAGTTGAATATACACAAGTACTACTCCAACGTCTCCAATGACCAAGCTTACTAGCTTCATGCTTATTATATCTGAGATAAGCCTCTCAATGTAGGTAGTTCATCTTGGATATACATATGTTTTTCTCAAAGTGTGGTAGTCACAATCTACCTTATCTACAATGAAGCTTAGGTGGCACACATCTATGAAATGGTGAACTGATGCTTGGAAGTAGTATGCTGTGAAGGCATATGGCATTTTACACAAAGGGATATAAGCTTTGTCCTTCATTGTAAATTACATGATGTAAAAATGTTGGTAGACTACAAACTGTACTACCTTACCCACCACCGAAGGCAACTCCTTGGGTATGCACCACTCTTCTTCAAACGTCGCGTGGAGCCTATCATACCACATCTCCACCCTCTATTTAAATGGCCCACTCATGGTCCCTTTGCATAAGTACTTACCAAATCTTTTCACTAGAGATTTATGTTCCGTGGGGTACTCCCAAATATTCTCCTTTGGCCCATTGAGCACTCCAATCTCCATAAACACTAAAGACAATAAAATAGCACCAAAAATAATTCTATCACCTATACGCATTTCTTCAATGATTGTATTTGCTATGTGATCCACAAGATTGTAGATCACTCCTTGAGACATATTCCTTGTAATGTGTAACCACATTGTATTCACCTGCGACCACCTTTCTTGGTCATTCAACTTTGTTACAAGATGGGTAGCTACCTGTACTACTAGGTACTTTTTCAATTTATCGATGTCCATGCTGTGCACGGACCCTTGGTATATCCTAGCTCCTTCCTTATTTCTAGGATCACCACTTTGTCTATTAAATCACTCTTCAGATCTACTCTTAAGGCCCTTAGTCCTGTCACTATTGAAATCAAGGCAGGCTGTGATTCTAACCCTCCATCCGATGAAGTAGAAGAAGTCCTCATGGAATCTACTCATCAACCATCGATACAATGGTTCATACTTTCCAAAGTATGGTAGCTCGTACAACTGGTAGAATCCAATCTTCTTTAGTAACTTCTCACCAACATCATCGTACACTGGCATATCTTCTGCTATGCACTTGTTCATTTTTATGCTCAACAACGCATCTAGATCCTTCTTATTATCCGATGTATGATGGTTGTAATCACTGATCTTACATTTATGGATGTGGGAATCCCATTCTTGTCCCACAATCACACCCTCTGGATACTGCATTTCTAAGAAATTACTCTCGGAGAAATTTCTTCTTCCACTTCGACCTTCTTCTTTCCTTTTACTCCTATTGTGGGTGCTTTCTTCAGTGCCATTTGAAAAATCTCTCCTTTCTATCCTCTGTAACAAGCAAGTTAAAACCCTAGTTTGAATCTCCATTCCCTAGTGGAAATCGTGTGCCCTAGCTCTTTTGTAACATGTCTAATTTTCTCAAACCCTTCACCTACGAGGATGCAAGCTTCTCTTACGCACAAATCTTCTCTCCACAACTGGGTTCACACTCTTCGTACCTCCACACGATTCGCTTGGCTTGTTTACACTTAGCTCTTTTGAAGTTTTCACAATTTCAATGGTAAGAATGAACTCACATCCCATCCTTATATAGATTTTCAAAAATTTAGTGTATTTATTACTCCTTCACCTACCAATAATCCTCTCATTAATCGACCATTTTCATTCTTTTTGTGTGGTACATGTTTGAGCCCAATCTATAACCTTCTAGCGTGCCTTCCTACCTTCTAGCCATGGAATTATCTTCATCGTGCCTCCATGTGCCTGAGTACCTCGTCACTGCACCTTCCCTTACTAGTTCCCATAGCCCCTTCTTACCTCTTGTTATACTTGTATCTTGATTCATCTCCACCTATGGTACTCATTTCCAGAAGCACTTTTTAAAATAAATTCTCTAACTTGAATAACACTCATAGCAGTTTGTTTCATGTGCACTTATTTTCAATAGTATTGTACCTAGATATCAATAACCACCCCATACTAAGGGTATGCGTTTTCCTATGCACATAAAAATTCTTCAAATACTAATTAGATTCTCGCACGTAAACACAATTATTACACAAAAACACAAACTAAATTAACAATGCATAATGACAAAGAAGGAAATAAATAAAGGAGATATAGAATTGAAAACCTAATATAAATGGAAATATTACCTTATTAAAAACACCAAGAAGACTTATTTATAGTAGGGCTTCAGCCTACTCCCATTAAAGTAACTGGGTAACCATGTTCCATCAAGTGCCTCTAATTGGAAAGCACTGTTTCAAGTATGTGAGTGATAACATATGGCCCCAACCAATGTACCTTGAGTTTTCTTGGATGGCGCAAAAACTTAGAATCATAAAGGAGCACCATATGTCCAATTTCAAACTTTTTATCCCTCGGGGTTCATTTTAAGAGACCTCTAGGAAATCGAGTTAGAAAATCCTTGATGAATTTTCTTGGAACTACTTTCACCGGAAAGGAAAATTTTTGGGGTTTGTGCACAAAATTTTTGCCTAAAAGAAGCTTTAATTTTGAAGTCATGTGACAAAAAGGATGCGAGACACGTAGTAGGAGATTTTTATTACACATCTGCAGCCTCTACCCTCATATCGTGCATCAACAACACAATATTTTCATGCATCAACAACCTCATGTCATACATCTACAACATTTTCCCTCCTTTCATGCATCAACAATAAATGATTGTCACACATCAATAACCTCTTGTCATGCATCAACAACTTCCTACCATGCGTCAAAAACCTCTTGTCGTGCGTCAATAACCTACCCTACAAGTTCAGTTGTCGGTCGTATGAGTGAGCTAGTAGTGTTCTACCCAAGTGAATAATCTAGGATTATATAGGGGATATTTTCAAGGGTAGGCGAAGCCGACCCCTAAAAAAATTAAATTGTAATTTTTAGGCAAACAGGTCATTGACTCGCACGAGAAAATTTACCTTTTCAAATTTTTCTACAATAGAATATTCACCATATTAAGAATATTTTCCACTAAGAAAAACCATGTTATCGATGATGTCCCTATTATGCAATGATTTCTACCTGGCCTTTTCTTGTTTTTGAATCCAACGTGTTATTTCCCATCACTCATCCATCTTGATTAACTTTTCAATCCGTTATTCTTATGCTCGTTCATCAGCTAGACCTCAAGTGCGTGCATTACACAAAGAAGGTAACATGAATTATTAAGGAAGAACTACTTCTACGCCAAACACTAACTAAAATGGTGTGGATTTTTTCAACCTTTTATATGTTGTTTGATATGCCTAAAGTATTGCGAGATATTTTATCATCCCAATCCTTTCTTCTAACATCACAAATTTTTATCAATGTATGGCTCAAAATTTTGTTGAAATCCTCAACGATCCCATAGGCATGGGGATGATATGGTGTAGGACCTTATGGTGTGAAATCATAAATCGGGGATAATTTTAGTGGTGAATATTCATAATATGGTGAAAATTTCATTTTAGGAAAATTTGAAAAGGTGATTTTTTCGGAGTAGGTCGGTGTCTTGTTCGCCTAAAATTTACAGTATATATTTTTTTGGGGTTAGCTTCACCTACATTTGAAAACATATCCTATAAAAACCTAGGTGATTCACTGGGTAGTATACTATGGTACTACCACTAGTACCTTACCAATACCATGAACTCACATACTCTAAGCACCAGAGATTGTTGTTAGCCTATTAGTAGTTTAGAGTTAGGTGACAGATGATATTTGCTGATGCGTGACCCATTGAATTTGTTGACATGTGACAAAGGGGTTAGCTATTGATGCACGACAAGGGGGTTATTTTTTGACATGCGACAGGGATATAGTTGATGCGTGGCAAGGAGGTATTACAAACACATGACAAGGGGGTTTGTTGTTGACTTGTGACAAGGAGGTATTACAGACACGTGACAAGGGGGTCACCGGTTGACGCGTGACAAGGATATAGTTGATGCGCAACAAGGAGGTATTACAAACACATGACAAGGGGGTTATTTGTTGATGTGTGATAGGGATATAGTTGATGCGTAACAAGGAGGTATTATAGACGCGTGACAAGGGGTTTTTTTGTTGACACATGACAACTAGGTATTGTAGACACATGATAAGGGGGTTATTTGTTGACGCATGACAAGGAGGTATTATAGACATGCGACATGAATTTTTTTCTCTAACACACAACTTGGTTCTTTTGCTGACGTAGGACTCTATTCAAAATAATGGAAGGTGTTAGTCCTTAGAATGTGAAGACCCAAAAAGTAACTAAGAAATCTCAGAAGTCCCTGTTCAAGTATTTTGGAAACTCTGTTGATACAGATATTACAACTACCAACAACCATATAGCTACCACCAGAAATAATCAGAATACTAACTATGTGGAAGGTAATATTGAGGTGGACATGCATTCTACACAATATCAAACAAATGACACCTATAATAATATGCCAGATCTTGAAGATATAACTGTTGAGATGTCAGATCCTGAAGATATTCTTCCTGTTGGGGTGCAACTAGGAGTGCATCAAGATATCACACATACAAATACTTAGCAAAATGGAACACATAAATCAAATTCAAATTCTAGTTCACAAAAGAGGAAACCAAGTGATTGTGATATTGCTTAAAATTCTACTCAAAAAAGTAAAACATTGAAAATGAACAAGAATATTTGAACCATTGGTAGGACATACAAGTTTGATTGGGTTGCCAAATTTCCGTTTATCAAACCTATATAATCATCTAATTCAGAAGATATCCCATCTAGAATGTACATGTACAATATGTACGTGGAAATTGGGAAAGTAACAAAAATGCAAATGAAGCTAGACACTATAGAAAAACATTGTGGAAAATAATATTTGACTGTAACGGGGCGGATGGCCAAAAATCAAAACACACAGGTGGAAAACTGAAAAATAATGCATGCATGTTAAATACACAACGGATTATGAGGCAGAGCAAAAAAATGTAGACATCTCATGGAAAAGGGAGGAACGATCACATCGCAAATTGGTAAGATGAATCAAACAAATCTACATGCAAAACTCATACAATTCTCTACTTTATTTCACATACTAAAGAAAGGAAGATTGATTTCATATTTCCTCAATTTCAAATTTTTGTATCAATATAATGAAATTCCGAATGTACCTCAGTCTCATTGGTCTAAAAGTAGTGGATGGGAAATGGCAAAATGCCTTTCGATGATAGAGAAGGAAGATTTGAAAGAGAATGTAAACAAATCAAAGTTTATCTCTTTTTTAATTAATGAAGTGACAATAGTCAACAACACTTTGCATGGGTATGTATCCACATCTATACTTTAGAAAATTATATAAAGAAACCTCATCTCTTTGGGTGTTATGAAAATGGTTGAAAAGCGTAACACCGAAAACCTACATAAAATAGTTGTTTCTCATTTGAAAGATATTGCTAGAATGACTAATTATGAAATTTCTAAGAAGTTGGTATGCATCGAGCAGATGATGCATCTTTCATGAAGGTTCACCGAACAGGGGTTGTGTGTTAGATTATAAACAACGGTGGCCCTATATATGCTACCAATTCACCGTATGGTTCATAGAGTGAATTTAGCGTATAAAATGGTAAGAAACTATGAAAATGTTGCTAAATTAGAAGACCTTATAAGAGAACTTCATGCCTATATGGAAAACATCCCAAAGTTATTTCTTCGATTATAGAAATTCACAATTGGAATTACAGATGGCAATAAACTTTTGAAATATGTGGAGATGAGATGGATCCATTTGTATGAACTCGCATGCGAGTTCGTGAGGATTATCCTTCGTTGGTTGGTTTCATGCAAAAATATTGTTATGAAGTTGACAGGGCAAGGGACTTGTTCCATTTAACTAATTTGGAGACATTTCTTGCATTGGTTGGTATTCTTCTAATGTTACAGAGATCAATACACTGATGAAGCATGCACAGGGGGGACATTAATCTATATTGTGGATTTTATACGGATGAGAAAAATGGTATGTCAAAGTCTTGATATCTTGTACTGTTCCCAAGATAGTTTTGATACACTTGTTTTCGAGAATTGGAAAGCTTTATTAGATCTTAAAAATCCCAATAACTATTTGAGATTTAATATCCACAATCACTTATGCATCACTGTTAATGGGAGGGACATACCACTACACATTTTACAAAAACATCAAGATATTATAGGATTAGAATGAGAAGATGTTCCCATGACACATAATCTCTTTGAGTTTGTTATATTTGAAACAAGAATAAAGCTTAAAAAAATATCGAATCCTTATCATCAGAAATTAGAGAACGTTTCTCCAAAGATTAAATTCTTGAAGAAATGGGTGTGATGAATCCTAATTTTTGGAATACTGAAGGTGGTCATGTAGACTTTATAAGAAAGTATTTCCATAAATCAAAGGGTACAATAGTGGAACATTTCACAAAGACTTCGAGTTCAAGGGTATGAAAATCAAAGGTATATTGAATGCTGATTTATTAAAGTTTCAATCAACAAATTTTGTACCAACAATGAGGAACCAATATAAAAATTTAGACAAAACTTCTAAAAGTGGTGCTATTACAAGGATGTGGTGAGGAATCTATCAAAGTACTATCTTACAAGAAGACATCAGTGAATATTTCAGATTATATGAGTTATGCCAAATAATGATTTTGGGGTTTGTGGAGGACAAAAGGGTTTTCAGTGCTTTATCATTTATAAAATCAAAACTAAGAAATAGGTTGGATAAAAATCTAGAAATTTGCATGAGGTGTTATGTATCTCGCTACTCCATGGAAACCTTTCCTTTTGATAGAGAAATTGTGCATTGGAATTCCCTTTGCAAAAGAAGAGGTGTGAATAATACAGCTACAAGTACAACTATTCCCAATGATGAGAGTGGAATTGGTGCATCGTCACACTCTACAGAAGAGAACATCGAGTTTGAAGAAGCTATTGATAATGGATTGTTTCAACTTTAAATAGGTATCTCCTTCACCTTACTTTTATTGTTTGTCACCTTAAATTTTGTTTCAGCTCTTGTTATCATTAAAGATGTTATAGGTATATATATTTACATTTATTTAAATACAATTATTTCATCTTTTTTTTTTGAAAATGTGGGTTGACATCCATCCGAGGAAGCTCGCACTTCTCGGGACTGACAATGTCAAGAAACTCACCCATCTATCTACTAATCCATTTCTTGTGTTGATTTATTTTAAATCAGAACATTCCCATTTTAAATCTTTAGAAACAAGGGATTTTTTTTTGAATAACATTCTCTATTCTAAATTATCATAATTTAGAACACACATTCCATGCTAATCAATCTCATAACAGATAACCATATGCAGTTGTAATGACTCGATGAACTACCGATCTCTCATTTCATGACTCAGTTTCTTACCAATCCTTCATGTTAACTCAATGTATTGTATACTAAGTATACTTGGTTCTTTTACCCTTTTCGGGGTATTGAAGTGTTTCATTTTAAGAGGCCTATGTGAATATTTGTTACCAATATTCATCAGAAATCCTACTTCTTAAACTAGGTGATATAGTGCAACGCAACTAGCAACTTGCACTTGTGATACTTTGGTCAAATATTTTCACATGCTTTGCATGATCATATTCCTAGATGGCATACTCGTCAATATAATACGTCCTTCACCCCCAATTCATCTCATTATCTATAATGGTCTTCAACGACTCCTATCAGGTCCTCTTGTCTAAGGATTTACCATAATCTAGATTAGCAACATAGATGGTATAAAGGGCCACTTGCGGTGATTAGGGGTACATAGACATACTCAATCGATCTAGGTTGATTACATGTGTCTAGTTACCTTTATTCATCAGGAGTCCTTCCCTATACAAAATAATGTTCCTAAACTGGCCTAGAGTGTAACCAAGTCAAGTCTGAGTTTATGTAAACCTAGATGATCTGATTCGAAGGGTGTTGCGAAATGTTAGCTACAACATTATGTCCTCATGAAAGCTCATCTTCATGATGACACATTATTGCAGTTGGTGTGTACCAAAATCCTACTGGAACCACCTCATCTAGAAGTACATATCCAGCTAAGAAGTTAAATACTTTCTTATCCTTTTAATTTAAGATTTAGTTTTAGCAACCATGCTAAATTTCTAACCTCTTCAATCGTTACGATTGCTAACCATCAATGACTTATAATTTCCATGTAGATTAATCTACAACCAATCCCTCTTCTAGGATATTTTTTTCATTCTTTGGTTTCTTAAATTAAGTTTTAGAATTTCAATCCAAATCATCTTAACAATAGTAAGATCACTTACTTAACTTAACCAAGTTTAGACACGGCTGAATTTAGTTTTTGATTCCTTAATATTAGACTTCATTAAGATGAAGTCTAATCCTTATATATATATATATATATATATATATGTGTGTGTGTGTGTGTGTGTTCATCCAATTTCCTGTTACCTTATTTCAGTTTAAGGTTTTCTAAGGAGAGGTACAATTTTTCCTCCTTCCAAATATCCCTTAGGTATTAAACTCAAAAGGATATTAATGAATATTTGTTCAAAGACTAAGTGTTTTTCCCTTAACATATATTAGTTAGGGTCCATTGCAACAATTCACTTATACATAACCCATATGTAACTTACTCTTTTATTAATGTCAATTAATAATCCATATTGACCTATTAAATATTCATCTATACATGCCAACTTAGAAGTTGCATTTAAGAGGAGAATAGAGTATCAATACTCTTTTTCTCTATTTCATTTGAGTCCAACTGAAATAATCCAAAACATATAGGTTTACAAGAGAATAAGAATAAGTTTACAATCCCCTTGCAGTAAGCTCAAAAGATAATGGCACATCAAATATCAATAACACTCAATCCTTTCTCATTGATCAAACAAAATACATATTTTACGGGTCTAAACATTTCAGACATTTTTCATGTCATTCTACATTGATAAAATCAAGTAAAATTTACAACTTTTTCCCTTTTTCAATTACATCTCAAAAAGAATAATAAATCCTCATTAAAAATGTAGCCTTTAAGTAAACACAGAAGCATCATAAAGGAACTTGTCTTCTTTTGTCACTTATAGAATCCATCTGTAAAAATTGCTAGCATGGGTCAGTTTGTTGAACTGAGCATGATAAGCACTAATCATTAAAGCGATGTGCTTTTGACTAACTATCTCATAAAAATAACTCTACTCTTATGAAACATTAAGCAATACAGACATAAATACCTAGTAAATAATTAAGTACCACTAAAAGAAGAACAAAGTGAGCAACCTTGTCACATTAAATAAGTATCAAGATTAAACAACAATCTTCGTTCAACAATTTCATAAGAAAAATACAACAGAAAAGTAATATTACATCCCAATTACTTATCTGTTTCATACTATAGTGTCTTTGAATCATTCCAATTTAAGCCAACTCTAGCCTAACCTTTTGTTCAACATCAACAAATTTTACAAGGTTTAAATTCCATGTACTTCTCCTGAAGATAGTCACACATCAATTCATTACCTTATTAAAAATCAATTGAGAAGGAAAGAAAGTGATTCATCCAACTATCTACTCTACAATCCCCTTCAGCTAACCTAACCAAAACGGTCAGCTTCAAGAAAGATGTAATAATAACGAGAAATAATAGTAAGAGAGAGAGAGAGAGATAACAATCAACTACCTTTTGAGCACAAGAGTAACAGTAATGAAATCCACAACTCAGAAAGGAGAGAGAGAATGAGATGGAATTCAATAATCAAGATGAGAGAGAGATTCTCATTATTTCTTCCCAATACTTGAATTGAATTATATAAATTGTAACATGCAAATCAGTTAACAGTAATGTACTTCCCTCAATGCAAAATAGGAAAATTTCAGTAGCTTACTAGCTACCACTAAAGGAAATATTCAAAGAATTCATTCTACAACTATACCAGAAGTATCAAGCAATAACTGATCTTCTAAATTCATCCACGTTGATAGCTTTACACACTACAAACAAAGCTTAATCATCCCAAATAGAAAGCAATTAAGAGATTACAGTCGAGTAAAAACATGTTTCCTATTCCACAGGAAGGAAAGAATTCATTTTCAAATATAATGAAAATAATTCCAACCAAATTCAAATACAATTGGGATCAATGAAAGGATTGCAATTCCTAACACGTGTTCATCATCGAGCCTAAAAGGAGAAGGAGAAACTTTACGCTCCAACTGAATTTTGACTAAGATGAAAGCAATCAAAGGAAATGAAACCCCAAATTGGTTCCTAAAATCAAACAAAAGAGAGGAGAATAAAATAGAACGTTCCAACTCTTTCCCCTCAGATAACTAAAATCAAACTAATTCCATGTTCCACTATAGTAGTCGATTTTCACATCAACATCTATAGATGTAAATCAAAAGGTTTTCCACAAACCATTTCATACATACAGTAAGAGAAATTCTATCAATTATTTCAAATGGATACACAAGAATCCACATAATTTATTCATACCAAACATAATAAGACTTCCTTATTGTTATTTTCAATAAGTTTGATTCCATAAAACAGAGGCTACCAACAACCATGACAGCGAAGGGTCAAACTGGAGTGACATAGACCAAAACTACTTCAAGAGAGATAAGGTTATCTTCCTTCAAAGCATTCTAATAGATATTCACAACTCAAGCGTGTAAGGTTCAGAAGTAATAAAATCATTTCCTATTACATCTAACAAATGCGAATCTACCCAATGCAGAATCCAAACCACTGTTCCATTATAAATCAATAGGAATGACAAGATTCAAGCAACTCTTAAAAGACACAACATTTTATACTTTCTTTTAACAGAGGAAACAAATTGTATCAAATCTTTTCCCAATAATTTTTCCTAGTCCATTTTGCACAGGAAGTCAGAAGTCCATGCGACTCAAGCAACAATCCAGTTTCAAATAAGATAAACATGATTCACTCAAACATGCATCAAGAAAATACCCATATTGCATCCTTTCAAATCAACAAACTCAAACAGAAGATCACAACAAAAATACACCAAAAATTTCCACAAAGCCATTCATTTCAAAAATTAGAGTTGTTCTAATGAAGATGCTTAATAAAAAGAAAAACTATTTAATAAGAAGAGCCTATCATGCCTGATGAAATTTCTTGTTGATTTGCAAAAGATCTCCAGCTCGAGCTTCTCAAGAATCTCTTCTTTTCAAACAACGTCAACAACCAACTCTCCCAACTGCCTCCATGTTTCCACAGGTTTAGAAATAGTTTGAGGATGCTCAAGATCGCTATGGGTTGAAAGAAATAGACTTGCTGGTTTGAAGAACCAAAACCACATGCAGAGAAAAAACCAAAAAGACCAAAATGACCAACAACTTCCCCAAAACACTCTTCTCCACTTTACTAGGCGGTATATTTGCCAAAATCAATTACATTGAGTGCATTGAATGAAATTTCCCTCTCTTTTCTTGCGCCACCGCCACTTCAAATTTCGCAAAGTTGATTTCAAGATTTAACATGCATTTTTAAATTTAGCAATGATGCCAGCTAGGCATCTTACCTACCTTCCTTGCCTCCATGCAAAACTTGGAAAATTAAGATGTAAGGATTGAGATTTAATTCTCATTAATACTTTAGAAACCACCACCACCAACCTTCCATTTTCCATGTAACCCATAGGTCCCCTTCCACCTTAGTAATAGTTTAGGTCACCTTAGCATTAGTTAGGTTTCCATCTTAGTTCTTAGGTCTTTAAAATTTATCTTAGGTTAGTTCAAACCCCATAACTATATCACATACCATCTTAGGTTAGGTCATAACCCCTTAGGTTAGAATCCATATAGGGTAGGGCACTGCAACATAGTTTTAGGTGTCAACCCAAAATAGTTCAGTAATAGATCCTATGTAAGTATTATCACCTTAGGTAAAAAATCCAAGAGGGTAAACATTACAATTTGCAGCATGGTGCCGAGTAAGGACACCTGAACCCGGTTCCTTCACAATTTATGCCAAAACATTGCTCGGTTCCATTACATGTTTCATTCAACATGTCAATTTATAAGATGATAGAAAATAAGAACAAAATCATACCTTGGATCAATGGAATTGATTCAAGGTGTGTTGTTATCATATAGAAATGTGAAAACAATAGTACAAATTTACAACTTATTATTCACAAAATAGAATGGCCTTGCTTCCAAGTAAACATAATTACAAGCACAAATTCTAAGTAGTAATAACTCATCCATTGCAAATATGATTTTTAACATCAAAATAATACACATTCTAAGACAAATCACATGTCAACATTTGCAATGTCAAAATTGGAAGTCATCATAGTAAATACATGACCAAGACGTTACAAAATCAAAGATCTAGCACACTACGAAGGACGATTTCATAGCCATCTAAAACACTAGAGGTAACTTAAACCCTATCATATGAAATTTCTTTATTTTTTACAATTATGTTTAATTTATTTTTATATTTGCAAAATGCTTTGATATATTTTTAAAACTTTGTGGGATAAAATCACACAATCGAATTTTATAAAGAGAGGGATTTTTTTCATATTATACAATTCATAATCCACAATCCATTATACAATTCATCATCCAAAATTGTGCTTGAAGCTAAATCTACGTCTACATAAAATTCATCATCATCCATATAAATCATATCATTATCATATCATAATCCTGACACTCCAATTATTATTAAATTCATCATATCATTATCATAATCCTGACACTCCAATTATTATTAAAACAATTATTTATTTATTTTAAATGTGCAAAAACGTCTCTGTCCTAACACATTCCATTTTTTAAAAATAATTATCCATTATCATCATCTATATCCATTCTAATGTCATCATATCATTATAAGTATAAAGAAGAAGATTTTGAGAATGTTTAAATGTCTCTATCATACTACATTCCAAATTTTCTTAAAACAATTATCCATTATCATCATCTAGATTCCATGATCGTGCTTGAAGCTAAATCTACGTCCACATACAATTCATGATAATCCATATCTATGAGACTATGATTCTATTCTAATGTCATCATCCACATCTAATGCAATCATCATTACAAGTAGAGAAGAAACATAAACACCATATACAATCTAGAAATTCTATACATAATATATAGGAAGTTATAAAATTAAAGATTATATAGTATTTCAAATTTTCAAAGGCTATCACATTCAAGTTTCAAATTTCAAATCCAGATAATAAAATTCAAATGCCATGACCATCACATTCAATGTTTCAAATTTTCAAATATAGATTCTATTTTTCAAGTTTCCACACTCAATAATGAAAATTTTCAACCCTCAATTTTCTGTACCCCTTTCCACTCCTATACTCCTTTCCCCAATGGCATAAATAATCCTAGAACTTATGAGATCTTCCACAGCACTATCTAGATTCTTTAAAATTCTTTCTTCTTACTTTGTCACATCTCCATGGGATAGAAAATTTGGATCAGTAGTTGCCTTGGTTTTGAATAAAATTTGGGTCGAATCCATGCTCTTTAATTATCCACTTTACTGTATTGTTTTGTTTGTTAACAAAACAACATTTTACTCCAATTCTTTCATGCTATGGATAAAATGTTCTTCCTGGTTTCCAAGTAAACTTGGAAAACCTTTTCTTGACTCTTCAAATTTTCATATTTCAATTGCACAAAAAAGTGATGTAAATTAAACATATTACTAAAATAAGAAAAATTCAAATTAACAAAAAATATTGTTTGAAAGTGATAATACTTATGACCACTCTATCTCTCTCGAAATTTGCAATCAACTACTAGATCCTTGTCCTTAGACCATTTGTTAAAATATGCCTGGCCTCGAAATACTATTTTCTAATTTTTTTAATGTCTTATCCAAAATGTCATGTTTATAGTTTTTATACGTGACAATCCCACTTCTTACTTGGGTAAGTAAGGAATCCATCTTCATAGGTTGATTCTAGATTGCAGCATATAAACTATCCCTTTGCCAATAATTTTCATAACGACTTATTATCTCATTGATTAGTACTTTAGCCCTTCTCTCCCATTCTATGAGTTGACTGATATGAGGTACAATAAACTCATTGACATGGGATTGACAATCATAACCAATTAAGTTCTCTAAAGGAAAAGGTAACAACTGTTCACCATCTGTATCTGAAGAAGATGATCTCATTGGAGAGGTATGGGGGCTTTTGGGTTGATCGACTACTACTTGTTTCGCCTTTGGGTGGCCTGATCCTATTTGTGATAAAATAAATCAATATTCAAACAAATAAATCTAAAGTGAAATGTAATGAAAGTTGAATAAATTATGTTGAAATAGAAGTATACCTTCGGCCTTGAATCATCTCACGTGTATTGAAAAATCCTATTGGGTCATTACTATCAATGCCCAAGTAATATTCATCTAAATTTATATTATTTAAAACCGATATGCCCATTCACATTGGGCAAGCCACCGAGTGAGAGGGTTGGAATTCGAAATGAGGAGGAAATGTTTAGTGTCCCACTAGGGACCAAAGGAATTGGCATGCGTTTACTAATGTTATTTTTTCCTGATCCTCTGGTTGGCATTTTGAATATTATTGGTGGAGGAGGGGGTGGTGTCGTTGTTTATATAGAAGGAAAAGGACTACAATGTGCTGAAAAGTTCAAGAAAAATCATATGAAAAACTATTAAACTATGTAAAAACTATGAAATTAAATGAAGTAATATTCAAAACTTGTACCTTGTTGTTGAGGGGTAGCTTGTCATGGTGCTTGAGGTGGCCATGTTGGAGTAGTAATTGGTGGTTTTTGAGCTGTCTATTGTTGGGATTGCTGAGGTGGTTGTTGAGAAGACACAAATGCATGCAACTGAACTGAGTGAGTTGGGGAAGATAGTTGACTTTGAGAAGCATGCGTATGGTCCAAAGCCCCTACAATGTCATCAACATACGATTGTATGTCAATTCAATATGGTAAAATTTAAATGGGAAAATGAAAATACAAATTTGGAATTTGTAAATAATACATGTAAGGGTATTACTTCTCTGTGATTAACGAATTCAAACGGTTGGCATGTTCGTTCGAGATGAGTGACCATCCATTTCAAATTGTGAATCTCTTGAAAACTCATCATGTTTTTGGCCTCTTCCTCTTGATGCCACCTTTTTCAGGGAAGGGCCTCCAAAAATCTTCTCTACAAATAGTAAATAGTTAATACATGTTGTCAGTCTAATGTCGAAATACAAACTTTATAGTTTATACCTATTGTTCTTGAAATGGAATTGACAAATTCATCAATGCCTTATGTCTGCAAGTGGGAATTGGTTTGTCTTTTAAATTTAAAAGAGCCTCGTAATAAAGGCCAAGGAGATAGTTTGTGGTGTGAATGACTAGTTTTTCTGAAAGCTTTGCATTTGTAATGTTAGTTCTTATTTTTTTGATAAAAAGGTGCACCAATCAAATTTTTGCTTTGTGATAGTTGCAAGAATGTATGCAATGGCCCAGTTTGGTATATTTATTTTCTGACCCTACAAAACTATTTTGGCTTGAAAGAAGGAAATCATAGCAGCAAGAAAGTGGTGTGCAATTCCTTGTGTATCCACACCATGTCTGGATTTATTGACATGAGCTGCAAATGCCAAAAAACCGTTGGAATTAATATAAATTTGAATTGTATCAAAATCAGAAATTGAATACAAAATGATGAATGAAAACAATTTACACTTACAATCAACATGGAAACCAAAAGTCGATTCGAGGTATTTCTTATCGTCTTCGACGAGTGTTTCCTTCATTGTAACAATGGGTAAATTTTTGAATGGGAGGCCTATAAACCGATGAATATCAGTTGGGTCGATACTGAATTGAAACATTCGACCGTCATCCATAGTAACATTAAACAGGCCATCCTCTGTATTGTATGAGGAGAGAAGGTAGTTCAAAATATCATGGTCTGTTTTGAAATGGGGCATCTTAATGAGCCCACCAAACTCACATGCATCAATCAAATCCTTTTATTCTGAATTCATTTGTAAAATATTCTGATGTGGGGGCACAAAGGGTTCCTATAGAGTATCTTTCCCATGGATAGGGCTTGTGGGTTGACTAGATTTTCCTCTTGATTTTTTTCTTGAGCTTGGGATGCACTTATAGTTTCCATTGTATTTTTCCTTGAGATTGATTGTACCTAACTTGGATAATGGATTCTGTATACAAGAAAATTTGAGAGCCGGAAAGTGTAAACATGAAAATGACTGGTGGGAGGGTATTTATAGGAAAAAACCAAGGTTTTGAAGGCTTGTTGACACACGTCAACAAGGCTTATTGATGTGCATCAACCACACGTCGTGTCTACAACTCTACAGTCTCTCTAACTTAAAAAAAAATTAGTTAAAAATTTAGTTCTAAAAAATTGGTAAATTCGCCTTTCAGTGAAACCGATTCCAAGGATATTTGCCAGGTATTTTCCACCCCCAATTTCCAAGAGGTCTCTTAAAATGAACCCTATCATGAATTCATCCAATAAAATTCTAATTGTCTCATTCGTAAAGTGTGTGCCCCTATCACTGGTCAAACTTAAAGGACATCCATAACTTGTAATAATATTTTCCCATAGAAACCTAGCTATTGTAACTATTGTGCAATCCTTTGTAGGTGCTTTTCTACCCACCTTGTCGATAGTTTGTGAAGGTAATTATATAAGCGCGATCCAAATCCTACGTGCAACTAGTGAAATAAGACCCATAAAATCTATATCCCATTTCTCAAATGGTTCTACACTAGTAATGTGTCTTAGAGGCATTTAATCTTGTTGACTGGGTTTCCCAAGATGCTAACAGTGATCACAAGTCTTGCAATAATCCTTACAATATTTATAAAAGGTCTCCCACCATAATCTAGTGAGTAGAATCTTGCACGCAGTGTCATCACCTGCATTATGGCCACCTACAATACCACCATGAGCTTCCTCCATGATATTTGTGTACTCATGTTCTATTACACAACGACACAATACTTCATCCCAACATAATTTGTACAGGTCACCACTAATCAATAAATAGGGTTCTCGCATGTATAGAAAGTTGTTTCTTCTCTAAGGAATTCATTCCTTCTAGTACCATACATGTTCATAGAAAGACAAAAATGTCCTCTAATTCGATGGCATGCATTATAACTTGTATAACCGTGCATCGGGCATGGTATCTTAAATTGGCTTGTGTTTCTTCTCCTAATTGTATTATAGATAAATGGTCCGGTCTAGAATTACTTTTCCTGGTTTGACCACAATCTGTGAAATAAAATTATTGAAATAAGAGTACCCATCTACATATATTCCCCTATGAAATGAGATTATTTACCAAATAATTTAATGCCACATGATTTGTATAAAGAAAAATGGTGCAACTAGCAGTACTATCAGAATTTATATAGCACATAGATCATTGACAAAGCTTCACGCTCTATAGTTGTGTAATTCTACTATGCAGGAGTCAACTTTCTACTAGCAAAACATATAGGATGATCTATAATACCTTCTCCAGGATGAGCCAATATCGTGTTAATGGTCCTACCGAGAGGTGTCTACATGTACATGAAATGGTTGGTCCCACGAAGGAAAATACATAATAGGCATGGTAGTAAGTTTCTCCTTTAATGTCTCGAATGTGCACTACTGCGGTTATCCCCAGTAGAACATACCTTTTCCTTTTAGTAACTCCTCCAAAGGTGCAGAAAACTTGGCATATCCCTTTATGAATTTCCTATAATACCCCATGTGACCCAAGAATCCGTGCACCTCACTTTGACTGGTAGGCTCTTTTAGGCCGATAATGACTACAACCTTAGCTGGATCAACCAATAAACCTTCCTTACAGATTATGTGTCCTAACAATATTCCAAATGGTGTAGCAAATATGCACTTCTTGATGTTCAAAGAGATACTCAACTATCTACATCTTTCAAACATTAAGTGCAGATTGTCACAATGATCTTTAACTAATCCATACACCATCTAATCATCCAAATAAACCTACAAGAATTTGTGAATAAAGTCCTTGAATTATTGAACAACTATGTGTGAAAATACAACAGTGCATTTTTCATACCAAAAGGCATCACAGTATAGGTGAAGCTACCCCATTCAATAGTAAAAGTAGTCTTTTCCTGATCCTCCTAGGCAATCCTAACCTGATGATACCTAGAGAACCCATCTATAAATGAATATATTTCACGCCCTGCAACGCCTTCTAGTATTTCCTCAGTGAATGGCATAGGAAAGGGATTAGTCACACATGTAGCATTTAGCTCCCATAGTCCACATAGATCCTAATCCAACCATCCTTCTTGATACTGATCACCATTGGACTAACCCATTTTGACTTGTCCAGGGGCTTGATGATTCTAGACTTCAACATTTTGTCAATCTCTTCCTTGACCTTTTCACACAAGTTGGGGTTCATCCTATAGGGTCTCTTTCTAACTAGGTGTGCACCCTCTTTAAGCTTTATCTTCATCTCTCCTAATGATTTATGCACACCTTTAAGCTCATGGTACCCCCAAGGGAATAAATCCTAATAATCCCGTAGTAACTCTATGATTTTTTCCACTTCAAAGTCTAACCAATAGTCTCCAATTATGGCCTCCTTAGGCTCAGTATCTAATCCAATATTCACTTTCTTTTTCTTCATAGGTTCATGATAGGCACACGTGGTATTATCTGCATTTTCCAACACCTCATGCCTACCTATTGAATGGTTATATCAAGATGTTCTACTTCTTCATCATCCACTAAGTAGACAATTTTTTTCTTTTCCTTTCTCAAGGAAAGTGCACTGAAGTAGTGTGGCATCAACCTCTATTTCTTTAGTAAAACAAACTCTTGAATTTCCTTCATCCAATAAATCATGTACGAGTTCTTCTACCTTGGCACTATCCCCCATAGTTAAGCATTTTATAACCTTTAATGATTCTTCTACTAAAGGTTTAGTAGAAAATAAGTCAAATGTGTGGGTCATTCCAATAATTAAATCCTCGTAATTTTGAGTCTCTATGGATTTCTACATACACATACCAAGCATGCGTGTAGCCTTGTAAAGTGGAATAAAACTTGTGTACCCAGAGTGAAGGTGGTAAAGCTTCCCACCCCTCTATCCAAAGTCTCTCACACTTTGCTAAATGTGGTGCTAAATAGGTTGATTACCATGATAAGTACATATTTGAGTAGGAGCATTAACCCCGAAGAACCTAGTAACAAGAGGAATCTTAATTTCATTCCATCCTACAAGATTATCCTTGTGAACCACCCACCAACACGTTGTTATCCCATGTAGGGTATATGCTATCATATTCCATCTCTCCAACTGGTCTATCCATTAATCCTCCATGGCACGCAAGAACACCATAGGGTCTCCGTCTCTGAAGTAACATGGTATTGGGTCATTACCTATTCTCTTGATATAACGCGATCTATTATCCCTAGCAAATATGCTCTTGAATTCATGCCCTAATAACTCATAAGTTCTATGAGCCCAATTATCACAAGAAACACTTGCGTATCGCTAATAGACTTTGCATCCTCCCACCAAGGATCTCTTCCTTAGATGGCTCATGCACCTCCGGGTCCTAGACGACACATACAAAATCCTATTCAAGTCTTTCTCACTCAAGAGCTCAACATAGGGCACAAATTTTCCATCTGTTAATGGGATAGTAACTCTTTCCTCCGTTTTTTCAAAGCTGATACAACCCTTGTTGAACTAAAGATCAAAATTATTTGCATAGCACCAAGGATGCCCTAGTAGAGCCGGGAAACTATCTTCCTCTACCAAAGACTAAAACCTTGAAATCTCCAAGTGAACTTGGCTCCTTGTATGGTAATGGATGCATCTTTTAAAACTCTAATGGGAGTGCCCTTAGTTAGATTAGACATGAACACAACATTAGATGATGGTTGTAATGGATGTCTCCCCATTTGTACCCATGCATCTAAAGTAATAACATTGAATTTCATGTCGATGTCAATCAATACATTACTCAATAGCCACCCATCCAAAACAACATTTAGAGTTATTTCCTTATCATAATCTAGGATATGAGGGGGAAGATATGCATGCGAGGATCTGTCGCCTAGTCTCAATACTTGTGCATAGAGTGTTTACTTTTAACCAATTCCCCAACAAAGTGGAATGATATTTTCTGACGGAACAATTTGGAAACTTCTCTCAAGTAATCCATATCAATTTGGACCATCTCTCGATGCTTTCTTTTGTTCCATCTTCCGTGATTTCTCCTTTAAATATTGTATTTCACCCTAAAGATTCCTGAGTACCTCCATGGTTTCCTAGTAAACCTCCTTCTGATGGGTAGGATCTGGGTACTGTGCATGTAGAACCTCCTCCTTAGTGATGGTAGGCTTCTACTGCAATGCTTCTTTGGCACACACTTTCAACGTGGGTCATGATTTTTACCTGTAATGCCTTAGATTCTACTTCTAACTTAGGCATCCATTGATTTTCCATAGTGTGTTATATCCTAACCATCCCTGCACCTTTGTTTTCTTGTTTATGTTTCTTACTAAGATGCTCATACAAGTCCGAGCATTCCTCATAACTATGATTCTTTCCGCAGAAAGAACATGTAATATTATGAGGACATTCACACCTGTAGTGGTTAGGAGATCCGCATGTATAACATGTTCCTCATGGGAACTCACCTCTTCCACCCCACACCCCCATCCTCTCGAATCCACCATGGTATCCTCAACCTCTACCACGACCACCTTCAAAACACCCTTCATTCCGATCATAGTGTGCTTGATTGTGATCCCGATCCTGATGCTCATTATTTCCTTTAAAGTTATCTAAAACTCTCATCTTTTGTACACCAATATATATAGTGTCCTAGATCTGACCAATCAGTTGGTAGTCTTCCGTGTCATGAGTCATAGACCTATAAATTTGTAATAGTATGAAACGTTCTTCCTTATCGCAGTTATAGTAATGAGCAAGAATTCTAACATCATGGTTTAAATGGCATATCTCATAGTCCAATAGTAATGAGCACACTGATATGTGGGGACAACTATCCTTTGTGTGACCTTCCACTTCTTAATTTGTGCACCAAATCCCTTTACGCATCTCATGTGTTGAATTTTCGATAGTTTCTCCAACTGCTTTTCCATAGCTGCGATCTATGCTTCTAAAAACGGCTCACCCCAGTGTCTATACTTCCAACTACCTCAGCGCGTAAATCTACTTCAAGTGCTTTATGCATATCGTGTATGTTTTATGTGATAGTTCCTTCTAAAATGTGTAATCGACCTCCAAAAACCATTATGCATGCTGGATTACATGAATATCATAAAACAACTTAGATAACAACGTTTTGAAATGGGCATCATACTCTCTAACACTCTGAGTAGTGCCTTGCTTAATATCCTTAAGCGCACTTATACTCTTCTGCTCGAACTCAGGTATGTGAAAATCTTTAAGGCAAGCATCTTTTAAGGCTTAAAAGTCGACGCAAGTCTAATTAGGGTCAAAATTTCTATACCAGTTATGTGCATGTCCTTGTAACATAGTAGTGAATTGACTTTCCCTATGCTTAGAAGCCACGATTCCTTTTTCACGCCATAGTATTTCACACATGTGTACATGTTCAGTAGCATCTTCTATGCCCTTATACTCTGGGAGATGAAGTGACATCTCTATGTACATATTCTAGGGTTGGTACGAACCTTGCCCACCCGATCCGTAACCTCATATGTTTCCTCCGCCTCTAGAACCACCAGATCCACCATAACTAGAGCCACCTATGCCTCTAGATCCCAAACCCATAGCCAGATTCGGACCAAAATATTTACTCCCGTGTCCCAACCGTAGTACTAAATTGCACCCTATGGTCTCAGAAGTGTTACTACTCCCAAAAGATAGTCCAAAATTCTGCGCGCCTAAATTCTCGTGTGGATGATACACCCAAAAAGGTACTCGAGATATAACAACAAATCAATTTGCATTACCATTGTTGTACTTTTTTATATGACTCACTCCTTCTCTCCCATTACCTAAATTATCTTTCTTTGTTTATTATTAGATACTAGAAAACCAAGCACAATGGCAAGGTTAGCAGTGTGGATTCGTATGCACACCCATGACCCAGTCATCTCTATTGGCATGCTTCTACATGAGGCCGAGGAGGTTTCCTGTCATGATTTCCTAAATGGGGAGTTCCCGATTCTTAGGTTCCATGTCTTCTCGTGTGAACTTCAAATTCCTCATAAACTATATCTCTCCACAATGCCATTCACTCTGCAACATCCCGCTGCTTCTCTATCTCCCTCTCACGTGCCTCATTATACTTAAGCCATCTTTCCTCTCTCTGGCTTTCTACCACTAGGTCTACCATCTTTCATGAAACTTGCTCTTTCCCTGCTGCGTTGGGGGTTTAGTTTTCCATTGGTTTGTTCTCCAAGTTTAGGGTTACCATCGAATTTTGATCACCAGTGGAATGCCTTACAGGTAAGTTCCCTGGGATATCGTAAAAATTTGAATTTAGCTACCTCTAGGAATGAATAAGTGGAAATTGAGTACTCCAAGATATAGTTGTTCAAAACACCATGGAACCATGTATCCACAATGCGAGTCCAAATCAAATCAACATCATAAAGGGTCTAAAATTATTCTTGCATCTAGAAAAGTGTGCGATACCTCTAATTCCATTTAGATGCATAAGCAACCAGCCACTCATACAATTCTATCGGAAAGATAACAAATAAGCTCTCATATAAACAATCATACATATTCTTCTCCACCCATATGCATGCGTTAAACTCAGATCTAGTGCTAAACCTTTGTGTGTATTCTTCTTCTAGATCATGTATCCACTCCTCAACACTCACTAGGGTCAACCAAGATGTCTTCATCGTGAACCATCCTAAAACATTTGAAAAAGAGATCCCGACAATGAAACCAATGATGCAGCCTATAATTTACCAATAAAAGCCCAGCACACGGGTGTTATCCAAAATGTGCCCCTTGCTCATTTTGTGGCTAACTCCTTTCATCCTTCCTTCTCTTGTGCCTCAGACATAATATTTTTCTTTTCAGGCACTCAAAACCTTCTGGAAATGAAACCATTGGATAGAGCTCTTTCTCAACTTTCCAGAAAGGTAAAGTTTTCCTCCTAACTCCATGTATTTTTGAAGTTATGGCTCGACGGAGTTTTTGTGGGAAATTTTCCCTTTCAAGGCCCACAACCAATGAGATGCTGCCATGTGTCCTAGAGTGGCGGAGCATGGGGAGCAATTTGAAAAATTTGGCTAAGTGTTGGCGCACGGAAAATTTTGAAGGAAGGGCCCGCGCCCAATAAGGACATGCCACGTGTCTTATGTAGTCGGAGTTTCGGAGGGTGGAGGAGAAGTTGGGTTTTTGCAAAGAGTTTTGCCAAATTTCAAAGGAGGAGTTTTGGCCTGCTGCACCTACCAGCCAATCATGTTTTTCCACGTGTCCTTGGGGGCCAGAGTTGCGGAGCGTGGGAGGAAATTATGATTTTTTCCAAAGTGTTTGCGCAAAAAGTAAGATGTTTGCGGAGGACCCACAATGAATGAAATGGTGACACATGTCCCTGATAGGTGGGTGGTGGGGAAAGTTTGGGAATTTTTCCCAAAGGGAAAAACAAAGGAAATTTTACAGGGAAAATCCCGCCCCCTAAATGCGGACTAATGGGACCTCGCCACGTGTCCAGGTGGTGTCAAAAAACTCAGGTCAAGCCTGCAAGGAAATTTTGGAAGGTCAAAACCGCACCCAATGGGGTTTTGACATGTGTCCAGGTTGAAAATTATCAAAGCAACCCACGGAAAATTTAGGAAAGATGGGCCTGCGTCCAATCAGCGCTTGCCACGTGTCCCAAGCTCATCGGCCCCGCGGGGAAGTTTTGGAAAATTTTCCAAAGTGCAAAGTGAAGGAAAATAGAGTAGGATGGGCCCACACCCAATCAAAACGTGCCACATGGCACTTGGAAAGGTGGAGCATGGGGAAATTTTGGAAAATTTTCCAAATGACCAAAAAGGGAAAAAATTCAATTTTTTGCCCGCCGACCCGATTTGGCCCTGTTTTGACCTAAAACTTCAAATCGCCATATCTTTCGATCCAGAGCTCAGTTTTTCACGTTCTTTATATCAATGGAAAGATGGTGAAATTATCTACAAGAATATAGGGTCATTTTTTCATTTTGATGGAGTTTGGAGAGAGAAAATTGAAAAAATCCTCTGGCATGTGGTCATGGACATAAATGACATTTCAACCACTTGCTTTTAATGAAGAATGGCTCGTATTCTCTCCCAAAGCATGGCTAAAAATGTCGGGGAATGGGTCCGTAAGGATGCCCATGTTGTTTTGAATGCATTTTGGTCAATGGTTGAATCCCTTCCATGCTTTCCCACGCTTTCTCTCCCTGAGATCGTCCCTAACATTGTAAAAGCCGCTTTGGCTCATTTTCAAGGGGGAATATTTTTTATTTGTGTATCGCAGTCCCCTTTTCTCACCTTGGAAGTGATTTTGGTGAAATAATAGACCTTTTATAAGAGCTTCAAATTTATTTTGCCTCTCGGGTGTTGTAATGGAAGTGAGTTTGATGTTAAAATAACAATACAGGCCTTGTGATTAGTTTTTATCCTTTGCTTGTGTTGTATGGTTAATTTCTGATTCTTCATTACAGTTATCAGTTTGTGCATGAGGTTCTTTGTTGCATTCTATGGACTGTGTCAATCTGCAGAAGTAAAAATGCTCACCACTCCTTTGGTGCATCACCTATTAGCATTAGTTTTAGTTCCCTTTTTGCATTTTCTATCCTTGTCCCTTTGGAATTTAGAGTAGAATTAGGAATTTAAACCTCTGCAATTGTGCAAGTGATATATCTGATCAGAGGAGAAGAGGAACTGCCTCTAAACTAGAGATTCCTCTTCCATTTTACAAGTCCCACACTTGGGGAGAGGATTCAATGTTGTGCAATCACACTAGATGCTTAGTATGATCGTGACTTTAGAAATCGATCAACATCCAGGTGCCGCTGATTTGCAGCAACAATTGGCACATCACTCAACCTAGACGGAGCTCTCACCCAAAGCACACAAAGGTACCAAGACCCTCTTTAGGGTTACTATTGTAGGATGTTAGTATGATGAATACTTCAAGCATTCATATCTATGACTAATATATCATTCTACAGTGCATGTTCAGATCTGGATCTAGATAATAACATACTTAAATGATAACCATGATGAAATCAAGCATGCAAGAACCAATTATACTCAGGATTTGATACTCTGATTCAGCTAATATAATCCATTGCATTAAACATGATAAATACATATAAGCTTATTACAATAGATAATACCATAGTTTATGTGTGCATCATATTTGACAAAGCATAACCTCATAATAACTCAGTTCTCACATATCACTTCTCTACTACACAGTTCATTACATATTTATAAGGGTGGGGACTTGCCCTTCACCACTTATCTAATCCCAAAATAGGTCACATGCTGAAAATAGCCATGCGCCTTTACAATAATAGGCTTACATGCAAGAATGCTAACAATAGACCTCTCACAGTCTAACTATCAGTCGTAATTCTATCTTTAGCCCATATCCATGTAAATCGCTCCTTAACCACTCTTCCAAAAATAGCCCATGCGTGTCACGTAATTCTTCATCTTGTTTGTGTGCTCCACATGCCATCTTCCAAAAATAGAACATACTTGTGAAAATGGCTAAGTTCTAAATCTGCCTCTATCCTCACTATGTGATTCCTTCCCAATCCTCCCGCACTTTTGAATGCGCTCTACCCTTTGCGTAAATATTCTATATGACTTCTAATAAGGGTTATACATGGTTTACTCAACACCAAGTCAAGCATTCTTTTCTTGTACCTTGTGTTTTCAGCAACCCTGGCATGTGGTCTATTTGAGTACTCTGCATCTTGATTAATTGCATAGAAGTCTTTGGTGCCAAAGAACATAAGGTTGGCATCAGGAGGAGATTTTGGCATTTCTTGTTTCTCGTGCTCATTCATTCTTATGGAAGGTTCAAAGTTAGAGGAAACATGAATCATCTAGGCATGTGTATGTAGTATTGGCACAATGATTTTGACTGTGAGGCATGTTGCAAAGAAAGCACCATTCTGAATCTTGCGCTAGATTATTTTGAATTGGAACTAACAATTGGCTTGTGTTGGGAATTGGAAGAGGATACCCAGGAGGAACCACTTGTAATTAAAGGTACGTGTTAGTATGTCATTTATCATTTTGTTGGTTTTGTCCATATCTCTAATTTGCATATTGATTTCTAAAGGGCTGATGGCTCTGGTTATACCCTTGATTAGTATTATTTTTAAAGGCTTACGCCTCTTGTATTTTTAAATATATAAATTTATTAGGAAAGTTCCTAATTAGGGCCTTCATTTCTTCATCTTCTTTGTGTTGCACAAGAGAGTAGGATGTGGATGCAGTATGTTGAGTGCTCTACTCAAGAAGAGGGCAACAAAAGGTTAGGGTGCATGTGGTATTTCTAGGAATAAGGGCACAGTGTGCTTGGGAGATAACTTTCCTACCTAGATGAGACTATTTTCTACCCTTATTGTAATATGGTAGTAAGGTTCTACCTCCCATAGACTGAACCATGACTTAGACATCACTATTCAAATCCCTTAGATAATATAAGAAGGCATGCTTTGGGTGGTAGGCCTTACCACTTAAGGAATACTATCCTAAGTCTTATAGAATCTTATATTGAAATCAGTCATCCGCTCATTAGGAACTCTTTTTAGTTGTTGTCGCTTGCTCCACCAAAGGAAGGTGATATGAATTATCCTCAAAATAGTTTCTAAGAGCCGTTGCAAGATCATCCTAGTTTACAATAGATGTAGGTCTTAGACTTATGTACCACTGGATCACTTTTCCTTTAAATGAAGCTACAAGCACCTAACTTCTACATTATCATGCATGATCAAATATACAGAGCACACATTGGCTACATCCTAGATGTGCTCAATATCGTGACTTGATTCTCACTAGTGAAGTATGGTATGATCTTGAGTGCAGATGCTAACATATCATGTTGCACATTTAGAATAAGAGGAATTCCACTAGTAAAGTTGCTAAAGTTCCTCAGAAGAGGAGGTGGTGTAGTAGTACCATGTTAGGGCACACAAGTATTCTCGTGAGGGGGAGTGGAATGTGTGCAAAGTGCACTTGAGATGGAGATGTACATATAGTAGTTCTACTACGTGTTCTTCTTAGAGATAGCTGGGAAGTATTCAAAGAACTCTTCAGCTGCTACGCTTTGTCTGGTATGCACTCTTTTCATGAAAGGAGTGTAGATCGCTGGAAAAGTAGATCCGAGTGTTGGGAGTCACAAGATGTGTTAAAAATAGCCTTCAAATTATAGAAATCACTAAGCCACACACCATAACTTATAAATGATGAAATTTAAGCTTTCAATACTAGTCGTATTGGGCATGCCAGAAATTGTAGGATCTCAAACTTGCACCCATCTGAGATCAGGTTAAACTAAATCATTGAGGAAACAATGGTACTATTTCCAAGGTGTGGGACCTTACATGCTTGAGACAGACCTCCCGAGAAGGTTGGATCCTCCACCTATTTCTACTGCTACTACTACTCGTAATGCTAGAAAGGAAATCCTAATCCAAAACATGCTAAGGGACCAGGGATAAAATGATATGAAGAAAGGGAAAACTAAAACTAAGGAAGGTGATAACACCAGAAAGAAGGTGGATGAACATGATCAAATTTGAGTGAAAATAAATAAAATATGTAGAAGAAGGCTACACGTGTGTAACAAGATCTAGAACATAGATGCTCGATCATTTCCATGAGACACAATCATAAGAGGATATGCAAGGGACATGAGATAGCAAAATGAACACACAACATAAGGAAAAGGAAAGAAAGAAGAATAAAAACAAGTCAAGGTAGAAGATAGCAACAAAAAATTGCTTCTATTACTTCAGAAATGCATAGTTGGTTACAATGGTATCTGAAGCCAATATCCAAATGCAAAGACTAGATATAAGGGTTTACCACTTGAAATGTAAGAGAATTCCTATACAAAATGAAGGAATCCAACCCTTTTCAATGAGAAATGCCCTTATAATTATAGATGAATTGATGAGATAAGGGGAGGATAAGGAGGTAAAATATTATTTAAAAACTCAACCACCAACAACCAATAATAAATTCCTACAAATCTGCTGCAAATCTATCAAATATGCTTCCTCATGTCTATTACTTTGGCATGTAAGAGAAGTAAAAAGGTAAGATATGAATCAAATCATGTGGTTGGAGCAATCTGATCCTTCATTAATGGCATGAGATATGTTTTCCAACTTCACACATACCCAATCCCACCAATAATTGAACTTAAGTGATCTGGAGTGTAACCCATGTCATCAGCTATTTTGTCATTTTCTGCCATGTGTTGCACTTAATCTAGTTGCAAGGATTCGGTGTCCTTTTGGTGCGCTTTGGTAGATTGCATGTAATACACTCAACTCTAAAATATTTCCTCGTGGTACAAATACTCATGTAGAAGAATGTGTGAATGAGTGAGCAAAGGAGATATGAACAAAAGGAAAACAGAGGATGCATAAAAGTAATGCGCATGACAAAAATAGAAAGAATAATTACAAAAGAAAATTATAGAATAGGGCACAATCATCATAGGGTAATGCATAGAATCAAGAAGGTGTGCGAGACATGGATGCTAGGAAAACATGCGTCTTGAGAAGCAAGTTCGAGGCACGTGTGAAGGGGAGATGAATTAATGGAAGAAAGGAGAATGCACTAGAGTGTGCCTAAGAGGAGAAAAATAAGATAGAGGAAGGGAAAGAATGTGAAAGGTGAGAATCAAATGAAGAGCATGAGAGGGCATGTAAGGGACTATAGCCAAGAAAACTATGCCAAGGAAGAAACTAGAGGGCACGTAACCTACAATATTGAACCTTGAAGCCGAATGTGGATGAAGGTTGTCAAAATAGCTATGGTAGTTATTTTGGACAACATTTATCTCTACAAATACCCATCTATCTCTACCCTCTCCACCCAAAGGCATTGTTTCCTCTCCTCCTATAGGAAGTTCCACCTCTAATCCCACCTATGAGATCTCCTTGGCTACCTAGACTACCCACCGTTGTGTCCACCACTCTACATATCCCTCTCTAACTCTAACATCATCATCAAAATCCCATGGGTTTTCCTCTTACACCAATAGGTTTACTATCACGGGCTAGGTAGGTCACTCTCGACTCATCTCACCTGAATATAATAGGTTCCCTAGCCACCGCTGTACCATGCAAAAGTGTCTTATGACCGAGAGGAAATTATACTACCTCTATCATCTTAGGCCTCACCCATGTACCCATCTAACTCTCCTCATCCCGCTTACTTGTATGTCTTTCCCAAGCCAAGTTAGGAAATACATGTACAACCTCCATCTAACATCCTCCACATCTAGGCTCCTCAACCTCTCCACATACCAGTCCTCACCACGCTCACTCCCCTCCATGCATGTAGTTTACTCGCCATCTCAAAAATCCAAATGCAAGCTCAATATGATCCCCGGTCACCAATGACACCCCTAGTGGTCTCATTACTGCTATGTTATCATAGGCCTAACAATAAAGAAAGAAGCCCAAATCCATACTCCGATGCCTCCCTTCTAGGTACATCTCGCATCTCATAATACACATGTGCTAGAAAGGCTGATCCAAAAGAAAATATAGTCTCATGTTAAACTATATCTACTACCACCCCTACTAATGCCCATGGGAATCGTGCTCCACCTAAGTTTGGTAAATCATAGCTATAAATTTAGCCATCATCACTAAGGAAATCATCTAGTTTCTTGGAATCGTAGGCTAATATCTAGTCTTAATATGAAAATACCCTAATACAAATGTAATGTGTAGGGCATCTGGTCTAAAAACTTCATCAATGTTGTCATCTTATGCTTTGGTATCAATGGCGCTACTAGTGCCCCCTAGACTGAAAATCTAAAAATATGATAAATGTCCTCTAAATTGATCATCATCTCACCTATCCCGAACAAAAACATGTTGGTCCTAGGATATCATCTATTAATTAGTTTGATAATCATCCCAAGTATCTCTTGGTATCCTCTCGGTAATGATAGAAACCACCCAGTACAACTGCATCAAGGTAGTCCCACTCAGCTTGTGTCACATCTACCCTCATCATCCCTAATAAGTTTGGGAATATATCTTTCAAATATAGCTGCTCTAGCCTACAAAAATTAACCACACAAAACACCCTTAAACATCTAATACTCAAAAATCACCATTTTTATCTAAAATCATCTAAATCCTACCAGTCAACATCGACCCCCTTCTGTTTAACATCAACTTTCCCTCAATTATCGTGACCCATCCAAGATCCACCGAGTGACCCTTGAGCCCATCAAAATTCCCAAAAAAATTAAAATTTTTTTTAAAACAAATAAAAAACAAAGATAGGTTTTCAGACTTACCACTCTTTGTGACCTCTAGCACTTCCTTCCTCCTCTCGCTACCCTTCATCTCACCCAAATATCACTTTTCTCTTTCTCTTAAAGCTCTCGATCATTAACTCGTATTGTAAAAATGAGCTTAGTCAACTAACTCTATTGCTTATATAGGTGTGCCGCCCCGTCTCTATTGGCTTGATGAGTCATTGTCAACCCCTACCCAATCGTCGTCGACCCAACCTTATCTTAAATTTTTCATATTTTACTCTGTATCATCCACTCTTTTTATCAAAATTATCCTTTCTTCCATTCCATTCTTGTGTTTCACCCATAACACATTGATATTTGCCTTACATGGCCTAACGTGCTATTTCAGCCTACCTTTTCACAATCACCAATCTTTTATTACATCTTTAAATCCACCTTTGTGGCCATCTTTATGTTCCTTGTAGGGGAACCATCATTTCATCCTAACCCCACCATTATGTCCATCTTTTATCTTCATCCCACCTAAATGCATATCTCTCGGTTCCTCATGTATGAAGGATATCATATCTATTTTTTCCCTTACATCTTGTCATACCTTTGTCTTTACCATCCTCACATTTGTTTGTGCATATTTTTGATGTCTTCCTTTGACCCATTGGTCCCACAAATTGTACATCCATATGAGTGGATTCCTATTAGACTCATTCAATATTTTAATGGTTTTTTGTTGACTCACAAGTCCATAAGACATTGTCATTGTATACATTGAGGCCGTATTTTTTTGCATACCAAAGTGATTCCAAAATCACTTTGCATATTTTTTTGTTTTTTATTTTTTTCTTGTTTTATCCCTCTCCACCCGGGCATCTTTTTCATCCTATTTTCTCATCCTTTCCACTATTTATCCCTTCATATATCTCTTTCAACCTAGTGATTGATTCTTCTTTGTATCATTGATCCCTAGTTTGAGGGGAACACCTCAATAATCACATGTCATCACTTTTTGTTTTTGTCTCGTTGTTTTCCTAATACAAGCCACTCGATAAAAGGGTGAAATGTAGACACCAATGTTTGGTATCACTTATCCCTCATCCAGCTTTTTTTCTTCCCTTTTACACCATCCTACACATACATACCTCTCTTCCTATTCAAATTCATATTTCCCCCTAAAATCCCATTTATCCCCTTAATTCCCATTTTTCCCATCTTTATCTTTTATTAATCCCACTATTAATTTACCTTCCTTAATATATCCCCAATCACACTTAATTATTCTTAAACCCATCCATAAATCCTTTTATCACCCCTATACACCTATTTTATCATCCCTATGTCTAATCTTATCCCAATTCAATGCATTTTTATCTCCCAACTAATTTTTATCCTCCCAAGACCCCCTAACCCGCATTAACCACCCGAATCCCTAATTTCACCTCATAAGGGCTCTTTACATAGATTTAATCACATCTCCACCACCCAGATTGACTATCTTTTCTAGTTTCCATTAACCCATGTGAGGTACCATCAACCCTATAAATACACCCATACCCCTTCTCCTTAGGATCCATTTTTTAGATCTAAAGCTTTCTTGAAATATTTATTGTGTTTCTCTCTTATTTAGAGATGCTATTATCACCTTAGAGCTATTTTGAGGATATTGTATTCTACTCTTGGAGATTTTAGAGGATTTGAGCTAACTTGGAGCCCCTTTGTCATTTCATCCCTCTTGTGAATAATCCTTACATGTTTATCAACCATCTTGGAGCTCTTCCCTTGCATCATCCGTCATCAATACTTCTATTATCCTTCATTTTTCCACCCCTCTTTCCCCATCAAACCCTAGATCTCTTCTCGGTTGATGTAACCGAGAAATCCTGTAAATGACCCAGTGCACTCGGCACATCACTCAACTTGAGCTGAGTGCTCAACCGAAGAACGCAAAGGCACTAGGTCCCTCTTTAGAGTTTTTAATACTTAATGTTAGCATGATAGTGCATATGTATGTTCGATTCATCACCAACATTAAACAATCCACAATGCATAAACCAAATCTAGATCTTAGCATATATAAAAGATGAACTAAAGAATGATTATAAAAATATTTACCATAGAAGAACCAATTTCAGTCATGCTCAACCCCATTATCCATCCAATATGATCCATTGTATTAAATATTGTAAAACATAGAAGCTTCATACATTATAAAGGTATCCTCATGAGTCATGTGCTTAACACTTACTTAACCATGAAAATCAATACATATATATAGGGGTGGGGACTTTCCCTTCACCGCCCATGCACTATCTCAAAATAGGCCACATGCTAATAATATCCACGCGTCTTTATAAAAGGATGAAAAACATGCAAGTGCTCTAACAATAGACTTCCTATAGTTAACTCTTAGTAGAAATCCTATTATTAGCCTAAACTATACATGGTGCTTGGATGATGCTTGTTCCCAAAATACCCTTACATGGACCGTAAGTCTTCATGTATCCGTGTGCTCAACACGCTAACTCCAAACATATCATGAACAGCAGAAACAACTAAGTCATGATCCCGGGCGCTTCAACCATATTGTAGTGTCACACACTCTTCCAATGGCCTACATTCATGCGCCTTTAAAACTTAGCCACTTTTCATCCACCAAACACCAGCTTCTCATCAAATTTTTAAAGTCATCCTCGACCTAGCCCTTTTCTATCTTATTATCTACCATCTACCCCTTTAGCTATTTGTTTTTTTGATCTGTAGTCCCTCGGATCTTCTAATATTTCTATTCTATACATCTACTACTTCATATTTAATTTCCATTACACCCTGTCATTGTCGATCTAGCCAAGTCACCGTCAAACCTCCTTCAATCTCTCCTATTTTATGTCATCTATTATATTTTTAATCTATCTTTTTATTTCCTAAGTGCCTAGACCCTCTACTTCTCCGATCCACCTATTTAAAATTCCATATCCGGCCTTTCACTTGACTCGTCATCAATTCAGCTCAATTTTCATCGATCGGATCAATAGTTATCACTTTTATCATCAAATTTATCAATTTTCTTATATCCTTTCTATCCTCATTAGATCTTTATCCTCTACATTATCTTATCATTAGATGAGTCTCATACCACTCATCCATGTATGTCTTTTCTATTTTCTTTTTGGTTCACTCTACTCCAATCACTCAATCAATTGTACCTATCATCTTTGATTCATCATTGACCCACTTAGGTTTGGTTCGGTTTATTATCATTTTTCTATTATAATATCTCGTGTCTTATCTTAATTAGCATATCTCAAATTTGTATGCTTCGTGTCACTCATCTCACTACATCCTATCATTTATCCATTATATTTTTGTTTATCTTTTATCAAAAGTGGGTTGACATCCATCCCTAGGAAGTTTTCACTTCTTGAGACTGACATCATCAAGAAACCCACTCTCCTATCTACTAATCATTTTCCTTGTTGATTTTCTCTTTATTATGCATGTCATCAAGCTCACTACGAGGATGATCTTTTTTGCCCGTATCCATCACCATATTATAAAGAGGTGGCCTTAAACCCTCTCATTGTTGGAGTTTCTTGTTTTCTTTGTTATCATTTCACTAATCTAAAACAAGAGTGAGATAATTAGATCAACAATTATCTTCTAAAACAAAATAACATGGATAGATTGTTTAAAGTTGGATATGTTATTTCCCCCTTGAGAGGGATGGTGAGGGTGGGATAAACGATAGGTCTCTCAAAAATATGAGATACATAATAAGATGAGTTGAGAGACAAATGTCTAGTTAACAAGGAATAGAATGAAAAGGTGGGGATAGTAAAGGTTTGGTGTTCAAAGATTGGATGTATTCAATCTTCTTTGATGTGAGGTGAGAATGATATGGGAGGAAAAAGAATAATAATAATGATGATATGTTAAGGGACTTAAATGTAGATGTATAAGGTGAGGAGAGTGTATATTCATTTTCAATGAAGACAAAAATGTTAATGTAGGATGGGTGAGGTGAGAAAATTAATAGGTAAGATTATGAAGATCGATCTTGATGCTAAGAGTGTGGAAAATATGAATATGGAATTTTAGGTGATAGATCAAATGGTAATGCATAAAAGGGGGTAGAATCTAGTGACCATACTAGAAATGATCAATGTGGTTTCAAGATGGAAAGAAGTCAAAAGGAACTGATCAAAATAAAAGGTTAATGGACAAGGGCACATAAAATGCTGGGAGAGGAAAAAGGTGAAGATGGAAAATTAGTGAAATGAAGGAAATGTGAAAAACACAAAACATGGAAAAAATGTAGGTGGTGTATCTATGATGAATAGGAATATGGAACATACCACGTGGAGATTTATGAAAAATATGAGAGGAAAAATTAAAATTAAAATAAAAAATGGAGAAATTGATGAGGAACAATGAGGAAAAGAACCAAGGATGAGGCAATAAGGAAGATGAAGAACTGGTGAAACTAGTGTAAGGAAGGTGGTGTGAAAAATGACAGAATTGATAAAGGAGAAGAAAATAAGTGGAAGAATATACGAGATAATGGAATTCACTCAGGGGTTCGTAAAATAGTTCTTGTTTATGATCATGATAGGGGAAGGAAGTGAGAGGCTAAAATAAATATTATTAAGAGGCTTCAAGGAATCAAATGTGAAAGAAAAAAATATTGTGAGGATAGGAGGGAGTATATAAAGAATAGAAAGGGAATATAAGTGACACAAGGAGTAACATAGGGGGTTGGAAATAGGTGTAGGGTGAATGAGAGGTTTAGGAATCATTTATAAAGGTTAAGGATCCAAAATGATATTAGAGGAATGAAGAAAAGAAAGAAAGATGTTGCATTTTAAGACAAAGAAGAGGAAAAGGATGAAGAAAGTACATGGATTTCAAGGGAATGGAATCTTGGAGTAGGTGATGATAAGGAAAAGAGTTATGACATGGATAAGTGGAGAATCATAAATGGAATGGAAATGTTTAGATAAAAAGAGATGGAGAAGACAAAGATGAGGATAAGAGAATAGTGGAGAAGGATGAAAAAGAAAAGGTATGTATGAGACAAATAAAAATAAGGATGAAGACAATAAAGATATAATAAAGAAATGGAGGCTAGAATGAGGGTGAGGTGGAGACTAAGGAAGCTATAAGGAAAGGAAAAACATTGAGATGGGTGATAAAGATAGGTTGTGTGATCCAGGAGATGTTTTGAAAAGGGCATTGGTGGAAGGGAAAATAGAGAGAAGGCTGAGACAAAAGATGAGGATGAAAGTATTTTTGGGGAAGAAATGAGATAAGTAAATAAGGACAAGGTGGGTGGAAATATGAAAATATGGTAGAGGTGATAGACATATGGATATGGAAAATTTGGATGGGAGTACATTAGAAGAGGATAAATGACGAATGGTGTAGAGGAAGAGTACAAAGTCAAAAAATTAAATAAACAAGATATGAGAAAATGGTAGAAAAAGAGTAGAGAGAGAAATGTGGGGCTATAAAATTAGGAAAAAATAAATTGGTCAAGAGGAGGGTGATCAAGTAAGATTCCCAAGCTGGAGAAGGAAGAGAAGGGATATGAGAGGAAGGTTTGGGGAATGTTAGGTAAGGATTTGGAATGATAGGTTTTTGAAGGAAGTATTTGAGTAAGGAAGGTGGTGATTATGGCATAAATACAAAAGGGTGGTATTACCTCAAGGAGATCCCTTAAATAATATTCTCATGTTGAAGGAGTGATTAAGCAATATTTTCAAGCTAAAAATGTATATAGAATGATGGAATGAAAGTGGTGGATGAAGGGTTAGTTAGGAGGGGAGATTAGGAAGAAGGAGTGATTGATTGAAGAGAGGAAAAGGGGGTATAATGGAAATTTTATAATTAAAGGATTATCTCAAGGAGAATCCTTAAGTAATATTTTCAAGCTATGGGAGTCATTAAGTAATATTACTAAGATGAAAGATTAGATATCATAGTGGAGGATGCGAGAAAATGATGAGATGATGATGGTGACTCAAGGGTGGGTTAGAGAAGATAATTACAAGGAAGGAAGAGACAAATGGAGTGTAGGATGTGTAGATGGAGGAAGATATGCAACAAGGAAATCTTAAATCAAGGGGTGACCTCAAGTAGGATTCCCATGCTGCATGGGAGATCAAGTAGCATTCTTGAGTTGAGTATGCATGATGGGGTAATGATGGTGTTGGTGTCATTGGTGATGGGATGAATGAAAGGATGAAAAAGGATGTGCAAAAGGAAGTTATTAACTTAAGGGGTTACCTCAAATAAGATTCCCATGTTGCATGGATGGTCAAATAAGATTCCTAAGATGATTATAAACAAAGAGATGATGGTAATGAAAAATAGGATGGTGAGAGGAGGGTAGATATGATGTGGGAGGCTATGATGAGAGATATAAAATAAGGTAATGTGCATCAATTTGTGGCTATGTGGATGGTTTTTATATATTATTAGTGAGGAATGGTTAAAGAAAATCTTGATCATGGTGGTGGATGCAAAGTGGGTATCCTTAAGTAGGATTTGTGTAGTCATTTTACCCTATCACAAAAGAAAGGAACCCCATGCACATTGGCCTATCACCCAATGGATGCTTTGGGCACTCACCCAAGGCATGCATGGGTACCGAGTCTCTCTTTTATGTGATTTAAGTGGGAAACATCATCTATGATTTGTGTCTAAGAGATTTAAAGAGGATTTATGACATATAAGAACCATAGAGCTCAGAACGGCCTCTAGATCCTTACAGCCATTCCAGAAAGATAGTACTTAACAGACTATATGACTTGTATCATAACAGAAAGAAGTATACAAACATCCATACCTAGTATAAACATAAATGAAGAGAACTTATGAAAAAGATGTATGCATCAGAATCATTGATATTCATATATATATAAACTAGTAACCTCATTACATCCATGGAGCCATTTATAGAATGTCACAGAGAAGTAGACCACAGTCATGCATTACAACTGGACTAATGTAGCTAGGCTAACAAAAGAAAATTTACAATCCCCATACCTAATACATCCTTTCCCAAGTGTAATTACCCACTAACAGATTTCTTGCAGATTTCTACAGAGCTCCGCCCATTCTCTAGTTCTCTCTCTCCCCTTTTTTTTACTCTACAGGCACTTGTATTTATAGCCTTTCTAGACTGCCAACTCATCCTCCAGTGCCCTCAGATCTGATGCCAAGTGTTTGAATGTGGTCCTCCATGTGAGCATGCTCCTCTAGGCCTGAGCTTTCCACTTTATACCATGATGTGCTTCTAGAAGCTTCTACCGTAGGCATGCTCCTTCTTGGGCCAACCTATCACCAGGATAACACCTTATCCATGCACATTTGGGTCATGATTTTCACATGTTCTACCCCAAACATCCAATTTGACTAAGTCCCAAACCCTTGGTTCTATCCTTATGCATCGCGTACACCACGAGCTTCCTTAAACCCTTCTCTTAGACCACCGCCTTGGATGCTCTATCCTTGCACACCTTTCCTTAATCAAGACCTTGCGCACCACATGCCTTTTGTACTTAGTCAATATTTTAGGGGCCCAACATCACCCCACACTACACCTGTTCTCCATCTGCAGAACACTTCCCTTAGTGAAAGAAAGAATGCAATAGGCTTACACCTAGGAAAAGAATAAGGGGATGAAAGAATGGGGAAAGAAGAAAGAATGGGAGAGTGAAAGAATCACTGTAACAAAATAGGAAAATCCTTTTACAAGTCAGCCTCCAATTTATTCCAAGCATTGAATTCATCCTGTGCTCTTTGACAAATGTTGCCGACCAGAGCGCTCACCCCCTCAAATTTTAATCCATCTCCTTCTGCACTCATGGTATCAGTGATCTTCTCCAATTCCTTGCATATATCCTCCAGTGCATCCATTCTTCATGTAATGCGTGGATATAGCTCCTTCAACTAGTTTTTGATTGAAACCCTTAAGGTTTCAATGGCCTCATACTTGTTCTCAACCTCTGCAAGGATTTTTTCTCTTTCCACCCTAGTCCCCTTTTCTTCTCCTAGAAATCCTTGATTTCTACTTCATGAGTGGCGACTAGGGTGCCCTCGCCACTTTGTCCCTATCCATGCAATTATCATACGCAGCCTCAGCAGTCCAAGAAGCAGCCCTTACATTAGTAAGCACTTTACTGTACTCTGTGATGAGTGCTACAATATTCAACTTATCTTCCTTTTACAGGTGTGCAGAAACTTCTTCTACAGTTTCCAAGGATAGTAGCCACCTTTCCATGGTGAGGACCCTTGTTAAATTCTCTAGGCATCCCAAGGAAGATCCATACTTTTGTGCAGGTGATGTTAGGTCTGGATGCTTTAATAGTATGGCCTCGTTTGTGGATTCCACTTTCTTATACACAACACTCACCTTGGCCTTTTCATCCTTCAATTCCCACTACCACTGGGCATTGATTAACTTTTCCTAGCTCAACTCCTTGGTCAATGTAGCTAGCTCTTCCTCTTTCTTCTTCAGCTCCCCTTCTAGATCCCTGATCCTATCATTCTACCTGAAGAGTCTAGCCTCTATCTCAATGGAGACTTTGTTAAGTGTGTTGCACAGTTGTTCATCCGAGAGCTGTGGGTATCCACCACTGGGTTATCTTCTCCTGGTCCTGGCAATGTTATTATTACCCCATGGCTTACCTCAAACTCTGGCTCATCAAGGTGGGACTCAATTTCCCATGAGATCATCTTCCTTGTCTGCGGATAGGCAGCCTCCTTGTTAAAAGATGACATGCCTACAAGATCCTCCGCCGAAGTATACTCTGGAACCATGCATGAAACACTTTCTTGGGGTCATAAATATAACCCATCTCTCGACCTCCCATCCTCTCGTGTGCCTTCCTCCTGCGCACGTACCCTTGGGTATACTTACGATTAAAAATGAGCCTCTAATGTTACCGTGTTCTCTCCTATGCTCTCCTCCTTATCCTTATTCAATACTGGCTCAACACCACATTCCACTTTGTCTACCACTAGGGTCTCAATGTCCCTTGTCTCCTCTTCTTCTACCACCTTAGTTGTCTACTCCTATGTAGAGCTTAGAGCCTCTTTCTTTTGCGCACTAGCCTCCTCATCTTTAAATAGGTCTTGGGAACTTCCTTGAAATGTCTCTTCTTACACTTTGCACAAAAAGGAACCCTTGTTCTTCTTCTCTACCTTCCTCCTCTGAATCATGTATATTGAAAACAGGTGGCCCTTGATCTTTCCCAGGGGTCCTCTTCCCCACTTACTTCTTCTTCACTACCATCCTTTTCTCCTATGCACTTGTCCAAACTTCCAACTTCTTCCGAGGTGGTCTCCTCTTCTACCCTCTACTTCTTCCTAACTGGAGATTCCAATGTAGGTGACTCTGTTTCTTCTTCTTCTGATGACTCCTTATCTGATGGCTTTTCTAGCTCTGGAGTCTTTTCTCTGATTATGGGATTTTTCTTGCACACATACATACTAGTTTTGGCGCTTGTCTCGGGGAACCTATTGCTTGTGTCTCCACCACACTTGGTATTTTCTTCTCTAGTTCTTTATCCTCCCGTTTGGGTGTAGGTCTTTTCCTCCTAGTTGGATCTTGAGGTATAGATACCTCATTTTCCAGATATGTGCCCTTTTCTAACTTTGGTCTTATGCAAATGTATATGTTTTTTGTGAATCCTACTCAGTAATGGGAAGAGTCATGGGCCTTGTCATTTGAAATTCATTGATATGTACCTCTCCACGTACACCTACTTGCAGGTGAGGTAACAACCCTTTACGCATTTCCCTATGGTCTTGGTCCAAATTACCAAGGTCTAACTTAAACTTTTTGGACTCCTGAACCTATTTACTCCCACTTGGAAGTATTGAGCTGTGAAGGCAAAGGGGAGCTTGCACCATGGGCTCCATGTCCCATTTGATAGTTTGAATCTACCCAAACATAAATGCTAGTACACAGAAAATTTTGCTTCTCCCCTGGTGGCTATTGGTAGTTGTTCGGGAATTCTCCATTCTACCCCAAATGCATTCCTTAGGCACGTATACCACTTTTCCAAGCACACCTTGTGCACTGTTGTCATAGTGTCACAAGTGTATTTCTCAAACCTTTTAGCGGGTGAGGGGTTTTCATCAAGGTACTCCCATACAAACTTATCTAATGCATCCGAGTCTTTGTGATATCTAAAAACACAATGGTTAGCAGCACATTTCCAAAAAGGATCCTGTCACCTTCCTTTGCGTAGTTGATAATTTCATCCATGATGAATGTGGACAAGTTATAGATGGTGCCCTCTGAAATCTTTCTGCAAATGTTCAACCATGGCATATTGACTGGGTCCATTTAGCTTTGACACCAGGTGCGTAGCCATCTTCATTACCAAATCCTTAATGTCCATGACATCATAATACCTTGACCCCTTCTTGCATGTGAAAGTGGCAATAGTTTCCTTAATCACTTCTTTGTTAGTCAAATCATCCTCCAAACCATCTCCTTCACAGATGAGGCCTGTGAAATGTGAAATGAGCTGAGGAGTTATGTGCATCTTGCACCCCGTGAAGTGGAAATAGTCCTCATGCACATGTGAAACTAGCTACGATATAGCTTGCTCGGTTTCCCAAAGTAGGGAAACTCAAAGAGTTGTAATAACCCTGTCTTCTCTAACTTGACCTTCACATCATCATTATAAATGGGAAAACCCTCTGGTGTCCTCTTATTTGTTGGGCACACTAACTCTAGCACAAACTCCTTTTTGATTGTTCTTATCTGATGATTATAATAATTTACAGACATTTCCTTAAGATGGGACTCCCACTCCTTCCCCAACAACACTTCATCTGGGTATTGCTTTTCTACATACCACTCTTCATTTGTGTGTGCTTCAATTTCTTGCTACTTGCCCTTGTCATTTCCCTTGCCCTTCTTGGGTGTACTAGCTAGTTTCTTGGGTGCCATTATCTAGGTCTTCTTCCCACTTCAATCACTCCATGTTACTCTATTCTTCTGGCTCTCTCTAACCTTAGATCTTGAACTTGTGAAGAAAATTACTTAAACCCATGCCCTAGTTCTTCAAACCCTAATTGGGATACTCCCTTCACAAGACAACACCTTCTCACAACTTCTCCTATGCCCGTGAAATCCCTTCCTCCTGGTTTGCAAACCTAAACTAGTTACCCACGCTTCAATCTCTCCAAATTTTTCTTCACACGGATCAATTTTTTGGAAGCCCTAGTTTGCAAAGGTGCAAAAAGTGCTTCGTTCTTCTTATACACAAAGTGAAAAATGAAGTGCCTTGACCCCTTTATTTATAGTTTTTTCCATTTTTGAGCATTAAGTGCTACTTCACCTACCACCATACTTTTTCATTTAATGCGGCCTTTTCAAACAAATCCCGACTTAAGAGCTTTCACTCATGCACCCCAACCTATGCAGAAAAACCTCCAACCTTCTGGCACACAACCAATCCAACTCCGACAGAGACTCTTACGCGCGTACCCATCGCCAAAGGCACTTCTTCTATCATGATTTTTTCTCTCACCTACCTCATGTTGTTGTTAGGTTGTGGAGCCTATTTTCATGTGTGAAAGTGTTGAAGACTATACACTAAGAGTATTGTACACTTTTCATGTATCCTCACCGGGGTTAGGGAAACATGATTTTCTTGGGCCTTAAAATGTGCCCGATATATCGGGAAACATGATTTTCTCATATGGGTGGGATTTTGACCCATAGGTTTATGGGATAGTTTTTTCCCATGGTTTTGATACCCACGGTTTTGTAAAACTACTTAAGAAATTGTCTATTTATATGGTTTTATGCATATGATAGATATATGAAAAATATTGTAGATGTGCTTTGAATTTGGGTGTGAATTTCAGTAGAGTTTGGTGAGCATAGCTCCAAACAAATCTGGTATTATATTGAGAGAGTGGTGGCTTGTAATAAAATCGAGTAAGTGATTCTATGTGGATGTAGCCCAAATTGGGTGAACCACATTAAATACTCTCTTTGTGTTGTGTTATTTTATTCTACACTTTTATTTGAGATCTGTAATAATTTTCTACATCTTAGTTTCTATTGTTGTAATTTTGTGAGGGATTAGTCTCGCATATTTTATCCCTTATTGCCTAACAATTGGTATTAGAGCCTAGTTTGGTTTGCTTTGAAGTGTTGAATCATAACGAAAGTTTTATCTTGAGTGGGAGCTATGGCAGATGATGGAAGATCTAGGGTTGATAAATTCAACGAGTAGAATTTCAGTCTTTGGAAGATGCAGATGGAAGATTACCTTTATCAGAAGGATCTTTATACTCCACTATCTAAGAAGGTGAACAAACCCTCGAGCATGACGAGATGTGGAATGGGATTTGTTGGATAGGAAGGCACTTGGGACAATCCAGTTGTGTCTTGCATCTTTGGTATTATTTAATGTTTCAAAGGAAAAGACTACAAAAGAACTGATGGATGCATTAGGGAAGTTGTATGAAAAACCCGCTGCTCTAATAAGATATTTTTAATGAAAAATTTGTTTGATATGAAGATGTCTGGAGAATGGTTCAATATCAGATCATCTAAATGATTTTAATACGGTTGTAAATATGCTAGCTTTGGTTACAATAGAATTTGATGAAGAAGTTAGGGCTTTATTAGTTCTGTGCTCTTTACCTGAGAGTTGGAATAGCTTGGTAATGGCGGTAAGCAACTCGGTTCTAGCTAACTCAAAGTTGAAGTTTGAGGATGTTGTAGGGGTGATTCTAAGTGAGGAAATGTGAAGAAAAATCTTTGGTGAATATTCTACTTCAGGGAATGCTTTGACAGTGGAAACTAGAGGGAGACAGAAGAATAGAGGAAGCCATGGAAAATCAAAGGATTAGGAAAGGTCAAAATCCAAAAGCAAGATAGTATGCTAGCACTATGGAAAGTCTAGGCATGCAAAGAAGGACTATTGGGAGCTTCAGGACAAGAAGAAACAACAGAAGAAAATAAGGAGGTAAATGTGGCAACGGGTAATGTATGTCAGGATTCTTTGATTCTATCTTTGCACAATATTACTTGAATCTTGGGTTTTAGATTTGGGGGATTCTTTCTATGCTTCTCCACATAGGCATTATTTTGTTGATTATGTTCAAGGAGATTTTGGGCATATTTTTCTTGGTGATGATGAGCCTTGCAAAGATAGTTGGAAAGGTCTTTTCGAGGTTAAGATGTAGAATGGGAATACTTGGCTATTGAAGGATGTCAGACATGTGCCTACATTAAGATGAAATTTGATATTGGCGGGCAGTTGGGAAGTGATGGTTGTACTATGATATTTACAATGACTCTTGGAAGGTTACCAAGGGTGCTCTTATGGTGGTAAGAGGTAAGAAGGTTGGAACCTTGTATTTAACCACTTATAGCACTAATGTTTGTAATCTTGTGGCTTGTAGATACAACATTGTGGCACTATAGGCTTGGTCATATGAGCCATAAGAGCATGGAGATCATAAAGAAGGATTTTCCTGGATATACAAAAACATGTTTGGATTTATGTGAGGACTGCATATATGGGGAAATAGAAGTGAGTAAGGTTTCTCAAGGTTAGACCTACAAAGAAAGAGAGTAAGTTAGAGCTGGTGCATTCTGATGTATGGGGGCTAGCTTAGGTATCATCTCTTAGGGGTTCAAGTTATTATGTTACTTTTATTAATGATGTAAAAATGACAGGTTTGATTTTATTGTATTAGAAACAAATCGATGTATTTGACACTTTTGTTAAATAGAAAGCCTTGTAGAGAATGAAACAAGTCTTAAGCTAAAATGTCTCAGTCGATAATGGAGGGGAGTATTGTGGCAATGAATTTGATGATTAATTTGTTCTAAGAATGGAATCCATAGATAAAAGATGGTTCTAGGAACTCCGCAGTAGAATGGGGTTTCGAAAGGATGAAGCAGAACAATAATGGAACGTGCTTAGAGCATGAAGTTACATGCAGATTGCCTCTTTCTTTTTGGACAAAAGCGGTGAGCACAACCGTACTTGATAAATGAGGACCTCAAGTGCCTTGGATGGAGGAATACGAGGAGGCTTGGTATGGTAATAAAGTTGATTATTCATTTCTTAGAGTCTTTAGATGTGAGGTGTTTTCTCATATAGACAAGGATGATAGGACCAAGATAGAGGCTAAATCATAAAAATGTACTTGTTGATGCAAAATCACAAAGCACCCTGGCACATCGGAGCTTCTAGGTTGATGTCTGCATCCAGGTGATTGCACAACATGGAAACCTCTCTCCAGCGTGGGACTTGTGAAACCGAGAGAGGAATCTCCAGAGAAGGCAGTTCCCGCTCCTAAACTACCCGCCACAAGCTATTCCAGTGCAAGGGCAAGCTAATCTAATTCTATCTAACCATGCCAAGGAGACAGAAGAGAGAATGAAAACAGCAAAAGCCTACACTAAAACGGTGATACACTTAAGGAGAATGTTGAACATCCATCAAAACTGCCATGGGACAAAGAGAGGTGAGCAATGGGAAGGATGGACACATCACTGAGCCCAAGGATAGATTTCACACGTAAAGTGTCCCAAAACTCCACGAACACAGCCTTGATCTCGGTGAACGCTTCAAACATGCAAAATACCTAATGAAGAGAGGCAAGAAGAAAACAAGCAAAAACGAAAGGATGGATAGCATCACAAAACCTTTGTTGCTTCGTAAGTTTACGCAAATCATTCCATTAGTAAAAGGCAAAAACGCCATTACAGAGTAGAGGAGGTTCGAACTCCATTTTCAACCCTAGAGAAGAAAAGAAGGGAGGGCAGAGAGCGTAAAGAATGAACCACCTTTTGTGAAAGAAGCCCTTCTTACAATTTATAGGAAGAATGAGAGAGAAAAGAGAGAGAAGATTAAATCACCCTAACCACCTCATCGCATTTAAAACATATCATAATGGTGCAGAGAAACCCCGTGAACCCAAAAGTGGCTAACTGTATTTTTCATTTTTAGAATTTGTTCTCACCCAATTAAAGATATCCAGGGTAGTTGGACAAATGAGGACCTTGTAAGCTTTCTTCCAACCTTGCATGAATCCGAGCTCCCGGTCAAAAGGTATGGCCATTTGAATATCTCGCGCCATTATGCCGTTCCTGCCGCTGATGTTGCGCCTCCTGAAGGTGCGCCTTGGCGCATCCATATGTGTGTCGGTAGAATTTCTCAGGAATGCAATGTTGTGCGCTTTCGCGCGCCAAGGGTGCAACTTTTCTGTGTCGACACCTCCGTGTGCCTTGCGCCACTTCAGGCGCCATGGAGGCAACTTTTCCTATGTACACCCGTGTCGGCCAGGCTTCGTGTGCCAAGGGCACAACTTTTCTCCGTGTCAAAGCCTGACGGCTGTCGTGTCGGCGCCACTTCATAATAAAGGATTATTCATTTCTTAGAGTCTTCGTGGCGCCACTGTGCCAGGTGTTTTCTCATATAGACAAGGATGATAGGACCAAGATAGAGGCTAAATCATAAAAATGTACTTTCATTGGTTATGGTGGTGATGAATTTAGATATAAATGTTGGAGCATTAATGACAAGAAAATCATTTGATCTAGGGATGTGGTCTTTAATGAGAAAGTCATGTATAAGAAGCAATTGCAGGAAAATAGGGAAGAATCCAAGAAATAATATGCAGTGGTAGAGGATCTTCCGGATGGGAAAGTGACACATGAATCGTTTAGGAACCCCTCAACAGAACCCCAAACTCCTATATTGAGGAGGTCTTCTAGGGTAAGAAGAGAACCTAAACATTTTTCTCCTTCTCTTTATTATTTATTACTCATTGATAGTGGAGAGCTAGAGAGATTTGATGAAGCAATGCAGGTAGATGCTAGGAAGAAGTGGGAGAAAGCCATGGATGAGGAGCATTAGGCTCTCATGGAGAACCAAACATGGGATTTGGTAAAGCTACCTAAAGGAAAAAGAGCATTACAGAAAAAATGGGTGTTCAAAGTGAAAGAGGAAGGAGGCAAGAAAAGATACAAGGCCCAGTTGGTGGTCAAGGGGTTTGCATGAAAAAATGTATAGATTTTGATGAGATTTTTTCTCCTGTAGTAAAAATGAATTCTATTAGAACTGTTCTAGGAATAGTTGCAGTAGAAGACTTACACTTAGAACAACTTGATGTAAAGACTACATTTCTCCATGGTGATTTGGAGGAGAAACTATATATGTAGTAGCCAGAGGGCTATGAGGTAAAAGGTAAAGAGGAGATGGTGTGAAAACTAAAGAAGAGATTGTATGGCTTGAAACAAGCTCCACGTCAATGGTATAATAAATTTTATAGCTTCATGATGGAGCAAGGTTATATTAGATGTCATTATGACCATTGCATGTATACAAAGAAATTTGAGGATGGAAGTTATATTATCCTTTGTTTGTATGTGGATGACATGTTGGTTGCAGGTAAAAACATGCAGGAAATAAAAGTACTCAAGAAGCAACTAAGTGAATCCTTTACTATGAAGGATTTGGGGGCAGCCAAACAAATCCTTGGTATGAGGATATCTCGGGATAGGAAGGAACAAAAGTTGACTTTATCTCAGGAAGAGTACATTAAGAAGGTCTTGGAGAGGTTTAATATGTAGGATGCTAAACTAGTTGGGACTCCTTTGGCAAGCCATTTCAAGTTATCAAAGGAACAGTGTCCTAAGACAGAGCAAGAGAGAAACCAGATGTCCAAGGTACCTTACTCATCAGTAGTTGGTAGTTTGATGTATGCCATGGTGTGCACTAGGCCTGATATTGCTCATGCAGTGGGAGTGGTGAGTAGATTTATGAGTGATCTAGGTAGAGATCATTGACAGACAATAAAGTGGATCCTTTGGTATTTGAGAGGGACCATGGGGATAGTTTTGTGTTATAGTGGATCAAACACCACTTTGTGTGGTTATCTAGATTCAGATATGGATGGAGATGTAGACAACATGAGGAGTGCAACAGGTTATGTTTACACTGTAGGTGGAATAGTAGTAAGTTGGATTTCATGACTACAGAAGTTGGTGGCTTTGTCAACCACGGAGGCTGAGTATGTTGCTACCACAGAGGCAAGAAAGGAAATGATTTGGTTACAACAATTACTTGAGGAGTTGGGGCATAAGCAGGAGGAAGGAAATTTTCATAGTGATAGTCAGAGTGCTATACACCTAGCTAAGAACTTTGTTTTCCACTCTAGGATGAAGCATATACAGTTAAGGTACCATTTCATTAGGACAACTTTGGAGGAAGAGAAGTTAAAGTTGGAGAAGATTCATACCAGTCAGAATCCTACAAACATGATGACCAAGGTGGTCACAAGGGAAAAACTTAAGCTGTTTTTAACTTTGGTTGGTCTTCACGGAAACTAGTGAAGGGTTGAGAAGCTTGCTTAGAGGAAAACTAGTCTCCAAGTGGGAGATTGTTAGGTTGTGGAGCATGTTTTCATGTGTGAAAGTGTTGAAGACTATACACTAAGAGTACTTGTACACTTTTCATGTATACTCACTAGGGTTTGGGGCCAGCCGGGCCTCTAGTGGGGTCCTGAGGTAGTAGCCCCCAGAAGCAGGGGTTCAGGGGTGCAACCCCTTAATTTTTTTGGGCCTTAAAACGTGCCTCGATATATCGGGAAATGTGATTTTCTCATATGGGTGGGATTTTGACCCATAGGTTTATGGGATGGTTTTTGCCCATGGTTTTGATACCCATGATTTTGTAAAACTACTTAAGAAGTTATCTATTTATATGGTTTTATGCATATGATAGATGTATGAAAAACATTGTAGATGTGCTTTGAATTTAGGTGTGAATTCTATAGAGTTTGTTGAGCATAGCTCCAAATAGATCTGGGTATTATATTGAGAGAGTGGTGGCTTGTAATAAAATCTGAGCAAGTGATTCTTTGTGGACGTAGCCCAAATTGGGTGAACCATGTTAAATATTGTCTCTTTGTGTTGTGTTATTTTATTCTACACTTTTATTTGAGATCTGTAATAATTTTCTGCATATTAGTTTCTACTGTTGTGATTCTGTGAGGGATTATTCCGCATATTTTATCCCTTATTACCTAACAATTTCTTAATGTACTTTCTCCTCCTTTGTATATGGGATATGAAAGTAGTTTTATCTTGATACCAACCATCCTTTCCATCTTTTCTTTCCATACATCTCTTTCAATAGGGCCATTCAACCAGGATTTTTAACACAAACCACCTTGGCACTTTAACCATGCGCTCCTTTACATTACTCCATCCCACACAAAAATGATGCACGATCCTCTACGCACTCATAGATTCTCACAAAGTAGCAATAAGGTTACTTTGGTGCCCAGGCATAAAACAAAACAACAACGTGAAAGGGAAACATAAGAAAAGAAATGCATAAAGGAAAATTTTAAACTAACTGGCAAAACTGCCTTATTTACAAACACCAAGAAGAATTATTTATAGTAGGGCTTTAGCCTACTCCTATTGAAGTGTCCAGGAAACTTCATCCCATCCAATGCTTATGAATCACACACCTGAATCAAGGATGTATGAGATTGTGTAAGGACCCAACCAATGGACTTTCAACTTCCCAGGATGGCGTAGAAATTTAGAATCATAAAGTAAGACCATCTGCCCAACCTCAAACTTCTTGTTTCTTATGTGGCGATCATGCCAAGCCTTCTGCTTTGCTTTCTCTATTGTTTGGCTCCACTTGGCGAGTGATCATCTCTCATCCAGTTTCATTAACTTATCAATTCTCTCTTCTAGTGCTTGCTCATTAGCCAACCCTCCTGCACACATTATTCGCAGAGAAGGTAACATGAATTCAACCGGCATAATAGCTTCCGTGCCAAACACCAACCAAATTTTTTTGGCTTTGTTCAACCTTTTATAAGTTGTCTTGTAAGCCCATAACACTACTGATACTTCTCCATCCCAATATTTTCTTCCGACATCACAAATTTTGGTCAGGGTATGACTCATTATTTTGTTGAATGCTTCCATGGTTCCATTTGCTTATGGGTGATAGGGTGTAGTCTTGTGATGAGCCACCATGAACTCTACTAACAGGATCCTCATGGTCTCATTCAAGAAATGCATACCCCTATCACTGGTTAAACTCAAAGGACATCCATACCTCATGATAATGTTCTCCCACAAGAATCTTTCCGTTGTGGCTGTTATGCAATCTTTAGTTGGGGTTGCCTCCACCCACCTTGTCAGATAATCCATGCAAGTGATGACATAGCATGACCCAGTCCTACACCTTCTGGTGTAATAGGGCCTACAAATTCTATTGCCCACTTTTCAAAAGGCTCTGTCTTTATGTATAGGGCGTAAAGGCATTTCATCTCTCTTTCCAGGCTTTCCAATGCGCTGACAATGGTCACATGCTTTACAATAGTCTTTACAATCCTTGTATAGGGTTTCCCACCACAAACTTGCCATTAATATCTTATGCGTGGTGGCATCACCTACATAATGCCCACCCACACTTCCTCCATGAGCTTCCTCCATGATGGCGAGGCGCTCATGCTCTAATACACACCTGCACAAAACTTCATCACATCCCAACTTGTATAAGTCTCCACTGATCAACATGTAGGGTACAATGCGTATGGCTAGTTGTTTCTTCTCTAATACCTTCATTCCTTTAGGTGCCACACCTTCCTTTAAAAATACTGCAATTTCCTCCAAATATGAGGGCACGTGCCGTAACCTAAATAATTACGCATCTGGCATTGTCTCCTCAATACTCTGCACATCCTACCCTAAATCAATTCTTGACAGATGATCAGGTCCACAATTACTTTTCCTAAGCTTCACTACAACGGTGAACTCAAACTCTTGAAACAACAACACCCACTAACATATGTTCCCTTGTAAAATGAGCTTGTTCACTAAATAATTTAATGCAATGTGGTCGGTGTAAAACACAAAGGTTGTTACTAGCAGATACTTTCTGAACTTGAAAAGCACGTAGATCATTGACAATGCCTCGTGCTTAGTCGTGGTGTAATTCTACTCTGTTGGTGTCAACTTCTTGTTTGCAAAACATAGAGGATGATCAACAAGTCCTTCACCTAGCTATGCAAGCACTACTCCAATAGTGGTTCTTGAGGCATCTAGATGGACATGGAATGGCTTGTCCCAAGAGGGAAAATGTAATATAGGCATTGTGACAAGTCTATCCTTTAATGTATAAAATGCCCTATGTTGCACCTCTCCCCAATGGAAGACACTTTGATGTCTGAGAAGCTCCTCTAAAGGCACAGTGATCTTAGCATACCCTTTGATGAATTTCCTATAATAACCCATATGCCCAAGGAATCTACGCATTGCACTCCTAAGTAGGCTTCCCTAACCCCACAATAATTACAATATTAACATGATCTACCAAAGAAGCCCTCCTTACATATGATATGCCCCAATAAATTCCTAAAGGGTGTAGTAACTACACACTTCTTAATATTGAGGGATATCCTCAACTGCCTACACCTCTCAAACATTAACCTTCAATTGTCACAATGGTCTTTTACTAGAACATACATTATCTAATCATCCAAATAGACCTGAAGAAACTTATGGATGAAGTCCTGAATGCTTGCACCACTATGCGTGAAAAAACAAAAGGCGCATTCTTCAACCCAAAGGGCATGACCATATATGCAAAACTTCCCCACTCAGTGGCGAAATTTGTCTTCTTTGGGTCTTCCTTTGCAATCCAGACTTGGTGGTACCCCAAAATCCATCCGTAAAGGAATAGATTTTGTGCCCAACGAATCCTTCCAAAATTTCTTCAGTGAAGGGGTAGGAAAGGATCAATGACAAAACCGTGTTCACTCCCCTATATAATCCATGTAGATCCTAATCTACCCATCCTTCTTAATGTTGATTACCATCGACTTATCCATTCCAATTCCTCCACTACTTCAATGATCCCAAAAGCTATCATTTTTTCTATCTCCTCCTTAACCTTTACGTGTAAATTGGGATTCATCCGATAGGGCCTTTTCTTGATCGGGTGTGCACCGTCCTTCAGCTTTATCTTCATCTCCCCCAAGGAATGGTGAACACCTTTGAGCTCATGGTACCTGCATGGGAATAAATCCTCAAATTCACACAATAGATCAATGATCTTAGAGACTTCCTTCTCTAACCAGTAATCTCTAATAATAGCTTCCTTAGGTTCTTATCTGAACTAATGTTAACCTTCTTTGTCTTTAAGGGCTCATGGTAGGCGCACACATGAGTATCAACACTATCCACTACCTCGTGCATCCCTACAAAATGGCTAACATCCAAATTTTCTGCTTCCTCCCCATCAATTACATACACCAACTTCCCTTTCTCCTTTTCCAAACACACACACTCAAGTTGTAACTCTTCTATTTCCTCTACTTCCTCTTCAAAGCGCGCTTCCAAACCTGGTCCACCTAGTAACTCCAATAGCCTATCCTCTGCCATGGCACTATCCCCCATGGTAAGGTGCTTGATACCCTACAAGGCCTTATCAATTGATGGCTTGGTACTCTGATACTCAAAGGTTTGAATGAGGTCAGCCATGAGCTCTTGCCAATTCCCTATCTGGTGGCATGTCTCTGAATGAATGTACCATACATGCACATAACCCTACAATGTAGAATATAACTTATGCACCCAGAGGGATGGTGGCAAAGCTTCCATGCCTTCTCTTTAGATCCTTTCACACTCCTGGATATGGAAAGAGGCGGGCTCCTTCCCATGGTAGTCCTTGATGGTGGTGGGCATGTTACTCCTAGAGAATCTGACAGAGAGAGCAATTCTTACCTTGTGTCATTCCAAAAGGCTCTCCTGATGTGTAGCCCACCACCATTTAGTTATGTCAAGCAGACATAACTTAACATCCCCTCCATTCCTTCTCATTCTTCCACTGAGCTTCCATCTTCTATAGAAATATCTCAGGGAAGGATCCTCCTAAATACTTAGGTAGCTCCTTTCCTCCTAGGCGCTAGACTATGCATGCCTTTGTCACCTTGGTCACCGACCCTCTCAACTATCATCCCATCAATTCATAAGTTCCATGTACCTAATTTTCACATGCTAGATTGGTGGTATCACTTACTGACTGAGCATTTTCAAAATGGATAACTCCATGTTGTAGGATGTATTATCTCTGGGTCCTTGATTGAGCACACATATATCTTGTCCAAAAATTCTTCCCCAAAGGTTCAATATAGGGTGTTGACTTCCCATCAATAGGGGTATAATGACTCATTCCTCCTTATTTTCAAAGCTGATGTACCCTTTGTTGAACCGAAGGTCCGCATTGTTCTTGTAACACCATGGGCACCCAAGTAGTGCTGGGAAATTTTCTACCTCGGTGAGTGCCAAGACTTCAAGTCCCCAATAAACTTAGCTCCCTGGATAGTGATAGTTACATCCTTTAAGACACCGATGGGCATTGCCTTAGTCTTGTTTTCCATATACAACACATTCGAAGATGGATGTAATGCAAGTCTTCCCATCTGATGTCATGCATCCAAAGTTATAACATTAACCTTTGTGCCTGTGTCAATGAGGATATTACTAAGGAGCCATCCATCCACAACTGCATTCAATGTGATCTCCTTATCATAGTCAAGGCTGTGAGGGGGAAGGTTTACATGCAAGACCTACCTCTTGTGCTCTCCTCTAGTGCGTGGTACCTTCTCTCTCAACCATGATCCTATATAGGGAATGATATTCTCTTGCCTTAGCATTTTTCACACCTCCTGACCTCATCCAGTCATCCTTTGGTGCCTCGACTCTCCTTCCTTGATTCCTCCCTCCTAGATCCTTTAGACACTGGATTTCCCTTGTAAATTTTGAATGACATCCATATTGTCTTGATACTCCTCCTTTTGATGTGCAAGGTCCGGGTACTTTCCATGAACTACTTCCTCCTCGAAACCAGGTTCTCTCCGCCTTTGTATCTCTTTTTGTGCGTGTTTCTACCCTTATGGTTACCAAGACAAGCTCTAAACCTACATCACGTGTTACTCGAGGCATCCATTGTGTGTCTACCTTCTTAATGATGACCATTACAACACCCTTTTCTTTCTGGTGTTGCTGATTCATGTGCTCAAACAACTCTAGGAACTCCTCATACTTATGCTTCTTTCTACACCATGAGCACTGCAACAGTCCGGTCATTCTCATTTGTAATTATCTTTAGATTCAAAATTGAAATAGGTTCCACATGGGAACTCACTCCTTCCTCCTCCTGTGGTTACCAAAACCATGGAATCCTCCTCAAAACCTCTTCCACATGCGCCTCCATCTGCGTGCTCCTTATAACGGTGATCATCACCCTTGGAACTACTGACAATGCTAGTTTGGTGCACCCCATGATCAATGGCCTCATGGATCTGATCAATGAGCCTACAATCCTTAGTATCATGGGTTGTAGAGGTGTAAATCTTGTAGTAACAAGACACATTATTCTAGATTGCACGCTGTAGTAAGGGGCATCTACTTGCATCATGGTCCCCATGACAAATTTCACAATCTACTACCACGGTGCATACTATCCTCCAAGGGAAATTATCCTTAATGTGCCCTTATACTTCATAATCTATGCACCATAAACCACTGTGAGTCTCATGGGCTGAGTTTGCAGACAAATTTTCCAACTGCTTGGCCATAGCAACAATTTGAGCTTCCAGGAATGGGCTAATGCTAGTATCAACACTACCAATAGCCTCGGCAAGTAGAGCAACTTTTAATGCCTCGCGTGGGTTTGTAAAAGTTTTATGAGATAAGGCCCTTCTAAAATGGGTGATCAATCCTCCAACAAACCACTGAGCATGCTATGAAGGATGAATATCATATGATAATTTAGATAAGAGAGTTTTAAAGCACGCATCATACTCCCACACACTCTCTGCCATTCCTTGTTGAATCTCCTTCAAAGCACTGATGCTCTTCTTCAAACTCAGAATGTGGAATTTTGTTAAGAATGTGTTCTTTAAAGTAGTATAGTCCACTACTATTTGATGAGGGTCATATTTCCTATACCATCTATGCACGTGCCCTTACAACATGGTTATAAATTAACTAGCCTTCCATTCTGGGGTTGTGATACCCTTTACACACCATAGCAGTTCACACTTGTGAACATGTTCCGCAACATCCTCAATACCTCTATAATTAGGCAAATGTAGAGACATTTCAAAGAAAACTTGTGGGGGTGGTTAGGGCCCAAATCCTCCTGAGCCAGAGCCTTGGTTTCCACTTGTGTTTCCTCCACCACCTGATCCACTAGTCCACCAGGTCCTAAACCACTAGATCCACTAGGTCCACCAGGTCTTGAACCACCAGAGCCACCAGACCCACTAGCTCCTATTCCTCCTAAACCACTAGATCCACCAGACCCACTAGGTCCTATAGTGGTCGTGTCAAGGGTCCCCACAATTCAACTAAGCTGCGTGCTTATGGTCTGTGACAATACCCCACTACCAATAGTATACCCTGTGTCACTCCTAGATGCGAGACCAAAAGCTTGTGTGTCTATACCTTGCCCGAAAATTCCTAACACTAGGTTGGTGTTTGCAGCCATAGAAGGCCCGAACGAGAAATTATACCTCCTGGGTGTAGACTAATCACCTCCAATGTAACCAACTAGATTAGAAATATTTTCCCCTAATTTGGAAAACCAAGCACTAGGTTCTATCACTAGGTGGGCGTAGATTTACGCCAACGGTTCTTCTTTCTCCATGTGATGAACTCTCATTAGAAGCCGAAGGGGTCTCTCTTATGCGCTTGCCAAGATGGGGTCATATATAATGCTTAGGTTACATGTCCTCTATATGAACCTCAAATACCTCCCCACAACATCTGCCACCATACATCCATCACACTTGCAACCTCACATTGTCTAGCAATCTCCCTTTCATGTGCTTCACCATACTTGAGTCGTCTCTCCTCCCTTTCTTTCTCCATCGCAACATCTGCCATCTTCCTCCACTCTAGCTTCCTCGCCCAATGCTCAAAATGGTTTAGCCGGCCATTGGGAATGCCTCTAAACTCATGGTAACCATCAAGATCTTCATAGCTAGAGGGACAACACGTAGAAATGATCCTGGGCTCCTCAGAAACTCAAACTCAGCAACCTTCAAACAAGAATATGTGGAAATGGCATACTCCAGAGTGTAGCTAGCTAGTGCTCCTTTCTACTAATGATCCAAAACACAAGTCCATGTCAAATATACATCCTACAGCCTTTGGTATTATTCTTGGGTCCACACATATGATCCATAACACCAAATTGATCTAGATGCATAGGCTGAGAGCCATTCATATAGTTCCACTGGGAAGCAACAGAAAAAAGTTTCATATAGATCATGGTAGAGGTTCTCTTCTACCCATCTATGTGCATCAAACTCAAGTCCAAGTGAATCTCTGAGAAAATTCATCCTCCATGCTCTTGAACCATGATTCAACACTTTCCAATGTTAACCACTCTGTCATTACTCATTACACAGATCATGATGAATGTTATTTCCCACTACAACTTCGAAAAGAGGTCTTGGCAATGGAACCAAGATGTAGTCATTTTTACCCCTATCACAAAAGAAAGGAACCCCATGTGCACTAGCCTATCACCCAGCGGATTCTGGGTGCTCACTTGAGGCATGTGCGGGTACCGAGTCTCTCTTTTATGTGAGTTAAGTAGGAAACATCATCTATGATTTGTGTCTAAGAGATTTAAAGAGGATTTATGACATATAAGAACCATAGAGCTTAGAACGGCCTCTAGATCCTTGCAGCCATTCCAGACAGATAGTACTTAATAGACTATATGACTTGTATCATAACAAAAATAAGTATACAAACATTCAAACCTAGTACAAAACATAAATGAAGAGAACTTATGAAAATGATGTATGCATCAGAATCATTGATATTCATATATATATAAACTGGTAACCTCATTACATCCATGGACCCATTTATAGAATGTCATAGAGAAGTAGACCACAGTCATGCATTACAACTAGACTAATGTAGCTAGGCTAACAAAAAGAAAATTTACAATCCTAATACCCAATACATCCTTTCCCAAGTATAATTACCCACTAATAGAGTTATTGCAATATTTTTGTAGAGCTTCGCTCATTCTCTAGTTCTCTCTCCCCCTTTTTTTTACTCTACAGGCGCTTGTATTTATAGCCTTTCTAGACTACCAACTCATCTTCAAGCACCCTCAGATCCGATGCCAACTATCTGAATGTGGTCCTCCATGTGAGCATGCTCCTCCAGGCCTAAGCTTTCCACTTTATACCATGATGTGCTTCTAGAAGCTTCTACCGCATGCATGCTCCTTCTTGGGCCAACTTGTCACCAGGCTGACACCTTATCCATGCATAGTCGGGTCATGATTTTCACGTGTTCTACCCCAAACATCCAATTTGACTAAGTCTCGAACCCTTGATTATGTCCACACATGTCGCGTGTGCCACGAGCTTCCTTAAACCCTTATCTTAGACCACTGTCCCGTGTACCTTTCCTTAATTGGGACCTTACGTGCCACGTTCCTTTTGTACTTAGTCAATATTTTAGGGGCTTAACAATTCGTATGTTACAAGGATGATTAAATAAGATTCATACGATGGACATATGTTGAATAGGTGCGATTAGGTTCAATATTAAATGACATGATAAGGGATAAATGGAGAAATGAGGATATAATGCAATTTTTTGATCATGTACGAAGATGTATACAAAGATAAGAGTATCGTTATTTTAATATAGAATATGACAAGATGCACTATGATTTGAGAGATGATGATGGCCATGTTGTAATTTGTAGGTAAAAAAAGAGCGTAGGATAAAAATAAATGTGATAGAGAAGATTAATATTCCCCATAATATGTGTATATAGGAGACAAGATATGATATATAAAATATGAGAGGAAAATGAATAACATAGAATAGAGAACATGAGGATATAAAAATCAAGACACCTCAACGATATATGCATAAACAAGATACCCATTATGATTTATTAAGTATTAAAGAATAGTATGTTGAGAAGTTGTTATTAATTTCAAGTTGGTCAAGGTGAGTTTAGAGTGGTGTCATTGATATCAGATTGATAGTGTTATGCATGGTTGATGTCAAATTGGATATTGTTCCTTGTTGATACCAGAGAGTGATGTGGAGAGTTTTTGTGAGTTGTAATTGATAACAAATGATTTCAAATGATGCCTAATGATGATGTCAAGGTCTATATTATGGATTTCATTTGTTTTTAATCTCATTTGGAGTACATAGAAATAGGTATAAAGGTCTATTCCTAACATGAAGACCAAACAAGATGAAGAAAACATAGCATATTTTGAAATAGTATTGAAGGATAAAGCTTAAAAGTTTGTTGAAGTTTGTTCAATTTTATTTGGAATCTAGCTAGAACAATTTAGATTCTAATCGAAGTGCTTTACAATTATTTTCTATTACTTCATTATGTCTGTCTAGAGTATATTATAATGCTTTATATTTTATGTCTAAGTTTTTCCTACTTTCTTTAGATTCGATGGTTTTCTTTGATCTAGGACGAGTGGTTTGAACCAACTGTTGCAATACATTTATAAGTTTTATGGATCAGTTTTTGTGATCATGTTTGGCCAACCTTTAAAGGATTTGAAAGCATATTTGTGATTTTATTTTTAGTAGTTGACGCTTTCTATTTTGAACTAAAATGTTCCATATGTTCTATTTTCTAGCCAACCTAGATGCTTTGCTAGAGAAAATGGAGATGTAAAGAGGAAAGTGCAAACTACTAAGAAGAAGAGAAAGAGAAAACTCAAGCAGATGGAGATTGAAATGACATAATTTGGTCATGACAGTCAAAAATCCTATGGTGTGATTATCCTATGTTTTTCATATGTTCTTTGAGCTTTTGTATGGCCAACCTAAGTGGTCTTAGGTGTATGTGACTGACCTAGTTAATGTTTGATCTTAAGACATGTATATAAAGGCTTATTTGAGAATCTTGTGTGGGTAATGAAAATATTGAGCAAATGGCTGCATGTAAGGGAAGAATAAGGTCTTATAGACCACATGAAAAGGTGTGTGTTAGAACATGATCAAGTTATAAGGGCTAGAGAGATATTTATGAGGTTATAATAACCATGAATAATTTTTCCTTCTTGAAAATATGAAGTTTTCTTGATGTGAAAGGTAGTTTGTCTATGATCATGAGAAGGTGAAGAAGAAGATGAGCAAGTGATAAAACAAGGCAGTTTGAAGAGTCTTCATGAGAAATAGAGAAAGGGTATGAAGATAAGTTGATGTTTGAGGATCAAAGTGTGTGATAGAATCTTGAGAGCATGTTGAGGTGACTGATACATCATAGATTGAGAGAAAACCAATAAGAAGAAGAGAAAAAGTGAGAAGAATTGAAAATAAGTCCATCATTTGTTGAGATAACAACAAGAAGAGGTAGAAAAAATTCTTAGGTGGTTGATTTGGTGCTTCACTAAAAACCTAGGGGTTGGTGCCTCCTTACAAGTGGTTTCTTTATAAAGTCACATTGGTTCCCGATAAATTAGGTGGTTGGTGCCTCTTTGCAATTTGGTGCTTACTTACGTCTATTTGGTGCTAGATAAATTAGGGGTTGGTGTTCCTTGTGGAGTTGGTGCTTCACTAAATCTTGAATTTTTTATATATAAGTAAAGTTCAGTGGGTTTTCTTCCATTTGATGGTTTCCCACCCAAAAATGTGTTCAAGTGTTCTATCTAATTTCATACTCATGTGCATGGCTGTTATGTTGTTTTGATGATTTGATATTGCTTATACAATGATGGTTTACTGAATGGTTCATACAAGTTAAGTAAAAGTAAATATAACTAAAAGTTTTTAGACTTTTCTTCCAACATAATAGGTTTTCTTTGATTATAACTTTTGTAATGGGTGTAACAGATGAACAATCAATTGTACCATGTTATTTGCTAACCAATTTCAGCTTCCTATTGCTATAGAGGTTAAATATGTCACCTTAAGAGTGAGATGAAAAGTAAATATGTGGGGATTGATTAGATTTGATAAATATTATGTGTGGGAAATCTTGTATCATGGATAATCATCAGAGATCATCATTTTATAATCAATTATTAGTTACTTATTAATAAATTTTTTTGATTCATGTGACTAGGAATGTACAATATCATGAGATACAAAATATGAGATGGTAAGCATGAACATGTTTATTGATGTGGTGGGAATATCACACAATGCTTGTAGGTACATCAAGAATCAAGGAAGGACATGAAAGCATGTGAGACCAACATGGATAAAACTAGTGATGTGAATAAAATATTATAAATTACCAAGTGACATACTAGCCCTTCATTCCATCGATATTTGGTGTGTGTTTATGTGAATAGATTACTTCTTGAATAAAAACCATTAAGAAGCAATAGATGTGTACATGATAACCAATGTGTGGGTGTGTAGTGTAAATGGAAGTTAAGGATGGAAAGTAATGAAAGATAATTTTAATCCATTTATTTCTTTGTTGCTAGCCAAGCATCCATATCCTTGACAAAGATACATTTGATTCTAGTTGCAACATTGCTCTACTACCAGTCAGGCATCTATAGCCCCTATATAGATACTGGAAAGACCCTTATGAGAGAGAGTGTGATATTACATTTGAGATTTCTAATATTTTTTTCTTTGATGATTTTGTTCTCTTTTGACATGATATTCATCTCTATCAGGGGTTTAGAACCACTATAGCTTGATGAAGGAGATGTAAGTGAAAATAAAGACTCCATTAGCTATCATGTGACAAATAAGGCCTTCTATTTTTTACAACAAGGTTTTACATATATGTATAGTGTGTGGATATCTCGAAGATGACTTCATCCTTTAATCTACCAAATAATGAATATCATACTCAAAAGGAAATATTTAACCATGTGGAGATGAATGTGAATGTGTCCAAATAGAGTGTAAACTTCCTATAGGCATTGAGATAGCTATATATAAGTGTGGAAGTGATGGAAATTTTATTATGGATGAGTGGAAATATACATTAGATGCAAATGGAATTGGTAATGCACATGGATATTCACTTGACTTTTTTTTAATAGCATTTTTTTACTTTTTTGTCTTTTAGAAGATTATATTGTTTTTGTGATTTTGAAAGTTCAATACATTTGTTTTGGTAATTCTATTATTCAGAAATTTAATTTTTTTGTTAGGATTTTAAGGTATAAAAATCTATAAATGCATGACATTTAACGACTCCAATTATTAATTTCCATTCATATTAGACGATTTGTAAGCTCCAGTCCATACTTTTGGGTGATAAAGTAGGGTCCAAACTAGTTGGGAGAAAACTTATCTATTGGTTAGGTGTTTGCGATGAATTTTGTTGATTTTATTTAAGTACAAGATCACCTAATAAAAACTTTTTGTGGTAATATATTTATACGCAATCACGATACACTTGGAGATGATCAAGAGCATTGACATGAATTTCACCAAGTAGGTCAAGTTGTGCAAGGTGCTCATGATGATAGTCACCATCAGTGATGCACTCATGAAGAGTGACTCATAAAGATGGGATCTTAAGCTCAAGGGGCATAACAAAATCATCCCCATATATGATTGAAAAGGTTTGGCCCTTGTAGCCATGTGAATACTATTTTGATACATCAAAAGGGCATAAGGTAATTGTTTGTGCCAATATCTATGGGAAGCATTGATAAATTTTTAGAGGATTTTCTTAATGATTTTTTTGGAAGCCTCTATTTTCCCATTAACTTGTGGATAGTATGGCATGGAAAAATACGTTGAATTTTTACTTCTCATCAAGTACTTTGACATAATTGTTATTAATGAGCTATTGTTGTTTGAAATGATATTTTTGGGAATGAAATAGTTAAAAATGATGTGTTGCACAATGAATTTGACACTTTGTGGACTTGTGGTGAATAAAATTGGTGCGGCCTCAACCCACTTTGTAAAGTACTTAGTGGTTGTAATGATAAATGCATGGCCATCAGAAGAAATTGGGGGTGAAATTTCCAATAAGGTCAAGTCCACATTGGGGAAAGTCCAAATAGACCGAAGAGGATATAATTCTTTGGTGGGATGATGAGATAAATTTGCTAATTTTTTAAATTTCTCACAACGTCTAACATATGTATAAGATTCTTGTTCTAATGAAGGCCAATAATATCCCATATGAAGAATACGTCATGTAATATCCATGCCACTAAAATTACCCCCAAATATTCCATCATGCACTTTGGTGAATGTAATGATGGTATACTAGGGTAATAAGAAAAGTAAGAGTATGTCATCATAGCCACGATTATAGAGGAGATCACCTATGATTACAAAATGAGTGACATTTTTGATGAAAGATATGAAATCTTGATTTGGTGATGCCAAGTGGTAAAGTATTAAATTTCAAGTATGGAACAAGTTCCTCATACCAAAGAAGAGATGGTGTGGTCTCTATGTGAAAAATTTCAAGTGTGCTAGTATGATCGAAATATGGTTATGATATCACACAAATGGGAACATGAAAATTTTCAACATCCTTTTCTAAAGGTATGTAAGATGCTAAGGAATCCATGGTATCTCAAAATCTATTGGAAGATCGTAAGGTAGAATCAATTTAAAAATGTTCAAAGCGAGCAAGATAATAATTTTCTAGGGTCTTGTATCATTTTAGAGTGTCATTACGACATTGGAAGGACCCTACAATTTGATTGATGACAAGTTGTGAGTCACCAACTATACATAAAATTTTGATCTTGAGTGTAATGGCTAGTTGGAGACTGATGATGAGTGCCTCATACTCGGCCATGTTATTTGTACATGGGAAATCAAGATTAAATGATAGAATAATAGAGGCACCTTAGGGTTTGATGAAGACAACACCTACACCACCCCTTGGTAATTTTTGACCCGTCAAAATATAAATTTGTGTCAAAATTCTTGGCTATATTGGCGTGTTCATATTTTTCAGATATAGTAAAGATGGAATCATTAGAAATATAAAAATTAAGTGGATGAGAATCACTAAGTGGTGCATCAACAAGTTGATTGGAGATCACTTGTCCCTTGATATATTATTGAGATACAAATTGTAATTCACAATCTGTAAGAAACATGATCCACTTGGATGTGAAACATTTATGGTACGTTTTTCTCATCATGTAATGTTAGGGGTTTTTATTGGCCACAATATAAGTTGTGTGGATGATAATATGGTGCCAATGCTTTTCATTGAAAACATGATAGCCAAGAAAATTTTCTCGATGTGTGCATATTTGATCTCCTAGGTGTGTAGCATACGACTCATGTAGTGGATAACAAATTCATGATTGACCACATTGCATTGAGAAAATATACTTCCTAGAGTGAAGTTAGTAGCGGCTAGATATATATTAAATCATCAATTTGGTTGTGGTGGTGAAAATACGAGGGTGTGAGAAGATATTGTTTAAGTTTTAGAACATGGTATGAAACTCCTCCCCATTTAAAGGTAATACCTTTCCTAAGAAGATGATTAAAGGGTCAACATCGATCAAAAAAATGTGCAATGAAGTGCTAAATGGCTTGAATTTTTTCTTAGAGGTTGTTTAATTTTTGGATGTTATTCGGTGAAGGCATGTCCAAGATGTCCTTAATATTATTTATATCTACCTCAATTCCACAATGCAAGACTATGAATCAAAGCAACTTACCCGATGTAACTCCAAAGATGCACTTTTTGAGTTTTAGTAAAATTTAATATTCTAAAAGGCACACAAATATTTTACATAGGAAACTTATATGATCTATGCATAATTTGGATTTTACAAGGAGGTCATCAACATAATCCTCTATGATATTATGGATGTAATCATGTAATAGGTAGGTAATAACATGTTGATATGTGGCACGGACATTTTTGAGTCAAAAGGGCATAACATTATATCAAAATGTAACACCTCTTTGTTACGTTTCTCAACTACGGAATTTTTTAATCAACTCATTAATTAAAGTTAATGCTTTCAATGAATTTAAAACAAAATGATTAAATTCTAGCACACACGAGTTATAAATACCTTAAGTTGTCATACGATGAAATGAGTAACATCATTTATAGACCTTGTTGAATTATATCATCATTTATTAATTATAGTTTACATTATCTTTTATACTTCACTGATTTAAATACCCCGCATTTAAATCCATATGACTTTAATTATTTAAATTTACAACTAACATTTAAATCCAACATAATATAATTACAATTATTCAAATAAAAATCAGTAGATCATGTGAAATATTATGGGTCAACTAGATCCTACTCAATACCCCATAGAAAAATCTTTCAAGTCAATATACAAAGTATACTAGTAGTTCCCTTCTCAACATTGATTTACAAGTGTTGTTCTAAGTGTCTACTAGGATTTTAGTCAATCAAATCCCATCAGGCATAATAAACTTATGCTAGAACTAGGTGCATCCTGATAGTGTACTACCATACACTACTTCGGCAAAAGTTTTAGAGTCATGTATGCCATGCTCAGTTTCATGACAACACATTCATCAATAGAAACATGTCCCATCACCATATCACTTGATCTAGTTATCATAATTGAATTACTTATTTAGTTAAATTAATTTAAGTCACGTATCCATGTAAAAATTTTGCATCTAATGAGGCGAGTACAAAAATTCCAACTTAGGTTTCCTATAGGGGAGAAATATATCGTAGTGAATTTCATTGCCACGTGGACTATTTCTTCCCTGTAGCCAACATAATTTGGTATAGAGGAACTAGAATAGCTAGATGGGAAATTTTTGCTTCATATCACAACTTAATTCCATGTTTATCATGACATGCATAATAAGTGGGGTTCGAGGGAAAACATATGATAACTCTGCTTATGAGGCGGTATTCACCGAATGACCCATGTCATTCAATGAGAATCACACTACAACATCCATCTGAGGTTGGCCTACCAAACTCCACATATTAAGTTTGTTATAACTTTTCACCTCATTGAATTTGTTTATGACAAATTAAATTTTGTTACGCAATGATATCCATCTCATTAATTATTTGATCCTAAGGTCCATATCTTAGTTTCAAATAATAAAATGTAATCAACTTCCACAAGTGGCTTGTGCACATTTCTTAAGCATTGAGTTAATTAGGGTAGAAAGCTACATTAATTACGCAATCCCTAATTATTAAATTATGACCTTGTCATTATATTTACTTAAATACACAAATGTAAAAATCATCACTGAATGTATACAATCATAAACATCCATAAGGTTTACATACTTAGGAATAACTATTAAAATTCCTCAATACATATGAGTCAATCATATGTAATTTCAATTACACATATACCATTCAATATATGAACTATATTCAATTAATAAATGCAGATGTATATTTATAATCCACTAGATCCATTAATAATGCAAACATGCATATATCATTATTTAAATACATCATAATTATTTATTTAATAATACCTTATATTATTCCATATAAGTTTCCAATCATACAATCCAATGAGATAAAGAAACCTTCCCATTTAATTTTCTGATGCAAATCAAGACTTGATTAAATATAGAATACATATTATTCATTTCCTTTTTAAACAAATAATAACAGAAATGGATAATTTATCCTCTCAATCAATTAAGCACTACATCGGTAATTCAATCAATTACAATTTTCACTATGCAATATAATTCAGCTTTAATCAATCAAATTGAACAACTAATTTCTTTCAACATCATTCACCTTGCAAACTTAAAGTACTCCATCTGTAAAATTTTAGCAATAGTCAATTTGAAAGAACTGACATGATAAGACATATTTCCCCCTTAATATTTTATGTCATTTAGTATTTACATAAATGAAAGGCTGCAATAATTGGAACTATAAGCAACATAGAAACTTGCAAATCATTCAACATCTATAAAGGACAAATCAATTTGCAATCACCACTTCATCTAACATCATTATGTTTTAATTCCTTAATGGAAATTCAAAATTGACAAGTTAATCAAACAATAATGAGCTCATTTCAACAAGATATCATCTCTGAAACTGATAAGCAATAATACACACATCAATTATTCATAGTATAATTATGCAACTGGTATATAGTTATCAGAGAACAAAATGTTCTTCTAAGTCCAGCTATTAACCTTACTAAGGATTTAATTATCCCACAGAAGCTAAATTGATAACCAAGCATAAATATATGTATATGTACATATTTAATTCCCATATCAATATAGCATCATATTCAACCAATAAAAAGGTTATTCAAACATTCGAGTACATTAAGTCTCAAACTATTTATGACCACAACATCGATTATTAGAAGATCCCCGACCAAGTATATATATATATATATATATATATATATATATATATATATATGATTTCCAAATGATTCAACATATTGGAGAAATATTCACGTAGATATTCAAGTATTCGAGTGCATTAAACCTCAAATCTAATCCATCTTATAGACCTACAATCATGCTAGTCTTAAATCCTTTAACAAGCACATATATTAGTCATGAGTACAAGTTAGGGTTTGAAATTTTAAAGGTAAATTACCATTTACCTTAGACCAACTATAGCCAAAGTTCTTACCACATAATTCCTTTACTAACAAACACTTGACTATTAAAAGATATCATATAATTAACAAAAAGTACTTGCACAATGAATCCTGTAATTAGAAGTTACCTTTTTACTATTGAATGCTCCATAGTCATGATATTAAATAGGTTGATAACCCACATCAACCCAAAATAATCATAACGTATACCCCAAAAGTAGGTAAAAATGATAAGATCAAACACCCAAAGTCTGAAACTTCATAGTACAGATAATACAAATATTTATATCACAGTCAACAAAAAAAAAACCACCAAGCATATTCTCAGTGATAATCTACATAATGTTTATTCGATGGTCCCACGGTAGGTAAAAATTCAAGCTAACAAAATCACATAACCCATTAGCTACAAGTAAGTCAAACTAAACCATGAATTCATAGTTATCGACCAACCAAAGGATACAAATTGGTGCTAACTAGCTCGAAGGCCTTGTGAGCATTCCACATCATAGATAACACCATTGACAAGGTTTGTATTAACCATATGGTTACATTTTACTAGTTCTAATATCGAATCAAACCTATTAAGCAACATTAATAAAATGTGTGTAACTAAAGATAGAGCCCATGAATTCCTTAGTTGATTTTAGAAGAGAATCTCCTTCTTGTCAAATGATAGTAGCATACGTATTTGAGATATACATTACTATAACATAATTCCATTATCAATAAAGAGGATTGAACCCACACAAAATACCATCACACGAGAGTAAAGAAAATTGTGGTTCAAAAGAGAATCTTCTTGTGGAGTGAGATGACGTAACAGGAACCTAACCAACTTTTAACATCCCATCAGTAGATCACAAATATAACACACTCAAATATAAGGATTAGATACATAAATATAAATGTATATTTATCAACATACACCATAGTTACGAGGATTTGAGTCAAATACAAGCCATAGTATTATAAGTGAATACTTATATGCAAAATACACCCATGAGATCATATCCCATGGTTACAAACCCTTTAGTATCTCTTAGAAGTTCTATTTTATACCCGACGCCGAGTGTTAATAGATAAATTTACATTATTCAAAAGACTAATAATCATATGAGAAAACCCCAAATCTACAGTTAAGAAGAACTATTGTAGAGATTCATCCACACAAATAATAAATAGAACAAACTATTAGGGAAGAAATAGGGTGTATCATTCCCTGTGAATGGAGGCACGATTTCTTCTTCTCCCATTTCCAATATTCTTCTACAAGCCAAAACTTGGAGTCAATTCCACAACTAAACCCCATAAATAATCTCCTTTCCCTTATGTAGATAACAATTTATCACCATTTCTTAAAATATGTTTCAACCGGAATTTGCATAATGCATGCAACAACTTGCAAGAACAAAAAAATTACACAAGATAGGGGATACCTCATACATTCAAATCTTCATAGCTCAATAAACAATCGAATGAAACAAAAAAACCACACACAACTCAAATTTATCTAACTACCTCTCTCATGCCCCAAAATTTGTGGGTGATGTTAAATGTAATTTAATGCTTGAGAGTACAACATACAATTTCCTCCAAAATCCTAACTTAAACCCCCCTCATATAAATTTAACAACTCACTAAACCCATGAATAAATATCTACTAATTAAAACAACAATGTCTCCAACTTAGCCCTACTTGCATGGTCGATGGTGGTTCTTCCAATGACATTAATATTTTCCAGATGGGTATACGTCACGTAGGGTGGTGGCCACATGCCTATCAATTCAGTTTTGATCATGATGGGTTTGATTACCACTTTTAGCCTAACTTGCCTTATATTTTCCTGGGATACCCATGTCCCATAACTTATAAGGTTTAGATCTAAGGAGCTTGTCCTTAGCCTAATATGTTAGCTTTAAAACATAACTTAGTTCAAAACTTAGGCACCCCTTTTTTAATAACCATAGACATATTGCCAACATTACTATAGTTACAATTTTATTCCTTAGACATATAATTCAGGCCCAAGTAATATTAGTATGGTCCTCATATGTTGCTCACTTAGATCCATTCTCATACCAAAGTGTAGGTATTCAATATAAGTGACTTGGACCATCGAGATATAACAACATGATGTGGTGTTATACTAATGTAGGCTAGAACTTAATAACCTCCAACCAGGTTTATTAACATAGTTGCGTTGTAAAGACATTTTTATCATCGAGAAATGCTTCCAGAGTAGGATCATAATTGTTATCTATATCATTCAATAATATGCCATGAGGTCAATATAAGACCTCATAATAATCATCCATAATGTGATATAAAATTGATTATATATATATATATCATAATGAAATTTAAATAATACCTTGATCATTAATTACTTATGTACATCAAACACTAAATAAACCAATTAAAAATTATCCCTTTGTAGCACAAATGACTTTGCAAGATGTGACAATTGATATGTGGTACCGACATTTTTGAGTCGAAAGGGCATAACCTTATAACAAAAGGTCCCCCAAGGTGTGGTAAAAGTAGTTTTATGTTGGTATTCTCTTGATATTTTGATTTGATTATAGCTCAAGAAACCATCCATGAAAGAGACCATTTCATGATTGATGGTATTTTCAATGATTGTATTGATATTAGGTAAGGAAAGCCATCTTTAGGGAAATCCTTATTAACATCTCTACAGATCGGTCAAATACATACACCCCTTATTTTATTTCCCACAGAACAATGTTGGATACCCATTCTAAATAAATAATTAGATGTATAATATCCACATCAAGGAATATTTGTAGTTCATCTTTAACTAGTAATGTAACATGTAGATGCATTTGCATAGATTTTGTTTGACATGTTTCACATCAAGTCAAAACACTAGGTTATGGACAATTGTATCAGAATCCATTACTAGTATATCAGTATGTAGACACCAAAATTGGGTCACACTCCCTTTGGTCTCCTTTCGAATAACCAACTTAAAGACATTCACCTAACCATGACCCTTATCCCCACATTAATATTAATTTAATTATTTACAATTAAATCAATACCCATCCTCACCCCATTAATAATTTAATTACTTTAATTAAATGGATAGACACCTCACCATAGACTTATTCATAGCATGTTTCCATAAATGAATAAGACTTGGTTCAACCCTAAAAATAAATGCCTATTATTCCTCTATCCACCTTCCCTCTTATAAAAACATAACGTCCATTTTGATCCGTGGATAAATGGACAGACCTAGCCCAAATGATTGTAAGATATGTTATTTTTAGCAAGACCAAGGAATCCCACGTTAACCGATGCCATTTATTCACTTTGGAAAACTTGTTTTTGTGTTAGCAGATTCTCGAGATTGAAGAGAAGAGAAGAGAGCTGCATGCAAGCAGAACCAGAGTCTTTTCACACCTACAGACATCCATAGCCAATACCAGGACAGATCCAAAGGTATTACACTCACGATAACATTCTGAGAAGCACCACTACGGCACCAAGATCCATCCCACCAATCAATCATCATCACCACATAGTCATTGAACTTGCAATACCAAGTAAGTACATTTATCACCTATGTTATTTTAGCCTTTCCCTATTTTAAAGGTTTCTATCACATTTTTGTTGTTTCCTACTTGCATTCCCTTTTCCCCACTATTCCTCTTTTTGTAAACCCTACCATTCCTCCACCCACACCATAAAACCACTTATACCCGACCTCTACACATTTCTGAGTGTTCCTAAGATCCCCATATACCTCGTTATGCCCTCTCGTTATCTCTCGCCTAACCTCGATCAAACCCTATTAACAAATCTTATTGAGCCTTATTAGCCCGCCTCTATCGACGTCGATTATCCATAACCATCGTCTTGTCTACCTAACCATGATTGGCCATACCTTGATCGACTCCAGTCTCTATGTCTTCTAGCACTGTGTAAACCAGCAACCATATACCAACCAAGACAACCCAAATACCTTACCTAACCCTGCCAAGACCCTGTCATCGTGACTCCGAGACCACCCGAACAACCTACAACCTGATCTAAATACCTTGAATCGTATATTTTTTAGTATTTAATTAGATCAACATTGATAGTGATCTGAGGTACCCAAATCAAAATACTAGCACTAGACTCGTTTATGTACATATTTCATTTATTTCATAATTTGTTTTATAAAAATAATGGGTTGATAGTCTTCAGGAAGTATCACACTTCTTGGATCTAGCATATGCTAGGCGGTCCACTATCATATATCATTTAACTCTTCTTTGGTGGTATTTTTTTCTATTTCGGGTAGTTCCTCCTAGCCAAAAGGAAGCTCACATAATCGGATCAAATCGAGAATTCGAACGTGCACATCAACCTCTAAACCAACACAACAGGTATTCCTCCTCATCTCATAACACTATCTATTTCATCACATTTAGAAAATGTACAAAAATGGTGAAGCATTTTGGCACGCCCGATGGGACCCATCGTGGTTCCTTGCATTTTCTTCATTCCTAGGTAAAATTGTGTGTTTGTTTCCCTTCAAACATCTTACACATTAATTTTTCTTCTCTATAATCATTCTTCCTTTTTTATTGTCTAAAAACAATCGTATTTTTGGTGATTTAAAAGGAACACATTCTTCTTTCTTTTTTTTTTTTCATTGCATTAGTGAAAGAGCATGTTCCTACCTATTCACCATTTGCTTCATCAAACGTAATTTGTTGATTTGGGCTTAAAATCAGTTGCATTTCATCCTTGTATGCTACATTTAGCTCACATTAAAATGAGGGAAACCTATATGCTGGAAGTCATGCCCAGCTAATGGTTGACACAAAGAATTGTAGAAAAACACATTCTCTCTCTCTCTCTCTCTCTCTCTCTGTCTTAACAAATTTCACAAAATCTAAATATACACATTTTCTTAAACAATATCTTACCTGGAACACCTATTAATGATCACATGATTAAACGATTGACAGTACTCCCCAGATGGTTATCTCTGTCCAGTACCCCATCAGAGAGCACCCCCGCCATAACATAACCCAAAACCTCACCTTTTAGATATCCTTCTTCGTAGGATGCCTTCCCAACCAAAAATTCTATTATGAATTCACATGGTCAGTTCTAAATAGCATAAGCTAAAAAAACATAAGAAAATCACTCTTAGGATCATGTTTTTCTTAGTTTTTCTTCTTGACTTGTGTTTTAAGGTGTGAGACTATGGATCTACATTCTTCTTCTTCTTTTCACACACCACCATCGTAGTTAGAGTATTCGACTTTTTCGAGTGTGTAAGGACCCCATCTTTCATTCTCATATTTCTGAGTTTGACTCTTCACTTGATTTAAATTCAAAAAACCTAATTTATTCAATGTTCTTTCATTTCATAGTAACCGGTGTCGGTCTAGTGACCATCATCGGTTGACATTTGACCATCATCGGTTAAACCTAACCGGCGTCAGCTTCTAGATTTCTAGTTATTTTTTCTGGAATAGCCTTCATCACTCCTATTCTTTTTTTGGCCCTTAGGGCATCATCTTATTCCCCCTATTGATATTTCTGTCATAACAAAGTTTCCATTTCACATTCTTGAAAATGGTGTTTTTCTACGTGGACCGACATCGCTTTCCAATTAACCATCACTAGTCATTCTAACCAACGCCGATGTCCGGTTTGGTTTTCAAAATTCAAACCTTGACCAAATTCACCCTCCCACCTCATTTTTTCTTTGTTCTTGTTGATTTCTACGTCATTTAGAGGATACAATCTTTATAGGTCAACAATTACTCACATGGTGTTGAATCGTAGCCAAACTAATGCTTTTATATTCCACACCAGTTGTCAACAACTCCCACCTAGTCCCTCACCACCTTCTATCCTATCACCCATGGATCCAACCTTACCTACCACCATTGCTATAGGCAATGAGGAGTTCACACGACTCCTTAATCAGAATCTTGCAACCTTACAATTCTACCTTTCCCACTCTTCCACTTAGGATTCCTTAAGTCAATTGATATATGGAATGCCCGTATCCATCTCTCCTACCCTTATCCCCACTTCTGCATTAGCCCCTACTAGTTTGGTGTTACCTTCACCTACTTTACCCCTAGTGGTTTTACAGCTAGGCCCCACACCCACTATGACCACTGCATCTACAACATCAGTCACACCCATAGTATTTTTTGTTCCTTCATTGATCACCCAAAGCATAATCCAATCCACACCCATTATCTCAAAGACACAAATTGCAACACAACCGCCCATGGTATCAATGACCCTACTCCTTTCTAGAATCTTGTCCTCTCTAGCACACAATATTTGCCCCCAATCACTACTAGAGTCACTGCAACTACCCCACCTATATATACAAATTATCAAAACCCCCTACCTCATCCGTCATTCATTCTCGGATCTCTATGTTGGTTCCTATTCTCAACCTTCCTATTCGACATCACCATACACTAGAATGCCACCCACATCACATTTTCAGCACAAGCCCTCTTATGCCACAGAGGCACCCTCTATCACAACCTACCAACGACCTCATCAAAATAATTATGGAAAGGATGCAAACACTAAAAGCATCGATTTACGGCTCACACAATTCTCTCACCTACGATGAAATCAGAATGATCCCATTCATCCATCCATTCCTATTCATTCATACCCTATACATTGGGAAATGTAAAAATTCAATCGCTTCAATAGTAAAGAAGATCCACAACAACATTTGTGGTCTTTCTAACATGGGTGTTACTTGATCACTCAAGATGATGCTTTACTCTTGCAGACCTTCTCGATGTCCTTGACATGACTTGCATTAGATTGGTATAGTGGGCTACCTAGAAATTCCATCTACTCATTTAATCAAGTATCTAAGGCCTTCTTAGACCACTTCTCAATCAACATTTTTAAGGAAGTCACCATGACTGATCTTTACTCAACATGACAGTATGATGACGAGTCTATCGTTGACTTTGTCGCTCGTTGGAAAAGCCTAATTAACTAGCTCACATTTCAGTTACCTCAAACTGATCTCATAGAGTTGTTTACTCGGGCTTGTGCTAGACACATCTTTCCAACCCCGTAGGTGCTGACCTTCCGCACCTTTGAGGAGGCATTCACCATGGCACGAAAATTGGAGATTCATGCTATTAAAGAAAATAAAATTCAGCTACGTAACAAGAACACCATGTTTAAATCAAATGATACTTCTTCATCTTTAGAACCCTAAAACAACCATTCAAAACCTAAAGGATCCACCAATGCTATGGTTCTCAAGGCTGGAGCTTCTCACCCATCAAACCAAGCTAAACCTTCACATCTCTTACCCATCCAAACTTTCTAGTTTAGATGAGAACAATGAAAGTACACCCTAATAGGAGAACCATATTCTTCTGTGTTGGAAAATCTTATTAAGGCTGGTGTCATTACCCTTCCACCTATAAAACCACACAATATTTTTGACCCCAATTGCCCCACACCCTCAAGTTATAAAGAACATGACTTTTGCAACAATCATCGTGTTAAAGGTCATAGAACGACAATTGCATCATCTTCAAGAATATCATCCAAGAAATCTTAGACAATAGAGAGCTAGTATTGGATAACCTAAATACACACACTAACCAAAACCTACATATCTTCAAAAAACCATTCCCTAATCATGCCCCATATTCCAACCAAACTGGTGATACTTCAACCAATGATAGCAATGTCCATGAGGTCCATGTTATTTTTGATGACATACCAATTGCTTCCCAATTTCCCCATGTTCCTTTCATAGATGAAATCCTAGCCCAAGCTCCCCTACTTACATAGGAACCTATTTCATCTACTCCACCCACAAAGGAACCCCCTTCATTTTCTCCTTCATCCGTGGAAGAGCACATAATTAGCACTCCACCTCTAGCCCCTCAAATTACCAAGTAGTTCATCGCAAAGCACCTCTCTTACTCACAGGGGACACATGTCCACTCCCTACACCATCACAAGGAGAGTCCACCTCATCTGGCCCATCATCCCCTCTACCCATAGAGGATCCAAAGAAAAACATCATTGCCTTTAGATGACCATTCTCTATCGACCTCCAAGATCCTACTTGATCTATTTTTAGATCTCTTACCCACCGAATCAAAGCTAGCCATTTCACTATTTCTCAAACATTTTACAGGGGATGTTTACTCAATTCACATCGGCCCCACTTACAACAATATGATTTTCACACTTGGCTGATCACCTAGATTATGTGGATAGAGCCTTACTTTGGGGATGTCTTCTACTTCCTACTTCAACCCAAATGTAGTTGTCACTCACCGACACCTCTAAAATCTATCCAAAAGTTTTTCAAGCAAATAAACAAAACACAACCATGACTATTGGAACACCTTCCATATCATTAACCATAATCCAACACACACCTCTTCCCATAACCAAACATAAACCTCTATCCACAACCCAACACACACCTCTACCCAAAACCCAACACACACCTCTACCCACATCCAAACACACCTATAACCAAACACCTACCCATGCCTATATCATCTCCCTTACCTAAACCCATCACTACCTTAGGGTCATGCTGAAATCAAACCTTACTCACCGACCCATCAAATTAGATCTAGCCAAATCTTCCCAAACCAACACTAAACTTATTTCAGCCCCTAAATGGAAGACCCAACCTCCTAGGCCTCATACACCAACCCTACCTACTACACCATTTTCACCTTCACCTTTTTGTCCTTCCTAGGACCTCACCCCTCAACCCTAGCCAAGAAACCTTCTTCCACTGGTAAACTAAGAATGCAATAGCTCACCTCCTCATCATGGACCTCTAATATACCCAAGTGATCTACACAACCCTTTGTCACACCGTGTGATCTCCTCACCACCCATACCACCACTACCTTCCATAACTTCTTCACTACCCATGACACTCCCTTCTCTTACACTCACACCTTCTAACCAACCTCTCCCAAGAACCTCCACCACAACTTAGTTGCCCCCATGGGTAACCCATCCTCTTCCACCATCTTCTTTTCCCTCTACATCTTATACTGCCGTGTCACCTTTTCCTAAGAAGGTGTATCCCAAAGCTAAGAATCCGCTACCCTCCAATAAGGTAGACAAACCAACCAAACATTTGATCTCCATCTCTTCTCGCCCCACATTTACCCAAACATATGCTCGTAAGACTGAGACCACTCCATATACCAAACTAGTGAACCAACCCATTCCCTCTCCTCGTAAACCTCTTCCTTCATAGTTGGACACACCTATACCCAAACCCACACTCACCTCCCATTGTGATCCATTAGCAGGGTCCTACACTAAGATTTTAACCAATCTCTTAAAGACTTCCATCATCACGTTGCCACCCCTTCAACCTTATGATCCTCTCAAACCCAAACCAAAAGGGTTTGATGAGACCAAGATTTTTGCCTATCATTGTGTGCCAGGACATGATGTTGAAAATTATAAGGCCTTGAAAACCATTCTTATCCAAATTTTTCCTCTTGAGCACAATTTCGATGACGATGATCTTTTGGATGAGGACCCCATTCCACCTTCACTAATCTCCCTAAATATTATTCCATTACCTACTCAACAACCAGTATCTCCACCCCACAACTCTTTTATCCACCCCCAAAATTTAAAATTAACATGGTCCACATTGTCAGGTCCGAGCTCGGAAAGACAAGGGTAAAGAAAAGGAAGCTAGCCACCAACCAACCCTATACCTAACATACCATCTTCACCACACCCAAAGTCACCATTCAAGGTCCCACATATCCTATTTTTGATGGGGTCACACATCGCATAATGCTAAAACAATTACACCAATCCTACTGAAAATGTCTTTATATGACCTCATCCAAACCTCTCGAGTCACATCATCAAGCCCTCATATAGGTCCTCGTAATCTATTGAGGTCTTACCAAGTGACCCCATGCCTATAGCCTCAATCATTAGCCCTCATCATGTATCCTCTCTCACTAAGTCATCACCTTCCTCTACACCTTCACCTACTTGTCAAGTAATCGCCTCGCCTTTTCGGATGAAGAGATCACTCCCTTTTAGTCCCATAACCCCGATCCCACTCTTTTCATCTCCGTATTTATCAATAATAAACACATATGACGTGTTATGATCGATTGTGGTACTAGTATTAACATCATCTCCTCCCATGCATACAACCAAATGTGCATACTTGTCAATTACATGCATGGTAACCCAGTTATGTTGCGCTCCTTCATGGACACCATGACCTCTATCCCGGTACCATCATTCTCCATGTCCACGTGGGTCCCCGTACTATCTCGAACATTTCTATGTCCTAGAAGGGTAGTTCTAGTATAATTTTTTGCTTGGCTGACCTTAGATCCACACCATGGGTTGTGTCCCTTCGACTTTACACTTCGCCTCAAATTTGAACATGAAGGACATAATTACACCATCCTAGCCAACCCATCTCCTTTTAAGACCTATAACATGTTGTATCGGCCTAATGATGTGCTTGTACCAGTCAAGGCATCTGTTAGTATCCCCACTTCACCTTCACCTACAAGCCCATCCACCAAGACTCGATACCACCTCTCCCACATCTAGCCATGCTATCCCTACTACTACTATAGCCTCTACCACCGACTCACCTGGTTCCCCATCATCTAGCGATTCGTCTATCCCCGCTACCCACATATTGACTACTAACCCCTTAGAGGGTGTTTTTCAATGCCTCACACTGGGGGAATACCACCTATACAATATCGACATCTTCCTCACTTCGCAAGAGTATGTGAACTTGCGTCAGCACCCCAGTTATGACATCCATGTAAGTGAAGTTTTTCCTTATGGTCCTCCCCACCTTTGCACTAATCTAATGTATGGGGGACTTGATATTACCACTTATAAACCCAAACCTCCATCCTAAACAAAACCATTTTCATCTGACTTACATTCCCTTACTAACTGCTATTTGCTTCGCTCACACCTTCCTCCACTAGTACACGTGGAAAGGATTTGGCTTAGGTTTTACAAGCGGGTCCACCACACCATTATCTTTTGTACCACTCATAAACACAATGACCGTAGTGGCATTGGATTTGACGCACCACCTCCCAAGAAGCTTCATGTTGACCTCATTAAGGAAGATAAAACCTCTCCACCTCATTCACCCATGTCACCATCTTCACCCACAAAGTCCATAGATCCCAAATCTATTCCTCCTAAAAAAATTCATAAACACAATTTCCCTAGGACCTCTGACCTATCAACGTGATGGCGAGGATCCCTCTTCTCTCCCATTCATGTATCCTAACATGATCAATGATGATACACCTTCTATTAATGTTGTTCAATGTCAGGATGATGAATCCATCCTCACTTACCTTGGTGTGGAAGATTCTTATATTCATTGGTTGTTACCTTCTGAGACACAAACCATGTTGAATGAATCGACCATTGAAATCAACATTAACACTAAGGATGACCCACACATTCTAAAGATAGGCTAATCTTTGGATGCTACTAAATAAGAAGCTTTTACCTCTTTCCTTTGGAACCATAGCAATACTTTTTCTTGGTCGAATGTCGATATGCCTAGTATTGAACCAAAAATCATGGTCCACAATATCATAACCATTCCTGCTGCTAAACCCATCAAACAAAAGCTACGGAAAATGCATCTTTGCATTGCCCTTCAGTAAAAGAAGATCTTCGCCCTTCTCTTAGTTTCCTTCATACTACCCATTGACTATCCCCATTGTATTTCTAACATCATTCCTATCACAAAGTTGATAGGGGACTCTCCATTTGTATGGAATTCCATCACCTCAACCTAGCTTGTCCCAAAGATGAATTTCCCCTACCAAGAATTGACCAACTAGTTGATCTCACCACCGGCATGAAATGTTATCACTCATGGATGGCTTCTTAGGTTACAGCTTAAATATTACTAGCTCCGGAGGATCAACACAAGAGTTCCTTCATCACCCCTTATGGGACCTTATACTATCGAGTCATGCCTTTTGGTCTTAAAAATGCTATTGCTACATATCAGCGAGTCATGACTTATATCTTTCATGACATAATGCATCACATATTGGAAGATTATGTAGATGACCTTCTCACCAAATTCAAACATCAGGCCAAACACTTGACATTCCTTAAGGTCATCTTTGACCACCTCATCAAGTATTGTGTTCATCTTCAACCAAAGAAGTGTGTCTTATAGGTGCTACTTACCGAAAGTGCACCATGACTTAAATATTCCATGACATCATGCATCACATATTGGAATATTACGTAGATGATCTTCTTGCCAAATCCAAACATTGAATCAAACACCTAACCATCCTTAAGGTCATCTTTGACTGCCTCATCACGTATTGTGTTCATCTTCAACTAAATAAGTGCGTCTTTACGGTACTTTCAGGAAAACTCCTTGGTTTCATTGTTTCTTTTTGTGGCATAAAAGACAATCCCTCTAAGGTAAAGGCTATTCTAGAAATTCCTTCACCTACTAGACTCTGTCAACTTCGAAGCCTACAAGGAAAGTTGCAATCCATTCATCACTCGCAGATTTAATTTGCTATCAACCATTTCATCATCTTCTCAAGAAGGAGGTTTCATTCAAATGGGATGAGTAATGCCATAAATCCTTTGAAGCCTTAAAACAATACCTCCTTCAACCACCAGTTCTCATTCCTCCTAAGGAAGACCAACCTTTTACCTATATATTTTCACCACTAATGTAACCAAAGCTACCTGCTTTGCTGTTGACTCTAAAATATTTATCACAATAAAAAGGCTATAATCACCCTCTTATTTACCTCATGAGGTCTACTCCGTTGGAACCATTGCACCTAACCCACGTGACCTTTGGTATCGTAATTTGTAAACTATCTTTCCCTTTCCATTCTACCCACTGATCTCACTCGTAATGGAAAATGAGCCTTTCTTAAAAGTGTCTCTCATTATGTCATTATGGGTGGTCTTCTTTATAAGCGTGGCTTTGACGGTATTCTCTTACGATGCCTTACAAGTTATGAAACTCCCTACACCATCAAGGAAGTTCATGATGTAATTTACGGAGGACATTTTAGTGGTTTATCTGTCACAAACACATTCTTCACCTTGGCTACTATTGGCCAACTCTAAATCGATTGTTGTGACTATGTCAATCCTTATGTGAAATGCCCAAAACATGCTAATCTCCATCACACACCTAGTCATGTCTTGCATGTCATATGAGACCTTTGGCCTTTCTCTCAATGGTATTTGGATCTTTTCAAAGTGAGATCAATCCCCATTCTTCACAATGCCACCAGAGATTATAACCACTCTCAATATTATACTAAATGGGTAGAAACCATCCCCCTCATTTCTACAAAAGCCAAGAAAATATGTGAATTCATCAACCATCACATCATTTATCGCTTTGGTGTTCCTCATCACCTCATCACCGATAATGGAAAGCAATTCAAAACAAAACCCTACGCAAGCTATGCGATGCTTTTGGCATCTAACTCAGTTTCTCATCACCTTATTACCCGCAAACCAATGGTCAAGTAGAATTAACCAATAAAACCTTGAAAAAAATTCTTATGAAAGTAGTCAACGATATTGGGAAGGATTGGCATATGCACATTCCTTTCTCCTTATGGGCTTATTGGAATAGTATTCACACTTCAACTACTACCACACCCTTTTCTCTGGTCTATAGTCTTAGTAATCAGGTCGCTCTTACCTCTCGAAGTCTAGATTCCATCTTTTGCATATCACTACAAGACATGCTTAATGATGATGAATTTTTCCAGGATCATTTGACACAACTTGAGTTATTAGATGAACATCGTCTCAATGCTCTTGACCATCTCCAAATTTACCAAAAACGTATCAAACATTCCTATGAAAAACGTGTTCACAAATGAACCTTTCAGTTAACGACCTTGTCTGAAGGAAAATCAACATGTAACCAAAGAAGAAAAAAAAGTAAATGGGGAAAATTTTCTCCTAATTGGCTTGGGCCCTACATTGTTACCCATGTCTATGGATCAGGTTTTTATCGTTTGTCTTCACACAAAGGTAAAGCTTAACTCAGCCCCTCAATACCTTACATCTTTGACCATTTTTTTTTGACATCAAGTTCTATATCACTTTATGTCATTTGATCACTTGTCCTTGAGCGTTGTTCACCTTCCATTTACCCATTTTTTGAGGATCCATGACTAAACAAGAATCATGTGATTACCCGTCACCTTTTAACCTTATCTTCAATATGAGTATCATGGCTCTACTCATAGCATGATTGTCATGGATACTTTTCATCTTCTTCAAGGTAGAATCCCATGGTCATTCATCACTCAAAACCACCTCTTTCATAATTAACCTCTCAGTGTGTTATGGTCTTGTCTTCTAAACAAGAACCTAATCTTCTTATAGAGTATTGTCCTTGACTTAAACGTCTAAAAACAAATAGGGATGTAACTCCTTGAGTCAAACTTTTAGCAAAATATGACTCCCTCAAAGGGACGTTTCTTCACTCTATTTCCACAACTATAAATGGATGCTCCCTTGAAGGAAAACTATAAAAATTCATTTCAAACATACAATAAAAATATCTAGAAGCTTCCTCCTCGATCAACTTCATGAAGACCTCAAGGAGATAATATACTCATCCGGTATAGACTTCCCACATTCATCGAGTCTATTAAAAATACAAAACAAAAAAAAACAAAAAACAAATTTTTTTTGAAGAAAATGATGATTTTTAATCATGGACTTGCCTATTTTTAGATCCTAAGTTCCTTGCTATGAAAAACATGTTTTCGTACACTAAGGTTATGCTAAACCATCTATGTTCACCTCATTTCCTTTTTCTCCTAGTTTTCTCTCTACTCAAGGGGACTTGCTGCAAATGTGACATTTCATGATCATGTGACTTTCTTCACCTTTAGAATAGTCCATTATGTAATGAATTTAGGGTCTTACGTTCATAATCCCATCTTGGGTATGGTAGACTCATTAGGGTTCTTATCAATTAAGTGGATATTTTACCACCTCTTACCATTCACGTTCCTCATTACTTATTGATTATCCTATAGGGACCAGGATCATCGACACCTATATTTAAAACAACTCAACCATGCCTATGACCTACACTCAACCATGCTTATGACCTAAACTCAACCATGCCTATGACTTAAACTCAATCATGCCTATGACCTACACTCAACCATGCATGTGACCTACACTCAATCATGCCTATGACCTACATTCAACCATGCCTAACACCCACCAACCCATTCCTCTACTTCATCATATTCATCCTTAGCTTATGGGAGAACTACATTGACCTGAGGCCCCTTTTCACCGGGGCTATGTAGACAACACTTTAAGGGCATAAGGCCCTTGGAGGTTATCTCAACCACTCTTTACCCTAACCAATTCCCCTTTCACTTTCCTATTCACATACTTCCTTAGTTAGTTTCCATTTATAGCAATAAATGGAAATTAAACCAAACAAGTATCAATTAATACACATTTTTACCACATCATCAAATCATTCATTTATCACTTTCACAATTCCATTATAGCACATATTTGGAAATTTAAACCATAACCTACATATACATCATCATTTATCTCCACCATACATAAATCAACCTAACTCCAACATGCCTAAACCGACCTGACTCCATCATGCCTAAACCAACCTAACTCAATCATGCCTAAACTAACCTAAATCCATCATGCGTAAACCAAGTTGACTCCATCATGCCTATACTAACTTGACTCCATCATGCCTAAACCGACATGACTTCATCATGCCTAAACCGACTTGAGTCCATCATACCTAAATTGACCTGACTCCATCATGCCTAAACCGACCTGACTCCATCATGCCTAATCCACTTAGTTTCCACCTACATACATATAACAATGAAAATTTTACAAAACAAGTACACCATCCATGCTATAAATATCATCATCTATAAATCATAAAGTCTATGTATACATACATATGTATACAGATACAAATAAATATAAACAACTCAAATCACTCAGATACATCCTCACCATCTTCGGCACGTAGGCCACAGATATGATCCAAAAAACATCTCAAACACTCTAATGCACATCGTCACTCTCTTCGGCACGTAGGCGGTATATCTCAAAATATAAAAACAACAGGAGGTACACACAAATATTAGGCATCTCCCCATCGGATATCCTCCATGCCTATCTCACCTGTCTCCTCCTCCTCCTCTTCTCCTATGCGGCATACCACTAGCATCTTCCCACCAACCATAGGCCTCGGTCTGACCTCTAATGGCACCTCACCTAGAGCTAGCCTCCATGCACTGGTAGCCTTACCCTGACCCTATCTCATGGCTCATCGCCCCTATACTCTCTACATTATGAGTGCAGGACCTGGTCCTCTCATTCGAAGCCTATTGTACTCTATACTTAGCATAGGATGGGATGTCTATCCCTGCATCCATCAAGTGGCCCTAATAATATCTTTCCTCACCCAAGGCATCCATAAACCTAGCCATAGGTATGGTTTACGGAGGTGGCATCGGTCTTGGCCCTATACTAGTCTCCCAGGACCCTGTCCCACTGCTACTTGTAATAAAGGACCCTATCCCTATGCCTATACCTATACCGAGGGACCCTGTCCCACCCCTATCTATAAAATGAGACCCTTTCCCTACACCTATGTAGGTTCTTGTGCCTATCCCTATGCTTGTGTAGGTGCATGTGCCTATCCTTGGGCTGTAGGGCCACATATCTACCGGTGCAAAGTGGCCAACTAGCCCTATAGCCCCAGTGTAACTGTACCTATAATGTGGCCACTTCTACCACTGACCCCATCAAATACCCCTGTAAACCCATAATTTGGGCCTGTAATGTAACCACCTGTCCTGTAATGTGTCTCTCTAGATTGTGAGGGTAGCCACTTCTAGCTGCCCTAGTCTGGGTGGTGTTGCTCATAGCTAGGCTACCCACCACCATCTATATGTATCTGTGCAACCGACATCATCATCATCTATCCGCTGCCCACCAGCCGATCCTCCTACCCTATCGACATTGTCGGCCTATGGTATAGGTATAGGCCTCTCGCGTCATCTCTCCTATACTTGAGGGAATGGTAGTGGCACATCATGAGGCAGCCCAAACTCCGCCAGAATCTATCTACTAGTATCATCTCATGCTCCCTGGCACGATGCCCCTTTATCCACCTAAGTAGTTATAGCTCATCCAACTCTATGGCCATGCAACTATATGATGGATATGCCACATACGACCTCCAGATAATGTCTACTCCAAATAACCCCTCTAGTATCCACCTATAGTGAGCCACATCATGTGTATCCCTAGCCCCTCGGTGCACTCCACCAACTAGCACCCAACGCTTATAACCAACCCGGACCCTACCTAGCTCAAATGCATCTAGCTGGGGCAAACCAATTGGCCGCATGCACACAATGTGCTTGTAGGCCCAACAGTGAAGAAGGAAAGTGCATCACACGTTAAACCTCCGTAGCTGCCTAGACCTATAGCTCCATGTATAACTACACTAGGTAGGCTAGTACCCATGCAAACCGGGTCCTGTCCTCCATCATATCATGAATAACTCCTATCAGTGCCCATGGGAATCTCCTACCCTCTGCATCCGGCAGTGTAAAACAACACACTTCCTCCATAATCAAAATAACTAATCGTCTCCTCGAGATGGGCTATGTACATCTCTCCATAGCTCGTGCTCAACTAACTATGGAACCTCATCTCGCAAGCCCCTCTCCAAATATTGTCAACATCAGCTCCTTCGAGCTCTCTAATTAAATGGAGTACACCTGGTCCCAATATTAGTAATCTCAAGATTATGTACACGTCCTCTAAGGTGACTATGATCTCACATATCGGAAGATGGAATGTGTTGGTCATGGAATCCCATCTATCTATGAGAGTGACCATTAAACTAGGATCACATGTTATACGCCTATAGTGTCAGATACCAATCAGACCCATGTCGACCATGTGTCTCCACTCCTCATTGGTCACGTCTCCTGCACCGATAGCAATAGGGAGGTACCCTATCCCGCATCCATAACTAATCCCTCTCTTACATCTAATAAACCATAACATTATTAAAATTTGACCATACCCACATTCACCCTTGACCCCACACCTATAACTATTACCCTACCTATTTTTTTCAAAAATAGCTTCCTATCTCAAGCACCACCTTTACTCATCTCCTGGACCATTTTTCTCTCAATGCCAACTAGCATCGGTTATTCTTAGCTATCATCAATCTCCCAAAACGGTATCAGTCCACCCCATCCATGACCCATTTTGGCTTCTTCCCACCGACGTCGGTGACCCTCGACCGACATCGGTCATTTGTTGTGGTGAAAATCCATGAAACCCTTGCCCTATTTCTCTCAAAATTCCCCATTTCTCCCTAACTACCCACCCATTCCTACCAAAATCCCCCTCAACCCCTCCCCACCCTCATTCACCTAACTACACCTTCCTCCATTCCTATTTCACCCATTTTCTTCCCAAATTCAAATTTAATTTTCCCCAAAACCCATTTTACCCTAACCTGATTTCTATAAAAAAATCTACCTAACAAATAAGGAATGGGATCAGATCTTACCTCATCTTGGCATAATATACATGGTGGAATGACTAGCCCACTGCGCAGCGGTGGTCTACATGAACCCTCTCCCACCTCTCGCCATGCTAAAATCTACCTCGAATCACCCCCACCCAATCAAATAGCTCTTCCCGATCTTGTGAACCCATCTACCTTACTCCTCTCACCAATCGGATATCTCCACCTTAGCCGTACATTCCTCACACTATCCTCTTGAAAAGTTCCAAAAGTCAACTTTGCCTTTGTCATTTTTATCTAACGATACAATGTAACAATGATTTCATAAAATACGAAAATTTTGTTTTATAAACCCAACCCAACCCGATTGATGTCGGTTTTATTTGTGTCCTAGCCAATCGACGTCGGTCACCATATAACCGGCATCATTCCACCCTTATAAATATTTGGTCTTTCTAAGCTACCTTTTTCCAGCCACCATTTGTGCCAATACACCTTTTATCATCCCAGCACACCCATCAAACCATACCTACAAACCCAACCTACCCTTAAATTACCTTTGTTACATCTTAGGAGTAGTTATTTGCCCTATACCTTGGCCTTACCCATGCCGTTACCTATATACCTTGACCTGAACCACTTTTTGTGACCTTTGACCCTTCATGCTCATTGTACCTTATGACGTGGTTACCCATGTTGTTTGGCCTATCAAACTTTCCTTTCCTATTACCATGCTTTTTATCCTCACTGACATTTGGTGTACCAAAACATACCTAAATGTTCCTGCACTTGACCTCTATTGTGTTTTTGCACCATATTCTATACCTTGGATACCAAAATCACTTCAACCCTATTTGGATAGACCTATCGACCTTAGCCAATGTATAGTTTGAAAGATTCTCAACTTGGTACTGTGTCGCAGTTTCCAACATGTGCATGCATTCAACTGCCACTACCTTTAACCTGGCCCATTTACCTATTTACCCAATTTGACCTTTTACCTTTACCCAATGCACCCACTGATCTTCATTTTCCCACCTCCTCATTTTATCAAACCACTCACCGCTTCCGTCTCTCACCTCATCGGTTCCTAGTTTGAGGGGGGTTACCTTCACCCATGCTTGGGGCAACACCACCCTCACTTACACTTGACACAACCATTTCCTATTTTTGTCAACATCGCTTACCAATACAAGCTATGCATAAAATAGGGAAAATGTAGACACCAAAATTTGGTTATACTCGCCTTGGTCCCCTTTCGAATAACCAACTTAAACACATTCACCTAAACATGACCCTTATCCCCCACATTAATATTAATTTAATTATTTACAATTAAATCAATACCCATCCTCACCCCATTATTAATTTAATTACTTTAATTAAATGGATGGAAACCTCACCATAGACCTATTCATAAAGCATGTTTCTATAAACGAATAAGACTTGGTTCAACCCTAGGAATCAAGGCCTAATATTCCTCTAACCACCTTCCCACTCATAAAAATGTAATGTCCATTTTGATCTATGAATAAATGGACAAAATGGCCAAAATGATTACAAGATCTCGTTATTTTTAGCAAGCCTAGGGAATCACACCTTAACTCGATGTCATTCATCCCGAGACCGGTGTCATTCAACCAGGAACCATCGTTGGTTACCATTTATTCACTTTTACAACCTTGTTTGTGGGTTGGAAGATTCTGAGATCGAAGAGAAGAGAAGAGAGCTACATGCAAGCATAACCAGAGTATTTTTTTCACCTACAGGACATTCATAGCCAACACCAGGATAGATTGAAAGGTATTACACTCATGGTGACATTCCATGAAGCACCACTTTGTGGAACCAAGCTCCATCCCACCAATCAATCATCACCACCACATAGCCATTGAACCTGCAACACCAGTAAGTACATTTATCATCTGTGTTATTTTAGCCCTATTTTAAAGGTTTTTATCACATTTGTTGTCATTTCCTACTTGCATTCCCTTTTCCCCACTATTCATCTTTCTGTAAACCCAACCATTCCTCCACCCACACCATAAAACCACTTATACCTGACCTCTACACATTTTTGAGTGTTCCTAAGATCCCCATATACCTCATTATGCCCTCTGTCATCTCTTCCTGACCTCAGCTCAAACCTTATTAACAAATATTATTGAGTCTTATCATCCCACCTCTACCGACGCCGGTTACCCATAACCATCATTGGTTCTGCATAACCATGATTGGTCATACCTCGACCGATGCAACCTCTGCATTTCACAAGACTGTGGTAAACCAACAACCATATACCAACCAAGACAACCTAAATACCTTACCCAACCCTATCAAGACCCTACCTATGACCTACAAACCACCTGAACAACTTGCAACCTGACCTAAAGACCTTGACCCACATATTTTTAGTATTTAATTAGATCAATGTTGATAGTGATCTGAGGTACCCAAATCAAAATACTAGCACTAGATTCGTTTATGTACGTATTTCAGTTATTTTATAATTTTTTTATAAAAATAGTGGGTTGAAAGCCTTCTAGGAAGTATCACACTTCTTGGATCTAGCATATGCTAGGCATTCAACTGTCATATATCATTTAAGTCTTCTTTAGTGGTCTTGTTTTCTATTTCAGGTAGTTCCTCCTAGCCAAAAGTAAGCTCTCGCATCAACATTAGATTGAGACGTCGAACGCCCACATCAACCTCTAAACCAACACAATAGGTATTCCTCCTCAGCCCATAACACTATCTATTTCGTCATATTTATAAATCGTAAAGAAAATGGTGAAACACTATTTATGGACAAGAAAATAGATTTATGAATTCATGTAAGAGTGATTTGTACTTAGCATGTTCCTCATTGAATAAGCATTTTCCGAGGATTACCATGTGAGGCTCCTCGGGTGTACCAATATTAACTTTGATAGTTTCCTTAATGATTATGTGTCCTTAAAATATTCTCATTATCCCCAAAATATGCCTCACTATGGATTTGTGCATCTTGTGTGAGATATTTTTAAGGATCCTTATCCATAGCACCCAAGTGGCACAAGATAGCCTCTTCTGAAGGGAAAAGATTGAGAGGTATGGGTTTTTCAATAAGATGGTAATCAATGGGGAAAGTCTCAACTCGATTAATGGTAATGTTATTTCTCAAGACAAGACTATATATAGGTATGGGTTAATAGAACCAATGATGTCATCATTAGGTGTAGGTAACATGTGTGGAATAGGATGGTCAATGGACCAATCAAACATAGTTCCAAACTCATGAAATAGTTAAAAAGTGGAATCATGTAGCCTCATTAAGGAATATGTGTGAGTGATCTAGTATGAATGAGTGACTAAGGACAACATGGATGTGTATGATTGGTTCTTTCCACTTAGTTTGAAACTCATTTTAGTAAAATCCTCATTCATATTTTCAATGTCGTCGTCAATTTTGTTATATCCTAACCCATTTTAAGAAAATATAGCTTGTAGTGAGGGTGAATTAAATTGGAAATGCCTCGTTCAAATTTTCCTAAGCCAAAACTTTCAACCCTTGATCAAGTAAGAAATTCATAGTGAAGTCTTGTTTAGAAAGGTATGAAATTTCAATAGTACATTGGTATTTTGAGATAAATATTTTGTTAATTGGAGGGGAAGATGTAGTGTCATATCCCCTATACGTGAAAAAGGTTTTTTTGGGAGGAATACAAAATGAGATAAATACCCTTTGATTTGTTTCATGGGATATGGTCTACCCATTTCTTTAACAAGTAAGATTTTTGGTAGAGAGATGGTAAAAAATGGATCTCGATATTCCCCAACACCAATAGGTTGTATGTCATTTGCTATAAGATCCTTAGTATAGTTTTTGGATTATTTGGTAGTTACAAATTTACTACTAAATGGACTAGAAATTGAATTTTATGGTGGTGAAGATGATGATGATGGTGAGGTGAAAGGAAGTATGATTACTTCAGGGATCGATGATGATGGTTTTTCATGAGATGATGAAGATGAGGGATATGGATTGTGTGATTTTGTGGGTCAAAATTTTGTGTCAAAGATGACAGACCAATCATTGTAGGTGTATGAGGGAAGTCTTAGTTATATATTTGAGATTTAGAGTGACTAGTAGTGTAAAATGAGTGGTGGGAACCAATCAACCAAATGAGAATATGAAATTATTATAATACTTGAATGGTTCTGAATTGGTGGTGATATAATGTGTAATTATGTCTTGTTGGTATTTGAGACATTAGTAGAGAGTGGATGGAATACATTTCATCTCATGAATCCAAGGATGTCCTAATAAGTTGTTATATTGTATTTCTCCTTCTATGAAAAATAGAAGATTATGGAGCATATTTAATACAAGTTTTCATGGTGATACAATGGTTTGTAACACGGTGTAAGGAACATCATGGAATATGTGTAATTACAGGGCATAGGTTGAAAGATGAGACAATGGTATGTTGAGATGATGCAAGGCCAAAAATAATATAATATTGACGTTACAAAATTTTTCAACCAACACACATTTAAATGTATTAGGTTCAACATTGGAAATGATAAATAGTGGTTAATCATGAGTTTTAATCCCTTTGTGTTATGATAGGGGATTGAGACTTGATCTCATTGTCTTAAAATTTTTAGGTAAACTTAGTTTACTTTGTAGTAATTATGCATTGTACTATAGGTAACTAGATTGTTACTTAGTTTGTTACTATGGTAAATAGGTAGTTTGATATGGTTATGTTTTAATAACCATTTATTTTGTTTTATTATATGGATGTGATTATTATTGCATAGTTGCAACATGTTATTTTTGTATTATTTCTCCTATGATTTCTGGTTACACCTATGCAAATTTTTTGTTTGTACTTGGTTGTTTAATACCTATAAGTATTACAGTTGTCTCTATTGTACTTGATTTTATTACATATAAATAACCTTATGAGGCTTTTGTTTCTCTTCTATACTTGTTATTAGAGAAGGATAGGAGAGCTGTCAGTTGAAGAGAGGTTATAAAGGTAGAAAGGTTTTTGAGAAGAATTTTACGTTCCAAGAAGAGCCAGTGATTCCTCCGGAGCTTCCTAACGTCCCTACATCCCCAAAACCTCTTGTTCATTCTCCAAAGAATTTGAAAAGAATTTTTTTGCACTAGTTCCCCTACACCAGGAAAAATATACTTCCTGGAGCCATTCGATTCTAAAAAAATTAGAATTTAGATTACAAAAATAAAAATAAAATAAGACATTTTTCCCCATTAGGGGTTTTGTCACTAAATTTAGTGATTGTTTTAGCCACAACTAACACTAGTAGCTTGCTAAGGTTGAAGGAAAACTGTTGGAAGATTTCTTCAAAGAAGCTAATTCAGAGCTCCCACCCAATTGAAGATAGAGCTCCTGATCAAGATGGTTGCATTGAACACGAGCTCTGGGCGAGTTGAGGGTGCAAGAGTTTTATATTGATCTTCTTGTATTGGATTGGGCCGAGTTATGCGCTTATGGATCCCAAGAGAACTATGTGTTGAACATCAACCCTACATTAACATTGTAAATGATGAGTTCTTTTTTGAAATGATCCCTTACCTAAGTTACCTTACAAAACAATGGGCTGAGTTTCATATTGAAGGGCCAAGCCCCTACTACTCCCATATACCAAGCCCACACCAATTATCCATCATGTAATACCTTGGTTTTGATGAGGTCTTGAATGTGAATTGAGCTCCCTACAAACAAAACTAGTGTAGAACCCTAAAAATAACAAATACAAAGCACCTCAACCTCACCACGATTGGGCTATTCAATAAACCAAGAAACTACATTTTGAGGATGTGGCAAGAAAATCAAAGAAAAAGTGGAGGAAAACAAAAACAAAACACAAAAGATAAGGATTGAGAAGGAGCTAGATATAATTTATCAATAGGAAACCTAATTCCCACCAACCACTCAATCACATCCACATGGATCATTTGCCATGCAAATTCTAATAAATTTACCATGTCGCGATTAAAAAAGGTTAGCCAATTTATTTTGAGTTTAAATATGAGCATCTCCATTTCATTGAATATGCATTGAGAGTGCTTAAGTTGTTAGTTGGAATGTTTAAATACTCTTGTGAGGGGGAGGTTAGGGATTTTACCCACCTAAAATAATAAACTTTTAAATTGTTTGAATTTAGCAAATGATTTAGTAGAACCACTATAAATAGCAGAAAAATACTGTTAAACCCCTTATCTCAGAATTCTAAACCAACCACCAAATTTAGCGAAGAAACCTCTATTGAAGGGAAAAAAACTTTCTCCCATTTCACCTAGAAAATCATTCGATCATATATTTCTAAATGAGGGGCATCCAAAAATTGCATTTTCAACTATTTTTGTGTTTTTTTGTACTTAGAGCCATTTTGAGCTCAAGAAGGCCACCAAGGCCTCACAAAAAAATTCCTGTCATTTAATTTTTCTACATATTGGATGTAATTGTATATTTCTAATGTATATTTCAAGTAAATTATACTGATTTTCATGTTTCCATATTCAACAAAGCAAACATTGTAACCAAGAAAAACCTGATGATATTTGTAAACAAAATCAATAAAATTTGGTTCTATAAAACTCACAAGATCTTCAGATCTCTTTCACAACATTTGGTATATACATTACCTCAAGGAATAACTTATAGTTAAAGTCATCGCGACTACTATTGCACTTAATGTCTAATATAGCTATAACAACATCATCTGGGCATCATCCCTATAAATAGAGGAGTGATAAGGACTCATTACACATACTTTGATCCCTCCCATCCATCTCGTGAACAATTGTATGACATAAATCCGAACACTAAAATTATCCAAGTATATAGCAAAGTTACACACGCGTATGGGGATATTTCTTTGAACCGGTGTCAATAATCACATAAACCCCTTTCATTATTGTCTTGGTACTACTTATTGAATTATTTCACGTATGGTAACACCTCTTCCATGTACCATTGGGTATATCAAAATGACAAGTTTCTTCCACATACCAATGGGTATATCAGAAGGGTGTGTATATAGAAAGGTTTGGTATATCGATTGATGGTATATATATTGGGAGACCATATACTTGGAGTGATAAGAGCCTTACCCTTTGTCAGTGAATTCAGAAAATGGGCACTAATGGCCCCAAGTTCTTTCTTCTAGACTCACAACTCCTAAGAGTATTCAATTATGCTACATGGAAGACTAAGATTAGAACACAACTTGAATTTGAGGATATTTTTCCCGTGAATGGTTTCGCAACTAGATCACTAGATGATATAGCTCAACAAAGATAGTTTGACAAGTCTAATCAGAATACCAAATTCATAATCTTGTTTGTAGTTTCGACAACACACAACCCCACATTCGAGATGCCAAAACAGCCAAACAAGCATGGGATAAGTTGAGCACCATGTATAAGGCCAAGAACAAGAACACAATTTTAAATTTGTAGAGTCATTACACACATTAAAATTTAAATCAAATGTGAAAGTAGAATATTTTTTTAGAAGAGTTGTAGAATTAAGGGCTTCACTTCTAGCCTTAGGAGAGGAGTTCACTGATACATCTCTTGTTCCCATTTTTTTGAGAGAACTCCCTCATTATTACCACATTTTTGTAATGACACTAGACTTGTCTCGAATGCATACAATATGTTTTGACAAGTTAGTGAATCTATTGTAACAACAATAATCTATGTATAATAAATATGATGAAGAGAAGCAAGCACTATCTTCTTATCAGAAAGGAAAAGGAAAATTAAATTCTTCTCAAAATTCCCAAAAAAACATCAACATCAGCATGGGGACAAGCAAAATAAGAACTGTCCTATCTGCAATAGAGGACATGATGTGAAATATTGTTGATACAATATAAATAAGAAAGGTTCATTAAGTAATTCTAGACCTCAAAATCAGCAATCTCATAAGGTATATTCACACTACAATCAAGGGAAGAAGAATTAGAACTAGCGAAGAAAACCCCATCAATAAGGTAATATAGCTGAGTAAGAAGATCATTCAGAAAATGAGGACTTCTTTTACAATTTTCATTCCAATGAACCATCCACGTCACCTAGTGTTGTTTGGTATGTTGATTTGGGATCCACTCGACACATGAATGGGCACAAAGGCTAGTTTACTACCATGAGGGACACACCTTTGAAAAATCATTTTTTGTTAGATGATGATTCTTCATACACGTCACAAGAGGATTGGAAACATTTCTCTACCTCTTGGTTCAAGGAATTATAGACTATTATATGTCCTTGGGTTAGTAAAAATCTACTATCATTTAGTCATCTTCTAAATCATAATATGAAGGTTGACATTTATATTCATTCTAGTAAGAAAGTGTGTTTGATTTGAGAAAAATCAAGAGGTGCGAAAATTGTTGGGAAATCCTTTAATGTGGGACGTATGTTCCATCTTGAATTTGTCCACAAGGATGATCAAGAACTAGTGGCTAAGAATTATTCATCATCACAGTTATGGCATTGGAGAATTGGTCACATCAATTTCAAGTACCTCAAAACACATTGTTGGTACAACATGGTGAGAGGCTTTCCATCTCTCCAGAAGGATACATATAAGTGTCCTCACTACCTAGCAGGAAAAAAACACAGAGATTCATTCTAGAAGAGTACTTATCGAGCTTTAGGTAAGCTTGATTTGGTTCATATCAATATTTACAATCTGATGCAACCTAGTCATTTTGTATTTCAGTATTTCATGCTATGTGTTGATGATTATTCAAGAAAAATGTGGATATTTTGTCTTTGTAAGAAAAGTGAAGCTTTTGAGAACTTCAAAAATTTCAAAGTGGTTGTAGAGAATGAGACTGGTCATCATATCATATCTCTCCACTCAAATCGAGGGGGAATTCACTAGTAATGAGTTCAAATCCTACCTTCAAGCTCACATGATTCGTCAATAGATGCCTCCTCCACACACACTGTAGTAGAATGGTGTTGTTGAGAGAAGAAACCATACTATCATGGAAATGATGTGTTACATGATCGATGATTCTAGACTAGTGAGGAAATTTTTGGCAGAAGTAGTAAAGACAAAAATATATTTGTTGAATAGATTGCCCATAGTTTCTCTTGATGGAGTGACACCACATGAATCATGGTCAAAGAAAAAGCAATCTATTGCAAACTTCAAAGTATTCATGTGCAAAGCTATCATGCACATACCCAAGCAGAATAGAAAGAAATTGGATATGAATTCACAAAAACTCATCTTCATTAGCTATAATGAAGAGACTCTTGGGTACATATTGATGGATCTAAAGACCAAAAATGTATACACTAGTAAATATGTTGAGTTATTTGAGAAGAAGAAAGATAATACTCCTCCTCCGGACTACTCGCCTGATGTAGATAATTCACCTCTTGTGGAAACATAAGCTGATGTTCCCATTGATGATGATTGTGATGATGGGGATGATAATGATGATTGACAATACCACAACCCACAAGAGCATTACAGTGTATGCTCAAGTGGTATACAAATATGATTCGGATGCAAAATTGAATGCTCCATTAGATACATCCACCACGATGATGTTGACGATGATGTCGAGTATGTAGGTTACCCACAAAGTGTAAAAATTCATTGGGATTTTGAATTGATAAATCAATTGATTTTAAATCTTCAATAAGTGTCTCATGATGATTGGAAGATTTCATGATAATATCATACAATGAGATTTTAGATGGCGCACTCTTTAATTTATTGATTAAATTTTTCTTAAGAGTAATAATTGGTGATGGATGTGAAGCCACATTTGGTGATGGATTTGGTGTAGATGTATACTAGGTGTGGATTTAGGCTTTGTTTTGGTAGTTTGATTTCTTGTCACAATATGGATAATGCCAACAAAATATTTATGAGATGATGACGATGTGTCATGAACAACTTGATTGGCTGAAGTTATGTGTGATGGTAGTGGATTTTTTAAAACATCCAAGTTTTGGTTTTGTGGGGTCATAAAATTATCAACATGGATAACACCCTTATCGATGAGGTCTTAAAAGGAATTATGTATTTCAAAAAAATTTATCGTATGACCTAAAATTCTATGGTAGGTGCATTTATCAATGTATTGTTGTTGCCAAAAGTGGTTTCGGTGTATTGGGATCTTTTTTTCAGATTAGGGAGAGTGTAATGAGTTGAGCATCAAGGCACTTTTGTAATATACTAGGATTAATTCAGTTAGGGGATTATATTGTTAATGTATATTAAATGGGTCCCATGAGGTAGTTTTCATTGTGGTTCATAATTGGGGAGCCATAGATAGGCTTACAATGGTATTGGATGAGGAACCTTGATTATTCACAGAACATAGAACTACCTGATTGACTTGTGGAGGATTTTTAGTGAATTTGGAAAAATCATTCTTCTTATGAAGTTTGACTTCACCAATGCTAACATGAACATCCTCAATTCATTTTTCCATCAATATAGCTTCCTCAAATGACCATAATTGTTGGATTTATAGAGTATGTGATATGTTTTTGGTATAACTCTTAGAAAATAATTGTTTGATTTTTGATTGAGGGATAGGAAATGTAAGCTCATGAACAAATTCCCTCCAATGTGACATGTAGTCAGTAAGAGGCTCATCATCAAATTGTTTCAGATTATATAGGTCAGATAATGTGGTACACTTGGCAACATTGACTGAAAAGTGATCAAGGAATAATACAAGTTACTCGAATGAGATGACACTATGTTACGTAAGGCTAGTGTACCAATCTAAAGATTGACCACCTAGTGACAATGGAAATTTGTGTAACATAAGAGCATCATTGTGACTGATGAGATAATGAGCATATTTCAACATAAGCAAGTAGTTTTGAGGATCCTTTTTGCTTTGAATTTTCAAATTTGGGCATGTCAAAATGTGGAGGATATTGTTTCATAGGGACCATTGGATGAATAGGTTCATTACACAACTAATTGTATGTTATTTTAGGAACTCCCACACACTTATCTTGAAGTATTGGGTTACGAATATTATCTATAAAATCTTGATGGACATTAGGAACATGTTGAAAAGTATGATTTTGGAGTGGTTAGGTATAAGAATGTGTAGAATGGTGAATGGGTATGTGGGTGTAAGTGTGGGAGAATGGAGGAGATGTGTATGTAAATGATGAAGAATATGGTGAAGTATGATGGGTGAAAGGAGGAATTGTTGTATTGGGATGAGGGTCACATTGTTGCATGGAGGGAATGTGATGTGTGTGCACGATAGTAGATTGTGTGGGACTAGTAGAAATATTATCGGTAGGAGGTGCATCTATGATGGATGAAGAAGGATTACCTTCATACAATAAATCTTCATATTATAATCATCTAACTTATAATAGTATCTTGTGAAATATTATACAAGCTCTTTGGGATTACAATCTAAGGCTTCCTCAAACTTGGGATTAAAAAGCGGGATCTTATAAATGTCATCATCATTAGGAGGAGAAGAAGTAGATGTAAGAGGCTCTTCAGTATGAGTACCAAAGACACATTCTCCTATAACTCTCCTTTGGCCAAATACATAATGATGTGATTGGGAAGCATGGTCCATGACATGAGATGAACTTTATGAAAATATGTGAGTAGTAACCATATGAAAATAAAATTCAAGATTATTTCAAGATACCTAGAAATCGTTAGCATGGGTAAATCTAGACCAACCTAAAATACAAATTTGGATCATGATATTCAAGTATATGATTGCAGAAAGTATAAAAACATAATTCTAGAATGTATGGGATGGTAATTCTATAATATTCATAGTTACGACTAGGTCTAGGAAAAATATGGACTCATAAAGTATGTTGGACACTAATACATAAATATGGAAGGATGTTTGTATATAACAAAAATTGTTGAAGATGAAACCTAGATATGGTGATAATGTTTGGATGAAGTGTCTTGAACAATATGGAATTATTATTTTTTCTTTAAAAAATGCAATATTTTGTGATATGAATGCAATTGGCTCTTATCACTTCAATAATGATGTGTCTTTTAATATACCATAAAAGGTGTGTGAAAGAGATCCGTCGAATCGGCTTAATGGTAGACCATTTGAATGAGATCTCTCATACATAAGTTGATGGTGTCCCAACCCTTTGGGGTTTATGCCCAATGACCAATGATGGTGGGAAATGGGGGAATGAATGTGTATGTTGTGTCCTTATCTATCCCCGATGATTTATAAATTCAATATCATAGACATCGTTATTGTAATTATGTTAGGTGGTAAATGCATTAGGTCAATCACAATGGATTCACTCATAAGTGTGACCCGGAGGCATCATAGATACCGAACACTTCTTATGAATCCTTTTCTTTTTATGTGCATAATATAAATACATTAAAATCAAAGTATGAAAAAAATTGTGATACATAAAATTAAAATAGTTATACCTGGATCTTGAATGTGTTTTTAGTATTAGAAAAATGTATTTTACGACCAAGATGTCAGTAGTTTTGGAAAGGGTTTCCTTGTGAATATGATTGGTCAATCTATAAAACACAAGTTATAAAAAATAAATTGATACAAAAAATAAAATATTAGTGTTAAAACATTGTTTGAAGCAAGATAAAGTAACTAATAGAAAACATAATATACTCCCAAAAATCTCAAAATTTTATTGTAATAAATCCTAATAACATCATAGATTAGCTCATCTTGGAATTTTTACTTGCTCAATCCAATAGCCTTTGACAATTTCTAGATGTTTGGTAAGATCGTTTAGGTATGATACAATAAGTGGGGTAACAGGGGTAGACTTGAAGACTAAATAGCATAGTCCTAGGTTTATGTCATCATGATAAGGGCCGGGATAGATAACAATTGGTTTGTAAGGTTTCCTTTGTGGATGGTTTTCACTGGGGATGGTCATATGGGGTTAATATATGGCAATTTATGATTGAAAAGGTGTGTTGTGGAATATCATAAATTGATTTAATGGATAGTTGAGATATGTTTGAAACTTGTTGTCTCAACTTGAGGAATGATTTTTTCCACCCAACTTTTGAATCAAAACTACTTAATTAGAAAAAAAGATTTATTAAAAAATTAAAAGACCAACTATTTTTTATTCCCAAGATCACCCAAGGGTGTGAGGGAAGAGCATACATAGAATACAATCTAAGTTAGCATAAAACTAAAGTTAGATTTAGAAATGAAATAAAGTAAAATATTGCAGTTATTTCTGATTCCCAAGATCACCAAGGGTGCAAGGGAAGAGCATACATAACATACAATCTAAGTTAGCATAAAACCAAAGTTAGATTTAGAAATGAACTAAAGTTAAAGATTGCATCTATTTCTTATTCCCAAGAGCACCAAGGGTGTGAGGAAGAGCATACATAACATACAATCTAAGTTAACATAATACTAAAGTTAGATTTAGAAATAAAATAAAGTAAAATATTATAGCTATTTCTTGTTCCCAAGATCACCAAAGGTGCGAGGAAGAGCATACATAATGTACAATCTATGTTAGCATAAAACTAAAGTTAAATTTACAAATGAAATAAGTAATCCCATAACCAGTATAATCCCAACGTGGTTTCCAAAATATGTGCCTTGATTTGGATCACCTATAAGATGTGTTAGATTATAAAATCTATGAACCAATGCTACGTAAATAAATGGGCTTATGTTTCCATTGTATAATATGTGAACAACAATGATGGATTCTTGTAATGAATAAAGTGGGATAAATCTCTCATATCTAAATATGAAATTTGCATAAAAACACTCAAAAACATGTTAGTTATTTTTTTGTGACTAGGGGATATGCCTCGAGTCAAATCCCTAGCCCTTTTCACGGTTAATAATCATAAAATGAACATAAAATATGAAATGAAATAACTAAAATGAAATGGTATACCTTTTTATGGGGCCCAAGGGGACCAATCCATGGTGCAAGGTTTTTTTATATCTAATTTGAAGTTGTAGTTAGAACTTAGCCATGGGTGACATCTGCCTCCTCTTCTCCAATAACCTACAAAACCAAGTAAAATGCAAACAAGATGGAAATATAGGAAACTATGATCATTATGGGGGAATTCTACCTATTATTCATGTGTATTTTGGGAGTAGGTTGTATTTATAGGGTTTCTAGATTGGAATTAATTAGGAGGGGATAATTAATCTTTTCTAGAAATAATGGCTGAATAATAGTGAATAGTACATGAATATTGTTGGAATAGTGCATGAATAGTACATGCACTTGAAGTAGATGGATAGTGGAAAAATGAACCTATTTTTTTCTGATCATATAATATTATGAGAGATTTAGTCATAATATTTTATTCGATAGTGGGAGAATGAGGAAAAATCAAAATATTTTATTTTGATGGTGGGGCGATTAAGGAAAAATAAAAATATTTTGTTTTCATAGTGAGGGGTAGTAAGGAAAAACTAGATAATTTTATTCTTATAAGTGTGGGGTAATCGGAAAATGTATTCCTTGGTATATATCACCTGCAAGATGTGTTAGATTATAAATATTTGAACCAATGTTATATAAATAAACATGATTATGTTGTCATTGTTGAAAATGTGAAGGAAAATGATGGATTCTTGCAATGAATAAAGTGGTATAAATCTCTCATATCTAAATATGAAATCTGCATAAAAACACTCAAATACATGTTCTCACATGGGTCTTTCCATTATCTCTATCAGGGATATGTATGCCTAGATGGTAGTAGATAAATTTTGTGACTAGAATCAAATATATCACCAATAGGGATATGGATGTATGACCAGCAGAAGAGCAATACATGGCTTAAAATCACCTTCTATTACTCATCATCCACAATGTTATTTCCACTACACACCTATACATTGGCTAACATGTCTACATATATTTCTTCTTAATGGTTTTACTTCAAGTAATAATCTATTAACATAAACACATATTGGATCTCGATGGAATGAAGGGATCATATGCCACCCGGTAATTCTAAGATTTTTTCACATCACTAGTTTTCTTTATGTTGGTCTTGCATGTGTTTGTGTCCTTCCTTGATTCATGATGTACATAAAAGAATTGTGTCATATTCTCACCACATCAATAAACATTTTCATATTTACCATATTATATTGGGTGTCTTGTGATATTGCACATTCCTAAACACACAACTCTAAAAACATCATTAACAATAAAATAATAATCAATTACTAATTGATAATCTTTAATGATCATCTATGGTAAAATATTTACCACACATAATATTTATCAAATCTAATCAATCCCCACATATTTACTTTTCATCTCACTCTAAAGGTCATAGTTAACCTCTATAGAAAGAGGAAGTTGAGATTGGTTAGTAAATAACACTAACAAATTATTTTTCATCTATTACACCTATTACTGAAAGCTATAATCAAAGAAACCCTACTATTATTCAATATTTAATAAATCATAACAATACCCTTCTCCAATAACTCCTATAACTGAATCTTGAACTCATGAATCTCCAGTCGTAATCCTATACAAAGGCTTGAGAAATCGAAGATGCACTTGGTACCAAGTCATTCGTTATAGCCACCTCTTTGTATGGTGGAAAACCAGAAGCTCCTAGGAAATACATATGTGAACTCTCTCAAAATAGGATGCTCATCAAGTGGTGAACTCAGTAGAACATTTTCAAACCTATCACCGATCGTGATAGCATACATCTAACATCCTTTATACATACTCCACTTGAGTTACATTGTAGAAATCATACACAATGAAATTGGTCTCTGAAATTTGATGATCATTGTTTAACTAACCAAATAATCTTGGCACTCATTGTTTCTATAATCTACCTTATCCCAATGAGAATCAATTCAATCCATGCCCAAAAATACCTCATAGGTTCCCAATGGTAAGATGCAAAGATCTAAAGTGGTGGCGAAAACACCAATATCAAGTATACAACTCTCCATATAGGTGTCCATGGTGAGTTTAGCTTGATTATCCAGATATACCTACCATCTATCTGACTACCTAGAAGCCACCAATGCATACCGGTCCTCTATAGAGCGTGAAATAAAGCACCATAATCGACAATACTAAAACATAAATACCCTTAATGATAAATTTAATCTCAATAATTATGTACTAGTACTCGGCACCTGTCAGGTCTCTACCATGGTGTAGAAGCGATGAGTATGTCCTATGTTGATTTGTAAACTTCTACTTTGGAAAGTTACAAAACCACACAACTATTGATTTACTTGAAAATGACATATTACTTAAATCTAGTGACTGAATTTCAGTGCTTAGAACTACTTGCATAAAATAACATTAATAATTCAATACCCAACACAATATTTTTATCTTGGAAACCCCCAGATTGAGGAAAAACTAGTTAGGAAGGGAAATTACTCTTTATTCCAAGTATTATATTGGCCAATTCAAAATAATGTAGATTATAACAAGCTGAAGGAAGAAAAAAATGTTACTTCTACCCTCTCTACTTTTTTTCTCTGCTCATACACCTTGCTTCTACAAATCAATTCCAAAACCAATGGTTTCTTTCTCACTTCTCCCATGAATTGATGCCCAATTCCATATGCTCTTATTACTTTTATAACTTTATCCCTATGTCCTCCCATGCACTTTGGAGAATAGGAAGGTTCATACAAGGAAGAGACACAGATCTAGGAATTCCAAATCCATGACTATTCCTTTTTTTGTGTTTTCTTCTATAATAGGACCATCGTTTACTACATAGAGGTGGTTATAAAATCTTCAGTGTATATAGAGGGGTGGTTACATAAATTTCACTCTATAGAAAGTGGCAGTTCTATAACTTAGCTAGTTTCCCCTATTTCTACTTATTTTTCCTTTTGATTTTGGTTGCTCTAATGAAGTGGTGTTTTTGTGTGGATCCCTATGGATCAAACCTCTCATGTTTAGGAGGATTTTGGTCCCACAAAATCTTAGTGGGGAGTAGATGAAGAAATAATTCCATCACTTTCTCCTTTGAGTACCACCGGCCTACCTTAGTGTCTTCCCCTTGAGTCTAAACTGCCAAGACTCTTGTGGACCTCTCCTTATTTCTATAACCTCCTGCTTTAGGAATACATAATCCTCCAACTCGCCTCATGAATTCAAGATGCAATCCTATATGGAAGGTAGTAACTAACATTCTTCTTCCTCATCAAGCATAGATGTCTCATATAGGTTCAAGTTCTCACAATTTACTACTAATTACATCCGCATGAAGTTTGGAAAATCAAGTCTAAAATCATTTTCTCCAACCTCCTCTAGTATAATGAAGGGTACATACTATAGTGTCTTGAGTTTCCTTACTTGACCTTACATTCTTTCCATCCTAAATTACAGCTAAACCTTGTCTCCAACATGAAGTTTGTGATCTCTATAATGTTTATTGTGTTTATCCTCATACTTGGCTTGAGACTTCTCTAATTATTCTTGTACCTTGATATGGATTAATGGAATCCTCACAACGAAATTCACTTATCTAGTTACTTATGAATCATGTATCTCTCCTTCTTCATGTTATCCAACCATAATGTCCAATTTATTGGTAGGTAACTAACCCAAGAATGCTTTAATAGGTGAATGCATAGTGGGTGCATATACCACCCTGTTGTAGGAATTTTAAATATAGGTTAAAGACTCATCCTAAATATGTTGATATTTTTTATTATACTCTCTAATCAGTTGTACCAAAGTCCTTTTCACCACCTCTATTTTCCCATATATTTGGGGATGGAAGGTTGTGCTTCTTTGTAACCTTGTGTCCATCTTGTCCCACAAAGTAGTCCAAAACTTCCCAAGAACCTATAATCTCTATCATAAACAATAGACTTTGGAAAATCAAAATGCACCCATACATTAGAAAATAAAAGTTAAGATGCCTCATGTCCTTTTATTGTCTTTTAGCATGTCATGTTAAATCTATCTAGAACAACATATAAATAATCATGGCCATATTTAGACATAGGTATTCCTTCTACAAAATCCATAGAGATATTCTCCCAAGGTCGAGTAGGGACTAGTAAAGGTATATACAAACCTTCCTTCCTGATTTTAGGCTTGCTTGTACAACAAATTTTACATCCTCTTATGAATTTAGATACTTCATCTTTCATATTGGGGCAATATACATACTTTTCAAATTTTTCCATGGTCTTTACATCACCAAAATGTCATGATACTTTTAAGGTATGTGTTTCCCTCATCAATAAAATCCTTTATTTTTTTGGCATGCAAATTTTCCTAATCAAGGAGAAACCCATATTTGAGATAAAAATCATCAATACCTATCTTTTTAACCCCTTTGGACTGTAACTACTGATATGTCACCCCAAAATATTTTTCTTGAGCATATGCCTCTCTATAATATACCTTTGTGAAGGGCTATAAAGGAGATATCATGGAAAAAATAGATATTTTCTCCTTTGTTACCGGTTTTGATAGCATATTTTCCACCAAATTTGTGTTACCTTTCTTGTATTTGATTTCCTAATGGAATTTTTGAAGGAACTCGGTGCACTTGTAGTGCCTTGCCTACTGCAATTTAGATTGCACTTTTAAATATTGGAGAGATTTGTGGTCAGTGTACATAATAGTTTCTTTACCCAACAAAGAATGTTTCCATTTCTTTATTTCCTGAACTAGTGCATACATCTCTTTATCATATACTGAATATTCCTTAAATCCTAAAGTGAAATTTTCATAATGATAAAATATTGGCTTACCTCCCTATACCAACACTTCTCTCATAATGTAATCGATGGCATCCATCTCTAATTCAAAGGGTTGTTGTAAATTAGGAAGAGAAAGTCTTGGAGCATGACTAGTTTTATATTTTAATAACTTGATGTAGATCCTAATAAATGTTGGTGTGAGTCCTTTTCTAGATCACATGGTGAGTCATCTCATTTAGGTGAAGTCATAGGTATAGGTGTCACGGGGTTTTGATAGATTCCTTACCCGTCGGTATGTTTCATTACATCATATGGGAGCTACTTCCATTCCGGGAATGTAACTCCACTTCTCCACTTGAGGAGGTATAATTATAGGCATTGGGGTTGCACAACACCCCCTATGTATATCCCTTCCCTTTTTCAAATATATGAGGAGGAATTATGATATTTTACCCTTTCCATATTTGCATGTAAATACTCATGGTTGATGTTTTCTCCCCCATGGAACCTCGTCACGTTGTCGGAGTGCAACTTGGTTGGTGTTCACATTATCTCGTAGATCATCGTGTTATCACATTTTCTCTTTATTCATCATGGTATCGAACACACATTGTTGAGTTCCACACTAATCATTGTCTACTATTTCCCTCCTCTTTGTTTGTGATTTTCGGTTTCATGTGCAAGCGTTGTAATGGATATTCCATTTTTCTCTATTTGCATTGATTCGGGTTTGTTTTTGTGGTTGATGGTTCATTTTTTCTGGTTTACATGGCCTTACATGTAGTTTTAGAGGTGTTTATTACTGGTTTGAGTTGTAGATTAGAGGTTGTAGGGAATTTATTTTAGGTTTCAATGTTGGTTTTGTAAGGTTGTGGAGGCTCTTTGTTTGGCCCATCTCTACCCCTACTCACCGAGATAGAAAACAAGTTTGTTGGTTCCAGCTTTCTTCCCCCTCAACCCGTCTAAAAACTCCCAACTCACTTGTTTTCTTATCAATATCCTATGTTTAACTCTACACCTACTTGTTTCATACTCTAGCTTGAGCTTTGGGTTTTACATTGCATCGGGTTTGCATTGAAATTCCTCAACCACTTGTTGATTGAACATGTATTTTATCCGTCTTGCGCATGGTCCTAGTTTCTTTGCCCTTGTATTATTCTTTCAGCCTTTGGTATTAGGATTTGCTATGGCTCCATCTTGACCTCTCTACTTCATTGGCTTCGTGTTGGCTTTCCATCTCATAACCGTTATGCACGCATATTTCCCGAACCTCATCTCGGCTCTTTTAGTTCACCTTGCACATTTGGTTCCCTTCTCTATACTCATTTCCTAGACCTATTTATGTCGTGTGTTTGAGTCATAGCCACATTCCTAAGATCTATTTGACCCTCCACTCACTGTTTCAAATGGTTGAATTGTCTTAGTGCAAATATTTCTCAACCTGCCATATCATCTTGCCTCAACGGCTCCTCGTACATCAATCTCACGACCCCAAAGACCCCTTTTTCAGCAACACATGGTTCCTCCGCCTTGAGAATTCAATGATCCCTTCGGTATGTTACTCTCAACTTGTATTTCCATGTGGCATCCATCTTTAGCCCACCTACCTCATGGAGTTCACCAAGTCTACAACACGTTTCACAAACATACCCCTCCCAATGAGCTCACCACATTGACGAGGTGTTGTCTCCCCAACTAGCTCCCTGTGTAACTCATCACATGGCTTGGCACATATCTCATCATGACTAAATCAGCATCCCACACCAACCATAACTAATCATGTATTGCACCTAGCTCCCTCATTAGCTTAACCAAGCTCCTTCCAACCAGATCACCTACCGAGCTCTCCTTAGCTTGTCAAGTTTCCTGCCAACTCGCCCTTGGGCCCTAGTCACTCCCTCTTCCCCTTTTGATTTTTTTATAATTTTTTTCCTTTGTCAACATTGATTAAGATCAATTAAGAGGAAAATAATAAAATTCATCATTTAAGGTGGGGTTCTTTTTTACAGTGCCACTTTTCTTGCTCATATGTTATAGTTCTCCTCTTCACCTATGGCTAGAAGCATGCCGCCATAGCCTAACGGGAATAGAGCCCATTTTTTATGTGAGATGCTTTCTCTCATACTAAGCAATGTTTGTAGCCTTGTTGTGCTTACACACTTTTGTGCTTGATTGTGTTTCATTCTGCTACTTCGAATAAGACTTATTATGGCCTTCACTCTTGTGTGATCCATCTCCTACTACAAGGGTGAGTGGTCAACGGTCCCACATCATATGAACAATCCTTATTATAATCACACACTAATTATAAAGTACCACAAACGGGGTTTTATTATTTTTCTTGGGTGTTGTATTGCATGTATACAAATTCTCGGCTAAGTTTGATGTCTTACAACCTTTTTTATATCTACACACCCTTCTTCTTGTGCACCTTGCACTTCTTGCTTCTTCATGGAGGATGATCTTTCCATACTTGAGCATCACAAGTATCATTTTACAATTGTCACTTATTCTTGGGAGAGTTCCTACACCCACTATTTTGTCTTGTCTTGAGGACTATCTCAACACATGCGACCATGTTTTTGGTCACTTGATTTTACATGTCTCTAGACCTCTCCACCTTCATCTGGTAGACTCAAATCCTCCCCACACCACTCGGTACATATTTTAGCCCTTGTTTGGAGACGCTTCACATAATGTTTTTATTGTTATTTTTATTCAATTATCTCATCTTCCTTTTCATGTGATGACCATTCCACCGACAGAGACTCACTTGCTTCTATCCCCTATGATGAGGATTATGCTTCTAGTTGTCTTGATGAGAGTATTGATGAGGACTCCTCTCCTCCTCTCACATTTCTAGAGTATGTTAACACTCCTCCCTCCCCATTAGACATTAATAAGTCACATTCCCTACCTTATACCATCATTGCATCTTCCTCCTTTCTACTTCTAGTGTACGAGGCCCTTTCCACTCCATTTTCTTCATGTTTTGATGATTCATACATATTTGACATCACTCTTCAGTTTTTTAAGCCCCCTTCTTGGGATGAGTATCTACCAGACATTCATCATCTCTTCACACTTTGCCCACTTGTGATGTAGTGAAAAGAGTTCCTCATCCTTCTACCGTTGTTTCATAGGTGTCCTTCATCACATTTGTTGGGAGTTCCCCTCTACGAGACTCTTATCACTTCCAATTTGTTGGAGATCATCATTGATTCACACTTTCTTATGGATACCATTTCTATTGTGGGGGTTTTTGTATTTCCTAACTTCACTTGGGCATCCTTTCAATGGATGTTCCTCTTTTACACTCTAAGATTTCTATGCTTGTGGTATTTCCTTCAGTTGTTGTGCACTCATTTGCTAGACCTATGTCACATTTATGTGGACCAGATTCAGATTTTTTCCTACTTCTACCTTGACTTCCTTCTCAAAGTGGGAAGAATTATTGTAATCCATTTCTATCCTTCCTAAGGCAGGTACACAGATTACGTGGGGTTGGTTCTTCTTCGATCCATTGGCAAGGACATGGTCATTGATGCTCTTCTTGGAGACTTCCTAGAGTTGCAAAGTACGAGATCCATCTATTACTTCTGCTATGTTTCTCTTATGTCCTTCTTCTCCTCTCTTCTTCTTCTTCTTTTAGAGATATCTCCCTTTTTTACATGGGTACCTTGATAGGATCCTCGGTTTAGGGACCTATTTCTTACATTTTTTTATTGTTAGAGATTGTTTTCCATATCTTGTTGAAAGTGTTTTTCCCATTGGGTTTTCCTCCACTTATTAATATATTTTTTGTTCATGGGTGCCTCATCAAGATTTTTGTCAAGACTCATTTTTCATTTTTACTTGATTCCTCATCCTAAGTTACAATGAATGGGGGTGTTAGTGTGAGTCATTTTCCACATCACGTGGCTAGTAATATCAGTTAAGTGAGGTCATAGGTCTAGGTGTCATAGGGGTTATGACGGATTCCTTTTGTGTCATTGTGCATCAATATGTCATATGGGAGTTACTTCCATTTTGGGAATGTAACTCCCCTTATCCACTTGAGGAGGTATGATTATAGGCACTAGGGATTACACAACACCCCTATTTTTACCTCTTACCTTTTTTATATCTATGAGGAGGACACATGATATTTTATCTTTTCCATATTTTCATACACATTTTCATGGTTGATGCTCACTCCCACATAGAACCTCATCACGGTGCTAGAGTGCAACTCAATTTATGTTTGTGTTATCCCACAGATCCTCATGTTGCACATTTTCACTTTCTTTTTCCATCACCTTTAGACAACCCATAATGTTATATTTAACTCCAAAACACAAAAATAGTCTTTAATGGCTTGAACTAGCTTTTTCCTTCAATTCAAGAATCTCAAAAATAAGTAAATGTTTAATTCATCACCCTATCACTCTTATCCAATAATTATATCATGTTATTAAACCTCTTAAAAATTCCAATCCACCATCAATTAAAGAAAAATAAATTCAAAAGACTCAATTTTCTTACCTTCTCCAAGACTGTCATGTCCAAGCTTCTTCACCAAATGCTCTTGGTGATTCGATGGTAAAAAGATCTACTGAGATACCAAAGATAAACTAAAAAATACCCTTTTGAATCTTGATGATGTGTGTCAAATTTCATAACTCAACTCTTTTGTTAGATCCCTTTTTCTATCCCCTCTCCTTCTAGGCCTAATACATCTCCTAGTATCCCACCTTTAAAGGTTTTTCTAACCTAACTTTTACACAAAAGTTTCATGTCACAAATTAAGGAATGTTTGGGATATCCATTTTCCATTTTCTCCTCTATCTAGAATCTCATGTCTCGGTCTCTATTAGCCTTCCTAGGTTGGGTCAATACTTGTGCTCACAACTATTAAGAACTATACAAAATCAATGATGTGTTAGGCCTTGTAACCTTAAAAATATTTAAGAGGGTATTTTCAAGATTATACGTTCATATTTTCACTCATTGGTTCAACTTTTACACCTCTATCTAGTTGTCTTGACCCTTTCGGGCAACTCGTAATATAATCATCTTTAACACTAACTATTAGAAGAAAAACAAATAAATGAAGCCTTTTATCCCTCAAGAAATTTAATTTTTGTTTATTGGGAAAATTTAGGGCATGAATTATGAATTTTTAACCTTTTCTCCACTATAAATCCTTTGATTTCCTTTGATCTCCTCATTCTTAGTTTACCAATACACACCTATAGGTTTGCCTTTATGATTTGTCACATTTTCCTAATAACTAGGAGGGTTTTAAAGCTTCTAATCACTATATTCCATCAAATTAATACTTAAAAAGACATACATGAAGATCTTGGGGTTTATTTTACTCTCTAACTCCCTCAAACCACTCTTTCTATCAAAACCCTAATAAGGGTTTCTCAAAACTCGGTAGATGAAATTTTGTCATAAAACGAGAATAATTTGACCTCAAGTCTTGATACTTCACTTAAATCCTTATCTCAACCTCCTTCACATTTTTTATTTACCATTAATTCTCAAAATATCTCCCAACTTCAAAGATGGCTATAAAATCCACTATTCTACCCCTTTAGAACAAGGGTTCTCTCGATCTATAATAGTTTCCATAAGCAATTAGTTCTAAAATTTTCCTTATAAATAATTGGCTAGAACATAAGGGTCTAGAGATGATTAATATTTCCCTCTTAGTTAATTGTTTCAACCATCTAGATAGGCTCTTCCTTGATACCTAAAATATTATCTTAAATGATCTCCTCATTGTTTGCTACAAGCTTAAACAATGAATTCAAGCTTTATCCATACACAAAATCATAAAACCTCACAAACATCAATGCAAACACATAGTGTAAATCATATTACCATTTGTAACACTTCATATAAATTTTATGCACATATTTCATTAATACCACAATCCTCAAAACCACTTGAAATCATTATAAAGTTGTGTATACTCTAAATTTCCTCTTTCAAACTCTCTTAGATATTATCTTTCTATTCATGACCATTCGAATGATGGATCAAAATAGTTACAATCAGGCTTAAATATACTCCCACAAGCCTTTCTAACCGAATCTTGGCATTTAAGATCCTCCAATTACATATTTTGTCTTTTATTATAACATTAAAAGACTCATCTAGTCTAGAACCTTAGGAACTAAGAGCTAGGTCAAAACCATTAACTTACTAGGACTATTAGACCTCAATAGGACCTCCCAAATTCCTAATACATGCTTTAATGCTCCAAGATCACATCAATACAAGCCAAAATGCCTTCTAAATTCAAATTGGAAGTTTTTCAGGAATATTTCCAAATTCGAATTTGTGAAGGTCTTAAAAAAAACTAACACACCTAGATGACCTCCTAAACCTATAAACACACTTTGAGAAAGTCAAAATTATGTTTTCAACCATATTTACAAGATAGGAGTGATACTCCTAAATCATACTCCCAAGGGAAAAGAAAATTTTCCATGTACTTTTTGCTATCTTTTTTTCTTATTCTTTCTTCGTCTCTTTCCAACCGAAAGTGACCCTTTGGAAGTGTCCTTGAATGAATACCAACCACGCTTTACCTTTATCAGTTGTGTTATGTCTATTACCAACTAGTTTTTCTATGAAATTATGATGTGATTGATGAAGATGATGCTCTAAGGACCATATATGGTTCTTTGGACCTTGGATATAAGTATGTATACCGATTCCTAGTTATATATGATTTCTTCTCATCCTTTATGACTATTATACTATACTTTTCATCTTCCTTTAGTCTTTATTAAATAATCTCCCTCTTAATATTGTAAAAGACTAGTCTTTGCTTGCAAAACAACTTCTTTTGATATTTCTTCCTTCATCTTAGGTGATAAAACTATATATACAACACTCAAGAAAAGATTAAATTGATAAAAATTGTCCTCATCATTCTTATTAACCATCCTTTCCATGTTTTTCTTGTTTCCTTAAACTTACTTGTCTTGCATTTTTACTAGCATTTGTAAATCATTGTCTTCTGGGACTATTTTAGCACATATTTCATAACTATTCTCCTTATCCTCAAAATCTTATTACTGCATGTATTTTTCACACTATAAATATTGTTATTTTTATTCATGTCTTGTGCTCCTATGAGCTCTTCTTGGTCTCTAACTCTTTTGGAATATGCAAGACCTTCTTTTCTCACTTCCTCTTGCAAATTATATTGATTTTTCCATTTCCACTCTATCCTCTTCATGCATTTCATCGGATGACTCAAATTTTCATTTAAATTACTTTTACCTAAACATTTAAAGCTCAAATTAATGTTAGTTTGATGAATAGGAGGCTTGCATGCATCTTCTACCTTCTTCATGCCTTGTATTTCTTCATCTTTACTCTTGTATTCTTCACACAACATTTTCATTCTACATTCCTCTATCTTGATTTTATCATCACCTCTATCAACTGATTATTTATCCACTAGACATTCTTGTAGGTCCTCAAGTACTTAATCATTTTCTTCTTCTCTCTTTCTATAATATCTTTATTATTTCTCTACACCAACATCATCTTTCTTAACCTCCTCTTGTCTTGAGGTCATCTCAATATCTCCACAAACATGATATTTATCACCATAAAAACCATTATTCATATTATTCATATGAGGCTTAACAACCCTAAGTAGTATATTTTTGCATAATTATTTAGTTTCCACAAATAATTTCTTAGATATCATCATCATAAACAACCCTTCTTATAGTTCTTGTTCATCTTCAATGGGGAAAAGTGTATTAATTTCTCCATTCTCTACAATAGTGTAGGTATTATTCTTACCATCATGAACTGATTTCCTATCATGTTGTCATATCCTATCAAAAACACATGACAAACATCCATAGGTACGAAATCACACAACACTTTGGCCTTGTATCTCCCAATTTGAAATTCTACTACAAATTGTTCCCTAACCAAGACATGATGTCCTTTCTTCATCAAGATATTTGGTATGGATCGGGGTGCATTGTTGATTTCAGGACTGGTTTCTCTATCATTTCAAACTAGCTTTTTCCTTCAAGTCAAGAATCTCAAAATAAAGCAAATATTTAATTCATAAACCTATAAAAATTATCCAATAATGGATCATACCACTAGACCTACTCGCCAATTCAAATCCACCATCAACCGAAGAAAATCAATTCAAAAACTCAATTTGCTTAGCTTCTCTAAGATCGCTTGTTCAAGCTTCTCAAGCAAATGCTCTTAGTGAATCAATGGTTAGAATTATCTATAGATGCCCAAGATAAATGAAAAACATTTCTAAGTACCCTTTTGGCTCTTTATGGTGTGTGTAAAATTTCATAACTCAACTCTTTTGTTAGATCCATTTTTGTATCCCCTCTCCTTCTAGGCCTAATACATCTCCTAATAGCCCTCTTTTAAAGGTTTTTCTAACCTAACTTTTACACCAAAGGTTCATTTCAAAAGTAAGGACTACTTGGGATACGCATTTTCCCTTTTCTCCTCTTTATAGAATCTCATGGAACCTTTCTTTAAGGAAACATTGTCCAAAACTGATTGTCTCGGTATCTATTAACCCTCTTAGGTTAGGTTAATTCTTGTGCTAATAACTATAAAGAACTATACAAAATATGTAATTTTTTATGCCTTATAACCTTCAAAATATTTGAGAGGAGTTTTCAATATTATAAGTTCAAATTTTCACTCCTTGGCTCAACCTTTACACCTCTTTATAATTGTCTTGACCCTTTATGGGCAACTATATGTGGTATAATCTTCTTTAACACTAACTGCTAGAAAGAAAATCAAATAAATTAAGTCCTTAAATGAAGTATTTTATCCCCAAATACTTTTAATTTGTGTTTATTAGGGACAATCAAGGCATGCCTTATTAATTTGTAACCTTTTATCCACTATAAATCCTTTGATTTCCTTTTATCACCTCATTCTTTGTTTACCAATACACGCCTACATGTTTTCATTTATGATTGTAACATCTTCCTACTAACCATGAGGGTTTTAAAGATTCTAATAACTATATTCCATCAAATTAAAACATCAAAAGACTTACTTGAAGATCTCAAGGTTTATTTCACTCTCTAACTCTCTCAAACCACTATTTCTCTCAAAACCCTAATGAGGGTTTCTCACAAACCCGGAAGATGAAATATTGTCATAAAATGAAAACAACTTAACTTCAAGTCTTAATACTTCACTCAGAGCCTTACCTCAACTTCCTTCATGTTTATTATTTACTAGTAATGCTCAAAATATATCCCAACTTTGAAGATGGCTATAAAATCCATTGTTCTTCCCCTTTAGGATCGGGGTTCTCGATCTATAATAGTTTATACAAGCAATTAGTTCTCAAATTTTCCTTATAAATACTTAGCCGAATGTAAAGTTCGGAGATGATTAATATTTCCCACTCGGATACCTACTTCAACTTTCTAGAGAGGCTCTTCCTTCAATACCTATAACTTGATCTTAACTGATCTTCTCACTATCTACTATAGGATTAAACAATGAATTCATGCTTGTATCCATACACAAAATCATAAAACCTCAAAAACATTAATGAAAATACACAATATAAAGCATATTACCATTTTAAGCCTTCATATACATTACATGCACAGATTTCGTTGATCATCACAATGCTCAAAATCACTTGAAATTGTTACAAAGTTGTACATTAACAAAATTTCCTCCGTCAAACTCTCTTGGAGCTCCTCTTTCAATTCACGACCATTCAAATGATGGATCAAAACAGTTATAATCAAGCTTAAATATTCTCCCATAAGCCTTTCTAACCAAATCTTGGCTTCTAAGACCCTTCAAATTACATATTTTTTATTTTATTATAACATTAAAAGACTCAACTTAGTCTAGAACCTTAGGACCTAAGAAGTAGGTCATAACCACAAACTTACTAGGACTTCTAGACCTCAATAAAACCTCCCACAACCTTATTAAATGATTTTATGCTCCAATATCACATCAATACAAACCAAAATGCCTTCTAGATTTAAATTGGTAGTTTTGGAGGTAAATTACCAAATTCAAATTTATGAAGGTCTTGAACAAAACCAACACACCTAGATGACTCTAGATGACCTCTTAAACCTATAAACACACTAAGAAATCCAAAATTTATGTTTTCAACCATATTTTCAAGCTAGGGGTGATACTTATGCATCATAAATAAAAATCATGGTCTTGTTCCTTACCCCAATCAAAACCCTTACTCTTTGTTTCCACTCTGTGTAGAGGTGCTGCATTAGTGGATAAGCCCATAATGAACTTCCTCATGTATTATACTACTTCCACAAAACTCATAATTTTTTATGGCTCTTGTTGGTGTTGCACAATTAGTGATCACTTCCACCTTCTTTGGATCCACTCATAGCTCTCCTCCTCCAACCACATGCCCAAGAAAACCAAGTGATTTTTGGAAAATTCACACTTATGCATGTTACCTAGTAGTTGCTTCTCCTTGAGAACTTGCAAGACTTCTTTGAAATGTATTAGATGTTCCTCCCATGTGGAAATAAAAATCAAATATCATTCAAATATACAATGACACATTTATCTATGAATTCTTGCAATGCATTATTCATCAATCTCATAAATGTAGTGAGTGTATTACATAAATCAAATGGAAGTACTAACCACTCATATAAACCTTGTTTTATTTTAAAGGAAGTCTTGCATATATCCTCCTCCTTTATCCTAACTTGGTGATAACAAGACTTGAGATCCATCTTTGTGAATAAATTTGCATGTTGAAGCTCATCCAAGATATTTTCTATGTGTAGGAGTGGGTATATTTTCTTAATCGTAACATTTTTCAAAGCACAATAGTCGTTTCACATTCACCAAGAACCATCCTTCTTTGGCATCATCACAATAGGAGAACCGAATGACAAGGTGCTTGGGCTTATCAACCCTTGATCTAATAGATCATGAAGAACATATCTCCATATAGGTGTCCAAGGTGAGTTTGGCTTGATTATCCAACTTTACCTACCATCTATCTAACTACCTAAAGCCACCAACGCACACCGGTCCACTATAGAGGGTTAAATAAAGCATCAAAATCAGACAATAATAAAACATAAATACCCTTTATGATAAATGTAGTCTCAATAATTATGTCCTTGTGCTCAGCCTATTGGGTATCTACCATGGTGTAGATGCGATGAGCACATCCTACTTTAATTTGCAAACTTAAAAACTCACACAATTGTTGATTTACTTTAAAATGACATATTACTAAAAGCTAGTGAATGAATTTTAGTACTTTCATAAAATAACATGAATAATTCAATACCCAACACAATATTTTTATCTTGAAACCCCCAAATTTAGGAAAACCATTCAAGAAGGGTAATTACTATTTCTTCCCAGTATTATATTGGCCAATTCAAAATAATGTAGATTATAAGAAGTTGAAGGAAGAAAAAAATTGTTACTTCCACCCTCTCTACTTTTTTTCTCTTCTCATACACCTTGCTTCTACAAATCAATTCCAGCAAGATCTGATGGTTTCTTGCTCACTTCTCCCATGAATCAATTCCCAATTCCACATGATATTAGATACTTCTATAACTTTCTTCCTATGTCATCCCATGCACTAGAGGATAGGAAGGTTCATAAAAGGAAGAGATACAGTCTAAACATTCTAAATTTGTGACTATTCCTAGAATTTTTTTTTAATTTTCTCCTATGAAAGGACCATCAGTGAATGTAGAGAAGTGGTTACACAACTTCCAAAGTGTCTACGGAGGGGTGGTTATGCAGCGGTCACTCTGTAGAAATTGGTGGTTTTGTAACTTAACATGATTTTCAAATTTTTTCTTATTATTCCTTTTAATTCTGGTTACTCTAATGAAGTGGTGTTTTTTCATGGATCCCTATGGATCAAACCTCCCTTGTTCAGGAGGATTTTGGTCCCAAAAATATTAGTGGGGGATTAGATGAGGAAACAATTCCCTCACTTTCTCCTTCAAGTACCACTGGGCCTACCTTGGTGTCTTCCCCTTGAGTCTAACCTGCCAAGACTCATGTGGACCTCTCCTTATTTTTGAAACCTTATTCTTCAAAGACTACATCCTCCTCCAACTCACCTCATGAATTTAAGATGCAATCCTCTATAGAAGGTAGTAACTAACATTATTCTTCCTCATCAAACATAGATGGCTCATATATGTTCAAGTTCTCATAATTTACTACTGATTACATCCACATTAAGTGTGGAAAATCAAGTTTGAAAGAATTTTCTCACCCTGCTCCAGTATAGTGAAGGGTTCATAATGTAGTGGCTTGAGTTTCCTTACTTGACCTTATAGTATTTACTTGCTCAAGTACATCCAAACCTTGTCTCCAACATGAAGTTTGTGTTGTCTATGATGTTGATCATGCCTAGACTTATACTTGGCTTGAGACTTCTCTAATTATTCTTTTAACTTGAGATTGATTTTTCAAATCCTCACAACAAAATTCACTTCTCTAGTTACTTCTAAATCATGTATCTCTCCTTCTTCCTGTTGTCCAACCACAATGTCCAGTGGATTGGTAGGTAAATACCCCAAGCATGCTTCAAAATGTGAATGCATAGTGGATGTGTGTACCACCCTATTGTAGGAACTTTAAATATAGGCTAAGGACTCATACTAAATCTATGGATATTTGTTATTATACTCTCTAATCAGTTGTACCAAAGTCCTGTTCACCACCTTTGTTTTCCCATCTATTTGGGGATGGAAGGTTGTGCTTCTCTATAACTTGGTGTCCATATTATCCCAAAAAGTAGTCCAAAACTTCCCCAAGAACCTAGAATCTCTGTCAGAAACAATAGACTTTGGAAAACCAAAATGCACCCATACATTAACAAAGAAAATTTCAGTTGCCTCATGTCCTTTTATTGTCTTTTTTACATGACATGCTGAATCTATCTACAAAAACATATAAATAATCATGACCATATTTATACATAGGTAGTAATCCTATTAAATCCATAGATATATTCTCCCAAGGTCGAGTGGGAACCAAGTAAAGGCATATACAAACCTTCCTTCCTTATTTTAGGCTTGCTTGTACAACAAAGTTTACATCCTCTTATGAATTTAGATACTTCATCTTGCATATTGGGCCAATATACATACCTTTGCAAGTGGGCCATGGTCTTTCCAACACCAAAATTTCATGTTACTTTCGAGGCATGTGTTTCCCTCATTAATAAAATCCTTTCTTCTTTTGGCACACAAAGCTTCCCCTATCAGTAGAGCAGCCCATCTTTTAGATTAAACTCATCAATACATTTATTTTCATCCCCTTTGGATCTGTAACTAATGAGATGTCACCCCAAAATGTTTTTCTTGAGCATATGCCTCTCTTTAAGATTCCTTTTTAAAGGGCTCAAAATGAGAGATTGTGGCCAAATTTTTGTTACCTTTCTTGTATTTTATCAACAAATGGAAATGTTTAAGGAACCCCATCCACTTGTAGTTCCTTTCCTATTGAAATTTATATTGTGCTTGTAAATATTGGAGAGGTTTGTGGTCATTGTGCATAATAGTTTCTTTACCCAACAAATAATGTTTCCATTTCTTTATTTCCTGAACTATTTCATACATCTCTTTATAATATATTGAATATCCCTTAACTGTTGAAGTGAAAGTTTCATAATGATAACATATTGGCTTACCTTCATGTATGAAAAATTCTCCCATAACGTAATCAATGACATCCATCTCTACTTAAAAAGGTTTTTGCAAATTAGGAAGAGCATGACTAGTTTTATATTTTCATATCTTGATGTAGATCCTAATCACTTTGTTGGTGTGAGTAATTTTCTAGATCACGTGGTGAGTTGTATCACTTAAATTAGGTAATAGGTCTAGGTGTCACAAGGGTTTTGATAGATTCCTTACACATCAATATGTGTCATTACATCATATGTGAGCTACTTCCATTCCAAGAATGTAACTACCCTTCTCCACTTGAGGAGGTATGATTATAGGCACTGGGGGTTACACAACACCCCCTATTTATACCCCTTACCTTTTTCAAATATATGAGGAGGACTTATGATATTTTACCCTTTCCATCTTTGCATGCACATTTTCATGGTTAATACTTGCTCCCCTATGGAACCTTGTCAATCTATCGGAGTGTAACTCGATTTATGTTCAAGTTATCCTGTAGATCATCATTTTTTCATGTTTTCACTTTATTCATCATGGTATCGAGAATGCACATTGTTGGGATCCACACTACTCATCATCTATTGTTGCCCTCCTTCTCTCCATTTGTGATTTTCGGTTTCATGTGTAAGAATTGTAATGCATATTCTATTTTTCCTCTATTTACAATGATTTGGGTTTGTTTTTTTATTATTGGTTCATGTTTTCCAGTTTCTAGCCTTGCGTATGTAGTTCTCGGAGGTGTTTATTAATGGTTCGGGTTGCAGATTAGAGGTTGTAGTGAATTTTTTCAGGTTTGAGTGCTAGTTTTGTAAGGTTGTGAAGGCTATTTTTTTGGTCCATCTCGGCCCTAACTTGTCAAGATAAAAAACAAGTTAGCTAGTTCTATCTTTCCTCTACCCATCATCCCATCCGAAAACTCCCAACTCACTTATTTTCTCATCAATATCCTCTGTTTAACTCTACACCCACTTATTAAATTCTCTAGCTTGACCTTTGGGTTTGTATTGAAAGTCTTCAACCACTCATGGTTTTTACTTGTATTATCTCGGTCTTGTACGTGGTCCTGGTTTTTCCTCCCCTTTATTGTTCTTTCGGCCTTTGGTCTTCATATTTTCCACAACTCCATTTTGGCCTCTCTACTTCATTGGATTTTGTGTTGACTTTCCATCTCGAAACCATTGTAAAAGTATCCTTCTCGGCCTTGGTTTGGATCTTTCAACTCACCCTACGCATTTTTCTCCCTCCTCCGTACTCATTCCCTAGACTGTCTATGTCACTTTTATTCGTGGTCACATTCCTAAACTCTATTTGACCATGTGCTCACTTTTAAAATGGTCTACTTGTCTCGGCACAAATATTTCTCAACCTTCCATATCATCTTACCTCAATGGATCGCCATGCATCGCATCGTCTTGGTAACACATGGTTCCTCTCCCTCAAGCGTTCAATAGTCCCTTTGGTATGCTATTCTAAACTCATATTTCAACATGGTTTCCATCTTTGGCCTAACCTACTTCATAGAGGTCACCAACTCTGTAACATGGTTCACTAGCATACACCTCCCGATGAGCTTAGCACATTGACTTGGTGTTGTCTCCCTGACAGGTTCCTTGTGCAACTTGCCACATGGCTTGGCACATAGTTCATCGTCCCTAACTCATAATCCCACACCAATCGTAACTCACCCTATAACTCACCTAGCTCCCTCATCGGTTTAACCAGAGCTCCTTGCACCTGGATGTCTCACTAAACTCTCCTCATCTCGCCGAGCTTCTGTCGGCTCACCCTTAGGCCCTAGTCACTCCCTCTTCCCCTTTTGATTTTTTTTTTTACATTTTTTCTCTTTTTCAACATTGATTAAGCTCAATTGAGGGAAAATAATAAACTTCATCATTATAAGGTGGGGTTATTTTTTCAAGCTCTATGTATAGGGTTATTGGGATTTTCCAGGCCACTTTTCTTTCTCATATGTTATAGTTCTCCTCTTCACCTATGGCTAGTGAGAACGTTCGCCACAACCTTGCAGTAAGAGAACCCATTTTTGTGATGTGAAACAATTTATCTCATACTAAGCAATGTTTTTACCCTTGTTGTGCTTATGCCCTTTTGTGTTTGATTGTGTTCATTCCTCTACTTCTGACTAGGACTTATTATGGCCTCCACTCTTGCATGATTCATCACCTATTGCAAGGTGAGTGGTCAATTGTCCCACATCGCATGAAAACACCTTATTATAATCATGCACTACTTATAAAGTTCCACAAACAAGGGGGTTTATCATTGTTCTTGGGTGTTGTATTACATGCAAACACATTCTTGGCTAGGTTTGATGTCCTATAACCTTTCTTATATCCACATACCCTTCTTCTCATGCACCTTGCACTTCTTGCTTCTGCATCATGGAGGATGCTCTTTCTATACTTGATCGTTAAAGGATCACTTTAGAGCTATCAATTATTCTTGGGAGAGTGAACTATACATCATGGCATGTTTTTATGGAATGTTACTTTGGCTATGAGGGCCTTACTCCCTTTCTACATGGGTCAGTTCCTGCACCCACTACTTTATCTCTTCTTGAGGACTATCTCAACACATTCACTTGATGTTGTATGTCTCCAAACCTCTCGACCTTCATGTGGCAAACTCAAATCCTTCCCACACCACCTAGCATGTATTTCACTCCTTATTTAGAGATGCTTCACATACTATTGTAGTTGTTGTCGATTCTCTTATTACATATTCCTTTTCATGTGATGACCATTCCTCTAACAGAGACTCACTTTCTTCTATCCCTAATGATGACTATTGTGCTTATGGTTCTAATGACGAGAGTATTACTTGAGGAATCCTCTCACATTTTCAGATTATGTTAACACTCCTCCCTCCCCATCAAACATCAAGCAATATGATTCTCAACCTTATACCATCATTGCATCTTCCTCCTTTCCACTTCTAGTTTGTGAGGCTCTTTCCACTACTCTTCCTTCATGTGTTGATGATTCATACATATCCTGCATCGCTCTTCAATTTTTTGAGACCCCTTCTTAGGATGAGTATCTTCCAAACCTTTGTTGTCTCTTCACAGTTCCTACTTGTGATGTAGTACAAGGAGTTCTTCATCCTTCTACAAGTGTTTCAGAGGATTCCTTAATCACCTTTGTTGGGAGTGCCCATTATGGGATTCTTATCACTTCCAATTTTTTGGATATCATAGTTGATCCACCCTTGGTTGTGGATCCCCATGGATCCCCTTTCTATTGTGGGGGTTGCTGGATTTCCTTTACTTCACTTGGGCATCCTTTTGAAATATGTTCCTCTTTTACACTCTAACATTTCTACACTCGTGGCATTACATGTCAGTTGTTGTGCAATCATTTGCTAGACCTATGTCACATTTATGTGGACCATATTATGATTTCTTCACACTGCTTCCTATAGCTTCCTTCTCAAAGTGGGAAGATTTCTAGTACTCCATTTCTATCCTTCCCAAGAGTAGGCACATAGTTTGGTGTAGTTTTTCTTCTTCACCATTGGTGAGGACCACGTCATCAACACTCTTCTTAGAGACTTCCTAAAGTTGCAAAGTTAAGATCTGTTTATGGATTCTTCTATGTTCCTCTTGTCTCCTTCTTCTCCTCTCTTCTTATTCTTCTTCTAGAGATATTTCCCTTTTTACATGGGTACCTTATCAGGATCCTCAGTTGTCGGGACCCATTTCTTGCATTTTTATATTTTTTGAGAGTTTTTTTCATCTCTTGTTTTAGATGTTTTTCACACTATTTTTTCCTCCACTTCTTAAGATCTTTGTTGTTCATGGGTGCCTCATCAGGCTTTATTTTCAAGACCCATTTCTCATTTCTGACTTGTTTCCTCATCCTAAGTTACAATGAAGGGGGTGTTGGTGTGAGTCATTTTCCACATCACGTGGCGAGTCATCTCACTTAGGTGAGGTCATAGGTCTAGGTGTCATAGGGGTTATGATAGATTCATTATGGGTCATTGTGCGCCAATGCTTCATATGAGAGTTACTTTTATTCTAGGAGTGTAAGTCCCTTTCTACACTTAAGAAGGTATGATTAAAAGCACTATGGGTTATACAACAAGCCCTATTTTTACCCCTTACCTTTTTCAAATCTATGAGAGGAAACATGATATTTTACCTTTTCATACACATTTTCATGGTTGATTCTCGCTCCCCCATGAAACCTTGTCATGATGATAGAGTGCAAATCAGATTATGTTCTTGTTATCCCATAGATCCTCATGTTTTCATATTTTCACTTTCTTTTTCAATCACCTTTAGATAACCCATAATGTTAGATTTAGTTACTCCAAAAATCAAAAATAGTCTTTAATGGCTTCAAACTAGATTTTTCCTTCAATTCAAGAATCTCATAATCAAGTAAATGTTTAATTCATCACCCTATCACTCTTATCCAATCATTATATCATTTTACTAGACATGTTACCAAGTTAAATCTGCCATCAACTAAATAAAAATAAATTCAATAGACTCAATTTACTTACGTTCTCCAAGACTACCATGTCCAAGATTTTCCAGTAAATGCTCTTGGTGATTCCATGGTTAGAATGATCTATAGATACCAAAGATAAATTTAAAAACACCTTTTTGGATCTTTATGGTGTGTGTGTCAAATTTCATAACTCAACTCTTTTGTTAGATCCCTTTTTCTAACCCCTCTCCTACTAGGCCTAATACATCTCCTAGTATCCTTCCTTTAAAGGATTTTCTAACCTAACTTCTACACCAAAGGTTCATTTCACAAAGTAAAGACTATTTGGGATACCCATTTTCCCTTTTCTCCTCTGTCTAGAATCTCATGTCACCCTCTTGTAGGAAAATTTTTCCAGAATTGACTGTCTCGGTCTTTATTAGCCTTCCTAAGTTGGGTCAATACTTGTGCTCACAATTGTCAAGAACTATGCCAAATCAATGATTTTTAGGCCTTACAAACTTCAAAATATTTAACATGGGATTTTCAAGATTAGATGTTTAACTTTTCACTCCTTGGCTCAACCTTTACACCTTTATCTAGTTGTCTTGACCCTTTCTAAGAAACTCTATGTGGTACAGTCTTCTTTGACACTAACTGTTAGAAGAAAATCAAATAAATGAAGCCCTCTATCCCTCAAGATATTTAATTTATGTTTATTAGGGACAATTAGGACATGTATTTTGAATTTTTAACCTTTTCTCCACTATAGATCCTTTGATTTCCTTTGAGAACTTCATTCTTGGTTTCCAATACACACCTACAAGTTTGCCTTTATGAATGTCACGTTTTCCTACTAACATGGAGGGTTTCAAAGCTTCTAATCACTATATTCCATCAAATTAAGACTTTTGAAAGACTTACTTGAAGATCTCAGGCTTTATTTGACTCTCTAACTCCCTCAAAGCACTCTTTCTCTTAAAACCCAAATAAGGGTTTCTCACAAACCAGTAGATAAATTTTTTTCATGAAATGAAAATAATTTGAATTAAATTCTTTATACTTCACTCGAGCCTTACCTCAACCTCCTTCACGTTTATTATTTACCATTAATGCTATAAATATTTCCCAACTTTGAAGATGGCTATAAAATCCATTGTTACGCCCCTTTAGGAACAAGAGTTCTCTCGATATATAATAGTTTGCACAAGAAATTAGTTCTTGACTTTTCCTTATAAAAACTTAGCTAGAATGTAAGGGTCTAGAGATGATTAATATTTACCTCTTAGTTACTTACTTCAACCTTCTAGATAGGCTCTTCCTTCAATACTTATAAATTGATATGAAATGATCTCGTCATTGTTTGCTACATGATTAAACAAAGAATTCAAGTTTGTATCCATACAAAAAAATCATAAAACCTCAAAAATTATCAATGCAAAAACATAGTATAAATCATCTTACCATTTGTAACCCTTCATATAAATTTCATGCACATATTTCATTCATCGTCACAATGCTCAAAACAACTTGAAACTATTACAAAGTTGTGTATACTCTAATTTCATCCTTCAAACACTCTTATCATCCTTCATGACTATTAAATTGTACTTTTAAACTATACTTTTCATCCCATGACTGTTAAACTATACTTTTCATCTTCCTTTAGTCTTTCTTAAACCATCTCCCTCTCAATATTGTCTTTTCTTGCAATAATTACATTATTTTGATTTTTCTTCCTTCGTCTTATCTATTAAAACTATATATACATCACTCAAGAAAAGATTAAATTGATAGAACTTGTCCTCATCATTATTCTTAACCATCCTTTCCATTTTTTTCTCCTTATCCTCAAGATCATATTACTACATGTATTTTTCACACTCTAAATTTTCTTCTTTTTTATTCATCTCTTGTGCTCCTATGAGATCTTCTTAGTCTCCATCTCTTTTGGAATCTGTAAAACCTTCTTTCATTTCACCTTATTTTCTTACTTCCTCTTACAAATTGTCTTGATTTTTCCATTTCCACTCTATATTCTTCATGCATTTCATCAAATTACTCACATTTTCATTCAACTTACTTGTACCTACACATTCAAAGCTCAAAGTAATGTTAGTTTGGCAAATAGGAGGGTTGCATGCCTCTTTCACCTTCTTAATGACTTGTCTTTCCTCATCTTTACTCTTGGCTTCTTACAAAACATTTTCATTCTACATTCCTCTATCTTGATTTTATCATCACCTCTATCAACTTTATCAACTGATTCTTTATCCACTAGAAATTCTTGTTTTTCCTCAAGTTCTTTATCATGTGCTTCTTCTCTCTTTCTATCATCTCTTTCTTGTTTCTCTACACCAAATTCATCTTTCTTCACCTCCTCTTACCTTGAGGTCATCTCAATATCTCCACAAACATGATATTTATCACAATCAAAACTAGTAGTTAGATCATTCATATGAGGCTTAACAACCCTAAGTAGTGTCTTTTTGTATGATTCTCTAGTTTCCAAAAAAAAAAATTCTCATCTATCATCATCATAACCAACCGTTCTTGTAGTTTTTTCAACTTTAATGGGGAAAAGTGTATTCATTTCTCCATTTTCTACAATAGTGTAAGTATTATTCTTACCATCATGTATGGCTTACCTATCATGCTACCATGGCCTACCCAAAAACACATGACAAACATCCATGGGTACCAAATCACACAACACTTTTTCCTTGTATCTCCTAATTTGAAATTCTACTTGACATTGTTACCTAAAAAGACATGATTTCCTTTCTTAATCAATATATTTTATATGGATTAGGTTGCATTGTAATTTTCAAACTTGGCTTCTCTATCATTTTAAAAGAAACTAAATTTTCATTATTTCCACTATTTATGATCATATTACAAAATTTACCCTTATTTTTACACTTAGTTTTGAAAAAAAAATTCTTTGAGTCACATCATGCACCACCTTACTTGGTTTCAAAATAAATCTTATTAATAAAAGAGACTCTCCTTTATTTGTAATAATAGTATCATCACCTCTTTACTGTCTTATTTATGTTTGTATCAATCTCTAGGAATTAATATGCCTTGTGTCCTTTAAATCTTTGACATGTATAACACTTTCCTGTAAATTGTTATTTGTTCTTTGTCCCATATCTCTCCATAAAAATCTTCTCTTCTCTCATTCTTCTCTGACTTTCCTCCATGCCTACCAAAATTTTCATTAAAACATCCATCTTCCTTTCCATCTTCTCTTCCCAAGATGGTCTTCTCATTTCTCTTACCTATACCATCTTGTCTTCATCCTCCAATTACTCCTTAAAATAATATTTTCCTCTTTTTGAGAATCTATTACACACTCGATGCCAAATGAAGCATATCCTAATCACCTTTAGATAACCCACAATGTTATATTTAACTCAAAACTCAAAAACAATCCTTTATGGCTTCAAACTAGCTTTTTTATTTGATTCAAGAATCTCAAAATCAAGAAAATGTTTAATTCATCAACCTACCACACTTATCAAATCATTAGATCATCCTACTAGACCTAATGTCAGCTGGTTATAGAATTGATCTTTTGAAAACAAGTAACAGTTAGGGGAAAACAGTCCCTCCTCTTTATGGGAGAGGCTCCCTTATTGAAAGAAAAAAACCTTATTTACAATATAAACATTTTTTCAGATATGTTGGTGAGGATTTTGATATCTCTAGATGCATTTATCAAATATTTTCAATACATAAGAAAATAGGAAAAGTCAAGACTGATATTCAGAAACTGAGGATAGAGGAGCACTTTCAGATATATAGATTACAAAATGATAACCTACTAATGCTATGATAAAATAACAAGATTTAGACTATGCATATAAAACATAGGACATGCATGTATTAGACACAAAGTTCCAAATACACTTATCAACTAAAAGACACAAAGTTCTTGCTTCAAATGCACATAGCCTTATATGAATCAGACAAAGAACAAAAGAGGAAAATCATGAGAGAGAGGAGAAATTTCTTCTCTATTGAGTATTTTAATGTTCTCTTTACATCCAGATACCAAAAATCTCGATCCCTTACAATGATAAGAAAATTTCTTTAAATAACCCTGAGAGACGGTTACAAAAATTCTTTTCAGTTTCCTTTCTTTTAATCTCAAAAGCTAATATCTAATTAAATATTACATCATTAATTTATCCCTTTATTTCATAACACATGACTTAAAGGGATAAATCCACCTTAATTAGATATTTTACAATAAGAAAGAAGAATATAAACTAGGAAGTCGAGATGCTAGTAGAAGCACTTGTAGTCCCCTTTGTCTTTAATACTTGATTTTTGAATTGCTTCAAGGCTTCGACTATGTCCATTCCCTTGGGAATCATTGTATTAGAAGTGGCATGAGTCTAATTGCCCAAACACCTCTCCATCTCCTTCCCAAAATCTGCATTCTCCAAGAACTCCTTATTGGCATATGTGATGGCATCCTGCAGCGTGCAAATCTCCTTCACCTTCTCCTTTTATATAGTGTCCTGTTTGAACAAATCCTCCTTAACAAATGTCTTGAATTGATACTTGATCTCTTGAATATTGAATTTTTCATTTGAATATTCTTTGAAGATTCGAGTGAATATCCATGAAGGAAGAAGTGACAAAAGCTTTAAAATATTCTCCTTTTTGTAATACATTGCAGAGCTCTCCAATGGCATCCTCGATAACCTTTATTTTCCAATCAATATGAAGACCCACTTCTTAGACAAGTTCAATTTTTCATCATTAAAAACCTTTTTTGCCAAAAGGACTTGTAGATTGGTTTCACTCATTAACCTGAAATATTTTATACACTCACTCCATAGTTTTAACTCTTTATCCAACCCACTAAGTGTTGTAGAGAAATTCAGTTGATTCTTGGCAATTTTCTCATATGCCTTGAATGCCTCTTCAATAAAATTTAGTCATGTGACTATTAAATCATCAACCATAGTTTTCATTTCCTTACCATAAGTGGCATGGTTATGGATATATTTTATGGCCTGGACTTCATCACTGGATAGGATAATAGGAGGTGGGATGGAAGCTAAGGGAGTGGGATCAAGTACTTTATCCTCTTTTAATAAATATTTGATGAAACTCGGTAAAATTTTGTTCTTATTTTCTAACTACTCTTGTGTTTTCTTACCTTTTTCAACCCTTTCAATTACCTTAGATACACTTTCCTCTAGATTATGCACTTCACTTTCTAGGGTTGATTCTCCAAGAGGAATTCTTGTTAGCTCTAGATCACCCATTGATAGGTCCTTTTCATCTTTATCCAACTTGGGTTTTGCAATTTCCATGAATTTTTGGCCTTGGGAATCTAAAACTAATCTTGAGGTGACTTTGGCCTTCTTAGCTGGAGGGGGAGGAGTAGTTCCTAGAAGATTTTCCACTACATCAAACTTAGGAACAACAACACCTGAAGTAGCCTTTCTTTTCTTACTTTCCAGCAATGGTTGTACCCAGGTAAATGAGGAACTAGAAGAAGAAGGAGCAATAGGTCCAAGTGTATATGCACTCATGGCACTTAGGGTTTACACAACAACCACTTCCAACATAGAGGTATCAATTTGAGTGGTGACAGGAGCTTCCTTGGCAGATATTTCTATAGATTCTGAAACCATTTCTTTTGACTGATCTTCCATCATACTGCTTGCTTTAGGTGTATTCTCTTTAGGATTTTCTTGTTCTTTTTCTTGAATGTCATCATCATCATCATCCAAGTCCAAAATTGTCTCCTTTACTTCAGCTTTCTTGGAGGAGGGCTCACTTTCTTTAATTACATCAATTATTTTATCACCCTATTTGGCTTTCCTTAGATTTGATGATTCGGAGGAAAAGGGACAGATTGTTGAAGTACCTTAGGAGATAACACAAGTATTTTTTTCCATGGAGTAGGAGTATCTTGGGAAGTGGACCTGGATTTCCTTGCCCTAAACATTTTCATTTTCCTGTCAAACCAAAGTCTAGTTCTCACTAGGACAGATGATTAATCTCCTTCAATTTATCTCTCTCTTTGACAAACCAATCAATAGTTTCAATCGGAGTGTGCTTGATGGATCTTTCATATTCAAGAGACTGTAGATCCTCATCATCATCCTCAAATCTTTCAGGACATCAAATATACTAAAATCAATGATCTTTTACAAAGACAATCTCCCATAGTACCTTCTCCTAGATTCATAATCATCAGAACAATCTGCCCAGTAATCTTTGATATCAGCAAGGTGTTGATAACCCATTCTGAAGTTAGTAGAAATGAACTCCTTAATGTCAAAACAAGTTCTGGGATTATAATAGTGAAGGGTAAGAGGAGCAATGGTCCTATCAATGTTTTGAGCATTCAAGGAAGTCTTACAAGTGTAGTTGCCCAATGTGATTAGGAACTGAATGCCTACAATCTTCTTATCCCTATATGTTCTATGTAATTTATCCAATTGTCTACATATTTCTACCAAAGCCATTTTATCACTGCAATGTACATCGGAAGTTTTAGGGGTTGTCCTTCAAATCTAGCCAAACGTATATATGAAAATTTCCTAAACTGAGTGAAAAATATTCCATAAATGGTGATTAGCTATTTTTCCTCCTCGAGAATCTCCTAGCAGTATCTCCTTTAAGTAACTTGATAATGTACATAGTGAATGCATCATTCACTCTCCTAAAATGATGATTAGTGACCTTCAGGGTTAACTAGGGATGGTACATGTAAATAATGGCATCTTTCTTATCATCCAAAGGGGAAAAATCCAACCATTCTCTATAGGATGTAATGGAGTACATCAGATAGGAGGTCATGTAGAAATTCTTAGTTCTCTAAACATTTTCCAATTTGCTCAGTCAGGATATCACAAATAATTCCTACCCAGTTTAAGTTTTGCTTACCCTCACATATAATATTGATGTAGGGGCACATCCAATAGTGAAAATCATTAGTGGAGGGCATTACCATAATTCTAGCTAGGATAGTTATGACATCTAATAGTTCTTCATGAAAATCAACTATGAACATTGTCTTGGGTAGCCTTGAGGCTCCTTTATTAGGGTTATTGAACCAATACTTGGAAAATATTCTTTTGTATAGGACCACGTCCCGATCAAAAAGAGTTTGAGCCTGATCCTTGGTAAGAATATTTGAGCCTTCAACTTTAGGGATTCTGAGAGTAGTGCAGATAAAATCCTCATCTATTTGAACCAACACCTGACCTTGAGGGTCAAAATAAGAAATTCAAGCAAGAACTTTATCAACACACTTTGGAACAAAATGGGAAAACCTCCTGCTTCATTAATTCCACTATCCTTGATTAATTGGGCAATGAGAGTAGGGTTTTGACAGTTAAGACATGCCCAAAAATCATCCAAGTCTAGATGTTGAGCTTTGTTATCACCAATGTCTGGTATAACAGTCTCTAAGGTAGAGAGATGCTCATGCCCTTTGAAATTAATCTTCATTTTGTGACAGGAGCAGAAGATCACCGTGAGAGTAATTTCCTTGGTTCCTCAATCAATACCTTGAAGATTCACAACTTCTCTCTATACTGTAGATTTGAAAACAATGGAGGAGTACTAGACCATGGCTAGAAATGGTGGAGGAGAGAGAACTCAAATGGTCAATAGTGAAAGCAAATGAGATAGTGAAAATGATCAACTAGCCAAGTATTTATACGCATTTAAACCTAGGTAGGTCGGCGAGGTGAAATTAATGAGGCAATTAATACTTTATGTCGACCTTGAAATAATGAAAATTGGGTAAGGTGGATAAAAAGAGCACAACTATCCCATGGGACATTTGGATGTTTAGGTCGAAAATCCAAAAAGATTGATTTTTGGCAAAAATGGAAAAATCTTCCACAACTGTCCCAAGGGATATCGGGACAACTGGGATGTGGAAAGATGAAATACCCAAAATGAATGGAAATTGGCAAGGGTGGGCTTATAGGGAAAAGGTGGTCAACCAAAGCATTTAGGACATAGGGAGGCAAAAATATAATACACCCGCAACACATTAAAATCGAAAAGTTGGAAATATTTGACACTTGGCCACACTTAGGACATCGGACGGATGAGATGCGCAAATACAAAAAGACCGATACCAAAGGAAAAGCAAGACAAATCATCAACGGGAAAATCGGGGAACAAACGGCTGGAGGAACTTGGGACATGAGGAACATAAAAATCTAAAATACCCGCAAAACACTGAAAAAGCTTCCAAACTCAAAATTTCAAAAAAAAAACTAACTGTTTAGAACTAGCTTTTTCTTGGGAGACCTCTACAAGGGCATTTAGTAGTCACCAAAATAGAAAAAATTTCAAGAATAGAGAGGAAAATTTATAACTCTTGAGGAGGTGACAATAGTTGGCTCTTTTTAGGGACATGACTTGGTTTGAGTATCATGATAACAAGACATAATATGAACTCCAAAATCTCAAGGTTCCAAAATAGACCAGTGCCTTATCCATTGGGCAAGGAGTCAAGGATGAACCAATATAGAAGAGACACCCACACAAAACCAAACAAATACTATACAAGACTGTACAAAGGACCACCTAGTAACCTAGGACTGAAATAACTTCAAGTACTACCCACTATATGGCAATGGAAGAGAGGTTCCATCCATATAGTCCAAGTAGAAATAATTTTCTCCAACGAAAGTGCCTGATCTTGAAAGGGCCCAACCAAAGAGAATCAAACTTTCCATGACTTCCTCAGGCTCCCACCTCTTGTCTTAGAGTATAAAAATGTGTCCAACCTAGAAGTCTCTTGGCATGGCATTTTTATCAAACAACTATTTTACTTATTACTGGTGTGTCACAATCTTATCCACCACTTGTAATTTGTCCTCATCCAACTTCTGCAAGTACATGATTATCTTCTCCAAAGCACTAGTAAAGTTTGAATCTTTAATGGCCTTCATCAGTAGTAAGGCTAGTGATTCTACATTCATTGGAAACTTAGATTCAGTTCCCAGATACCACCTGAAAAGGAGACATTCCAATTTCCCTCTTGGGAGTAATTCTATCTACCCAAAGAGCATCATACAACTTCTTATGCCAATTTCTTTGTGACTCATTAAAAATATTTCTAATGATGGTCACCAAATTCTTGTTTGTTTATTCTGCTTTTCCATTTCCTTGGGAGTAGTAGTTAGAAGAATGTGCGAGAGAAATTCCATACCCATAGTAGAAATCCATCATTTCATAGGAAGAGAAATTATATTCATTATCAGTGACAATTTTTCTTGGTACCCCAAATCTAATAAGAATGTTTTCCTTGATGAAGTTACATACCACCTCATAGGTTGTTCTTTTTACTAGAATAGCTTCCACCCATTTAGTAAAATAATCACTGGAGGTTAACACATGAGTGTGTCCAAGACACTCAAATGAGGATTGAGAGTTTCCATGAAGTCAAGTCACCATTGTTGAAAGGGTTCTTTTATCACCACTAGTTTGAGTGAAAGAGTGTCTAACTTAGGTCTTCCTACAAAATTTTGGAAAGATTCACATTTACTCACCCATTTAGTTGCATCTTGAAATAGGGTAGGCCAGTAGTAACCTACACAAAGGATTTTATGAGTAGTTACAATGGATGAAAAATGTCCTCCACAAGCTTGATCATGAAAATCTCTAAGTAACCTCTTTGTTGTTCTCTATCCACACATCTGAGAAACCTTCCATCTATCCCTCTTTTGAAAAAGGAATTGTCCTAAAGCATATATTGTGTAGACCACAACTTAATAGCTCTCTTTTCTTTAGTATTTAGATGTGATGGACATTCTCCATAGGTAAGAAAATGATAAATATCAGCATACCATTCATCTATAGAACCAACAAATAGAACAATAGGAATATTGTTTCCTCGGGAGTTTTCTCAAAGACCTGAAGTGATCAACTCATAGATCACTTTTCCTAGACTAGTTTAATTGGCCTGATGTCCAAATCATACTCTTGCACCTTTTCCTCCCAATTTCCTCTTTTATTCCCAGACTCTTGTTGTGTGAGAATAGACTTAACCATTGTATCCGAGACAAATACAATTGAGTGAGAATTGGGGATATAGAAACAAAATTGCTTGACTTCTTTAACCACAACAAAAGTATGTTTCTCAATCTGAGTATATTTTAATTCATGGGATTTAAGGACATAACTCATGAAATCAATGGGTAGTTCACATCCCTCGAGATTCTTCTATGTTAGGATATCAGCTAGAGTATTCTCAGTAGCATAGAAATAGATCAAAAAATATTTCACAAAATCAGGGAAAAAAGAATGGGAGTTTGAGAAATTTCCTTTTGATATTTTCAAAAGCTTATTCCCTTCTAGTGTCCAACAAAAATATTTATTTCCTTTCATCATCTGAGCTATGCTCATAGTCAGCTCTGCAAAATCAGGAATAAATTTCTTTAAAAAATTATCTTTCCAAAGAAAGAATGCACATTTTTTACTTTTGGGGAGAGGAATTCACTGAATAGCTTGCACTCTCTCTAGATATATCTTGGTTCCCTCTTTGGAAATAATATGTCCAAGTATCTTTCCTTCAATGACCCCAAAAATAGACTTCTTTGGATTTAGAGACACCCCATGTTCCCTGCACTTTTGAAGGACAATTTCAAGATGTTGAAAGTGATCTTCCCTTTTCTTGGAAAAGACAGTTAAATCATCCAGATACACAATAATACATTTTCCTTTCAAGGACCCAAAATCCAAATCCATTGCCCATTGAAAAGTGGCACCAACATTAATCAAACCAAATGACATTCTCTTATAAGAAAAAGTTCCCCATGGAGTTGTGAATGTTGTCTTGTGTTGGTCAGGAACATCAACCTCAATCTGATTGTACCTTGAAAATCCATCTAACATAGATAACATTTCAGAGCTGTAATAGCTTGCAGAATTTGATCCATCATGGGAAGTGGATAATTTTCCTTGAGGGAAGCTTGGTTCAGATTTTGAAAATCCACACAAATCTAGATTTCACCATTCTTTTTCTTATTGGCACAATGTTGGCCACCCAAGTTGAGTGATGAATTGGAAAAATTATTTTTTCCTTCAAGATATTTTGAATCTCTTGATAAATGGTATCTAGATCTTGGGGTTGTATTGCCTTTGCTTCACCAAAAGGCTTGATTCCTGGCTTTAGTGGAATATAATGTTGCATTTCTCTCAGCTTGAAATATTTCAAATCATCATATGAATAGGCAAGCACATCAACATATATTCTTAGTAAATCTATCATTTTACTCCTTTCTTCCTTTGTGCAACATTTTCCGATGTTGATAAGCTTGGGTTCTTCTTTACTTCCAATATTAACATTTTCATATTCAAGTAGACTAATGAACCTCATGTGATATCTTTGACTTGATATACCTGTCATGCTTATCAAAAAATCTTCCAGGCTTACTAATCCTCTGGGTATCTTATTACCTTTTAGATTAATACAACCATCCTTATTAGATTATTCCTCAACTCCTTCTTCAGACATGGTGGATGTTATGGACTCATGAGGAGCGCCTCACTTCCTTCAAAATACAATTGAATAAAATTATCTTGAAGCTCAAGAAAAGAAAGTAAATGTTGATCATCATTGAATACTTGCCAATTGTTGGCATTATCTGCACACTTGGCCTATGTATCATTTATATTGTGAAATTTTCTTGGGAAAAGTCAAGATGAGGGATCAAAAAGGATCCTAAGATAGCTAAAGCATCTACTCTAGTATTCTTTTCCTGGGAACAACTTCTATGGAAAAGGCATCTAGTAATTCAATAGAATCCCACACCAAATTCCTATAGTGTTTTAGTCTCTTGTTCTTAACTTGGAAAATATCTCTGACTTTCTTAACAATGAGTTCAGCATCCCCTTGTGCACAAATATTCTTAACCCCCATCCATCTCCCCTAGCCATTGATAGCCCTAAAATAAGAGCTTCATATTCTGTTGTATTATTTGTGTTTTCAAACTGAAGTTTATAGGAAAAAGGATAAGATTTATTTTTAGGAGAAAACAGACCACACCTTCTCCAAACTAGCTGAAGAACAACTACCATCAAATTCAAGGGTCCAAATACCATTAGGGTCATCTATCACACCTTTATAAATTTTCATTTCTTTTTATGACATGATCATATAGGTCCCATGAACAATTTCCTCATAGAGGATTTTTGCTTTAGGATCATCAGTTTTCTGCACAATATACTCAGTCTGCCTCTCAGGTAATAATTTCTTCATCTTCCCATTCATTGGAATGAGAGCATGTGACTAGTCCATTTGAATTTCTCCACCCACTTCTTTACATAAGTTCCTACTTAGCAACATGCCATAGGATGGGGAATATTTGCTACTAAAATAGTAGCCTTGACCCTTTCTCTAGGAAAGCAGCAAAAGCCACTTGTGCATCTTTGATTCTTCCTACCAATGGCACCTCCTTACTTTCCATGGAATAGTAAGAACCAAAGGTTTGTGTTAATGTCAAGCCTAAAGCATGAGAAACTTTAGTAGGCATAACATTATCTGATGCTCCTAAATCAATAACACAATTACTGAGCCTATGACTGCTATAAGTAGAGTGATATAAAAAGGCTCAATTTTCTCAGTTACAAAAGGGATGGTGGCCATTAGGTTCTGCTGAGGTGTAGAGGTGGGAGTAGGTAATAGGCCTTTAGAGGTGGTAGGTGTAGGATTGGATTTGGATTTGAAAAATTTGACAACCTGAGCAAAGGCATCAGGATGGGTCTGATAAAATTCAGCCTCTGAAATCTGAATTTTAGTTTTCTTAAGGTGTTAAATTATGTCAAAGGATCTTGAGATAGATGGGGTGTCTAAACTAGAAGGGGAAGAGAACTTAGGCCTATCATATTTGACATTCAAGGTTATCTTATTAGCGGATGAAGATGAAGAAGTAGAGGAAGTATTAGCACTACTTATCTTTTAAGTAGAAGTGGTAGGGATAGGAGCTCCTTTTTTGCAACAACTGAGGATGGTAATTGGGACCTCCTTGGATTTTCTTGTGGGCTGGACCACTTCTTTTTTCTTACTCATTTGTTCTTAGGTCATGACAACATATGACTCGCTATTCATATCTTCCACTACTTCATCATAATCATCTGTGTCATCATCAACTCCCTCAGTGCTAAGGAATTTAACCTGGGAATCATTGGCTTCCTCTAGCATTTCATCTTGCTTCTTCCTTAGGTTCTTCATATCCTTCAATGTCCTCTTCATCTTCTAGTTCCTAAACTTCACATGTTGCATTGATAGGAACTTTGAGAGGTGGCCCTTCAATTTCTAGTTTTGGCTGGAGAGGAGGCAACCGATTTCGAGGCTGAAAATTCCTTCTTGGAATATCCTTATAAGGAGTATTTTGGGCCAATTGCTTTTTGATAGCTATGAGATCATTTGCCAATTTTTGTACTAATTGGTCTGAGTTATTTCCTAAAGAAGAGGCCTTAGATTTAGCAGGTTCCTTTTTTAATTTCCCAAACATTATTAAATCATCTTCAACACTTATGGCTAAGCGTTGATCAACATCTAGAGTCGCTAGGTTAGCCCTTCTCAATGCATAGCTTACTTTGGGTAATTACACATTTAAAAAAATTATTTTTGGATTTAATCCAAAGGTTGGGTGGCTACTGGGATCTTATTGACCAATTTGTTAAACTTAGCAACAAACTCTCTCATAGGCTCATATGGTTCCTTCTTAATCTGAGAAATATGGGAAAGGAGAGCATGTACATCTTCAATAGGTTTAAACCTATCTTCAAATTGTGTTCTCATGTTGGTCCAGTCAGTGATAGCTCTAGCAGGGAGATGATAAAATCGCAAAGACATTATCTTGTAATGTCTCCACAAAATTCTAACAAAAACATCTTCATGTTCCACTCTAAGTATACCACATGCCATAATGAATGCAATAATGTGTTCATCTGGGTGCACTTTTCCATCTCCTCTAAATTTAGGAAAAAATTTCCTATTCCCTTTTGGGAGATCATGCAATGGTTGAGCAAGGGCCAGAGGTCCAACCCATTGTCCCCAAGGTAGAGGTGTTGCCATTCTTAGAAAAATAGTTTGCAAAGGAACTGTAACTCTAGCTAATACCAAATCTTGAATACTAGGGCTCGGTTGGGTTTGTGAGTCTGTGTTCCTTACGGTTCTATTTTTGATAGGGGAGTACTTGTAGATCTTGTTCTATTTTTCTCTAGGGTTAAAGAGATGTCACGTTGTTTCAGAAATGAAAAATCTGGATCTTCAACACCAAGTTCCCTTTAACCTTGTGTATATCTTTTTCTTCCAGTGGTGTCAATGCTTTTGGTTCGAATGAAGTTATTTTGATTCGATGCACAATACGTTCCCCACAGTGGGTGCCAAAATTGTTGGTTGTCGAATTTGATCTTTTGAAAACAAGCCATCCTCTTTATGGAAGAGGTTCCCTTATTGAAAGCCAAAACCTTATTTACAATAAAAACATTTGTTAAATATGTTGGGGAGGATTTTGATATATCTAGATGCATTTATCAAGATTTTAAATATAAAAGAAAATAGGAAAACTCGGGACTAATATTCAAAACTAAAGATAGAGGTGAAATTTCATATATATATATATATATATATATATATATATATATATATCGAAATGGTAACCTAGTAATGCTCTACGATAAAATAACTACATTTAAACTACGTATATAAAACACATGACATGCATGTATTAGACAAAAAGTTTCAAATACACTTATAAACCGAAGAAACAAAGTTCTTGCTTTAAATGCACATAGCCTTATATGAATCGGAAAAGAACAAAAATAGGAAAAGCATGAGAGAGATGGAAAATTCTTTTGTATTGAGTATTGAGTATTTCATTGAGAAGATAGAGGGTCATGACCAAAGCATTTCCGTGTAATTTGCAAAGGACTAGAAAGACCACAAAGTTGAATATGGCGGATAGAAAATTTTGATCAATGAAGAGTTAATCGCCGAAGCTACTAGCCTTGGAATGGATGGGTACCAATTTTTCAATAAAAGGATTGATAGGCCGACTGAGGAGAGGAAATTTGTGGAGGGAAATGAGAAACTAGTTTTTGTCATGGTGGGTTTGCAGGTCAGCTCTATCCCTCCGCCTTTTGATGAGGTCACCCATATGATGGTGAGATACATCTCTTTAGAGGGGAGATTTGTCACAATGCCCTTAAAACATCTTGTGTTCCTCAATCACTTCTGCAGAAATTACACGATATGTTTCCCTCATTATTTGCTTAATTCTCTTGAGTGCTCCATTTTGGAGTTCCAAAAGCATGCTCGTGCGGTCCCTTTGCATCAAGGTCTCATTTTCTTGTTGCATAAACTATGTCTTCTTAAGCTTCCCGGCATTCCAACCTCCCCCATCTCTGTTCCTTCTTTTCCCACCACCACTGCCGATACCACTCCTTCTATCCCCATCACCACTATTTCTACCCCTATGAATTCCTTCTCGGCTCCCCTTGTCATCCCCCACCTCTGCTCCCACCCCTTTCACCTCCACCTCAAACAGGCCTATAACTAGATCTTCTAAAAGGTTGAACCTGGATACCCCTATTTCGGGGAACGTGCCTCAGGACTTGGAGGTTGCTCATAATATCCTCCACATTAGCAACACAAGTTCTCAGGAGACACACACTAAGAGCTCCACTAAAAGGCTGGAAGCTTTAGAAACTGACATGTTGCTGCTGAAAGAAGAAGTCAAAAACTTGACTAAGCAAAAAGGTAAGAGGATGAAGGAGGAGGAGGTTGATATTGACAACAAACAGGTTGAAGATATCTACAAAAAACTTTACTCCCTAGACAACTGACTTGGAAAAACCAAGACTCGCCATGATCATAATATGGCTATATTTAGTGCAATCGAGGAGTTTATTGAGCAGCATGTCCGCTACATCTCTAATCTTAGCGGCATACCAACAACTCTTTGGGGCACGGAAAAAGAAAGCAAACAAACCATTCAACAGCTAGATATTACTGACCCTACTCACATGACGGCATTGGCCATGTTCACCTCTTGGTAGACTATCAAATCTAGAATTGCCAAAGCTACCAAGAAGTAATTGTGGATCTGCGCCTTGCTCTTGCTGACTTCTGTCATGTTTTTTGCTTGTTTTTTGTTGTTTTTTGGCTGCTCTTCCACAGTGTTCGAACTGGTTTGATGTTTTGGGGTAACTGCTCTTTGGTTACACTAGTTTTTATGTCTTATCTAGATCTTGATCCTTCTTATAATGTTTTTCATTCCTATTCTGGATTTTAGGCCCCTTTTTGTATACAAGGGTATAGTCCCTTTCAAAAAACTATTTACCAATAATTAAAAAAATGTTCTCTTCACATTCGGATACCAAAAATATTGATCCCTTACAATGATAAGAAAATTTATTTAAATAACCCTGAGAGATGGTTACAAAAATCTTTTTAGTTTCCTTTCTTTTAATCTCAAAAGCTAATATCTAATTAAATATTACATCATTAACTTATCCCTTTCTTTCATAATACATGACTTAAAGGTATAAATCCACCTTAATTAGATATTTTACAATAAGAAAGAAGAATATAAACTAGGAAGTTGAGATGCTAGTAGAAGCACTTGTAGTCCCCTTTGTCTTTAATACTTGATTTTTGAATCGCTTCAAGGCTTCGGCTATGTCCATTCCCTTTGGAATTATTGTATTAGTAGTGGCATGAGTCCAACTGCCCAAACACTTCTCCATCTCCTTCCTAAACTCTACATTCTCCAAGAACTCCTTATTGGCATATGTGATGGCATCCTGCAGTGTGCAAATCTCCTTCACCTTCTCCTTTGATATAGTGTCCTGTTTGAACAAATCCTCCTTAACAAATGTCTTGAATTGAGACTTGATCTCTTGAATAGTGAATTTTTCATTTGAATTTTCTTTGAAGATTCGACAGTGAATATCCATGAAGGCAGAAGTGACACAATATTTAAAATCTTCTCCTTTTTGTAATACATTTTGGAGATCTCTCCAATGGCTTCCTCAAGAACCTTTATTTTCCAATCAATATTGAAGACCCACTGCTTGGACAGGTTCAATTTTACATCATCAAAAACATTTTTAGCCAAAAGGACCTGTACATCTGTTTCACTCATTAACCTGAGATCTTGAATGCACTCACTCCATAGTTTCAACTCTCTATCCAACCCACTGAGTGTTGTAGAGAACTTCAGTTGAATCTTGGCAATTTTCTCATATGCCTTGAATGCCTCTTCAATAAAATTTAGTCATGTGATTATTAAATCATCAACCATAGCTTCCATTTCCTTACCATAAGTGGCATGCTTATGGATGTATTTAATGGCTTGGACTTCATCACTGGACAAGATAGCAAGAGGTGGGATGGAAGCTAGGGGAGTGGGATCAAGAACTTTATCCTCTGTCAATAAATATTTGATGAAACTGGATAAAATTTGGTTCTTCTCTTCTAATTTCTCTTGTGTTTGCTTACCTTTTTCAACCCTTTCAATTACCTTAGATATAATTTCCTTCATATTATGAACTTCACTTCCTAAGGTTGATTCTTCAGGAGGAATTTTTGTCAGCTCTAAATCACTCATTGTTAGGTTCTTTTCATATTTATCCAACTTGAGTTTTGTAATTTCCATGAATTCTTGGCCTTGGGAATCTGAAACTAATCTTGAGGTGAATTTTTCCTTCTTAACTAGAGGGGGAGGAATATTTCCTAGAAGATTTGCCACTACATCAAACTTAGGAACAACAACACCTAAAGTAGCCTTTATTTTCTTACTTTCCAACAATGGTTGTACCCAGGTAAATGAGGAACTAGAGGAAGAAGAAGAAATTGGTCCAAGTGAAGATGTACTCAAGGCACTTATGGTTTTCACAAAAGCCACTTCCAACACATAGGTATCAAGTTAAGTGGTGACAGGATATTCCTTGGTAGATGTTTCTACATATTTTGAAACATTTTCTTTTGACTGATCTTCCATCATATTGCTTGCTTCAAGTGTATTCTCTTCAGGCTTTTCTTGTTATTTTTCTTGAATGTCATCATCATCATCATCATCTAAGTCTACAATTGTCTCATTTACTTTAGCTTTCTTAGAGTAGGGCTCACTTTCTTGAATTACATCAACTGCCTTATCATCCTTTTTGGCTTTCCCATTTATTTTTATACCATAGTTGATGATTCGGAGGAGAAGGGACAAATTGTTCAAGTAGCTCAGGAGCTAACACAGGTATTTATTTTTGTGGAGTAAGAGTATCTTGGGAAGTGGACCTGGATTTCCTTTCCCTGAATATTTTAATTTTTCTGTCAAACCAAAATTTAGTTCTCACTAGGACAGGATGGTTAAGCTCCTTCAAGTCATCTCTCTCTTTGACAAACCAATCAATAGTTTTAATCAAAGTGTGCTTGATGGATATTTCATATTCAAGAGACTGTAGATCCTCATCATCATCCTCAAATCCTTCAGGGACATCAAATATACTAAAATCAATGATCTGCTACAAAGACAATCTCCCATAGTACCTTCTCTTGGATTCATAATCATCAAAACAATCTCCCAGTAATCTTTGATATCAACAAGGTGTTGATAACCCATTCTGAAGTTAGTAGAAATGAACTCCTTAATGTCAAAACAAGTTCTGGGCTTATAATAGTGAAGGGTAAGAGGAGAAATGGTCCTATCAATGTTTTGAGCATCCAAGGAAGTCTTACAAGTGTATTTGCCTAATGTGATTAGGAACTAAATGCTTGTAATCCATGTATGTTCTATGTAATTTATCCAATCGACTACATATTTCCACCAATGAAATTTTATCATTGCGACATTAGAAATTTTAGGGGTTGTCCTTCAAATCTAGTCAAATGTGTATATGAAAATTTCTGAACTAAGTGAAAAATATTCCATAGATGATGATTAGCTATTTTTCCTCCTCGAGAATCTCCTAGCAGTATCTCCTTCAAGTAACCTGATAATGTACATAGTGAATGCATCATTCACTCTCCTAAATTGATGATTACTGCCCTTCAAGGTTAACTATGGATGGTACATGTAAATAATGGCATCTTTCTTATCATCCAAAGGGGAGAAATCCAACCACTCTCTATAGGATGCAATGGAGTACATCAGATAGGAGGTCATGTAGAAATTCTAAGTTCTCTAAACATTTTCCAATTGCTCAGTCAGGCTATCACAAATAATTCCTGCCCAATTTAAGTTTTTCTTACCCTCACATATAATATTGATGTAGGGGCACATCCAATAGTGAAACTCATTGGTGGAGGGCATTCCCATAATTCTGGCTAGGAGAGTTATGACATCTAATAGTTCTTCATGAAAATCAACTCTGAACATTGTCTTGGGTAGCCTTGAGGCTCCCTTCTTAGGGTTATTGAACCAAGATGTGGAAACTCTTCTTTTGTATAGGCTCACTATCCTGATCAAAAATAGTTTGAACTTGATCCCTAGTAAGAATATTTGAGCCTTCAACTTTAGGGATTCTGAGAGGAGTGTAGATACAATCCTCATGTAGTTGAACCAACAGCTGACCTTAAGGGTAATTGATTTCTTTTGTATCAGGGTTGAAATAAGAAATTCAAGCAAGAATTGTATTAGCACACTGGAACAAAATGGTAAAACCTCATGCTTCATCAATTCCACTATCCTTGATTAATTGGTCAATAGGAGTAGGGTTTTGACAGTTAAGACATGCCCAAAAATCATCCAATTATAGATGTTGAGATTTTTGTCACCGATGTCTGGTATAGTAGTCTCTAAGGTAGAGATATTCTTGTGCCCTTTGAAATTAGTCTTCATTTTTGACAGAGCAAGAGATTATTGTGAGAGTAATTTCCTTGGTTCCTCGATCAATACCTTTAAGATTCACAACTTCTCTCTATACTTATAGATTTGAAAACAATGGAGGAGTACTAGAATATGACTATAAATCATGGAGGAGAGAGACAAATCAAATGGTCAATAGCGAAAGCAAATGAGATAGTGAAAATGATCAACTAGCCAAGTATTTATAGGCATTTAAACTCGGGCGGTCAGCGAGGTGAAATTAATGAGACAATTAATACTTTATGTTGACCTTGAAATAATGAAAATTGGGCAAGGTGGATAAAAATATCACAACTATTCCATGGGACATTGGGACATTTGGGACGCGCAAAGCCAAAAATACTGATTTGTAGAAAAAGTGGAAAAATCTTGAACAATTATCCCAAGGGACATTGAGACAGCTGGGATGCGTAGAGCTGACATACCTGCAATGAATGGAAAATTGGCAAGGGTAGAATTATGGGGAAAATGATCTCAAGTTTCACTTGGGACGTAAAAATCTAAACAACTACAACACATTGAAATCAAACAAGTCATAAATATTTGACATATGCCGCACTTTGAGACATCAAGATAATCGGGAAGCACAAAGCTGAAAAAGACCAATCACAAAAATGGGAAATCAGGGAATGGATGGCCTGGAGGAACTTGGGACATGAGGGACATAAAAGTTGAAATACCCACAAAACACTGAAAAATATTCCAAACTCAAAATTTTGAAAAAAAAAGACAAAGCTGTTTAGAACTAGCTTTTTCTTGGGAAACCTCCATGAGGGAATTTAGTAGTAAATAAAACAAAAAAATTTCCAGAATAGAGAGAAAAATTTATAAATTCCAAGTCAAATCCACCATCAACTGAATAAAAATAAATTCAAAAGACTCAATTTACTTACCTTCTCCAAAACGCCCTCTTCAATCTTCTCAAGCAAATGCTCTTAGTGAATCCATGGTTAGAATGATCTATAAATACCCAAGATAAATTAAAAGCATTTCTAAGTACCATTTTTTCTCCATGGTGAATTTCCTATTTCATAACTCAACTCCTTTTTTAGATTCCTTTTGTGTAGCCCCTCTCCTTCTAGGCCTAATAAATCTCTTACTAGCCAACCTTTAATGAATTTTCTGACCTAACTTTTACACCAAAGGTTCATTTCAAAAATTAAATACTACTTGGGATACCCATTTTCCCTTTTCTCCTCTTTCTAGAATCTCAAGGTACCTTTCTGTAGGAAATTTTGTCCAAAACTAAGCGTGTCAATGCTTAGGATGGGTCAATGCTTGTGGTCACAACTCTCAAGAACTATACAAAATTTGTGATGCTTTATGCCTTATAACCTTCAAAATATTTGAGAGGGATTTTCAATATTATAAGTTCAAATTTTCATTCCTTGGCTCAACCTTTAAACATATATCTATGTTGTCTTAACCCTTTCTAAGAAGCTCTATATGGTACAGTCTTCTTAACTTTTAGAATAAAATCAAATAAATGAAGTCATTTATCCCTCAATAATTTTAATTTGTATTTTTTAGGAACAATCAATACATCCCTTTTGAATTTTTAACCTTGTATCCACTATAAATCCTTTGATTTCCTTTTAGCACTGGTTCTTGATTTACCAATACACACCTAAGTGTTTGCCTTTATGACTATCATGTCTTCCTACTAACTAAGAAATTTTGAAATCCTCTAATCACTATATTCCATCAATTTAAGACTCCAAAAGACTTACTTGAAGATCTCAAGGTTTATTTCACTCTCTAACTCCCTCAAACCACTATTTATCTCAAAACCCTAATGAGGGTTTCTCACAAACTCCGACAAATGAAATTTTGTCATAAAATGAAAACGACTTCAAGTCTTAATACTTGACTCAAATTCTTACCTCAACCTCTTTCATGTTTATTCTTTACCATTAATGTTCAAAATATCTCCCGACTTCGAATATGGCTATAAAATCCATTGTTCGCCCCTTTAGGATCGGGGGTATTTGATCTATAATAGTTTGCATGAGAAATTATTCTCAACTTTGACTTATAAATACTTGGCTAGAATGTAAGGGTCTAGAGATCAATAATATTTCCCTCTCGGATACTCACTTCAACCTTCTAGATAGGATCTTCCTTTAATACCTATAAATTGATCTTAAATGATCTCCTCACCATCTGCTCTGAGGATTAAACAATGAATTCAAGCTTGTAGCCATACAAAAATCATAAAACATCACAAAAATTAATGCAAATACACAATATAAAGCATCTTTCCATTTTTAACCCTTCATATACATTGCATGCACAGATTTCAGTAATCATCATTATGCTCAAAACCACTTGAAACTATTACAAAGTTTTGTATACACAAAATTTCCTCCTTCAAACTCTCTTAGAGATCTTCTTTCAATTCAGGACCATTCAAATGATGGATCAAAAAAGTTACATCAAGCTTAAATATGCTCCCATAAGCCTTTATAACCAAATCTTTTCCTCTAATACCCTTCAAATTACATGTTTTTGATTTTATGATAACATTAAAAGACTCAACTTAGTCTAGAACCTTATGACCTAAGAAGTAGGTCATAACCATGAACTTACTAGGACTTCTAGACCTCAATAGGACCTCCCACAACCTTATTACAAGATTTATGTTCCAATATCACATCAATACAAGTAAAAATTCCTTATAGATTCAAATTGGTATTTTTGGAGGTAAATTACCAAATTCAAATTTGTGAAGGTCTTGAACAAAACTAACACACCTATGTGGCACTAGATGACCTCGTAAACGTATAAACACACTAAGAAAGCAAAAATTTATGTTTTCATCCATATTTCCAAGCTATGGGTGATACTTATGCATCATAACTCAAAATCATGGTCTTTCTCCTTACCCTAGTCAAAACCCTTACTCTTTGTGTCCACTCTGTGTAGAGATTTTGCAATAGTGGAGAACCACGGAATGAACTTCCTCATATATTATATTGCTTCCACAAAATTCCTAGTCTCTTTAGATCTTGTTTGTGTTTCCCAATTGGTGATGGCTTCCACCTTATTTGGATCCACTCATATCTCTCCTCCTCCCACCACATTCCTAAGACAAACAAGTGATTGTTTGGAAAATTCACACTTATTCATGTTACCTAGCAATTGTTTCTCCTTGAGAAATTGCAATACTTACTACAAATGTATTAGATGTTTCTCCCATGTGGCAATAAAAATAAGAATATCATCCAAATATATAATGACATGTTTATCTATGAATTCCCGTAATACATCATTCATCAATCTCATAAATTTAGCAAGTGTATTGCATAAATTAAATTGAAGAACTAACCACTCATACAAACCCTATTTTATTTTGAAGGAAGTATTTTGTATATCCTCCTACTTCATCCTAAATTCTTGATAGCTAGACTTAAGATCCATCTTAGAGAAGAACTTTGCATGTTGAATCTCATCCAAAAGATTTTATATGTGTGGGAGTGGGTATATTTTCATAATGGAAATCTTGTTCAAAGCACGATAGTCGATGCACATTCTCCAAGAACCATCCTTCTTTGGCATCATCACAATAGGATACCCACATGGTAAGGTGCCTCAACATATCACCCTTTGGTCTTATGGATCATGGAGTTGTTTCTTTACATCTGTATTTTCCAACAAGGATTGCCTATATAACTTTGATATTTGGTAGAGGGTCTCGGAAATAAGCCAATCTCATGCTCTACTTCTCATTTTGGTAGTAACTTGTAGGGAGTTTGGAACACTTCTTGAAAAGATTAAATTATGGTATCCAAATAATTTATCCCTTGGTTTGAAATATATGAAATTTATACTGCATATTACTTATATTTCAATAAAAGTAAACAAAACTGATTATGATTTGCATGAATTAGTCTCTTTACTTGGTTAGTAATTACCATAGCAAGTTTCGACTTATGTTGGTGTACGTGGATGTTGTAACTAACTCCATCATTAACCCATCTATATAATTTCTCCCTTCTCATGAATATAGTATCCCTAATATATAAGGAAGGACTCCCGAAAACAACATTAAATGCATCAAGGGAATTACATCAGCTTGTAATACATCTATATATTGAGAATTGACCCCAAACTTGAAATTACATCTTTTTTTACCTAAATTTCTACACCCTTCTTCAACCATCTCAAAGGGTAAGGATTTGGATGCTCATAGTTTCAAGACTTAGCTTCTTTACAACCACATCAGAATTCACATTAGATTGAAAACCAATATCAACTAAAGCATTTACCTTAGTCATCTTAATATAGATTTTAATTTTAAATAGATTACTCATATCTTCCTCTTGTTCATGGTTTTCCATGTTGGTGGTCATGCATCTTATCTTCTTGTCTACATCGGAATCATCCTCAAAATCTACCTTCTCATCTGTATTTACAGATTGGCATGGACTTGTTACATTCCTTTTTTAAGTTCTTTGGATGAAACTTCCAACATGTAGCATTAGTATGACCATTGATATCACAATTCTTACAAAACTTCTTAGGATATTTACAAGTATTGAAGGTGGTAGCGGTCTTTTACCTTTCCATTTACCCTTGTGACGTTCCCTACTCTTTTTGGCTGATTTGTTGGCTTCTTTGTCTTTAATTCCACCTCTCCTTGATTTTTCACATCATCTATGTAGCATTCTTGCACACAAGCTTCATTAAGATCCTTTGGTTTTGTGTATATGACCTTCCTTCGTAGGTGAGTGTGAAGTACTCCCAAATACTTGGTAATAATATCCTCATCCTCCAAGTCCATATTGAGCAACATGTCTTGCCTCCAAAACTCCATAGTGTAATTTTGCACACTTTGACCACGAGTTTGTCTAAAACACTACCAGTTAATCATCTAGTTAGTCTTATAGCTAATAGGATAAAAAATCCCTTAGAAATTCTTTAAAATCCTCTCAAGAACTTATAATAGAATGCTTCTTATCTTCACAAGTGGCTAGATGGGTTTCCCACCAAACCAAAGCATGTCCTTCCATCTTGATACATGAAAAGGTGATCCTTTTTGCCTCAGTGATATTATACACACTAAAATAAACCTCCAATTTCTTTAACCATTTATCTAGTAATCTACATCTACTTGTCCTTCAAATATTTTAATCTCAACTTTAGTTTCAACTTTAAAAGGAGCGAGATTGGATTTTACCTTCCCTTTTTCAATAGGAGTTTCATATTCCTTCTCTTCCTCGTCATGTCTCTTTCCTATGCTAAAATCCTCAAAGCAAAATATTGAACCACCAATTCCTTGGAATATTTCTTAACCATTTTTGTCCTTTGTTGATCTGAGATTTCCCTTTGGTTTTGAAAAACCCTATGCTTAGTGATTTCAAACATCTCAATTCTACAGACCAATTTCTCTTCTTCCATTTGTTATCTAATCCTTTTTTCCACCTTTTTGTAGATATCTCACAGATCCTCATGTTGTCACATTTTCACTTTCTTTTCCAATCACCTTTAGACAAACCACAATGTTAGATTTACCTCCAAAACTCAAAAACAATCCTTAATGGCTTCAACTAGATTTTTCCTTCAATTCAAGAATCTCAAAAATTAAGTAAATTTTTAATTCATCACCCTATCACTTTAATCTAATCATTGGATCATGCTATTAAACCTCTTACCAAGTCAAATCCACCATTAACTAAAGAAAAATAAATTCAAAAGACTCAATTTGCTTACCTTCTCCAAGACTCGCCATATCCAAACTTCTCAAGAAAATGATCTTGGTGATTCCATGCTTAGAATGATCTATAGATACCAAATATAAAATAAAAAAACATGCTCTTGGCTCTTAATGGTGTGTGTCAAATTTCATAACTCAAATCTTTTATTAGATCCCTTTTTCTAGCCCCTTTGCTTCTAGGCCTAATACATCTCCTATTATCCCTCATTTAAAGGTTTTCTAACCTAACTTTTACACCAAAGGTTCATTTCACAAAGTAAGGACTATTTGGGATACCCGTTTTCCATTTTCTCCTCTTTCTAGAATCACATGTCACCCTCCTATAGGAAAAGTTGTCCAAAACTGAATGTCTCGGTCTTTATTAGCCTTCCTAGGTTGGGTCAATACTTGTGCTCACAATCATTAAGAACTATACAAAATATATGATTTTTAGGCCTTATAACTTTCAAAATATTTAAGATGGGATTTTTAAGATTATACATACAACTTTTCACCCTTAGCTCACCTTTACAACTCAATCTAGTTTTCGGACCCTTTCGGGAAACTCTGTGTGCACAATCTTCTTTAACACTAACTATTGGAAGAAAATCAAATAAATGAAGCCCTTTATCCCTCAAGGCATTTAATATGTGTTTATTAGGAAAATTAGAGCATGACTTATGATTTTTTAACCTTTTCTCCATTGTAAAGCCTTTGATTTCCTTTTAACGCCTCATTCTTGGTTTACCAATACATACCTACAAGTTTGCCTTTGTGACTATCACGTTTTCCTAATAAACATGAGGTTTTGAAGATCTCGGGGTTTATTTCACTCTTTAACTCCCTCAAACCACTCTTTCTCTCAAAACCCTAATGAGGGTTTCTCACAAACTTGGTAGATGAATTTTTTTCATAAAATGAAAATAATTTAACCTCAAGTCTTGATACTTCACTCAAATCCTTACCTCAACCTCCTTCATGTTTATTATTTACCATTAATGCTCAAAATATCTCCCAACTTTGAAGATGACTATAAAATCCACTATTTTTCTCATTTAGGAACAAGGGTTCTTTGATCTATAACAGTTTCCACAAGCAATTAGTTCTCAACTTTTCCTTATAAAGACTTGGCTAGAATGTAAGGGTCTAGATATGATTAATATTTCCCTCTCGGTTACTTTCTTCAACCTTCTTGATGGTCCGTTCCTTCAATACCTACAAATTCATCTTAACTAATCTCGTCATTGTTTACTACAGGCTTAAAAAATGAATTCAAGCTTGTATCCATACACAAAATCATAAAACCTCGCAAACATCAATGAAAACAAATAGTATAAAGCATCTTACCATTTGTAACCCTTCATATAAATTACATGCACATATTTCATTGTTCGTCACAATGATCAAAACTACTTGAAATTGTTACAAAGTTGTTTATACTCTAAATTTCCTCCAAACTCTCTTGGAGATGCTCTTTTTATTCATGGCCATTCAAATAATGGATCAAAATAGTTACAATCACACTTAAATATACACCCACAAGCCTTTATAACCGAATCTTGGCCCGTAAGACCCTCCAAATTACATATTTTGTCTTTTATTATAACATTACAAGACTCAACTTATTCTAGAACCTTAGGACCTATGAACTAGTCAAAACCATTATTAACTTACTAGGACTATTAGACCTCAATAGGACCTCCCAAATTCTTATTACATGCTTTGATGCTCCAAGATCACATAAATAGAAGCCAAAATGAATTCTAAATTCAAATTGGAAGTTTTTAGGAAATTTCCAAATTCAAATTTGTGAAGGTCTTGAACAAAACTAACACACCTAGATGACATCCTAAACCTATAAACACACTTTGAGAAATTTAAAATTTATGTTTTCAACCATATTTAAAAGCTAGGAGTGATACTCCTACATCATACTCCCAAGGGAAAAGAAAATTTTCCCTATACTTTTGCTATCTTTTTTTCTTATTCTTTCTTCATCTCTTTCCAATTAAAAGTGACCCTTTAGAAGTGGCCATTGACTAAATACCAACCATGCTTTACCTTTATCAGTTGTGTTATGTCTTCTACCAACTAGTTTTCCTATGAAATTATGATGTGTTTGATGAAGATGATGCTCTTAGGACTATATACGGTCCTTTGGACCTTGCATATAAGCATGTATACATGATTCTGGTTATATATGATTTCTTCTCATCCTTCATTACCGTTAAATTGTACTTTTCATCTTTCTTTAGTCTTTATTAAACCATCTCCCTCTCAAGATTGTAAAAGACTAGTCTTTTCTTGCACAATAATTACCTTCTTTTGATTTTTCTTCCTTCATCTTGGCTGTTAATACTATATATACATCACTTAAGAAAAGATTAAATTGATTAAATTTATCCCCATAATTCTTCTTAACCATATTTTCCATGTTTTTCTTTTTTCCTTCAATTGACTTGTCTTGAATTTTTACTAGGATTTGTAAATCATTGTCTTACGGCACTATTTTAACAAATATTTCATAACTATTATCCTTATCCTCAAGATCGATTCTTTTTGCATGTATTTTTAACACTCTGAATTTTGTTCTTATTTATTCATCTCTTGTACTCTATGAGCTCTTCTTGGTCTCTATCTCTTTTGGAATTTGCAAAACCTTTTTCCTTTCACCTTCTTTTCTCACTTCCTATTGCAAATTTTCTTGATTTTTCCATTTCCTCTCTATCTTGTTCATGTATTTCATTAGATGACTCACATTTCTGTTCAACTTACTTTTACCTACACATTCAAATCTCAAAGAAATGTTAGATACACAAATAAGAGGCTTGTATGCCTCTTTCACCTTCTTCATGACTTTTCTTTCCTCGTATTTACTATTGGCTTCTTCACGCAACATTTTAAGTCTACATTCCTCTATCTTGATTTTCTCATCAGCTCTATCAACTTTATAAACTGATTCTTTATCCACTAGACATTCTTGTTAGTCCTCAAGTACTTTATTGTGTGCTTCTTCTCTCTTTCTATCATATGTTTCCTTTTTCTCTACACCAACTTCATCTTTCTTAACCTCCTCTTATCTTGTGGTCATCTCAAACTCTCCACAAACATGATATTTATCACCATGAAAACCAATAGTCAAATTAATCATACGAGGCTTAAAAACCCTAAGTATTTTATTTTTCTATGCTTCTCTATTTTCCACCAACAATTTCTTAGCTATCATCATCATAACCAATCCTTCTTGTAATTTTTGTTCACCTTTAATGGGAAAAAGTGTATGCCTTTATCCATTTGCTACAATAGTGTAGGTATTATTCTTACCATCATGCACTTCTTTACTATCATGTTGCCATGGCCCACCCAACAACACATGAAAAACATCCATAGGTACCAAATCACACAAAAAAAATTCCTTGAATCTCCCAATCTGAAATTCTACTTGACATTGTTCCTTAAGCTAGACATGGTGTCCTTTATTCATCAATATATTTAATATGGATTATGGTGTATTTTTTTTTTTAGACCTATCTTCTCTATCATTTCAAAAGAAACTAAATCTTTAGTGCTTCCACTATCTATGATCATATTGTTATGGAAAATCAACAACACCCCTAGATGCAAATCAGGTTTCTAAGTTGATGTTTCAGGCATCCAGTGTGATTGCACAACATTGAAACCTCTCTCCAAGTGTGGGACTTGTAAAATGAGAGAGGAATCTCCAGATTAGAGGCTGGTTCCTCAAACTCCTCTGATCAGATCTGTTATTTGCACAATTGCAGAGGTTTGAATCCTAATCCTACTCTAAATTCCAAGGAGACAGAGATAGAAAGTGCAAAAATTGAAACTAAACTAATAGGTGATACACCAAAGGAGTGGTGAACACTTATTGTTCATGCAAATTCACACAATTTCATAAAATTCAACATGAAACATCATACATAGGCTGATAAGATGCAATTAGAGTTCTGAAATGAAACAATACAATACAAACAAAGGACTGAAAATTGATCACAGAGTCTGCACTGTCATTTTCACTGTCAAAATCCTTACATTTGCAACATCAAAGAGGTAGAAACCTGTTACAATCATGAAGAAGGTCTGATACTTGCAAAAATCACTTGTTGAAGGTGAAAGAAGAAGCTTGCTATCCCAAAAAAATGTTCAACCAACAAAAAATGAGCCAAATCTGGCTTTTACAACGCATGGGTTAAGCCCAGGAGAGAGAAAACATGTAAAAAACGTGGGATCCATTCCCCATTGAATGAATATGCATTAAAACAACATGGGCATCCTTACAGACCCATGCCCTGACATTTTTGGCCATGCTAAAGAAGAATGCGACCCATTTTGCATTAAAACTGGTTGTTGAAACGTCATTTCTGGCCATTACCATGTGCCAGAGAATGTTTCTTGATTTTATCTCTCCAAACTGAACCAAAATGCAAAATTGACCCTGGAATCATGTAGATAATTTCACCAGCTTTCCATTGATATAAAGAACGTAAAAATCTGAGCTCTGGATCGAAAGATATGGTGATTTGAAAATTTAGGGCAAAAACAGGCCAAAATCGGATCGGCGGGCAAAAAGTTTGAATTTTTACCCATTTGGTCTTTGGAAAAAAATTTCAAATTTTCCCCACGCTCCACCACTCCAGGTGCCACGTGGCATGTTCTGATTGGTTGCGGGCCCTCTAAGGGAAAATTTCCCACAAAAACTCCGCCGAGCCATAACTTGAAAAATATGAGGAGTTAGGAGGAAAACTTTACCTTTCTAGAAAGCTGAGAGAGATATCTATCCAATGGTGCCATTTCTAGAAGGTTTTGAGTGCCTGGAAAACAAAATATTCTAACTGAGGCACAAGAGAAGGAAATATGTAAAGGAGTTAGCCACAAAATGAGTAGGGGCACATTTGGGATAACAATTTTGGTGACTCAGAGGGGTCATCTGCCTGCTGGATGAAGTTACCAGTTGCCTGAAGCAATCCATTGGGCATGGAGTCACTTGATTCTCTGTTTAATACCCCAACTGACTAGAACATTGCAAAGAGGAACATGGAAAATCACCTGATGGAGCAAGGCCTACAAACACATTCCCAGGAACAACAAGCTATGCCAAAGCACTTAGGGAAAGCAAAACAACCTACAACAAAACAATGTGCACAAGCACTTGGAGGAATGAAAACCTAAGCTAATATTTACAAGGTGGAGAATTTCCCTTTAGTAGTAATGCTTTAGATAGATTCCATTGACTGGAATCTGCAGTTCTTTGCCATCCAATGAAGACAATTGGAAGGCATTGCTGTCCTTACACTTTGTGACCATGTATGGGCCACTCCAAATGGCATCAAATTTTGAATGCCTTCCCGGTTTTGCTCTATCTGCATCCCATTTTAACACTAGATCTCCAACTTGGAAAGATCTACTCTTGGCCTTCCTATCAAAGGTCTTCTTGATCAAAGCTTGATCCTTCTCCATTGCTTGGGATGCCTGATCTCTGATCTCTTGGAGCTCCATCAACTCTGCATATCTCACCTCCATGGGCCCAAACTCTAGCAACTCTAACTACTTCATGAGTTCCAATGTTGGCAACTCAAGTGACATGGGCAAGATTGCCTCTCTTCCATAAACAAGCTTGAATGGAGAGTTACCTGTGGATCTCTTGGGAGTTATCCTATTAGCCCATAAGGCTGATTTCAGTTTGGTATGCCAAGACCTTTGATTCTCATCAAGAGTCCTCCTAATGATCCTCAACAAGTTCTTGTTTGTAGATTCAGCCTGGCCATTACCCTGAGGGTAGTAGTTTGATGAAGTACTTAGGTAGATCCCGTTCTTGACAGCCCACTCAGTCACCTTGGATCTAATGAATGCTAATGCATTATCTGAGATTATTGTAGTAGGTATGCCAAATCTGGTTACTATCCCCTCATAGAAGTCTAAGATGCTAGACTCATTTACTTCCTTGAGTGCTACTGCTTCAGTCCACTTGGTGAAGTAGTCTGTGGCTATCAAAATCCACTTATGCCCTTGGCTTGAATTGGGATTAATGACTCCAATGAAGTCCAAACCCCATTGCATGAATGGCTGGTCAACTGAAATTGGATGCAATGGAAGGGCAGAAAGCCTCTCTTTACCTGTGAAGAATGCACAATTCTTGCACCTTTTGATCCACGCAAAGCAATCACTGAAAATCTTGGGCCAATAATAACCAGCCTTCATGATTTTTAGAGCTGTCACTCTTGGTGCAAAATGACCACCAGCTGGTCCACCATGGAACTCTTCCAACACCCTATGAATCTGATTTGTGCTAATGCATCTCAACAGCACTCCATTCACATCTTTCTTGAACAAAACACCGTCTACTATGGCATATGGGACAGCCTACAATCTGAAGTGTCTTCTTTGGGTCTTGTTCATCTCTGGAGGGCATAGGCTCGTGCTTAGGAAGTGCATTATACCTTGGGTCCAGCAAGGAGTGGGGACAACATTATCCTCTTCTTGAGTGCTACCTTGCACATGGCTATCTTGAACTATCAAAACAGCCTCTTCTTTATTGCATACTCCTTTTTGCTTGCCCAGAATCAGTTGCTCACACAATCCTTTTCCTCTTACCAGCTTGGTGACCTTGATCTCAATGTCATACTCCATGACACGAGTGATCCAACCTGCCCTTTTCTCATTCAAATCCTTGTTGAGGAGGAAGTCCTTTACTCCCGCATGAGAGACCAACAACTGAACCTTGTTGTTTGAGACTAGATGCTTGAATTTCTTCAAGCTTCTGATTACTGCAAGTACATGCTTCTCAATAAAATAATATCTCACCTCATAGTCATCTAGGCTTTGGCTGAAGAAAGCAATTGGCTGCTCATCATTGTCCTTGTTCTGTTGTACCAAAATGGTAGAAATGGTATCATTACCCCCAAATGCATAGAGGATGAAATCCTTGGAGAAGTCTGGGTTGATGAGAGTTGGTGCTTGAGAGATGGCTTCTTTGATTGCTTCAAAACTCTCCTTGCCTTCTACTATCCATTTGAAAGCCATGCTTTTCTTTAACATCTTGGTGATGGGCTTGACAAGGGCTGCAAAATCTAGGACAAACCTCTCGAACAAAATTTATTCTCCCCAAGAAACTCTGGAGGGCCTTCTTGTGGCTTGGCAATGGTAGTGCTCTTATGGCTTCGACTCTTTCTGGATCAATTGCTAATCCTTCTTTGGAGACAATGTGGCCAAGGAGCTTTCCTTCATGGGCTAGAAAAACACACTTTTTAGGATTCAAGGAGACTCCAAATCTTCTACACCTTTGGAACACTTGTCTCAAATGAAAGAGGTGGTCTGCTGTAGTTTTTGAAAAAACAATGATATCATCAAGATATATCAGTATAATGTTGTTAATCAAACCTTTGAATGCCATGTCCATTGCTCTTTGGAAGGTAGCTCCAACATTGGACAACCCAAATGGCATTTTCCTATATGCATAAGTTCCCCATTTAGTTGTAAAGGCTGTCTTGAACTAATCTTCTTCATTCACCATAATCTAATTATACCCTAAATAGCCATCAAGTAGTGAAAACTTCTCGGAGCCAACAACAACTTGTAAAATCTGCTCCATGGAAGGAAGTGGATAATGATCCTTGAGAGATGCTCTATTCAAATCTCTGAAATCAATGCACAATCTGATCTCTCCACTCTTCTTTATGACTGGAACTAAGTTGGCAACCCAACTAGAATGCTTGATTAGGAATATGATTCTTGACTCAATCAACTTGTTCAATTCCTTCCTCATGAGAGGTTCCATGTGTGGATTGATTGGCCTTTGTTTCTGCCTGATGGGCTTAGTATTTGGATCCAAATCAATGGTGTGCTGAGCTAACTTGGGATTGAAACCTTTCAAATCTTCATAGCTCTAAGCAAACACATTAGGGAACTCTTGACACAGCTGTATGAACTCATACCTTTCTTGTTCAATTATCATCTTTCCAATTTGCAATGGTTTGTTCTCTTCCACCAAGATGGATACTAAATCTTCTCTCTTAACCTGAATGTTTGCTTTCTCTTTCCTAAACTGATCATTGGGATTGAAAATGGACTCCAAAGTGATAAGTCCCTTGGGCAGCTTGTTAGTTCTTAGCTGTACCACTTGGTCACCATACTGCTGTTCCAATTTTTCCTGATTTTTAGCTGAGAACTCAGCTTCTTCTTGTAAGAAATGGATGATTTGCTGGTCATTCTCAAACACTTGCCAACTTACATTATTATCTAGCACTGAAGGCCTCACAATCACATGGATGTTTGGTTATACCTTATCTTTTTGAATGCTCCCCACAACGTCAAAGGCTGCCCCAATCTGCTGTAAGCTGTGCAACAGCTTGGTTCTCTTTCCTAGGAATTGATTTGATGCCAAAACCCTCAAAATATTCAATGAGGTTCCACACCTTGTTCTTGTAGCACTTGAGAAGATTATTCTTGACAGCATGCTTTGCCTCTTAACTTGTTTACAATCAATTGACTATCACCAAAGACTTGCAAGTTATTTATTCCTCTCTTTATTGCCCAATGCATCCCTTGCACTAAGGCTTCATATTCAGCAGTTTTATTGGAGCATGCAAACTAAAATCTAAAAGCTGAATAGTAATTTACTCCTTGAGGTGAAATAAGCATAGCTCCACCTCCTACACCTTGTCTACTCCTTGATCCATCAAAAAACAGCTGCCATACCTCATTGTCATCCTTGTGGTTTGGCTTGGTGATGCTAGGAATGGGCTGATCTTCTTGATGTATGCAATAGACCCCTAGCTCAGATTATTCTACTTCTTGGTAAGGATGAAAAGCATGCACCTTGTTTGCCCATTCATCAAGAGTTAGATCCGGGATTCTTCCAAACTTGGTGTCGGCTTCATCGATGCTTGGGTGATCTTCTTGATCAAATTTCGAGCAGTTGGCATTGATCGACTTGGAGTGTAGGGCTCAATGTGGAAGTTTGTAATAGGTTCGACCTGATTGTAGCTTTGGTTCCATACCTCGTTACGAACAGGCATGTGTGACCAATCAGCAAACAAATATCCTCCAATCTTGGCTATGAAATCTCTTGACAAACATAGGGCAAAGAGTGGTGGAAGGTCTATAATTGATACATCTTGTAAAACAACAACATTTGGACATGTATGTAAGGTAAGACTCAAGTTTCTAATCACCCCAATTGTTGTTACTGGCTGTCCCATCCAACTGCACTACCCCTTTGGATATGGTTTCATATTGAAGTCCTAGTGGATCAGCTATTTGCTTGGGCATAACTAAGCTACTTGCCCCGAATCAATCATGCAATTGTGCACCAATTGGTTTCTAATGATTAATGAGACATAAAAAGGAGGGGGCTTCAACATTTTACCTTGCTATCCTCCATGATTCCCTTCAGGCTGGGCAACATTTGTGAGCACCTTCTCTTGCATTTGGACTTGCTGATTCGAAGTTGGCTAGTCCTTCATGGCAGCTTGTAGCAAATCTCTCGGCTGGGATAGATAGGGATTCCCACATTGATATATTTACATTTGTCTTCTTCATCTGATCAATGATACTAAATGGTGATGAAGGATCTCTTTGCTGTCCCTTGGTTTACATATTCATCCCTTGCATGTGGGCAGCAACAATTGGTATTTGAGTTGGTCTAGGAGTTGTTCTTGGCTGCCCTTGTGCATTTACAACTGGATTTTGTTTGCCAACCATTTTTGGAGCCATAAAAGGTTGTGGATTGGTTGGAGCTAATGGCTGTTCTTCACCCAAATTCCTTCTTTTTGACCTTGTGTTGGCTATAACACCTTGAGAGACTGTTTGATTTATGCCACAAAAATCCTCTGCCTGCTAGTTCACAAGTGTGGTGTCATTTGGAGCTGATTGCTGCTGGAATGTTTCTTATTGTTAGTTATTTCCTTGACTGCCCTCACCCTCCACACCATTAGTTATCACCATTAATGCTTGATTCAAGGCACCGTTGAAGCACATAGATTGGTTGTGAGGTTCATTGCATGGGAAACACCAATCATACTCTTGAGCCATATTGTTTTGTACTAGCACTAATGCTTTAGATGTAGATGTAGCATTGGGATTATAGGGCTGAAATGGTCTCATTGGTAGCAGGCCTTGCTTGATTTAGATTTGCAGCTGGATTGGGTGGTCTATGAGGTTGATATGGCTTCCTGTTAGGCTGAGCTTGAGGCTGTAAGGAAGGTCTAAAACCTTGAGCTTGCTACCTTTTGAGTGTAACCAGCTCATTACCTATATTTTTCAATTGCTTCATGACTTCTTGAAGTTCATTTGAGGCACTAGAAGATGAAGTGGAAGCTTCACTTGAATTCTGATTTCTAGGAGTGGAATAGAAGCTAAATTAGGTGCTTGATTAGTGTTTGGGCTCTCTAAACTTGGAAATAATGGCATGGGAGGTCTAGGGGCTAGTTTTCCAGCTTGGATCAAACAATTTTCATCTCTAATGGCAATGCTATAAGAAATGGGGATAGTTGTGCCTCCCATGGACTGAATTAACATAGAAATATCAGAATTTAAAGCTTTGAGATAGTAAAGAAAGGCACCTTCTCGTTGTTGGCTGTCCTTTGGAATTATCTCTCAAGTCCTTTGAAATCTGAAGTTGAAATCAGTCAACTGCTCATTGGGAGCTCTCTTGATGGTTGTTAGCTGCTCCAAAAGAGACAAGTTGTCTCCCTTCTCTCCAAATTTCTCATGAAGTGCTACACATAGCTAGTTCCAATTTTGAATAGAACCTGAGGCAAGGCTTCTAAACCATTGCAAAGCCTTCCCCTTGAATGAAGATGCCAACAATTTGACAGCAACTTGCATCTCATTGATTTCATGAATTGCACAAAGGTTGGCAATGTCTTTAACATGATCACCAGGAGTAGTTTGATTCTCTCCAGTGAAGTATGGAATGTTCTTCAAGGCTGTAATTGGAATTGGATTTTGTGCATTGAGAGCAAGTGGGCTGCTGCCAGTGAAATTGACATAGGGGTTGTTTTGTGCCATTCTAATTGGCCTTAGAACCCTTGTTGATTGAATGAAAGGCCTACCAGGTGGAGGAGTTGAGAGAGTTTTGTTTGGTGGAGATGGAGACCTTTGGATTCTCCTCCCACTTTTCCTTACTCTTGGAGATAATTACAGATATTCAAACAACACCTCTTCTTCTCTAGCTCTTGACCTTGTAGTGATTCTTCTCATGAGTTTTCAGGTCTGCACTGCTAAAACCAGCTGATTCTTCTTCCTTGGAGTCGCCAGATGTGTAATTTATAGCTCTTTTAAGCAAGAAAATTGTAGTAGATGCACATCAACTTTGCTGCAATGAAAATGATACCTCTAAGGTCCCACCAGTGTGCCAAAAGCTGTTGTTGCAAATCAGCAAGCACCCCACGGATGTTGATCGATTTTAGTTTGATCATACTAGCATCCGGTGTGATTGCACAACATTGAATCCTCTTCCCAAGTGTGGGACTTGTCAAATGGAAGAGAAATATCTAGTTGAGAGGATGGTTCCTCAAACTCCTCTTATCGAGATCTTTTATTTGCACAATTACGCAGAGGTTTGAATCCTAATCCTACTCTAAATTCCAAGGAGACGAGAGATAGAAAGTGCGAAAATTGAAACTAAACTAATAGGTGATACACCAAAGGAGTGGAGAACACTTCTTGTTTATGCAAATTGACACAATTTCATAAAATGCAACATGAAACATCATACACAGTGATAAGATGCAATTAGAGTGCGAAATGAAACAAGACAATACAAACAAAGGACTGAAAATTGATCACGAGTCTCGCACTTTGTCATTTTCACTTTGTCAAAATCCTTACATTTATAACATCAAAGAGGTAGAAACCTATTACAATCATGAAGAAGGTCTGATACTTACAAAAATCACTTGTTGAAGGTGAAAGAAGAAGCTTGTTATCCCAAAAAAATGTTCAACCAACAAAAAATGAGCCAAATCTGGCTTTTACAATGCATGGGTCGAGCCCAGGAGAGAGAAAACATGTAAAAAACATGGGAGCCATTCCCCATTGAATGAAGATGCATTAAAATAGCATGGGCATCCTTACAGACCCATGCCTTGACATTTTTGGCCATGCTGAAGAAGAATGCGACCCATTTTGCATTAAAACTAGTTGTTGAAACGTCATTTCTGGCCATTACCACGTGCCAGAGATGTTTCTTGATTTTCTCTCTCCAAACTAAACCAAAATGCAAAATTGACCCTGAAATCATGTAGATAATTTCACCAAATTTCCATTGATATAAAGAACGTGAAAATCCAAGCTCTGGATTGAAAGATATGGCGATTTGAAAATTTAGGGCAAAAATAGGCCAAAATCGGATCGGCGGGCAAAAAGTTTGAATTTTTACCCGTTTGGTCTTTGGAAATTTTTTTCAAATTTTCCTCACGCTCCACCACTCTAGGTGCCACGTGGCACATTCTGATTGGCTGCGGGCCCTCTAAGGAAAAATTTCCCACAAAAACTCCGCCGAGCCATAACTTGAAAAATATGAGTTAGAAGGAAAACTTTACCTTTCTGGAAAGCTGAGAGAGAGCTCTATTCAATGGTGCCATTTCCAGAAGGTTTTGAGTGCCTAGAAAACAAAATATTCTGATTGAGGCACAAGAGAAGGATAGATGTAAAGGAGTTAGCCACAAAATGAGCAGGGGGCACATTTGGGATAACACATATTACAACATTTACCCTTAGTTTTACACTTAGTTCTTAACAAAATTTCTTCTTTAAGTCACATCATGCACCACCTTACTTGGTTTAAAAGAAATCTTCTTAATAAAATATACTCTCCTTTACGAATAATAGGATCAGCACCTCTTTCTCTCTTCCTTATCTTCTCATCCATCTTTGGGCATTCATATATCTCGTGTCCTGCAAATCTTTGACACTTATAACACTTTCCTACAAATTGCTCTTTGTTATTTGTCCAATTTACGTGAATAAAACTCATCTTAGCTCTCATTATTTTTGAGTTTCCTCCATGCCTACCACCTACTCATAATAAACTCCATCATCATTTCCTTCTTCTCTTCCCAAGATGGCCTTCTCTCTTCTCTTACATGTACCATCTTGTCTTCCTTCTAAATTACTCCTCAAAACAATATTTTCCTCTTTTCGAGAATCTATTGCATGCTCTACTACCAAATGATGTAGATTCTAATCACCTTTAAACTTCAAACTAGTTTTTTCCTTCAATTCAAGAATATAAAAATCAAACAAATGTTGAATTCATCAACCTATCACACTTATCTAATCATTGGATCATTTGAATAGACCTAATGCCAATTCAAATCAAACATCAATGAAGAAAAATCAATTCAAAAGATTGAATTTTCTTACCTTCTCCAAGACTTCCTTGTTAAACCTTCTCAAGCAAATGCTCTTGGTGAATCCATGGTTAGAATGATCTATAGATACCTAAGATAAAAAAAAACATTTCTAAGAACCCTTTTGGCTCTTGATAGTTTGTGTCAAAGTTCATAGCTCAATTCTTTTATTAGATCCCTTTTTGTAGCCCTCTACTTCTAGGCCTAATACATCTCCTTGTAGCCCTCCTTTAAAGGTTATTCTAACCTAAATTTTACACCAAACGTTCATTTCATAAAGTAAGGACTATTTGGGATACCCATTTTCCCTTTTCTCCTATTTCTAGAATCTCATGGCACATTTTTGTAGGAAACATTGTCCAAAACTGATTGTCTCGGTATATATTAGCCCTCTTAGGTTGGGTCAATGATTGTGCTCACAACTATCAAGAACTAGATAAAATATGTGATGCTTTAGGCCTTATAACCTTAAAAATATTTGAGAGGAGTTTCCAAGATTATACGTTTAAATTTTCACTCCTTTCCTCAACCTTTACACCTATATCTTGTTGTATTGACCCTTTATAGGAAACTATGTGTGGTATAGTCTTCTTTAACACTAATCATTAGAAGAAAATAAAATAAATGAAGTCCTTTATCCCTCAATACTTTTAATTTTTGTTTATTAGGGACAATCAAGGCATGCCTTTTTTAATTTTTAACCTTGTCTCCATTGTAAAGCCTTTGATTTCCTTTTTAGCACCTCGTTTTTGTTTACCAATACACACCTACATGTTTTCCTTTATCTCTTCCTACTAACCAGGATGGTTTCAAATATTCTATTCACTATATTCCATCAAATTAGGACTTCACAAGACTTACTTGAAAATCTCAAGCTTTATTTCACTCTCTAACTCCCTCAAACCACTATTGCTCTCAAAACCCTTATGAAGGTTTCTCACAAACCCGGAAGATGAAATTTTGTCATAAAATGAAAACAACTTGACTTCAAGTCTTAATAATTCACTCGAGCCTTACCTCAAACTCCTTCATGTTTATTCTTTACCAGTAATGCTCAAAATATCTCCCAATTTTGAATATGGTAATAAAATCCATTTTTCTACCCTTTTAGGGTCGGGGTTCTACGATCTATAATAGTTTATAGAAGTAATTATTTCTCAAATTTTCCTTATAAATGCCTCACTAGAATGTAAGGGTCCAGAGATGATTAATATTTCCCTCTTAATTAATTACTTCAACCTTCTAAATAGGCTCTTCCTTCAATACCTACAACTTGATCTTAAATGATCTCCTCATTATCTTCTATAGGAATAAATAATGAATTCAAGATTGTATCCATAAACAAAATCATAAAACCTCACAATCATCAATTAAAATACATAGTATAAAGCATCTTACAATTTGTAACCCTTCATACACATTGCTTGAAGGAGTGAAGGACAAAGACCTGGAAGGAATTCATGTGCATCAAATAGTTTCACTTCACCAAAGTGTAGGAGTTGCGAGATTGAAGCAAGAAAGCTTTGTAAAGCAATGTGCATGCATATGAGAGCTCAAGATTAAAAAAATGGAGTAGAATGGAATTTCTTAGCTTGGCTTAGGATTCTCATAGATCAAAGGAGGTGAGTACAAATAGGGGAGTGAATGTGTAACTCCCATGTAAGAGAAGATTCCTCCATAATGGAGAAGAGGAGTTACTTTCCCAAATGGGAATGTAAATCCTATGACACACTTACACATATGATAGATTCTGTAAGAGAATATGTCATAACTAAGATGACACCTAGATCCATGTCCACCTAAGTGAGATGACTCACCCGGTGAGGTGGAATAACACTAAATAAGTGAAGAAAAATACCACCTACACCAACAACCCCCTTCATCATAACTTAGGATGAGGCGGCAAGTCAGAAATGAGAAATGGGTCCCAACACAAAGCCTGATGAGGTACCCATGTACAAGAAACTCTTGAAAAGTGTAGTAAAAGGAGAAAACTCAGTGGGAAAAATCTCCCCCAAAAGAGAGACAAGTCCACTCTCCAATCTAAGAAAGCTTCCAAGGATGGGTCTTGGCCATAGACGATCATGTAAAGGTACCCATGTACAAAGAGGCAATCTCTCATAAAGAAGAAGAAGAGAGAAGAAGAGGGAGACAAGAGGAATGCATAAGATGCCATGGATGAATTTGAACTCTGACTCTAGGAGGTCTCCTAGAAGAATGTCGATGACAAGATCCTCTGCCTCTGGACTGAAGAAGAGCCACCTACACTCAACTGTGTTCCTACCCTTAGGAAGGACAAAAATGATGTGTTAGAAGTCCACCCACTCTGTGAAGGAAACTAAAGGTAGCAACACAAAGAACTCTAAGTCTGGTCCACGAAAGTGTGACATAGGTCTAGCAAGTGAGTGCAAAGGAACCAAAGGTAATGTCACGAGTGCAGAACTATCAGAGTGTGAAGAGTGAACACCCATAGAAAGGATGTCCAAGTGATGTGAAGGTAATAGAACCCCCACAATAGAAAAGGGATCCACAAGCAAGGGTGGATCAATGAAGGTCTCCGGAAAAGTGGAAGTGGTAAGAGTCCCAGAAGGGGCACTCCCAACAACAAAGATAATGAACTCCTCTAGAAATACTTGTAGATGGATGACAAACCTGTAGTACATCACAAGTGTACTCTATGAAAAGATGACTAAGGTCAGGCAGATACTCATCCCAATGAGGGGGCTCAACAAATAGAAGAGTGATGTCAAATAGGTATGAGTCATCCAATGAAGGTAAAGGAGTGGAAGGGGCCTCACACACTTTGAAGGTGGAAAAGAGGCGGGTGTGATGACTGTATGATACTAAATAGGAGACTTCTTGATATCTGATGAGATGTGGGATGTGTCAACACTCTCTGGAATAGTGAGAGAAGGAGGAGAAGAGTCCTTTGTAGTACTCTCGACATCAAAATTGGGTGCATAATCCTCATCATCAGAAGTAGAACCAAGTGAGTCTATGTCAATGGAATTGTCATCACATGAAGAAGAAGAGGAGACCACTAGATCAACAACAACAACAATGGCGGCAGTATGTGAAGGGTCTCCATAGAGGGACTGAAGAATGCTCCAAACATGGTGGGGAGGATATGAGTCTACCACGTGAAACCAGAGAGATCTGGAGACATGCATCATCAAGTGACCAAAAACATGGTCACAAGTGTCAAGAAGTCCTCTAGATGACAATGATCAGTGGGTGCAGGAACTAGCCCAAGTAAGAAGGGTGAAAGACCCTCATGAGCAAAGTAATGTTCCATGGAAGCACGCTAAGCTGAATAGTTCTCTCTCCTAGTAAGAAGTGGTGGAGGCTGTAAAGTGATCCTACAATACTCAAGTCTAGAAAGATCACCCTCCATGATGCAGAATCAAAAGTGCAAGGTGCACAAAAGCAAGACGTCGAGACTCAACCGATAATGCGTCTGCATGTAAAAACCCAAGAGTACTAGTGAACCCCCAAAATGTGGCACTTTATAAAGTAGTGTATTTACAAAAACTAACAATTTCATCACGTAATGTGTGAGAAATCATGTAACTTTGACTAAAGAAGCACTCAAAAGTGAGCAGTGAGTCAAAAGTTATAGCAAAAATATAATTCCCAATTGATGGAAAATGCCAATGAACTTTGCAAAATGATTAAAAAAGTGTTTGAAATGGGTGCAAAGGGTGTTGTGTGGGTACTCGTTGGAAATGGCATAAAATTTTAAGAAGGGTTTGTTTTTCTTATGAGGGGGGATTAGCCTCCTGCCAACCCCAGACCTCACCCTTCGTCCTTGACATGTGTAGAAAGGGCATTAATATAAGCAAAATTAGAGCTTTAAAATTATTACAATGCCAAAAGTGAATGTTTTACCTCAAAACATTAAAAATGAGGGATTGTTTTAACCTCCAAACAATGTCTAAAAGGGAATGGAGGTGCTACGACTGAGCTGTTTGATGGCTCTCCATGGCGAGTTGGCTGAGGGGAAGCACGAGCCGTTCGAGCCAATGTTGAGTTGGTGCTAGGTGTTGGATGCAACAAGAGCTGGCTGAGGGTAGGATTTCCATGAAGAAGTTAAAGGTGTTGGGCCATGTGTGCAGGTTTGTAATCATGAAACAGTCTAAGAAAATAGGATGAGCTGAGGCCACGTGTCATATACCAACAGAAGCATTGAAGCAGTAGCGAACGGTCGAATGGTTATGGGAATCCACAGGTCTCCACGTCCACATAGGCTTAGTAGAGTAATGTCCATGGGTAGAGATCCCTTTACACATGTAGGAGGAAGTGGCAAGGGAGTTGTAAGAGTGGAATCTGAGTTGAGCAAGGTTCAGCACCGAGTTTGTTTTGTAAAAAACCACCAAGTGATTAGTTAATGTCATTATAAATGAAGCCACGTATTAGCATGATTTGAGAGGTCTTAGGTAGGTAGTGTAATGACAAAGCTAAATGTCGGTGTAATCCACGATGAAACCTGAGTTTTTGAATGTAGAAAGCCATAAGGAGCTCACATAATCAAATGTCCGAGAAAACAAGGTAGAAAACTTGAACCATGGAAAAATTTAGACCACGTAGGGCAGCGAGCAACTCAAACCAAAGAGTGCACAAATATGTAGGGTCAAGCTCAAAAGTGTGACCAAGATACTAGGTCTGTGCCACATGTAGATTGTAACCATTCACTACAGGAGGAAGTCTCGAGCTGGTAGACCAAAAAACTGAGCTGATCGTTGGAGATGCACGGCCCGAGCTCATAGAAAAAATGATCTCCAAAGGAAAACCTGAGTCATAAGGCCAAGAAGTGGATTGTTGGTGCAATGAAGAAGAACCATGAACCAATGTTCCAACCAAGGCATGGGAAAATGTGAACACATGTGAAATAAACTTCAATGTTGACCCAATATCACAGAGTGAGCAGGAGACGTGAGCATGGTATCTCAAGCAAGGCACAATGGTGGAATCGGTTTTGAAAAATCAACAACAAGAAATGAAACCAATACAATTTAGAGTATGAGCCTTGAGCTAGGTAGAGATATAGGTAATGAGATGGCTCCTACAACACATTAAACCTGAAACAAACACCCACAAGAATCTCAAAATATGCAAGCAAAGAACATGCAAAAGTGAGAGATTGCACAAGCAACTACATGGTGGAGCAACGATGGTGAGCAACGTGATTTCGGTACCCTCTTCTCTGATACCATGAAGGAGTGAAGGACGAAGACCTAGAAGGAATTCACGTGCATCAAATAGTTGCACTTAACCAAAGTTTAGGAGTTGCAAGATTGAAGCAAGCAAGCTTTGTAAAGCAATGTGCATACATATGAGAGCTCAAGATTCAAAAATGGAGTAGAATGGAATTTCCTAGCTTGGCTTAGGCTTATCATAGATCAAAGGAGGTGAGTACAAATAAGGAGTGAATGTATAACTCCCATGTAAGAGAAGATTACTCCATAATGGAGAAGAGGAGTTACTTTCCCAAATGGGAATGTAACTCCTATGACAAACTTACACATATGACAAATTCTATAACAAAATCTATCATAACTAAGACAAAACCTAGATCCATGTCCACATAAGTGAGATGACTCACCCGGTGAGGTGGAATAACACTAGATAAGCGAAGAAAAATACCACCTAAACCAACAATTGCATGTATAGATTTCACCGATCATCATAATGCTGAAAACCACTTGAAAATGTTAAAAAGTTGTCTATACACAAAATTTTCTCCTTTAAACTCTCTTGTAGCTCCTCTTTCAATTTGTGACCATTCAAATGATGGATCAAAATAGTTAAAATCAAGCTTAGATATTCTCGCATAATCCTTTATAACCAAATCTTGGCCTCTAATACCCTTCAAATTACATATTTTGTCTTTTATTATAACATTAAAAGACTCAACTTAGTCTAGAACCTTAGGACCTAAGAACTAGGTCACAACCATGACCTTACTAGGACTTCTAGACCTCAATAGGACCTCCTGCAACCTCATTACATGTTGGTATGCTCCAATATCACATCAATACAAGCCAAAATGCCTTCTAGATTCAAATTGGTAGTTTTGGAGGGAAATTAGCAAATTCAAATTTGTGAAGGTCTTGTTGAACCTAGATGATCTCCTAAACCTATAAGCACACTTTGAGAAAGATAAAATTTATGTCAACCATATTTATAAGCTAGGGTTGATACTTATGCATCATAACTCAAAATCATGGTCTTGTTCCTTAGCCCATTCAAAACCCTTACTCTTTGTGTCCACTTTGTGTGTAGAGGATCTACAATAGTGGAGAAGCCCATAATTAAATTCCTCATGTATTATACTACTTCCACAAAACTCCTAGTCTCTTTGGATCTTATTGGCGTTTACTAATTGGTGATGTCTTCCACCTTTTTGGATCCACTCGTAGCTCTCCTCCTCCAACCACATGCCCAAGATAAAGAAGTGATTGTTTGGAAAATTTACACTTATCCATGTTACGTAGCAATTGTTTCTCATTGAGAACTTACAAGACTTTCTGCAAATGTGTAAGATGTTCTTCCCATGTGGTAATAAAAATAAAAATATCATCCAAATACACAATGACACATTTATCTATGAATTCCCGCAATACATCATTCATAAATCTCATAAATTTAGTGGGTGCATTACATAAACCAAATGGAAGTACTAACCACTCATATAAACCTTGTCTTATTTTGAAGGAAGTATTTCATATATCCTCCTCCTTCATCTTGACTTGGTGATAATGAGATTTAAGATCCAATTTTATGAAGAAATTTTATTGTTGAAGATCATCTAAGAGATTATCTATGCGTGGGAGTGGGTATATTTTCTTAATGGTAATATTTTTCAAAGCACGATAGTCAATGCACATTCTCCAAGAACCATCCTTCTTTGGCACCATCACAATAGGAAAACCACATGGCAAGGTGCTTGGGCATATCACCCCTTGGTCTAATAGATCATGGAGTTGTTTCTTTACCTCTGTACTCTCTAACAAGGATTGCCTATACAACCCGATATTTGGTAGAGGGGACTCTGGAAATAGTTGAATCTCATGCTCTACTTCTCATTTTGGTGGTAACCCATTGGGAGTTTGGAACACTTCTTGAAAATATTGAATTATGCTATCCAAATCCTTCATCCCTTGGTTAGAAATATCTAAAATTTATACCCCATCTTGCTTATCTTTCAATAAAAGTAAACAAAATTGATTATGATTTGCCTGAATTAGTCTCTTTACTTTTTTAGTACTTACCATAGCAAGTTTTTACTTATGCTGGTGTTCCTAGATGTTGCAACCGACTCCATCATTTACCCATCTATATCATTTCTCCCTTCTCGTGAATATAAAATACCTAATATATAAGTAAGGACTCCCAAAAAAAACATCAAATGCATCAAGGGGAATTACATCAGCTTGTAATACATCTTGTAGACACTAAAATTAGGTCACACTCCCTCGGCCCTCGATAAATAAATACCTTGAACACACCCACCTATCCATGGCCCCCTTCACCCCACTATAAAATTAATTTAACTATTTAAATTAAATTAATTCATTATCTTCACAATATTTATTATTTAAATATCCTAATTGAGATAATGCCCACATATCCACCTCATTTAGCCACCTCATCCTAAGACCTATTCTTAGTAAGTTGTCATAACTAACTAAGACTTACCCAAATCCTAAAAATCAATGTCTACATTCCCTCTAACCACATTCCCACATGATAGAAGGAAGCTTTGAGTAGAATCCATGCGGTGTAAAAATGAAACGAGATTCTAGAAAATCAAGGGGATCTGCCTAGTTTAGTAAACCTTGGAAATCTCGCCTAACCAACACCCGCTACACTTAACCACCGCCGGTTAAACTCGAACCACCATTGGTTACCTTTTAAATCCCAAAATTACCTTATTTCGAGGTTGTACGTTGTTTTGGAGGGTTGGCACATTTCGAGAAAGAGATAGATCTTTTGAGAAAAAGTGATGAAACTAGATTTGCATGCAAGAAGAACCACCATCCATAGAAGCACTAGAATGCCCATAGCCAACGAGATGAAATAATCACACGACCACCTACCTTCACAAGAGTATACAGAGAATAGCTAGCACTACACCAAGTCCATTTGGTCACCCATCATTATCATCTAGGCATCAAGCTCATACAAATGGTAAGTCTATTAACTTGCATTGTTTCCTTGTCATTTGAGTAGATTATTTTACATTTGTTATTAGTTTCTGTTTTCATTCCTATTCCCCACCATTTTGTCTCCATGAAAAATTAACCACCTCTTTACCTATACCATTGAACTATCCATACCCAAATTTTCATCATTCTGTGCATGTCCAAGATCCACAGAATCTTGCCATTGCCATTCCACCTTCATCTAACCCTAGATCTATCACCCACCAACTTTTATTGAGCTTCCATACCCCGACCATACCAACGCCAGGTCACCCATAACCATCGCCGATTAATGTCAACCAACGTCGGTCTCGTGTCTTTTTCCAAAACCTAGATCAGATCCTAAGACCTCTACCAAATACCTTAAACTACCCAAAACGACCACGACCAATAACAAGATATCCGATGGTGACCTTGAACTTGATTCAATCATAGCCTAGCTTTGTGAATGAATTTTCTTATTGTAGATGAATGAGATACCTAAATCATTTTTACTACAGTAGTATTTAATTTATTACCACCATTAAGATGTTTTAAACGATGGATTGACAACCTTCTAGGAAGTACCACACTTCCGAGGATCTAGCACATGCTTCAAAGTGAGTCCATAGTACATATTGTTTAATTTTTATTCGGTGGTCTTGTATTCCATTTCGGGTAGTTCCTCCAAGCAAAAAGGAAGCTCTCACGATTAGCTATGGATTCAAAAGTCATATGCGCACAACAACCTATAAACTAGCATTCCAATAGGTATTCATCCTACGCCCATTACCCTTATCTATTTTTTCATTTTTAAAGAAATGTCTAAGAAACAGTGAAAATTTTGGCACGCCTAATGGGACCCATTCGGGCTTCCCTACATTCATTCATTCCTAGGTGAAAATTATATGTTTGTTTCCTTTCTAAAAGGTTCTCACATTAAAATTTCTTCCTGGAATCTTCTCTTCTTTCTATTATCTCAAAGCAATCGTGTTTTGGTCCTTAAAAAGAACTCTTCTTGTAACACCCCATGCTTTCCTTCTTTGTTGTCAAAGTAATGATAGGACAAATGATTTTATCCTATGTTTTAGCACCCTTGCGTATCAAAAATTAAATGAAAACTTGATATGAACATGTAATCATAGTATCGTGTATAAGCTAAGGATAATCTCCCTAGATAAGAACCCTCTTCCACGGAATCTTCTCTTCTTTCTATTATCTCAAAGCAATCATGTTTTGGTCCTTAAAAAGAACTCTTCTTATAACACCCCATGCTTTCCTTACTTTTGTTGTCAAAGTAATGATAGGACAAATGGTTTTATCCTATGTTCTTAGCACCCTTGCGTATCAAAAATTAAATGAAAACTTGATATGAACATGTAATCACGATATCATGTATAAGCTAAGGATAATCTCCTAGATAAGAATCCTGCTAATCCATGATCTATCTTAGTGATGAACTATTTTCACTAAGGTGACATTACATCATTTGTAATTTTGTATGTCATAGAATCTTTGGTGTAAATTTAAGCCTTGAAATTTATTTGTGATGTTGTTGCTTATATCTATTAAATTTTTAACATTATAGTTTTTATAACTAAGTTATGTTGAGGCTTTGACAATTTTGATAGTTCGCTTACGACTTAATTTGGAATATGATCAAGACTTTCTATTGGTTTATAATAAGTCTTAAAATAACCATCGATAATCTACCCATTTGATGACTAATGCCATCATGATCATATTTCCAGGATAAAGGGCTATAGTCATCGATCGAGGACATAACTATTATGAATTAAGGGCATATACTCCTTCGAGTATACATGAACAACTTCTTGATCAACATTATCATTGTATATTTATACAAATATATATATATATATATATATATATATATATATATATATATATATATATATATATATACATGTGAATATGTATATATACATATACATATTTAAAGATTTCAAAAAGGGGGACAATCTAATCCTAGTGGATAGTTCTAAACATAACATACAAACATGTTACTTGTGAAGCTAGAAGTGAACATAACCTTTGCTATTTGAAAAGGGTGTGTGAAAATATTTAGTGTTGTGAAGCCTTAAGGCATATAATGGAATGGCATCTGGATTTTTCTATGGCATAAAATATTGTTTAGTCATTAAAAATGATATAACATTGCCCAAATTCAAATGGTTGATGAGGTGGCAACCACTGCTTAATATTTGTACTTCAGTCCCTTAATTGTTTATTGATTAACTCTGCGTAACTGATTTTGGAGTGAAGTATTTTAGTTGTTTAAATCACCTTGCATGGCATGAAGTATGAGTTGCTAAATTTAAAGGAGGGCTAAGAATAGTTGGTGGCAAGATCCATTAACTCTGCATTTAATGTCTTTTAATGCTCATCTTCCTTAGTAAGTGTGTGAATGGTTTGGGGAAAAAACTTTAGTATCGATTCATTTCATTACATGAAATTCACAGAAGCTCTGCATGCAAAGTGGAACTATGTGTTGATGTGAGTTTGCATGGAGAAAACAACAATTGAGTAGTTGGAACAACAAGTTCCCAGACTAATTAAAATATCACGGGAAATTTGTGATCTATTGAATGAAGGAACTCATTTCAAAGGTTAGGGATCTTCTGAAGAATTGTGAAAGTTTTTGCAAGAAAAGAAATCACCAGCGTGACAGGCATGATACGCTCTAAACTTTTCATAATTTCTTGCTTTATTTAGTGATTTCACAAAAATAACCTTGTATTGAATGATTTTGTGTTTGAAATCTCTGAGATGAAGAATCGTTTAATATTTCTCTGTGGAGTTCAAATTGCTATGGATTCGTGATATATGTTGTTAAAATTAATTAAGTACTGACTCTAGTAAGGATGATTATCGTTAAGAAAAGAATATGATCTTGAAATATTAAAGACTACTGCTGTAATGATTAATGGGTTTGTCTTGATACACCAACATTGCTGAAATCTTATTACAGCTGAGAAATGACATCTTCCCATACAGTAGAAAACCTTGTTTAATTGTTACCCATCTCTCCATGGATTTGAATAAGTATGGCAAGGTATTGTGGTATGCTGGAAATTGTTCTGTGTGAGTTTTGTTGCAGATGTCTTTTCTTGACCTAGTGTTTGTTGGATATACATAACTGGGTTCGATTCTTTAAATAAATCTATGCATGTGGAGTCATGCTGGTCTTGTATGAGGCTTGTCTGCACTTATAATCAACCTAGTTTTATTTAAATAAGTATTAGTACTGAAGAAAGAAAAACAACTGAATTTATTATTATCATTGGGTTGTAGATAATAAGGACAGTTGTAATAATTACAAGGTCTACATCTTCGGCCTTGAATAGGTAGTTTAGAATGGTATTTTTGGTCTACTCCAGAGCCACTATGATGGCTTGGCTGAATCGCTGAGTTTTCTAATAGATAACTATTGTATCTTGTTTACAATTTAAGATTGTATAAGTTCCAGATACTTCATTCTATTATATCATGTTGATCTCCTTGTTTCGTTAATAATTCTGGAACTATTCTGACTTCTTCAGAGTTTAAAGCCAGTTGTGGAAAGGTTATATTGAGATTTAATTACTAATATGGTTAAGTCTAGTTTGTTAAAATCTCATATGACCTCTATAGAAGATGGACATTCTCTATAAAACCTTGTATGTTACTTAGTGGGCTAATTTATTCACTACTATTACTAAGCTTGGTTCTTCTTGCAATTCTTGTTGAGATTGAAAGTGATGTTGACTTCGACTAAGAATCTCCATCCTCTTGTAAGAGATGCAGTCCACTTGTTGTCCATTAGGAAACCATCTTAGAAAGTGAGTTGATCTTCTAGAGGTTTATGCATTGGATTTTATGGTTGAAAATTTGTTTTTCAGTTCCTTTTATTGAGCACACCTCATCTCAACATATGAGTTGGTAATAATAGTAGAGTTTGATTTCTTGACCCATTATGCTCTTATCTATGCTTGTTGGCGTTATGTTTTATTTATTGGAAACTGAATCCTTAAGTTAGGCTGGAGATTAAGGTTGTCATAAAATAGGAAGACTCTTGGATTCAAGGTTGTAAAGTTGGTAGTATTACCCTCTGTAGTAATTTACATGGTCCAAGTTGTAGATCACATTGTCTTACTATGTGTTCTATTAAGAAACTGGAGGCATCGATTTTGAATGGTAACCCATTCTGGAACAAAATGGTAAGTTATATACTTTTACTCTTATATTAGATGATAACTGGATTCGTCCTTTAACTGATTCCATGAGATGTGACAGATCCTCTTCGGTGTAATAATTCTGATTTGGATTTGTGGTATCTCCACAAACCCAGAAGTGACTCTTTCTCTTATAAGCAAACTGTACTCGATTTCATTTATTAATTTTGGGGTTTCCTTGATGTTTTGAAAGTTCCTTATTGACCTTTATTTGGTTGTGTCATGAATTTATTTCAGTATGATCTAACCTTGTTTAGTAGAACGGGTTAGGAGATCATTCTTAAATTCAAAATTCATGTGAAGTCTTGACTTACCGAAAAAGTTGGTTTGCTAGAATTTGAAATTCGTATTGAGCAAACTCTTGGGATATTAAAAGTTCAAATGAACTATTTGGGTAAGTAACAAGTATCTTATCTCGTTAACTCATGGTGCCTACTCTCTTCCAGACTTGTAAAGACCTTAGTATTTATTAGGTCTTGATGTGATGAAACATATCTGAAGAAGGAATTGTGAACTCTTTTCTATTCTTGGAATGCTCATTTAAGTGCTTAAGTTGATGTAAGTATTTATACCCGATTGTTATATGGCAGGATGCCATGAATGTTCTCTTCCACTTATCCTTGAGGTTAAATGCTCTAATATTGTATTTCGTTAGCCATATACTTTTGATGTCTTGGTATTATTGCCTGAGCCTTAGTAGTCCTTATGGATTTATGAAATCCTCTTTAGATCTGTTATGAAGAATTGGGTGATTGCTTGAATGTATTCTTGATATTTATATGGTTACTTAATGGTTGAGTAAAAGATTTCAGGCATGCAAGTATGGGATTGCATGAATGAAATCTTGTTACTCTTATTTGGTAATCTTTATTACTTATAATTCTTATGTATCTTACAAGTTGTATGGTTGTTTCTGAGTGATTGAAGTAGTTGTATGTAAAAGTAAGTCTGAAATTGATTCCTTCCATGGTTCATTAAATTGCTTGTTGTTGTCACGTTGTAGAAATAATTGTTATCTACTTAAGCTTTGAAATATTGATGCATAAAAATAATATGGGTTATTTTTATGAAATAATTAAGTAGAGTATGTCATTATGGTAAGTTGGTGCTTATCATGCTCAGTTCTTGTGGACTGACTCGTGCTAACAATTTTGTAGATAACAACAGAGAAGGAAGGGTGAAGTATTTAGTATTGTATATTATTTTGATCGAGGAAAGTTTGAAGATATGACTGACTTGAATGTTCTTAAATGAATTACATCTTCTTGGAAACGGGAAAGGCTTTGCTACTAAATATAACTATTTTATTCATTTAAAAAGAAAGATTTTGGTCATGCTTAAAGGCATGAGTTGAATTTATCTCATAAATGTAATTAAGTCAGATTTCCTGTTGTTATATATATATATATATATATATATATTATATGATATATGTATATATATATATATATATATATATATATATATATATATATATATATATATATGTATGTATGTATGTATATATATATATATGTATGTATGTATATATATATATATATATATGTATGTATGTATATATATATATATATGTATGTATATATATATATATATATATGTATATATATATATATGTATATATATATATATATATATATGTATATATATATATATGTATATATATGTATATATATATATATATATATATATATATATATATATATATATATATATATATATATATATTTCGTAAGTGGATGATTTTTGATTGATGAGTTATGAGTCGTAAATCTATCAAGTTAAGAAATCAGCATCTACAATACTATTGTATTAATCATGTAGTAAGTGCTATACATATCTTATGTGTGAGGTTCTAGGGAACATATAAGGGACTATTGGATGAACGTTGCCTAAAATATCTTGTTCTAAGTAATTATATGTTAAGCATACTTGGAAATAGTTGAGGTTGCTAATGGATAACTACCTCATTATAAAGTGCAATATATCAACCTACTTGGAAAGTGGTGATAAGTTCTCTAGAGGTTTTGTATAGAATGTACACAATAAGCAAAAATATATCTAGAGGTAAGATTGTCTAATCTTAATGACCGCTGATAAGAAGGCAGCTGGATTAACATGAAACCATGAAAAGATTATGTTAATCAGATACTTCTGAGCTATGGTTATTTTATAAACACATGTTAAACTAACTCTTATCAAAGATATAATAATTTATTATTGATCTCTAAGGAAATCAACTCTAAGTCCTATACAAGGACGCTACACATAAGCTACAAAAAGATGGGCTTATGGTAATCTTACATGACTATACTTTGATTATGGTTTCACTTCTCGGGAATTACAGATTTGTGATAAATTGTGTTATGGAATATTTTTCTCAAAGAGATGGATTGTTTTTAATTAGGGGTTGTTCCATGATGCATCATTATGAGCACCTATGTATGTTAGATACAATGGAAGTAATATGGAACATGCTTACTAAGTTAAAAGAACATAACATTAAAATCTCATCCCTAGTCAATACTGATATTATCTCTAAAGAGAATTAGCGAGTGGTATTTTAAAAGGATATGACAAGGAAAGATAAATGGGTAAGTGGATCATAAAAATCTATCATAGAGGCTACCTCAAATTTATCTTACTTGTTGGAGATAGTAAAATAAATGAACGCTCATTACTTGAGATGCAATTAGGTAAAGGGATGTGCTTAAACTGAAAGAACAGTTGGCATTGATAGTCTATGGCACTTAATTCAAGGAATGAATCATACCTAAGTACTTAGCTTCATATAAGTACATACCCCTAGAATATGAAATAAGAAGCATTAGCCTAAATGTTAAAGCTGGGACAGTTTTGAGACTGTAATAATAGTCATTGACATTGATAGTATTGTTTCCATCAATGGTTAACATGGGTATGAGATATTGAAAGGTAATTAAAATGTTATAGAGATTGGGGATCCTGGGATCAACTCAACCCTAACCTTAGGTGTGACCCATTCATGGAGGTGTTGTAAGCCCTAGGCTGTTCTATAATGATTACCTCGAAAAATTCAACACCATGCACCAATATAGAATTTTAAGTGGGTGAACTCACTACATATACTACACAATCGTATCCCTATCGTGACAATTGTCACCATTAGGATACTATCGTTTAGCATCTGTAATGAGTTGTCTCATCGAGAGACTAGATTGTAGTATGGTGTTGTCTTAAGTACAAACCTTGATAGAGTTACAAGACATGTTAGACCTACTGGGTACGCACCCCTATATCAACCTATGATGGCTATGTGTAGATATGTGGGTGAGTAACAAGTTGAATTGTTACACGAACACTTTCTTCCCATAGGCATCACCCGGATGACATAGAGGTACGTCTTTGTGTAGGTTAAACTGGTTTGTACCTCATCATTAAGGCTTGTCGCTATTTACAACACTAACATTTGTGAATCCATATAACTGAACAAGTGAATAAGGTGAGATGACAAGATTCCAATGGCGAGTGTGCCATCATAGAATCAAGCATGGCATACATGACTCAGAAACTTTGTGTAAAGTGGTGTAAACTACGATTACTACAGTGTTGATATTTCACCATTATCTATCTTTGTGAGAGATGCCCGTGGATTTCATAGGTGGAACCCGGTACACACTTAGGGTTTTTTCACTTATATATCATATCCTGTTAAAAGGGAACCAAAGGGATAAATTTAATGTATGGTTCGTATAGAGCATAGAGGAAGAATGAGTAGGTTCAACATTCTCTCATATAGCTGCACTTGGTTCATGACAATTATCAAAAATGAATTACATTAAAGTTTATGTAGACTTAAATATATGGGTATTTAAATCAACGCATAAAGTTAGTTATTAAAAAAATCTAGTGACGAAGTGACAAAAAGTGGATGTTACACTTCTTCTATTTCATTTGCATTGCATTAGTGAAAGATCATACTTTCTCATATTCCTCTCATTGTGTCATCGAATTCCATATTTCTATTTGGGCTTAAAAATCATTGCATTTCATTCTAATTTTTTGTGTTAGCTCACATTAAATGAGGGCAACCTATATGTTGGAAGTCATGCCTAGCTGATGGTTGACAAATGAATTATAGAAAGCACTTTCTCTCTCTCTCTTTATGATTCTTATCCAAACATTAAAAATTTAAAATACACACATTCTTAAACAACATCTTACCTAGAAGAAGCTATAGGTGATCACCGATCACGACACGGTGGGCACCCACTCGCTACTTTGTCAATTCATACTTGAGTGAGGCCCGCCCCACCATAACATACCTGAAACATCTCCTTATAGATCTCCCTCTTTGTAGGAAGCCATCCTCACCAAAACTCTATTCTATAGTTCATGCGTTAGTCCTTAAATAGCATAAGCTAAACAAACATAATAGAAAAAGCACTCTTGGGATCGTATTTTTCTTAGTGTTTCTGCTTGGCTTGCGTTTTGAGGTGAGAGGTCGCGTTCTTCATTTTTTTTTTTTTCTTACACACCCTCATCACGGTTGGTGTATTCCAGCTTCATCTAAGTGTGACTGGACCATATTCTCATCGTTCTCGAGTGCAGTCCGATTCCACATCAAATTTTAACTCACAACCATATTTTATTCATCATTGTTTCAATTTCATAATAATTGGTGTCGGTCCATGACCATTGTCGGTTACCCTTTGACTATCATCGGTTATACCCAACCGGTGTCGGTTCACTGTCATTTTGGTTAACCCACCCAAAAGGACACCTGTTCACCTTCTTTGACTATTTATAGTCCCTATCACTCTTATCATATACATTGACCTTGTAAATCTCATCAGTATTTGGCATTCCTGTTAGATTTGGCCTTATATCTTATTTTTGACCAACTGTTCACATTCCACAGTGGTATCGATCATGTTACCTTTTTGACTGGCATTGGTTTACCCTAACCAGCATTGGTTAGCCTGTGTCATTTTCCAGCTGCCATTTTAGCCCTAATTCACCCACCACCACCTATTTATCCTACCTGTGTTGTATTTCTATGTCACTTACAGAAAGCAATCTTACCTCGTTAGTACCTGTTCACATGGTGCTTGATGCATTAACAAGAAAGTGCCCTCATATTCCATGCCGGTTGTCAACCACTTCCGCCTAGCCCTTCACCACCTCTATTTTATCACCTGCTGCTATGGATCCTATCCAACCTATCACTATCGCTACCAAAGATGAGGAGTTTGCACAACTCCTTGACCAAAACCCTGTCACCTTGTAGTTTTATCTTTCCCACTCATCCACTAGAGATGCCTTGGGTCGGGTTGATATATGGCATGCACCGTATCTACCCCCGACTCTCATTCCCACTCTGCGTCGGTCCCATCTAGCTCTGTGCTTCCCACATCTACCTTACCCTCGATCATTTTGCAGCTAGGTCCTATACCCATGATGACCGCCATGTTCGCTACATCCGTTGCACTCGCCACATCCACTATACCTTCTCCAACCACCCGAACATGATCTCATCCACCCCTATTGTCTCGCATATACTAGTAGCTACACAACCACCTCCCGTGTCGGTGACCCCTACCCATTTTTAAATAATTTTCCTTTCTATTCCACGAGTCCTTAGTCCCCATAACTACTAGGGTTACCACAACCCTTCCATTCATATACGTACTACTAGACCTCCCATTTCATCTATCATTCATCCCGGTACGTACCCCTATTTCACTACCTTATTCTCAATCCACCTATGCGGTTGCACCATATCTTTGGAATGCCGCCCCCATCATATGCCCAACACTAACTCTCTTACGCTACTGGACGCACCCATCCATCGTAACCTACCAACGACCTAATCAAATTAATGATGGACAAGATGTAGACATTGGAGGCATCATTTTTTGGCTCCCAAATACTCTCACCTATGACAAGATTTGTAATGATCCTATACACCCATCCATCCATATTCATCCATACCCCATGCATTGGGAAATGCCTAAGTTTAACCATTTTAAAAGAAAGGAAGACCCGCAACAAAAATTTTGGTCTTTCAATCATGGGTGCTACCTAATCACCCACGACGATGCTTTGCTCTTGAGGACCTTTCTCATGTATCTGATTGGACCTACATTAGATTGGTATAGTGGGTTACCTAGACACTCTATATTTTGATTTAATTAGGTAGCCCAAGCCTTCTTGGATCACTTCTCCATCAATATCATTAAGAAGGTTACCATGATTGACCTATACTCCACGCATCAGTATGATGACGAATCTATCACATATTTCATTGCTCGTTGGCGTAGCCTGATTAATCAACTCACATTCCAACTACCACAAACTAAACTCATCAAGCTCTTCACATGGGCTTGTGCTAGACATATCTCACTGACCCTGTAGGTCCAAAATTTCCGAACCTTTGACAAAGCATTCACCATGGCACGAAAGTTAGAGATTCGGGCCATCAAAGAGAAGAAAATCCAATTACGCAATAAGAATTTGGAATTCAAGTCGAATGATACCTCTTCTTCTTCCAAACCATAGAAAAATTATTCAAAGGCCAAGGGGACCACTAACGCAGTGGTACTTAAAGCCATCCCAACTCATCCATCAAATTAGGCTAGCCCCTCATCTAATCTCTCACCCGTTCAGACTTTTCAATTTAGATGGGAACAATGGAAATACACCCCAATTGGGGAGCCTTATTCTTCTGTCTTAGAAAAGCTCATTAAAGCTGGGGCCATCACCCTTCCACCTATAAAACCACACACTAGTTTTGACCATGCTTTCCCCATGCCCGCATGGTATAAATAACATGACTTCTGTAACTATCATCGAGTAAAGGGTCAAAGTGATAGAAATTGCATCACTTTCAAAACATTTTCCAAGAAATACTCGAGAAAGGTGAGTTAACTGTGGATAATCCTAACACACTAGTCAATCAAAACATACACATATTCAAGAAACCCTTTCCCAATCATGCCCCTTTGCCTAATCAAACCGGTGATACATCAACTCATGATAACCATACTTGCGAGGTCCACACTATTTTCAATGATGCACTCGTTGCTTCCCAATCACCTCATATTCCTTCCATAGAGGAAATTCTAGCCCGAAGTCCTCCACCTACACTTGAACCCACCTCACCTATTCCTTCACCCATAGAGGAACACCTTTCACCTCCTTCATCACCCGTGGAGGAGCCTTACGCTAATATCAAGAATATTTCACCTTTGGCTTCTCCACCTAGGGAACCACCACCCACAGTACTTCTTCAGTCCATAGAGGATACTTGTTTATCTCCTCCACCCACATAGGAGCACCCATCATCTCCTCCACCTACGAGAGGAGCACCCATTTTCTCTTCCACCTATCAAGGATCTAGTAGAGGTACCTTTGCCTCTGGCGAGCATTCTCCATCAACTACCCAAGATCCTATGGACCTCCTTTCGGATCTCTTACCCATAGAAGCTGAAGCTAGAAAATTTCCCATTTATGAGACACACTTTACAAGAATAGTCATTAGGTCCTCATCAACCTCACCTACAGACGTGTCATTCTCATGTTTAGCTGATCGCCTAGATTATGTGGATAGAGCCTTACTTTGGGGGCATCTTCTACTTCTAATCTCAACGTAAATGCAGATGTCACTTACTGACACTTCCACTATCTACCCAAAGATATTTTGACCAATTGAACCAAACGTAAACACGTTTATCACAACTTCTTCCATAACACCTATCACACTCAACATACACCCTCACCCATAACCCAACATACATCTAAATCCAAACCCGCACCTACATCTTCTTCCTCGACTAAACATCTTACTACTTTAGGGGTCACCCCAACTACCAGCCTCTCTCATCCACCACAAACTATATTTAGCTACATCCTCCACAGGTCAACACCCAACCTACTTTGGAACCCAAACGAAAGAACCAAACTCATAGAACTCACACCGGATATGCTAATCACACCTACATCACCTTCACCCTTTTATCTGTTTTAGGACCTCAACCTTCCAGCGTGGTTAAGAAATCTCCACCCATCAATAAACTAAAAAAACAACGACATTCCTTGCTCACAAATCTCTAACATACCCGGGCACCCAACACACTTACACCTACATCTGCAACATCTTTACCACCCATACCTCTAATACCCTCTGCGACTTCCTCACTACCCACTACACTTCAGTCTTTGTCCCTCACACCCCCCTGTATAACCCATGCCATCTACCATCACAACACCTTCGTTATCACCATGGGTAACTCTCCCTCTTCCCCATCTACTTTTCTATCTAGATCTCGTACACCCATATCACCTTTACCCAAAAGTGCAACCTAAGGAAAAAAATCTTCTACCCTCCAATAAGGTAGTCAAAAAAACCATACACCCTCTAGCCAATTCATCTACCATACCCCTATCCAAGAAAACATGACCAACACCCAAGACCACTCTAGCACCCAAAACCATAGCTCGACCCACTCCCCCTTCTACAAAGACTGCTCCTTAACAATCAGCTGCACCTACGCCCAAACCCACTTTCACTTCCCATTGTGACCCACTAGTAGGGTCCTATGCCAAAATCTTAACCAACCTCCTTGAGACTTTTTCATCACATTACCACCGCTTAGACCTTATGACCCCCTCAAACCCAAGACAAAAGGGTTTGATGACACTAATATTTGTGCCTACCATCGTGTGCCAAGTCACAATGTGGAGAACTACAAGGCTTTGAAAACCATCCTTATCCAGTTATGTCCTCCTAAAGCAAACTTTGATGATGAAGACCTTCTCGATGAGGACCTCATTTCACCAATGCTTATTCCCACAGTCCTTCCCTCACTTGCCTACTCAACAACCACGACCTCCACCCCCACAGCTCCTAGAGCCACCCCCAAGATTCAAAATTAACATGGTTCACATTAGGGAACTTGCCACACCATTACCTAAATGTCATTGTGCCCACTCACTTCACAAGGCTTTTCTCCCCGATAGGTTTTTTCCTATCATGTCATTATACCACTCATCCTAGACCTTCTCCATTTTCCAACTCCCCTCAGATCAACATGATACACGTCACTACTCGTGCTCAAAGAGAAAAAGGTAAGGAAAAGGCAACTGACTAGCCAACAAATCCTATACCCAACATACCATCTACACCCACACCTAAAATTACTATCCATGGCCCCACATACCCTATTTCTAATGGGGTCACACATCACACCATGCTCAAACAATTACACCAATCTCCCCTCAAAATGTCCCTATATGACCTCATCCAAACCTCAAAATCCCATCGTCAAGCTCTCATGGAGGTTCTTTAATCTATTGAGGTTTTACCCAATGACCCTACACCTATAGCCTCCATTATCACACCCCATCATGTATCCTCTCTCACCAAATTTCCACCTTTATCCACACCTCACCCTACTCACCAAATAGCCTCCCTTAGCTTCTCAAAGGAAGAGATTGCCTTTGCTAAGCAGATGACCCAGACCTAGCTCTCTTCATCTCTATCCACATTGATGATATATGTGTACGACATGTAATGATCAATGGGGGCACTAGCATTAACATCATTTCATCTCATGCATTCGCTCAAATGTGCATACCTGACAATTACATGCATAAACATCCTGTCATGTTATGTTCATTAAATGACGATGTCACCTCTACACTAGGCACCATCATCCTCCATGTTTGTGTGGGCCCCCACATTGTTCGAGTTATTTTACATCCTGGAGGGGGAATTTCAATATAACTTGTTCTATGGTGGACCCTAGATTCATGTTATGGGTTGTGTTCCTTCCACTTTACATCGCTATGTAAAGTTTGAACACGAAGGACACACCTATACCATTCCAACCGACCCATCATCTTTTAAAACATGTAACATGCTTTACCGACCCAATGACATGCTTATACCCATTAAGGCATCTACCTCCATGACCACTACCACTTCACCTACACCTCCACTTATCAGTACAATCGCTACCTCAACCACACATACATCCTCCATTCCTACTGCCGCTACAACCTCCACGGCCAACCTGTCAGCCTCCCAATCCATTAACTCCACCTCCGCATCGACCTCTGACTGATCATCTATTCCAGCTACCCACATACCAACCACCGATCCCTTGGAAGGCATTTTTCAACACCTCACTCTAGGGGAGTATCGCCTATATAGTGTCAACACATTCCTTACTCCACAAGAGTATGGAAGTCTTCACCAACATCCTCATTATGATCACCGCATAGGAGAATGCTTCATTTATGGTCCTCCTCACCTTCGTACCAATCTCACCTATGGGGGACTTAATACTACCACTTACACACCCAAACCACCATCACAAACCCACCTATTTTCTACTAACTTCCAGTCTCTCACCAATCACCGCTTCACCCACACTTTCTTGCACCGATGTGCATGGAAGGGTTTTGGTTTTGGATTTTACGAGCAAGGCCACCATACTGTTATTCCATGTACTACCCATAAACATAACGACCGTAGTGGTATCGGCTTTGTTAAGGCACCTACCAAGTAGACCCACATGGAACTCATCGAGGACATTAGCCCTTCTCCGCCCTCTTCACCCACTCCACCTTCATCACTTCCTTCACCGATGGAGTCAATGGATCTAGAATCCATCCTCCTAACTTTTTTTTTTCATAAACACCATTTCCTTGGGGCCTCTGACTTATCAATGCTAGTGCAAGGCTCCTTCCTCTCTTCCCTTCCTGTATCCTGAAATGATCGATGACGATACATATTCAATTAACATCATTCAATGTCGGGATGATGAATCTATACTCAGCTAACTTGGTGTAGAAAACTCATATATTCACCGGTCATTACCTTTTGAGACACAAACCATGTTGAATGAATCAACTATTGAGATCAACATTCATACTCAGGGATGACTGCACATCCTAAAGATTGGTCAATCTTTAGATCTTTGCTAAACAGAAGCCATCACTTCTTTTCTCAAAGATCATAACCATGCTTTTGCTTGGTCTTATGTAGACATGCCCGATATTGAAGCCACCATAGTGGTCCACAATATCGTAACCATTCTGATGCCAAACTCACAAATAAAAGCGAGGAAAATACACCCTCGCATTGCCCTTCTCATTAAAGAAGAACTTCAGTGCATCTTCTTTCCATTTCCTTCATTCTACCCATTGATTATCCTCCTTGGATCTCTAACATTGTCCCCATCACTAAGATGACAGGGGACTCCACATTTACACATATTTTTGTGACCTCAACCTAACCTACCCAAAAGATGACTTCCCCTTCCCGGTATTGATCAACTAGTTGACCTTACCACTTTGGTCACGACATGCTATCACTCATGGATGGCTTCTCGAGTTATAACCAAATCTTGATTGCCCCAGAGGATCAACACAAAACCATATTCATTACCCCTTGGGGGACCTTCTGCTATCGAGTCATGCCTTTTGGCCTTAAAAATACTAGAGCCACATATTAGCAGGCTATGGCTTATATCTTCCATGAAATCATGCATCGTATATTGGAAGATTATGTGGATGATCTCCTAGACAAATCTAAATGCCACTCTAAGTACCTCGCTGTCCTCAAAACTATTTTTCACCACCTCATTAAATATTGTGTTCATCATCAGCCCAAGAAGTGTGTCTTTGCGATTCTCTTAGGAAAGCTCTTGGGATTTATCGTTTCCCTATGTGGTATACAAGTTGACCCTACCAAAGTCAAGGTAATTCTCGAAATGCCTCTACCCACTAACCTTAGACAACTTCGTAGCCTGCAAGGTAAGTTGTAGTCTATTCACCGTTTCATTTCATAATTATATGTTCGGTGTCAACCATTTCATCATCTTCTTAAGAAGGATGTCTCCTTTAAATGGGATGATGACTATCATAAAGCTTTTGAGGCCTTAAAACAATACCTCCTCCAACCACCCATACTTATCCCACCTAAAGATGATCAACCCTTCTACCTATACATCTCCACTACAAATCAATCCTTAGGGGCCATGCTCACTCATCGTGATGAACAACACAGGGAGAAGGAGGTTTATTACATAAACCGTACTCTTTTAGACTAAAAAACCTGATACAGCCATCTTTAAAAGGTCTTCTTAGTCTTAGTTTTCATTTCCACAAAACTCCTCCATTACCTACTCAACCACAAAACCTATGTTGTGACCAACACTGACCCCTTACACTTCATGTATGCCAAACCTTATCAAAATCAGCATTCGCATGATGGCTTATGCTTTTAGCTGACCTCAACCTCAAATTCATTCATTAAAAGTCCATCAAGGGCCAAGCCATCACCAACCAATTAGCTAACATGCCTATTTCTGGGGATCAACTCTCTAAATTTGACTTTCCAGATGAGTCAATTGTTACCCTTTCCTTGGATGAATCCACTTACCAAATGACACTCTTCTTCTATGGTTCCAAGTGTCGGCATGGGGTGGGGCTAGTGTTATCCTCATTCCGCTTGATGGTGAACCCATGCCTTTATCTTTCAAACTCCATTTTGATTGTACAAAAAATATTGTCGAATACAAATCGCTTGTATTAGGTCTCCAAACCACCTATGCCCTAGATGTCAAATCAATCAACATCTTTGGTGATTCTCAATTGGTTATAAACCAATTCAATGGTATATACCAATGTCATAATGAGATACTTGAAAATTATAAACATCATGTGGACATACTTTTGACCACTTTTGACTGTTATGACCTTCAGACCATCCCATGTTCAACCAATAAATTTGTAGATGCTATGGCATGCTTGGCCTCTCAAATACCCGCTTCACCCGCTAACTCTAAAATATTTGTCACCGTCACAAAGACTCCAATCACCCTCCTATTTACCTCATGAATTTTACTCTATTGGAACTACTACCCTCGACTGAGTGACCTTTTGTATAAAAATACTCCGACTATATATATATCAGTAAATCTTACCTCCTAATCTCACCCGTAATGGATAACGCGCCTTCCTTAAAAAGGTATCTCGTTATGTCATCATGGGGCCCTCTTTATAAGTGTGGCTTTGATGGTATTCTCTTACGATGCCCCACAAGTTCCAAAATTCCTTATACCATTAAGTAAGTTCATGATGGCATATGTGGAGGTCACTTGATGGCCTTGTTGTTACTAAGTGTATTCTCCACCTAGTCTATTCTTGGTGACTCTCAACCATGATTTTTGTGACTACGTCAAACATTGTGTAAAATGCCAACAACTCGCCAACCTTCATTATACACCCAGTCATGCCTTACGGGTTACCCTTGACCTTTGGCCTTTCTATCAATGGGGTTTGGATCTTGTTGGAAAGATCAACCCCCATTCTTCCCAATGCCATTAATGGATCATCGCCGCTATCGAATACTACACAAAATGGGTTGAAGTCATACCACTCATCTCCACAAAAGCCAAAAAAATATGTGAGTTCATCATTTGCCATTTTGGTGTTCCTCATTGCCTCATCACCGATAATGGAAAACAATTCAAAAACAAAACATTGCAAAAACTTTGTGACACCTTTGGCATTCAGCTAAGTTTATCGTCACCTTATTACCCACAGACCAATAGCCAAGCTAAATATACTAACAAAACTTTAAACAAAATTCTCATGAAAGTAGTTAATGATACTAGGAAGGATTGGCATATGCACATTCCTTTTTCCCTGTGGGCATACAACACTAGTATCCATACTTCCACTACTACCACACCATTTTCTCTGGTCTACGATACATAGGCTATTCTACCTATCAAAGTCTAGATTCCCTCACTCTGCATTTCTCTCCATGACATACTCAATGATGATGACTTTCATCAGGACCATTTAGCAAAACTTGAGTTATTAGATTAATGTCGTCTTAATGCTCTTGACCACCTTCAAGTTTACCAAAAACGTATCAAATGTGCCTACGAAAAACATGTCGATGAACGAACCTTCCAAGTCAGTGACCTTATCCTGAAAGAAAATCAACATGTAACCAAAGTAGAAAAAAGTAAACGGGGAAAATTTTCTCCTAATTGGCTTGGACCATACATTGTGATTCAGACTTATGGATCAGGTGCGTATCATTTATCTTACTCGATGGAAAACTCCGAACCTAAGCACCTTAACGCCTTGCATCTTTGACCATTCTATTGTTGACTTTTAGTCCTACATCACTTTTTTCCTCTTTCCATGCTCATCCATTGAGCTCTATCCACTTCTTACACCTCACCAATGATTAAACAAGAATCATGTGCGTCCCATCACTTGCTATCTTTTCTTGAATATGTGTACCACGTCACTATACATAACATGATTCTTATGGATACTTTTCCTCTACCTTTGGATGAGATCCCATGGTCGTTTCACCCTACTTTCTGAATGAGAATCTTATTCTTCACTTTGGTCTTGTCCATGACTTGAGCCATCACATGGGACCCAAATCCTTGATTCAAACTTCTAATAAAAATATGACTCCCTCAAAAGGACATATTCCTCTTGGTAATCGCTGCTATAAATAGTCTTCTCCTTGAAGGACAACTATGTAAGGCTATTTTTAAAAAAAAATAATAAAGAAAACAAAAAAATGAGAGAAATCAAAGCTTCTTGCATTGATCGCTTCACGAAGACCTCGAGGAGTTAATTTCCTTATCCAATATAGACTTCCCACATCGATCGGTCTATCTCAAATATCAATCAACACAAAAATATTTTTAGTCATGGACTTACCCATTGTGATCTTGGATTTCTTGCCCAAAGAGCATGCTACCCCATACCATAAAAAATTAACCACCTTTCACCCCTCTCACCATTCACACTCCCATTTTTCTACCGACTCAAGGGACCTTTTGGAAACCATGACATTTGGTGATCATGTGACTAATTTTCACCCTTAGAACAAAAAATCATGTAATGTCTTTAGGGCCTTAAGTTTATCACCTCCTCCAAGGTATGACCTACTCGGTATGATCTTAACTAATCACATAGCTTTCTTGCCCCCTCTTATCTTTTAATTGTCTTTATTACATTTTGATTACCTTATATAGGACTTGGTCCTCGACGCTTACCTTTGGGGTAATCTTCTTCTTCTACCACATCAACATCACCTATACCAATTTTCCCATAACCCACTCATACCTAACTGACCTAAACCCAAATCATGCCTAAAACCTACCAACTCATTTTCATATCTCCTCATATTGTTCCCTAGCTTATGGGAGAACTACATCGGCTTGAGGTCCCTTTTTTCCGGGACTATGTAGGCATCACTCGAGGGCATGGGGCCCTTGGAGGTTAGCTCGGCCACTCTACCCTAAAAAATCATATTTCATCTTCCTAAAATTACATCCTACCCCACTTAGTTACCTTTTTACGTCAAAAATTGGAAATTAAACCAAACAAACCACACGTTGCTTAACATTTTTATCATCGTCACAACATACAATTATTATGACTACCATTTCTCTACCATCATCATACATGTATTATAAAGCATATTAAACATACCCCATATTATCATTCATTACACAAATTAATGAATCACAACTTCAACCAATTTAAACTCAACCATGCCTAGACCACAACCCTAACTCAACCATGCCTATTACCTGACTCGATCCATGCCTATTACCTGACTTGATCCATGCCTACACCTGACTGACTTGATCCATACATAAGACCTAACTCAATACATGCATAAACCAACCTAACTCAATCTATGCCTAAGCCCCGACTCAACCATGCCTACAACCTAACTCCATCATGCCTCACTCACCTAGTTTCAGTCCATATCATGACAACAAATTAAAATTCTCATAAAACACCAACATCAAGAATCTCATCCATCTCATCATATAAACAAGTATGTGGGTCTCAATACAATATACATGGATGTCCACTCATGTCCATCTCTCAACATCATCGACACACAGGCTAATACTCAAATATAAAATGTCATCAGCACGCAGAGCTAGTATCATATACAGTAAAACAATACAAAATCTCTTCGACACGCAGCGGTATATGCTCGAATACAAAAATATCTTACATACTCTCTTGGCACGTAGGCGGTATGTGATCAAAAATATAAAAATATCTCTCTGCACGGTGACATATATCAAAAATAAAAACTATGTCAAACTAGGATATCCTCTTGGTAGATATCCTCCATATTTATGTCACTGTCCCTCTCGCCTCCTTGGCCCCTATCTGGTGACCTACTAACATCTCCCCACCCATCATAGGTGGTGGTTGGGTCCCTACTGGTGCATCACCTAGAGCTGGTCTCCGTGAGCTGGTGGCCTCTCCTTGATCTGTCTCGGAGCTCGATGCCCCCGTGGGCTCTCTACAATGTGAGTCTGGGATCTAGTCCTCTCACTTGAGGCCTGTTGTGCCATGTACTCTCCATAGGATAGGAAATCTATCCCAACCACCATCAACTGATCCTGGTAGTATCTAGCCTCACCTACGGAATCCTCGTAACCTAGATATGGGAATGGTCTATGGTGGCCCCATAGGCCTCAGCCCTATACCTCTGCGGGCCCCTATCCCATCCCTACCTCGTGAATGGGACCCTATCCACGGTGCCTATGGTGGATCCATCATCCCCTACCCTGTGCCTATATCTAGGCTGTAAAGCCCCAATATGTGCCTGTGTTATGGCAAATTGGCCCTATAACCCTATCACCTGTGCCTCTAGGGCTGCCACCCAACTATCATCCCCATCTCCATCTCCATCCCCACCTTGGGCCATCTGGGCTCAAGACCGGCCACCTATGCATGTAACTTAGCCACCCCCACCTCTGAACTAGCTAGTTGTGCTGCACCATACCCAACTAGGTAATCAAGGTCACTACCTACCCATGTAGAGCATACCTTTGTACCATGATGGTGGCTAAATCTAGTTACCCCGTCCTGGGTGGTACTGCTCATAAATGAGCTGCCCACCACTATCTGTATCTATCTATAACCCCAACATCATCAATCCACCGGTCTACCACCTTCTCCTCCTACCCTGTGGGCACCTTGTCACCGTGGTGGTAGAGGTAGTGGCCTCTCCATGTCATCCCTCTCGTATTTGCTGGGGAAGGGTAGAGGTATGTCTGTGGAAATCTAAACTGTCATCTAACCCTATCCATGGGGATCATCTCGTGCTCGCCAAAGACGGTGCCCCACTATTTATCTCACCAACCGAAAACCACCTAGCTCCCCATGCATCTACTTGAATGGGGATAACCCACATAGAGTCTCCATATGATTTCCATTCTAGAAAACCCTCTAATAAATTCCTATAATAGGCTACATCATGTGTGGCCCTATCTGATCACCACTCTCTAATCATAGGTACCCATCACCTATACCCCACCCACACCAATCTTGGTGGAAATGCATCTGCAGGGCATCCCTACTAGCCACACACAAACTATGTGCTCATAGGCCCAGCAGTGTAGTAAAAATGTGCAACACAGGGATGAACCTGCGTAGATGCCCATATGCCCACAACTCTCTATATAGCTGCACCAGGAATGCTGGCACCTAGGCAAAGCGGGTTTGATCTATCATCATGTCATGAAGTACCCCCATCAATGAGTGAGGAAATCTCCCTCCCTCTACATCAAGTAGTGCGAAACAACACACTACTCCATCAATAAAACAATGAGCCTCATCTCCTCTGGATGGGCTATGTACATCCCTCCATAGCTCAGACTGGAACTATGGAATGTCATGTGTCTAAGTCCCTCTTTAGCATCTGCCATCCTAAATCACTACCAACACCTCCAACTAATCAAATCACACAATTCGATCCCATGGACCTGCCTCTCAACTACCAATCACCCACCGTTTAGCTCACCAACTTAACTCTCCATTCTGTCTAGATACTTTTCCCCTTTCTCTCTCTTTTGTGTCATTTTCCCAATTTGCAAGAAGACAAATGAATTGTAAAAACATGGATTTTTTGTTTTTATAATAAACCCAACCTAACCGATGCTGGTTTTACCTTCACCGACATTAGTCATGTGCCCTACCTTACCGTGGTTGGTTACCCTATACCGGCATCGAGTTACCCTTGACCGGCATCGGTCACCCTCTCTTCCACATGGCCCACAATTTCACCCTATTACCCTACCCATCACTTTTTTTCCACACCCAAACTTTCCCTTGAACATTTACCTTGCCCTCCCGAACCTCATCATTTACTACCTAACCTCGTCCTCATTTAGGAACTCGTTATTTTACCCATACCTCAACCCTACCCATGCCGTGACCTCAATAATTGGACTGGATCATCTCTAGTGACCTTTGACCTCATGCATTTGCTATACCCTACAAAGATCTTTATTACTGTGTTGATTGACACGATGACCTTACATTACCTCTTTTTGTGACCATTTAACCACGTATAAAATTAGGTCACACTCCCCTTAGCCCCTTGATAAATAAATACCTTAAATGTGACTGTAAATGAAGCCACGTATCAACATGAATTGAGAGGTCTTAGGCGACGATTAGTAACGAAAAAGCTACGTGTCGGGTGTAATCCACTACATGTAAATGAAACTGAGCCATTTGAATGTAGAAAGCTAGAAAAAGGATCTCACACCAATCGAAGGTCCGAGAAAACAAGGTAGAAAACTTGAACCATGGAAAAAGCCAAACCCCGTAGGGCAGCAAAAGCAACTCAAACCGGGAGTGCATAGAGATGCGGGGTCGAGCTCAAAAGTGTGACCAAGATGTTGGGTCTATGCTACGTGACGTGACCTCAATAATTGGACCTAGACCATCTCTAGTGACCTTTGACCTCATGCGTTTGCTATACCCTATGTGTACTATTACTGTGTTGATTGACCTAATGACCTTACATTGCCTCTTTCCATGAATGTTTATCCCGCCCTACCTTTGGTGTACGTAACCCACCTAAACATTCCTGCACCTGACCTATGTCGTGTTTCCTGACCATATCTTATACCTTAGATACTAGAATCACCTCGACCTTGTTTGGATAAAACTATCGACCTTAGACAATGTAGATTTTGTTTTCTCTTCAACTTTGATACTATTTTGCGTTTATACGTGTGTGTGCATTTGACGATACTCCTTTGACCCTAACCCATTACCTAGATTACCCAGTAGATCTTTCTCTTTTCCTCCATTACCCACCTTCCTCTTCATCACATTCACCTCTTTTCAAACCACTCACCCCTTCGCCTTTTGCCTCGTCGGTTCTGGTTTGAGGGGGATCACCTTCACCCACACATGGAGCAACCACATCTTATTTTTGTCAGCGCCACTTACCAATACAAGCTACACAAAAAAAGGGGGAAAATGTAGACACTAAAATTAGGTCACACTCCCTCGGCCCCTCGATAAATAAATACCTTAAATGTGATTGTAAATGACGCCACATATCAAAGCACAATTTGAGAGGTCTTAGACTGGCAAAGTGTAACAAAAAGCTACGTGTCGGTGTAATCCACTTTGCATGTAAATGAAACTTGAGCCATTGGAATGGAGAAAGCTAGAAGAAGGAGCTCACACTAATCAAAGGTCCGAGTAAACAGGGTAGAAAACTTGAACCAAGGAAAAATCCAAACCACATAGGGTAGCGAGCAACTCAAACCAGGAGAATGCACAAAGATGCAGGGTCGAGCTCAGAAGTGTGACCAAAATGTTGGTCTATGCCATGTGTAGATTGTAACCATTCACTGTAGGAGGAAGTCTCGAGCTGGCAGACCCAAAAACTGAGCTGATCACTTTGGATATGCACAGTCCAAGCTCATAGCAACAATGATCTCCAAAGGAAAACCCGAGTCATAAGGCCAGGCAGTGGAGTGTTGGTGCAATGAAGAAGAACCATGAACCAATGTTCCAACCAAGGCACGGGAAAAGGTGAACACATGTGCAATAAACTTCAATGTTGACCCAATATCACAGAGTGAGCTAGAGATGTGAGCACAATATCACAAGCAAGGCACAAATGGTGGAATCGATTTTGAAAAAGAAACAACAAGAAATGAAACCAATGTAATGCAGAGTACGAGCCATGAGCTGGGTAGAGAGCTAGGTAGTGAGCTAGCTCCTACAACACATTAAACTCAAACATACACCCACAAGAATCTCAAAATATGCAAGTAAAGCACATGCAAAAGTGAGAGCTTGCACAAGCAACTACATGGTGGAGCAATGATGGTGAGCAACGTGATTTTGGTCCCCTCTGCTCTGATACCATGAAGGAGTGAAGGACGAAGACCTAGAAGGAATTCACATGCATCGAATAGTTGCACTTCACCAAAGTGTAGGAGTTGCGAGATTGAAGCAAGCAAGCTTTGTAAAGTAATGTGCATGCATATGAGAGCTCAAGATTCAAAAAATGGAGTAGAATGGAATTGCTTGGCTTGGCTTAGGCTTATCATAGATCAAAGGAGGTGAGTACAAATAGGGGAGTGAATGTGTAACTCCCATGTAAGAGAATATTCCTCCATAATGGAGAAGAGGAGTTACTTTCCCAAATGGGAATGTAACTCCTATGACACACGTATACATATGATGATTCTATAAGAGAATCTATCACAACTAAGACAAAACCTAGATCATCATCATAAGTGAAGAAAAATACCACCTAAACCAACAATTGCATGTACATATTTCACTAATCATCATAATGCTCAAAACCACTTGAAAATGTTACAAAGTTGTCTATACACAAAATTTCCTCCTTCAAAATCTCTTGTAGCTCCTCTTTCAATTTGTGACCATTCAAATCATGGATCAAAACAGTTAAAATCAAGCTTAAATATTCTCACATAATCCTTTATAACCAAATCTTGGCCTCTAATACCCTTCAAATTACATATTTTGTCTTTTATTATAACATTAAAAGACTCAACTTAGTCTAAAACCTTAGGACCTAAGAAGTAGGTCACAACCACGAACTTAATAGGACTTCTAGACCTCAATAGGACCTCCCATAACCTTATTACATGTTGGTATACTCCAATATCACATCAATATAAGCCAAAATTCCTTCTAGATTCAAATTGGTAGTTTTGGAGGGAAATTAGTAAATTCAAATTTGTGAAGGTCTTGAACAAAAATAACACACCTAGATGAACCTAGATGATCTCCTAAACCTATAAGCACCTTTGAGAAAGCCAAAAATTATGTCAACCATATTTATAAGCTAGGGGTGATACTTATGCATCATAACTCAAAATCATGGTCTTGTTCCTTAGCCCATTCAAAACCCTTACTCTTTGTGTCCACTTTGTGTGTAGAGGTTCTAAAATAGTGGAGAAGCCCATAATGAAATTCCTCATGTATTGTCATCGCTTCCAAAAACTCCTAGTCTCTTTGGATCTTGTTGGTGTTTACTAATTGGTGATGGCTTCCACCTTCTTTCGATCCACTCGTAGCTCTCCTCCTCTAACCACATGCCCAAGATAAAGAAGTGATTGTTTACAAAATTAGTACTTATCCATGTTACGTAGCAATTGTTTCTCATTGAGAACTTACAAGACTTGCTGCAAATGTGTAAGATGTTCTTCCCATGTGGTAATAAAAAAATATCATCCAAATATACAATGACACATTTATCTATGAATTCCCGCAATACATTATTCATAAATCTCATAAATTTAGTGGGTGCATTACATAAACCAAATGGAAGTACTAACCACTCATATAAACCTTGTTTTATTTTGAAGGAAGTATTTCATATATCCTCCTCCTTCATCCTAACTTGGTGATAACCATATTTAAGATCCAGCTTTATGAAGAAATTTTCTTGTTGAAGATTGTCTAAGAGATTGTTTATGCGTGGGAGTGGGTATATTTTCTTAATGGTAATATTTTTCAAAGCGCGATAGTCGATGCACATTCTCCAAGAACTTGAGTCATCCCTTAGTTTGAAAATATTGAACTATGGTATCCAAATCCGTCATCCCTTAGTTTGAAATATTTAAAATTTCTACCGCATCTTACTTATCTTTCAATAAAAGTAAATAAAATTGATTATGATTTGCATGAATTAGTCTCTTTACTTTTTTAGTACTTACCATAGCAAGTTTTTACTTACGCTAGTGTTCCTAGATGTTGCAAATAACTCCATCATTTACCCATCTATATCGTTTCTCCCTTCTCATGAATATAACATCCCTAATATATAAGTAAGGACTCCCAAAAACAGCATCAAATGCATCAAGGGGAATTACATGAGCTTGTAATACATCTTATAGACACTAAAATTAGGTCACACTCCCTCGGCCCTCGCTAAATAAATACCCTTAACACACCCACCTAGCCATGGCCCCCTTCACCCCACTATAATATTAATTTAATTATTTAAATTAAATTAATTCAAGAATAACTTCACAATATTTATTATTTAAATATCCTAATTGAGATAATGCCCACATATCCACCTCATTTAGCCACCTCATCCTAAGACCTATTCTTAGTAAGTTGTCATAACTAACTAAGACTTACCCAAACCCTAAAATCAATGCCTAAATTCCCTCTACCACATTCCTACATGACGGAAGGAAGCTTTGAGTCTATTCTCGCGAGGTAAAAATGAAATGAAATCCCATAAAATCAAGGGGATCTACCTAGTTTAGTAAACCTAGGAAATCCTACCCTAATCGACACCGCTTACCCTTAACTCCTCCGGTTAAGCCGGAACTACCATCGGTTACCTTTTAACTCCCAAAACAACCTTATTTCGAGGTTAGCACATTGTTTTGGAGGGTTGGCACATTTCTGAGAAAGAGAGAGATCTTCTAAGAACAAGTGACAAAACTAGAGTTGCATGCAAGAAAAACCGAAGATCCGTACAAGCATTAGAACACCCATAGCTAGCGAGACGAAGCAATCACGGAACCACCTACCTTCACAAGAGCATCTAGAGAAGAGATATCACTACACCAAGTCCATTTGGTCACCCACCATTATCAGCTAGGCATTAATCTCGTATAAATGGTAAGTCTATTAACTCGCATTGGTTCTTTGTCATTTGAGCATATTCTTTTACATTTGTTATTAGTTTTTGTTTTCATTCCTATTCCCCACCATTTTTTCTCCATGCAAACTTAACCACCTCTTTACCCATACCATTTAACTATCCATACCCAGATTTTCATCATTCCTATGCATGTTCGGGATCCACATGAATCTCCCCATTGTCATTTCACCTTCATCTAATCCCGGATCTATCACCGGCCAAATTTTATTGAGCTTCCTATACCCCGCTCATACTGACGCCGGTCACCCATAACCATCACCAGTTAACCTCAACTAATTTTTGTCTCTGTTTCTTTTACTAGAAACCTAGATCGAGAGCCTAATACCTCTACCATATACCTTAAACTACCCAAAACCCGACCCTAACCAATAACAAGATCCTAATGTTGACGTTGACCTTCATATTCAATCATAACCTAGCTTTGTTGTGAATGAATTTTCTTATTGTAGATGAATGAGATACCTAAATAATTTTTACTACGTAGTATTTACTTTATTACTAGCATTAAGTTGTTTTAAACAAAGGATGGATTGTGACCTTCCAGAAGTACCACACTTCCGGATCTAGGACACGCTAGGCGATCCACTTTGCACATATTGTTTAACTTTTATTTAGTTGTCTTGTGCTCCATTTCAGTAGTTCCTCCAAGAAAAAAATAATCTCTCACGATCAGCTATGGATTCAGAGTTCTTACACACGCAACAACCTATCAACTAGCATTCCAACAGGTATTCCTCCTACGCCTGTGCCCCTTATCTATTTTGTAATTTTAAAATAAACATCTAAGAAATAGGTGAAACACATCTAAATATTCATAATTTATCCCAAACTTTAACTTACATCTTTTACTTACCTCGAATTTCTACACCCTTCTTCACCCATCCCAAAGGATAAGGATTTGGATGCTCATAATTTTCTAGACCAAGCTTCTTTACAACCGCATTAGAAATAAAATTAGATTAATAAATAGTATCAACCAAATCATTTACCTTAGTCCTCTTAATCTATATTTTGATTTGAAATATTTTAGTAATTTCATCCTCTTGTTCATGGTTTTCTATGTTCGTGAACGTGTATCCTAGACTCGTCTACATCAAAATCATCATCAATCTATAGCTCCTCATCTACCTTTATAGCTATCATTGACTTCTTGGAGTCCTTTGTTCATTTCTTTGGATGCAATTCCAGATTTAAATTCCAACATGTAGCATCAGTATGACTATTGATATCATAATTCTTACAAAAATTCTTATGATATTTACAAGTATTCAAGGTGGTAGTGGTATTTTTACCTTTCCATATACCCTTGTGAATGTCCATGATATTTTTTGGATGATTTTTTTACTTATTTTTCTTTAACTTCACCTCTCTTTGACATTACTCATCATCTATATAGTATGTTTACACACATGCTTCATTGAGATCCTTAGGTTTCATGGAGATGAACTTCCTTCGTAGGTGAGTGTGAAGTCCTCCTAAATACTTGGTAAGAATATCCTCATCCTCCAAGTCCATATTGAGCAACATGGCTTGACTCTAAAACTTCGTAGTGTAATATTACACACTTTGACCATTAGTTTGTCTAAAATACTACCATTTAATCATCTGGTCAGTCTTATAGCCAATATGATAAAAAAATTCTCTTAGCAATTCATTAAAATCCTCCCAAGAGTTTACAATAGAACACTTCTTATTTTCACAAGTGGCTGGATGGGTTTCCCACTAAACTAGAGTAGGTCCTTCCATCTTGATACGTACAAAGGTGGTCTTGTGTGCCTCAATGATATTATGCACACTAAAATAAACCTCCAATTACTTTAACCATTTATCTAGTAATTTGCATCTACTTGTCCTTCAAAGCTTTTAATCTCAACTTTAGTTTCAACTTTAAAAGGAGCATGATCAGATTTTACCTTTCCCTTTTCAACTGGAGTTTCCTCTTCCTACTCTTCCACATCTTCCTCATTGTGGATCTTTCCTTTTCCGACTTCTCGCCAAATCTCAAACCACTAAGTCTATGGAATATTTCTTAATCATTTTTTTCCTTTGTTGATCTGAGAGTTCCCTTTGGTGTTGAAACACCACTATCCATAGTGATTTCCAGCATCTCAATTCTACATATGAATTTATCTTCTTCCATTTTTATCTAATCCTTTATTTCCACCTTTTTGTAGATATCTCTAGATTGCAAGGTATTACTTTTTTCCTTTAGACCTTGTCACTGTTATATAAATCACACAAGAATGAATACCATAGTCCCTTGGATATTATTTTTAGCTATAATACCAAAATGATTTGTAAAATTTTACTTTGGAAACTTACAAAACCACGAAACTATTGTATTCACTTATAATTTACTTTTAAATGACATATTTTTTTATTAGAGGTAAAATTTAGGGTTGAGGGGACTTTTAAATGACATATTACTAAAATCTAGTGAATGAATTTTAGTGCTTAGAACTACTTGTAGCAAATAACATGAATAAATCAACACACAACATAATATTTTTATCCTAGAAACCCCAGTTGAGGGAAAACCAATCGGGAAGGGAAATTTCTCTTTCTTCCCAGTATTATATTGGCCAATTTAAAAGAATACAAATTACAAGAAGTTGAAGGAAGATAACAATGTTACTTCCACCATCTCTACTTGTTTTTTTCTACTCATACACCTTGCTTCTACAAATCAATTCTAGCACCAATGGTTTCTTGCTCACATCTCCCATGAATCCATGACTAATTCCACATGCTCTTATTTCTTTTATATCTTGCTTCGTATGTCCTCTCATGCACTATAGAATAGGAAGGGTCATACAAGGAAGAGACACAATCCAGACGTTCTAAATCCATGATTGTTTGTGGATGTATTTTTTTGTTTACTTCTATGATAAGACTTCCAGTGAATAAAGAGGGGAGGATAAGAAATTTTTGGGGTTGTTACGCAACCACATGTATTCATAAAGGGGAGGTTACATAACCGTTGCTCTACAGAAAGTGGTGGTTTTATAACTTAACAATTTACCACTATTTCTACTTATTTTTCCTTCTTATTCTAGTTTTTTTAATGAATTGGTGTTTTTATTAGATCCATATGGATCATACATCACATATTGTAAACTATGGCACTTTGGTTCATTTTTTCTATCAAAGAAAAGAGGGTTTATGAGGGCATAGGTGGGCATAATGGTCCAAATCTCTACAAATAAAACATCATGTTTCCCGCTTATGTGTGGGTGGACCTCTTGTACTCTTTTGAACTTACCCCGAGGTACCAACTATGGCCTACTACTAAGTGTATAATTAATGGGGATATTACCCACCTGTCTCCTATCTTTACCAAATTTTTGGCTTCATCGGCCTCTACCTCTCTCTCGCATATCCTAAGTGGGTTGTGATCTTTGCTCTTGATGGGACTGATGTTGTGATTTTTGTTGGGGATGTAGTGTATTCCTTGAATCTTCTTGTACAGGCCTAAAACCTCCCCATGGGGGCATGCAATACCCCATGATCTCATATCCTATAGTGAGTGAATTTATTTCTCACAGTCTATTCTTATTCCTATCTTGGAACTCCTGGGTGTTTCCCATGTTCTCATCAGCTAAGTAGGCCTTCTCCATGGCCTTCTCCAAATTCAGAGGAGATAAAATCATAACTAATCCCACTAAGTTAGCATTCAGCCTCAAATAAATCTATTGACTTACAATTTCTTATCCTACAAATAGTCAACATACTACAATAAATATAGAAAATGGCTCTCATATTATGCTACTGAGACCAAACCTTGTTGAAGATCATGAAACTCATCTATTCATCTTTAAATAAAGTGCTCCAACATGTAGTGAGTCCGAATCACTCCTCAAACAACTCCTATGTGATTGTGTCTCATGTCAAATAGATATTTCACTCCTCATTCCTCCATTAGGTTTCTATCACATCGGGTAGAAGGTTAATGGACAATTGTCCTTGATGTTTCTCTCATATGGGTGTATCCCAAAGAAACTATCAATACTAAGGAGCCATGAATCAACCCCAAATCCATTTTTCTTCCCTCCATAAGTAGGTGGTTGTAATCAAATAATATCCCTAATAACCCTTCCTACACCCTATGGACATGGTTCTAAATCCCACTCTTTATGAGGTGATGGAGGTATCTCTAGTGGTAGTGGCCTTGTAATGATAAAATAATGGCTGCATCATTACAAAGAGACCATCTCCACCTATACTTGAAGTGATGTGATATCTCATGCCAACGTGAACTATGTTGTTGTGATGCATAATGTAATCCCTCCCGAGAAATAACATCCTCCTTGTGTTGTGTGATCTCCTTAACTATATTTTGTTGCTCTAGAAATCGGTCCTATAGTACACCCATCACTTGCTGTAGTGCCTTCAAAATCTATGTCTTGAGCTCTATAGCTTGTGGCTCAAGTAGGTAGACCTTTCCCCTAGGTCCTCATCACATGATGATTAGTTGCATGCCTCGGCATCATCTATGCGTGAAAATGAACCAAATTGGTTTTAGCAGAACTTTTGTTGTGTTGGTTTAGCTATTTAGTTTAAATTTAATTTCCAAAAAAAAACCCATATTTCACGGTGTTGAACCCCAACTCTAATACCAAATGTAATGCCCATATTATTATGACCAAATTAATGAAAGATACAATCACATTGTAATCCCATAAATTTTTTTAAAGGAGTTGATTAAGCAACATTTGATTATAAACACCATAGACAATTAGCAATGGTTGTGCACTAATTAGGTTACTCATGAGATTAAGGTTATACAATTGAGTATTTTTTAAAATAACTAATTGATTTACGCTAAGAATCCATTATGGTTTTGGCTCAAGTTGGCCATCCTCAATAGAGAATTACGAATGTAGATGGAAAAGAAAGAGATGTAGACAAGATTAGAGCACACATATTTGATCTGCAAAGTAGATCCGGTTTAACCCTTAGATTAAATCCCTTTCCTCCATTGAGAACCACGATTTATGTATGCTTGAAGTGAGAAAAAGACAACGTTAAAAGATATTTGGGTGGACTGCCCAAAAGTCCGAAACTGGGTCGGGAAGCGATAAGCTCCCTCGGCGGATGTCAATCCACATTTTTAATTAAGGAAAGAAGCATACATGATAAAAGATGTACGTAAATGACTAGATTTTCTGATAAAAAATAATGAATTGAATCTAAACAGTGGACAGAAAGTAGCAGGAAATAGGAAATTCTAAAAATAATGTTGGATTAATGTTACCTGAGTCCTTTTACCTATCTACAGGCTGATCGGTGTCGGTTAGGAAAATCGGTCGTCGACTGATTCAAATCGGCGTCGACTGATGCAGGTCGGCGTCGACTGATATAAATCGGCGTCGACTTGGGAAAATTTGTAGGAAGATTGAGAAACAGACAGTGGAGGCTAGATCGTCGATCTCCACTGGATCTGCAAGTGTCGTAGGGATACTGACAAGGCTCCACCTGTGCTGGATGTAGGAACAGAGTCACCAAGAGATCGATGAAGACTCACGATGTCGATGTGGCAGGAGCAGAGTAACGGTACTCCTCTCAGGGATTGGTTTGGATAGGATTCACTCTCACTTGATAGATAATGCTCAGACTTGATGCTCAAAACTCTCTCGTTCTCTTTGTCTAACTCACTATCTATCTCACATCTAAGCTGTCTAACAGGGCGAGTTACGGGCCTCTATTATGTCGGCGCTTGGCCAAGATGAAATCGGTGCCCGTTCAAAAAATCGGTCGGCCGAGTCTGGTCGGCGTCGATCGAGAACAGACTCCCGAAATGGCCAAAAGGAGTGATTTCTGGAAAGATGAGAGTGATCCTTTCACCTCAAATATGGGAAATATCCCACTGCTCGGTTTGGGAGGAGGAGAAATAGGGGGATATATGGATAGAATAGATATGGGGTAGATAAGTGGTTAGGATATATGTAAAAAGGTGTAATTGAATAGTTAATATTTAATTACTCATGGGTAAAACATAATGGGGTGAATTAAACCTAGGATAGGTGTTTAAATCACAAATTGAATAATACCCCAAGGGGCCAATGGTGATATGAATGTGCCCCAGGTTACCTGAGAAGGTAAACGAATGTGAGGGACACTAAATTGGGTAACCAATTTTAGGTGTCTACATTTTGCCCCTTTTTGTCGAGTAACTTGCGATAAGCAAAGTTGCAAGACAAAAACAAGGAGGTGGAAGAAAGGAGGAAAAAGTGATGATGTGATCCCCCTCAAACTAGGGATGGGATGGGTGATAGAACAAATGATCCCAAGTTTGAAAAAGGTAGATGAAAATGTAGGATGCCCCAGCTAGATGTGCAGGTAGATCTGATCATTAATGATGCACAAAAATAATAACATTAAGGCAGCTACCTAAGGAACTCACATTGGTAGGGTAGTCTAGATGGTCTCCACAGGAGACGACGTTAGTACCTACAGACCCGTGAGTGTAAGGAGGGCTGCAAAATAGTTAGCACCTAAAGAGAGATACATTGGTAGGGACAACCAAAATGCAGTCTGCGAAGCAGATGATGTGAGTGCCTACAGACCCGTTAACTCTAAGCTGCCAAAAATGTGAGTGCCCCATGTATAGGGGACAAGCTCGAAATGGATGATAATATCGAAAGTATGTGCCAAAAGGCAACATTCAGGGCACAATAATGACCAGATAAATAAGCCAAGCATCAACACTATGGCAAGAAGATTTAGGAGATGGCAAAAGCTACAGTGCAACCGATCGGCAACAATAGGTGTAAATCGGCGGTGATCCAGAATAATCGGCACCGACCATAACAATCGGCGTCGACCAAAAAAATCGGCGCCGACTATACCAAGCGCATATAAATATGCGAAAGGAAAATGTGAATGATTTATTTAGACCATGACGATTGATTTAGAGAGAGTCAAAAATTGGATTTGAGCACCATGGAAGCTTCTGGGAGCAGTCAAAAGTGGAAGAGGACACGACCAGGGGTAAGTGAACCTAGCCAAACTTCCTTCTATAATTTTATCGTAAAATAGCATATTAGGCTCCCAATTTTTAGAGAAAAAAGGAATAAATGAGGAGTAAGAGTGTTTTTGACACTCGTCCTCCCAGTCGGCGTCGATTGAAAAAATTGACGCCGATTATATGAGATCGGCGCCGATTACCTTAAATCGATGCGTCGACTATTTGTGATCGATGCCGATTTAAGTAAATCGACCGATTTTACCATTAGACTGATAAGATGATAGAATGTATGTTTTTGATGTTTTGATTTGGATAAATGGGAAGCTAACATTGCTCTTGACGTCGTGGATGCAGGCACGAGAGGCGTTACACATGCGGGATGCTATCCCCGAGCTTTCTGGAGACCATTCTCCCTAATGTGACTGATGCAGATTGGCGCCACCTAGAGTTAGCGGGCTCGGGGGCTTTCGGTACTACCGACGAGTGCCGCGAGATGTAGAGCTGATGCGAGCACTAGTACGGCGATGGGATAGCTGACTTGCATGTTTTGGTTTAGGACGGGTGAGATGACTATCACCCACGAGGATATATACAGGATCCTGAGGCTGCCGATCACCGGGGACCCTATTGAGATCACTCCACGAGAGCAGCAGCAGAGGGCCCTAGGATGGTTATATGGGGACAGGGCGGATGAGTCAGAGATAGTGTCTGGGGTAGTGAGGATAGCCTCGCAGTATAGACAGGATGATGCCAGGAGCAGATGGATAGTGTTGATTCAGATGGCGATCTCCTACTTTTCTCTACCAGATTCAGGAGGTGGGAGATTCCCATTGTTATTGCTAGATTGTGTTTGTGACATCCTGCAGTTTAGACAGTGTTCACATTTCTTTGATGCCCTGATAGCTCAGATATATTATGAGCTATGGATGTATACCACTGGCAGGAGGACAGGGATTGATGTTAGTTTTGTGCTCCATTGCTGGGCATATGAGCACATAGCAGTGATCAGGCCATCCAGGCTTCCATGGATGCCAATGGCGGATGGGGGCCATTGATTATGGATTTCGGTGATGGCGGGCCGACATGGCCCCGGGAGATACAGGGAGATCCATGCAGATTGGTATGCCGAGCGCTTGAGATGCGACACTGAGCGAGTCATCGGAGACCATATCGGGTATTTCTGACATGGGCTGGTCAGGATGCTCACTTGGTGGGGTTGAGACGGAGCAGGGTGGTTAGGGCCACGTGGCTTTGATATGTGGGAGTGAGTCCCATTTATACGGGTATTGAGATAGTTCGGCCTAGTGCAGATAGTGCCGACCACCTACAAGCCATATAGACGAGATAGCAGAGAGACAGATTTGCTGATTTTGATCCCGGCAGATCCATTGAGGGAGGCCCCACCTTCAGAGAAGTGATGATGATGCTGGAGTGGATGATGGCTATGCGGCATGGTATTCGATAGAGCTTCCACGACACTTGCCAGCATCCATAGATGCTGATGAGGAGGATATAGCCACAGTGTTGGAGAGGCTGAGGAGAGCATTTTACTGGCGACGTGAGACACATCGGGCTTCCCTAGAGGAGATCGAGAGCTCGACGAGAGAGAGGATGCCTTGATATTGGAGAGGACATAGCTCTCAGGGAGTGAGATATCTACGATCCAGCGAGGATCACTACCATCGACATAGGGAGGCCCTCAGGGCCAAATATGGTGATACAGGTACCACGTCGAGTCTAGGACACAGGGTATGACCATAGGAGGGCACCACCACCAAGGCACACACTAGCAACACTACTATGAGCACAGGTACGGTGAGCTTGAGTACATATCAGTCTCTCTCTCCTCACTGAGGTGAGATACTATGAGGATGCCCTAGCACAACATGCCCCTGAGGTGCCTCGTTACGGTGCGAGGAGGAGATCTGCGACAGCCACAGCTAGTGGTGCATCGTCGAGGGAGGGAGCACCGGGAGAGGGCGAGGTGGAGGCAGGCCCCCAGCAGCAGGCTTCTAGTTTGATAGGTGGCGGCCGAGAGATAGCCTAGTCCAGAGGAGGGTGGAGGAGATAGTGTCTTCCACCTATCAGATTTTACGATTTAGAGATTGATATATTTTTGTATCGATGTATTGATGTAGCCTCGATTTGAAGGCATTTTTGATGTATGATATAGATGGCTTGATTGAAAGCCACCCATTCTTTGTTGTACAGATACTCATGTATATATATAGAGATTCATCATTTTCTTTGTCAAATGATTGTACTCATGCTTTTAATTTTGATAGACATGGATAGATGTAACGTAATTGCGATGGATATAGACATATGCTGATAGATGATAAATAGGTGTGATCTGATATTCATAGAATAGATAGACGTGATGTTGATGTGATGTGATTGATATGTGGATTTAATTTTGATGAGAAATAGATATAGGCAGATGTAGTGTAACTTGGATGGACATGTTTTTAGATGATAGATGGATAGATGTGATTGATAGATTTTGATATATTTAAGATGTTTTAATTGAATTTTGATGAAAAATAGATAGATAGATCCACATGTGTTGATAATACATGCTATGATATGTTTTCTTTTGGAAAAAGTAGATAAGATGAAATTAGATAGATGATAGATTTTGACTAAATTAACATGTTAAATGTCAATTTAACTGGATGAATAAGAAATGATAATGGGAAATAAAGGAAATACACCTAGATAAGAAAAAGAATGATAAGCTAGGCCCCTAACCGACCATAAATAGAGACTTTTGATAGGAAACCAAAAGACCATGCATACAAGGCCATATATGAGGTTAAAATAAACCTGACACTAGCTAGTCGCAAACCAGATCTAGAAGGTAAATGGAAGGAGAAGTAAGTATGTATCTTGTCAAAATTTACAAAAGGATAGAATACACGCTCATATTGGGAAAATAGGGTTCTCCATATGATCGAAAAAAAAAAAGGTCTTATATCTCAGCTTCATGATGTTTGTTTTGAAAAAAAAAGCAAAAGCGATCAATGCGGGAAGTTTGCTAGATGTGGAAAACCCGATCGATATGGGAAGTCTTTCGGTGATGCTAAAAAGTGAACAAACTGGCCAAAGAGGAAGTTTATTCTTGAAAAGGCTGATCAATGCGAGAAGCCTTGGGAATTCCATGAGAGAAACAACCGTCCTTCAGGGTAATGGTTTGTAGTTTGAATTTAATGATAGCCATCCTTGAGGGTATGGTCTATATCTTTTGATTTGCTTAATAATGCATGGATAGCTGTCCTTGAGGATCGAGTCTATCTTTTAGGAATTTTGGATAGCATCTTTTTTTTTTTTTTTTTTTTTTGTTGGGAGGAAGCTGAGTTTAGACCAGATAGATCAGATAGAGGGAAAGAAAATGTATACAAACGCGTACTCATACCCTAAGTAGATTTGATTAAGATAGACACTTGGGACAAATGAAGAAGTGATTAAGGTGTTCCTACCATGAGGAGGAACATATCCATAAGAAAAATGCCATGAGTAGAGCCACGGTACTCATATTTTAAGGTAGAAAAAGACATAACGTGGAGAACCACATAGTTCTAAATCACTACAAAAAGGTATGACTGGTTATAGATGGATGAAAGATCTGTTTTGTGACTAAGAACATGTAAGATAGATTTTAATAGTAGAAGGGCCTTAGATGCAAGGCATTAATAGGTTCCATTTCAGGTACACCATCCATGGAAGATAGATGGTAAGCCCCAGATCCATATTTATGAGTAACCACGTATGGACCCATCCAGTTAGGAGCAAACTTACCATGCTGACTCCATTCTAGTGTAGTGACATTTTGGTTTTCTTTAAGAACAAGATCACCAACTTTGAAGTCACGGTGCTGCAAGTGCTTGTTGTAAGCATGTTTGACATGCTCAAGATAGACTTGATGATGTTCAAGAGCATTGAGATGCCGCTCATCTAACAACTCAAGCTGCGCTAGATGCTCTTGATGATAGTCCTCATCAGAGACAAATTCTCTGAGAGAAACATGAAGAGATGGGATCTGGACTTCCAAAGGAAGAACAGCCTCAGACCCATAGATGAGAGAGAAGGGAGTAGCACCAGTAGGAGTATGAATGCTAGTCTGATAAGCCCAGAGAGCAAAAGGGATATGTAAATGCCAATCCCTACCAGCTCGACTAGTTACCTTTGCGAGGATGTTACGCAAAGTTTTATTGGAAGCTTTGGCCTGGCCGTTAGCTTGGGGATAGTATGGAGAAGAAAAGCTGAGTTTGATATTGAAAGTGTCACAGAGATTCTGTAAATCGACATTTTTGAAAGATTTACCATTTTCTGTGATGAGTTTGTGTGGAATACCAAAGCGACAAATGATGTGTTGATAGACAAAATCAACAATCGGTTTAGCTTTTGTTGAGGAAAGGGGAATAGCTTCCACCCACTTAGTAAAGTATTATGTGGTAGTAATGATAGAATGATGATGCTGTGAAGAGCGAGGATTGATAAGACCGATGAGATCAAGACCCCATTGCGAAAAAGGCCACAAATCATCGCAGGTTGCAAAGCTTGACTAGGGATATGCGTAAGATTGGAATGTTGTTGGCATTTGACACATTTCTTAGTGTATTCACAACAATCTTGATTAAGAGAAGGCCAATAATAGCCTAAGCGTAAGATGCATTTAGCTACGGCCAAACCACTAAAATGTCCACCACAGATACCGTCATGGACCTCCTGGATAGCCTTAGATGATTCAGGGGTTTTGAGGCACCGAAGCAAAATACCATCAAAACCACGTTTGTAGAGGATTCCACCTAGAATAGTATAGCGATTAGCGCGTAGGATAAAATATCTTCTACCATTGGAAGTAAGATCTAGAGGAAGCACTGAATGGGATAGATAATCAACAATGTGTTGATACCACTCATCTTGAGTATTGGTTGTAACGGCATTGATTGAAGTCAGTTTCCTGAGATGAGATGGTTGGTCTAATCATTGCACAGCCACATAAAGTCATGAGTCTTCGGTAAAAGGTGGAATAAGTGAGGCTAAAGAAGCCATCATATCTGCGAATCGATTCATAGTGTGAGGAATAGCTTGGATAGTGAATTTATCAAAGGATTGAAGTTGAAAGAGAATGATATCGTGATATTTTTGAAGGATATCATTCTTGCATTGATAGACACCAGTGACTTGATTAACGATGAGTTCAGAGTCACCAAAGATGTCGATATGGTGGGCACCAAGATTAATGGCATTTTGAAGACCTAAAACAAGAGCTTCATATTCAGCCATATTATTGGTACACTCAAAGTTAAGTTTGTGTGCAACTAGGATAGGTGCACCCCAAGGAGGAATCATAACAAAACCTACCTCCCCCTTGCTGGCATTTGGATCCATCAAAGAAGAGTTTTACTTTAAATGGAGAAAGACCAAAATCAATTTGTTGGATATACTCATCGGGGAATTGAGCGAGAGGGTCTTGAGTGTCGAAGAGGAGCATCAGCTAATTGATCTGCAATGACTTGACCCTTGATAGATTTTTGTGGGATAAATTCGAGATCAAATTCTGTCATAAGCATGAGCCAACGAGTGATACGATCATTGTGATAAGGCTTCACATGCATTGTCTTGAGTGGATTGACACTTGTGACAATGTAAGTTTTATGATTGAGGAGGTAGTGACGAAGCTTAGAAGTTGCAAAGAAGAGAGCACAACACAACTTTTCAGCTTCGAATAGCATGTTTCATACTCATGGAGAGTACGGCTGATGTAATAGATGGCTTGTTCTTTACCACAAGCATCCCGATGCGAGATCATGGCTCCCAGAGCATGGTCAGTCACAGAGATATAAAGATAGAATGGCTCCCCCTCGCGTGGAGGTGTAAGCACAGGTGGAGAAAGAAGATAAGCTTTGAGATCATCAAAGGCTTTTTGGCAATGCTCATCCCATTCAAAATGAACATTCTTACGGAGGAGATGATGGAAAGGTTGACAACGGTCTGACAGTTGCGAGATAAAATGACACACTGATTGAAGGCATCCTTGAAGACTGCGGAGTTGCTTTAAGTTAGAAGGGGGAGGCATCTCAAGGATAGCTTTTATTTTTGTGGGGTCTACTTCAATACCCCTAATAGAAATGATAAAGCCTAAGAGTTTACCAGTGAGAACATCAAACACGCACTTAGATGGATTTAGACGAAAGACAAAAGTGAATAAGCCTCTCGAAAGAGAGGTGCGAAGAATGAAAAGATGATCTGATGGCATTTGGATTTACCGAGGAGATCGTCGACGTAATCTTCCACAATTTTGTGTAAGAGATCATGGAAGATGTAGGTCATTGCTCGCTGATAGGTTGCTCCTGCATTCTTAAGACCAAAAGGCATGACACGATAACAAAAAGTCCCCCAAGGAGTTATGAAGGAAGTCTTATGTTGGTCCTCTGGTGCGATGAGAATTTGATTATACCCAGAGAAACCATCCATAAGAGAAAGCATCTCGTGACCCATAGTTAAATCCACTAGTTGGTCGATATTAGGTAGAGGAAAATCATCTTTTGGACAAGCAAGATTAAGATCCCGAAAGTCGGTACAAATTCAAATTTTCCCAGTAGCTTTAGTTACTGGTACTACATTTGAAACCCATTGTGGATAATCGATGGGTTGGATGAAGTTAGCCGAAAGCAAGCGCTGCAACTCTTCTTTAACAAGAAGGGCTACTCGAGGGTGCATTTTACGCAATTTTTGTTTAACCGGTTTGATGTCGGGAAGAGTAACGATATTGTGGACCACGATATCGGGATCGAGTCCTGGCATATCCTCATATGACCAAGCAAAGGCTTGATGATGGTTGGAAAGAAAAGTGGTGAAGTCTCCTAACTCCTGTGGATTAAGAGATTGGCCGACCTTAATGATGCGAGGGTCTTTAGAAGTCCCTATATTAAGGTCGACAGTGGCTTCGTTGAGAAGCGTAGACGTGTCAGAAGGAATGGTTTTAGGAAGATAGGAATCCTCTGCCCCCAGATAGGTGAGGACAGAGTCATCATCCACACAGTGGATAGTGTTGATAGTGGGAGAATCATCTCCAACTATTCCAGGGAAGATTAATGGTATGGAAGTGGATTTGTCATTAGTTTTGTAGGTCAGTGGTCCTAAGGAAATGGTATTGACTAAAAAAAAAGTTAGACGGAATGGAAATGGCGTCATCCTCATCAAATGATGTTTCTGACCTGACGGGAGAAGATGGTTCCTCAATGGAAAGAGGCTCATCGAGAATGGTGATGGTGGCCTTTGAGAGGGGTTTAAATCCTAAACCAAATTTTTGATGTGGTTTAAGAGTTGGAATGGATGCGAGGTCATGCACACCTTGTTCATATTTTCCCAGGCCAAAGCCCTTCCACGCGCATCGATATAAATACGTTTTTGCAAACGTGGGATTCTGTAGACAATCAAACCCTGTTGAATAAGGTTTGGCCCTAGGGGAGAATCTGGGTGATAGTGAGGTGTATCAAGACCACCGTAAATGAAGTTAGTCTGTTGATTGGGTAGACCAATGGTGATGATGCGACCAAGACCTGGCTGATATTCAGGTTGTTTGTCTGGTCTACCATACTCATTAGGCTTGAGATGGGCGTCAAAAGAAAGAAGAGGAAGTTCTCCTAGTGAGAAATGTTGCAATGTCTCTTCCAGATTTTGAAAATTCGGTAATTTAGTTGCAGGTAAGGAAGAGGATGAAGCCTCGCCAGGAGAACAAGCATCCTTCTTTAGAGGGGCAGACCCTATTGTCATGTCGCATTGTGTAGAAGGAAAAGGATCTCCTGGATGAGTATAGATTTTTCCCTCATACTGATATTTTAAGCATCGATGGAGGGTTGATGGGATGCAATGCATTGTATGAATCCAGGAGCATCCTAGGATCATATTGTAGTGGAATTTTCCTCAACAATGTAAAAGAGCTCGTGAAGTAATTTTTTACCTACCCGAATGGGCAGGACCACAGTTCCTAAAGTAACTGCCAGCTGATCGTTAAATGATCGAAGGGTGAAAGGTGGTGGTGACACTACATTCTTAGGTAATTTAAGTTGTTCGAATGTGTGGGAAGAAATGACGTTGAGTGCAGCACCACTGTCGATCATAGTGCGTTTTAATGTAGTGTTGTTGATTTGAACCGTGATAAAAAGAGGAGCCTCTAAATCCTCGGCAGAAAGGGGAGGTATTTCAGAATCCTCAAAAGAAATGGTGGTTGATGGTCTATTCAATCCAACAACCATCTCAAAAGGTTGGGGCTCATCTGAATTCACAGCGATGTGATGCAGATTATCAATTAGAGCCTGGCGATGTTGCGGAGAAGATTGAATGAGGTCAAAAAGAGACATTTTGACCGGAGCATGGGTGAGTTGTTTCATAACACTCTCCTCAACTGACACGGGAATTTGAGCCCGAGGTGAAGCACGAATAGAGACCCGAGGTCTTGAGGCTGATGAGGAAGGAAGAGTTCCTTTAGGGGCTGCAGAAATGACAACCCGTGGTCGAGATGTTGTAGATGATGATGGATTATCATACTGTCGGGTTCTAGTGGTGATATGAATTGTGTCGATTTGAGAAGGTGGAAGATCATCCATAGTGGAATTAACAGAACTAGAGGTCTGAGTGGACTGTTGAGGCTCAGATGAAGTTGGGACAATAACAGATACTTGTTCCTCCTCCTCTTCCAAAAGAAGATCACTTTCTTCCAAGAGGTTGTTAACGATAGATTGAAGAGCTTTACATCCCTCGGTGTCATGACCCGGAGTGCGATGGTAAGCACAAATCAAATCAGAGTTGAACCAGGAAGGTTTTACTCCTTTAGGATTATAGGGTTTGATCGGGGAAGGGATATGGATGAAGCTTGGATAAGTTGGCGAAGAATTTTAGTATAGAATCCGGTAGACAAAGATGAGGACAGAGATGACGAAGGTGCCTCTTTTACCTCAACATATTGCCGAGGTAAAAGAACCTGCATGTCTGGTTTAACAGTCTTTTTAGGGATCGTCTTACCTTTCGGACATCGGGAGGAGCAGCCTTGGGCACTTGAGATGGAAGTGAGTGATACTGGATTGATTTCGGTGGTGGAGGAGCTCCTAAGATAGATTTGGAAGATGATGGAGATGTAACAAGTGTTGTGGTCTTCAAAAATAAAGAAGGCTGCTTGATCGAAAAACAGATGATGATTTAGATAATGCTGATTTAGATGAAGAGGAAGCTCCCAAAGTATGTCTGATCGGAGGAACAATAGGTGCCCTGTCTTTTGGGGATGAAGATGATGGTCCTGATAAGAGAGGTGATGCCTTTCTAGTAGGTAAGTCCACTTTACGAGGCATTGGTGAAGATGGTGTTGTAGAAGAAGATGATGGTTTTGATGGTGTTATAGAAGAAGATGCCTTCTCCATAGACAAATCCAATCTTTTATGAGGCGTAGAGAGATTTTGAGGGAAAGCACCAAGAGTCTTGATGGTTTGAAATATGGGTTTTCCTTTTTCAGGGATGGTGACAACTTCAACCGCATAAGGTGACTATAACCTTTTTGGGGGAAGAAAATGGGGAGATACGGATGATGTATCATTAGATCTTAGTTGTCTCGGTTTAAGTTCAGGAACCGAGAGTGTAGGTGCCATTACTATTTCTTTAGATTTCCCTTTAATAGGCAAAATAGTATCAATGACGGAAGAAGTGGATGATGAAGAAGCAGTTCCTTGTGAGGGAGATACTTCTGGTACAGTAATTGTGGGTGTAACTACTATGGGAAAGGAGACGGAAGAGTTAAAATCGAAGACACTTCCGTCGAAGTTGGTACAACTATAGGTATGTTTACCAATGGCATAGTTGCAGCGAAAATGGGAGAAACAGAAGTAGATGTAGATGTAGTGGAAACTCGAAGGGATGTAAATGTCTCGAGCATCGAAAGGATGTCTGACGATGAGACAGATGAGGATGACACTGTCTCAGGCATAGATGGAAGATTAGATAAAGAGGTAGAGGGAGGTGAATCTATCTCTAACAATGTGGGAATACTCAAAGATGGGCTTGTCTGAAGATGGCGGAATCCCAGCGATTAGCGGAGTGGCAGGAGGTTCTGATTCTATCGATGTGCTCATGAGATGGCTCAGGTTTAGAAGAAGATTCTTCAGTAGAAATGAAGCTGATAGTATGAGTGTTTGGTTTTTGAGACCCTGAAGCATCATGGTTCGGGAATGATTGGGAAAAGGTTGTTTAAACACGTCAAGCACCTGATTTGGGGGAGCATTTGGGTTATCCAAAATGAGCTCACCTTTATCAATGAATTTTTGGACAAGATTCTTGAAGGTCTGACATCGTTCAATGTCATGACCTTTGGTTCTATGATAATGACAGAAGTCATTTTCCCTATACCAGAATGGACGTTCTTGGCTTTCATCAAAATTTCTAATAGGGGGAAGTTCGATCATGTGAACTTCCAACATTTTTTCCAAGATAGAGGCATATGATTCCCCCAACGAAGTAAAAGATCGAGATGATGAGGGTCCTTTTCGAGAAGATGAAGAGTCTTTCCATGGTGTTTGATTAGAAATGTTATCGGCTCGTGGTGTTTTTAATACGATAGCGTTGGTGGATCCCTGATTCTTGTCTTTAGAAGTGGAAGGGTTTGATTTTGTAAACCGAGAAAAATCTGGTTTAGATTTAGAACGAAGTTTTAACTTCCCTTGTTGATGGCGCGAGATTCAAGTTTGCGTGCCATCGTAAAGGCTTCTTCAAATGTGTGAAAGGTCTGGATCCTTAAGGTGGAAGAAATATGATTAGCACAGGATCGAGTAAACAACTCGATCTGTTGAGATTGAGGAAGGGAGAAAGACAATTGGTTTATTATCCCTCTCCAACGAGTGACAAAGTCTGCAATAGACTCATCATCAAATTGATGAATGTTATAAAGATCTGTAATCGAGATCTTATGTGTGATATTTATCAAAAAAATTTCAACAAACATCTGGGCCAATTGAGAGAAAGAAAACAAGGAATGTTGGGGAATGTTATTATACCAGTCTAAAGCAGGTCCTGCGAGAGACATAGGGAAAGTACGGAGCATAAGCTCCTGATCCTGGACTATAAGGTAGCAAGCATGTTTGAATGCTCGCAGATGCTGTTGAGGGTCCTCCCGACTATGAAATTTTGAAAATTTAGGAAGTTCCCATTGGGGAGGATAAGGCTTAAAAGCCACTGATGGATGAATCGGTTCATTGCATACTTCTTGAAAAGTATGAGGGCGAGCCCCTTTGGTGGATGCCTCCGAGTCTGTGATTTTCTTGAAAATAATTTGGACCACGTCGAGATTGAGGAGGAGGTATGCTTTGGTATGCCCTACATAAGAAGCGAATGGTGGATTTTGTTGAGGCGTTAAGGGGATTCATCTTTGATTAACGAGGATGGTAAGAGGAATAACCGGGTGTTACAGGTGACGCTTTGATGAGGTATTTTTGTGAAGGATCCTTGTGTATAGATAGGTGATTTGTGAGATGACAAGCGGTTGAGAAAAAGGTGGTTGAATGAAAGATGGAGCCTATGATTGATGGGCTCCTACACTTGTTGATTGAATCGGAATGGATTGAGGAACATGGGTGTTGACTTGATTGGACATGGTGGGGAACAAAGTCTGAATGAGGCTTTTGATTGCTGGATTGGTTATTAAGGGCGATGCTAGAGGATGGGTAAAGGTCACTGTCATTGGAGCATTGGAAGAAAGATGAGGTGGAGGATGAGAAGAAGGAACCAACTGACTCACGAAAGGGGTTGATTCACCAAGAGATCTACGACCACGAGATGATAGATGGCATAGAAGAATTAACAACAATCTGTGAGTGTGCAGATGTGCCCATTATAGCTAAGGTAGAAGACTTCTCAGAAGTAGGTTGTGGGATAGCCAGGTAATTGCGGCGCTAGGAATAGGCAAGACTATTTGAGAACTAGTCGTCATGGTTGGTGGAAGAGAAAAAGGAGGTACAGGTGCGCCACCCTCTTCCGTGGTTCGAGGTGAGAAAAAGGAGGCCAACTGTTCTACAAAATCCTGGGATGGTTCACGAGGATAATCATAAATTTGTTGGATTGGTGGTCCCTGATCAGATATTTGAATGGACTTATGTACTAGATAGTCCATAAGGGCTACTGGATTGCGATCAAGGAGTGCCTGAAATTCAGGGTCCCCATGAGGAACATACTCTATGTCAGAAGCAGATGATATTTCTGAAGGACTGGGGGAAGCTGGACGTGAAGGGATTGCTTTAGGCTGATAGAAAGGATTATATGACCAAGATGGGGAACCAACTAACAGCGGTCCCGAGGAAGATCTGGGGGGTGCCGAAACATCCACAGTAGTGGTGATCTCGGAGGAAGAAGGGGCCATTTGAGCCATTCTTCTAGATTGTAATCGAGTGATGACCATCATAAACAAGCAAAAATATAGCGAAAAAAGAAGATTGACCTAACTAATGCACAGAAAAATCAAGCAGCGTAGGTGATTATCTCTTTTAAATTTTTATGCTTTTAAGAAAGAAAATGTTAGGGAAGGCTTTTTAGAATAGGAACTACTCAGATAGCCAAACTAAGGATGGTTTGGGGAATGTTTGGTGAGGAGTCCCGAAGGCACTTCAGTAAAAGACCGATACGTGGCTTGATATAGGGGCCTACCCCGCACTTCACACACCCTGCGATAAGGGAGTCGGTGCTTTGCCATATATACGAGAACTTCCGTGAATTTATAGCGCGGCCCGAGTACCGTAGGCTCTTCCTCTTGGATGTCACTTCCAGTAGGTGAGGCCAGGGGAGGAATTCTTGTTTAAATGCTTTATACCTAGTGATTTTGGCTTTGTGTGCAAGGGTGAAAAATAAAAATCAAATAGTGTCACTACCGATTTTGATAAATTTTCCAACCTAATTAAAACTAGATGAAAAACACACAACATAAATGATGAAGAAAGAGTTCCTTTTAAGCACTTAAAAGTGAAGTGTTTGATTTTGATGAAGACAAGTCAAACAGATTCTTTCCCAAATGTGATTAAATTCTTTTTAAGCACCAAAATCGAAATGTTTGAATGTGATAGAAAACAAACAAACAAAGTCTTCATTTTTTTTTTTTTTTTAGTTCTAAAAAGGAGAAAACACCGTAAAGAGAAATACCTATATATTTAGCTCTCAAGGTATGTGGACTTCAAAAGTGCGTTGTTGAGCTCTTCCCTCGAAACAATCCCAAACAAGCAAAGCGCTCCATGCAAAAAAAGGTTAAGCAAACACACAAACCAATCCAGAAAGATATATCCAGATGATAACAGAATGGAAATTTCTATTTCAAAGAACTAAAAAAAACCTTCAAAAATAACAACTCTTGCATAAAGAGATGGATAAAAAAATGCAATTTTGAAATCAAACAAAAAATTTGCTACTCTTTGAAAAACAAAAGCTCAAAACTGGAAAAGAAATGAACTTACCAATAAGGGACTTTGGTTGGGTCCCACCGGGCGTGCCAGAATGTAGATCAAGAATTTCACGCTTGTTACCTGTCCAAGTTAATGTACCAAACTAAACACAAAAACCCTGAAAAACTCAAATGAAATCGATACCTGATTGATACGACAAGATCCGAAGATGTAGATGGAAAAGAAAACCGATGTAGACAAGACGGGCGCACACGAGTGATCCTGCAAAGTAGATCCAGGAAACCTGCGAGACACAGATGCTTGACAGAAAAAGACAACATTAAAATATATTTGGGTGGACTGCCCAAAAAGTGGGTCCGAGAAGTGATAAGCTCCCTCGGCGGATGTCAGTCCACATTTTTAATTAAGGAAAGAAGCATACATGATAAAAGATGTACGTAAATGACTAGATTTTCTGATAAAAAATAATGAACTGAATCTAAACAGTGGACATAAAAGCAGCAGGAAACAGGAAATTCTGAAAATAATGTTGGATTAATGTTACCTGAGTCCTTTTACCTATCTGCAGGCTGATCGGCATCGGTTAGGAAAATCGGCGTCGGCCAGATTCAAATCGGTCGTCGGTTGATGCGAAGTCGGCGTCGATATGATATAAATCAACATCGACTTGGGAAAATTTGTAGGAAGATTGAAAACAGAGACAGTGGAGGCTAGATCGTCGATCTCCTTGGATCTGCAAGTGTCGTAGGGATCTTGTGAGGCTCCACCTATCTTTGGATGCGGGAACAGTCACCAAGAGATCGATGAAGACTCACGATGTCGATGTGGCAGGAGCAGAGTAATGGTACTCCTCTCAGGGATTGTTTTGGACAGGATTCACTCTCACTTGATAGATAATGCTCAAAACTTGATGCTCAAAACTCTCTCGTTCTCTTTGTCTAACTCACTGTCTATCTCACCATCATCTAAGCTGTCTAACCAAAAATGAGTTAGGCCTCTATTATGTCGGCACGAGTCCAAGATGATGAAATCGGTGCCATTCCAAAAATCGGCGTCGGCCCAAGTGCTTGGTCGGTCGGCGCCGATCGAGAATAGACTCCTGAAATGGCCAAAAGGAGTGATTTATGGAAAGATGAGAGTGATCCTTTCACCTCAAATATGGGAAATATCCCGCTGCTTGGTTTGGGAGGAGGAGAAATAGGGGGGATATATGGATAGAATAGATATGGGGTAGATAAGTGGTTAGGATATATGTAAAAGGTGTAATGAATAGTTAATATTTAATTACTCATGGGTAAAACATAATGGGGTGAATTAAACCTAGGATAGGTGTTTAAATCACAAATTGAATAATACCCCAAGTCATGCTTGATTTGGTTATGTCTTTTACGCTCTTAAGATCTTTGATTTAACCGAGAATATGCTTGGACTCTTTTTCTTTCATCCTTCGCATATGAGTACAATCTAATTTCTAGAAGATTGTGGATTTATCCACCATTATGACTCAACCTTGGATCAGTTGCATTGATCCAAGGAATGTTTTAATTTTATACAGGATGAACAAATTTGTATTAACATTTTGTGAGTTACTAAGTCTAACTGAACTTTGAATGTTCAAGTTCTTTTAAAAACTCCTTCATATAAAAAAAATATGTCCGTAGAGGATAGTTTTGTTGGATTCCGGAGGTTAACTCTGGCTTATCATTGCGATCAGAATCTGGTTTCATTCATCATAGCATCAGAAAGGACCTTGACCTTAAGCCAGGGAAGATGTGTAAGTTTTCCGTCTAAAGCTTAATTACTGGATGCAAAATCAAAATTTGATCCGGGAATGTTTTATTCTATTTGAATTCTATTTACTGATTAATCCCATCTAGTGGACCTAGACTAGAATCAGTAAGGTTATTAGTTTTTAACCTAAGCTATAACCTAATGTTGCAAGGTTAATTAATCTAACCTAGTCCTAAACTATGTGCTTGATACTCCTAAGGGTTATCTAAACCTAACACTAAGGTGGATGACTAAGGTTATATCCTATGACATTAAGACTAAGTCTAACCTAAGTCACTAACCTATCCTAAACTAATGCTATGAAAAGGAACCTAAGGAGGGTCACAAGTCTTGGGCGGTGGTTTCCATGGCATTTAAGGAAAGGATAAGGATGAAGGACAGGGAGTGCTACCAGGGTTAGCGGAGGTTAATTTGTTAAGAAGGGTCTTACGTGGCAGCATCTCTAAGAATGGGAATTTTTGTTTATTTTGGTTTAGAGTTCACCAACTTTGGTAGTCGGTGGCAATGGAAAATAGGCGGGAGAATGAAAATTAATGCAATTAATTTTCATAGGGTCTCGAGCGCGGATTTCTTGGGAAGGCATGCAAGTGGAATTTTACTTGGTTGTCTTGTTTTTCATGCATTCCATTTTTTGCTCTACATGAGCACTGGTTTTTTGAACCAGCCGTCTACTCTTTGTTGCATGGCAATTTTGAAAGTTTCAAATTTACTTCTGTGTTGTGGGAATATATAAGGCATGGAGGTAACAATATTTTGTTGTTTAATCTTTTGTGGAAGAAGAATAGAAGGGGTGAGCACATCCAGAGGCCTTCTTTGACTTTTTAGTGACACTATCAGGCATGATAGGCCCTAACTATTAAAATCTTGCTTTCCTTTAAATGTTTTCATTAGAACAACTCATTACGATGATATATGCATATTTTAACTTGGTGTAACAATGATTTGGGTTTTATGTTGATTTGGGGTTCTGGGTTGAACATAAAATTTTTGATCCTGAATGAAACCTAATTAATTATTCTTGTTCCCTTAATGTGAATCAAATATGGAGTTTTTCTATCTTTTTGGAGGTATTGTAAGTTTTTTTATCTGACTGATGTATTAGATTAAAAACTAGCTCCATGGAAGGATGCATATTAAATGATTACGTGTTTGAAAACACCATGGTAATTCTTTAATTTTTGTGTAAGATTAGATCAACTGATTGTTTGCTTCACCGTAAGAACTTTGGCTGTTACCATTCCATGTTCAAGGAAATAGGTAATTAATTTTGTGGTTAGAATGTTAGTATATTCAGTGAAACTTGACTGTTTTAGTTGCGTGAGTTGGAAATGTTGTATGAAGTTTAAGCCTGTACTTTTTATTTCGAAGGGGTTTGAATGTTCTTATGATTGCAGGTTCGTGAGTATGGAAGTATATGGTTTAACTATTGTTTTGCGATTAAACAAGGGTATTAGGAACATGGTTATGTTTAAGAGGAAATGTATTTGGATAAGCTCTGTGTTTCCTGGCAAATTCGTGGTTAATCTTGGATCTGCCTTAATAGAAATTATGTTTAATGTGTGGTTGAGATAAGACTGTGTTTTATTTTACCCAGAGGTGATTGTGAAATCTACTTCTTTGGGCGCATTACACAATGTCGAAATTCTACTTTGGAAGAAAAACAATGACTTCAATGTTGATAAGTTTATCAACGTTCAGCTAATGCATCCCCTTTTGAAGTTGAAATTTGGGTTGAAATGTTCTATATGCAACTGAATGATCTATTTATTTTGACAGATAAAGCACTAATCACTACTATGGTATGAGTAGGGTGACTTTTGGGGCATTGTTGAATCTGTATTTAGAATTCAATTATTAATTTTGTACATGCATTTTTGGTTTGGTGTCCTGAAATTGTATAGCAACCTAATAGTGCGATGATTGGAATGATTCAGTTTCGATCCATTGGCAAAGGATGGTAATGGGAAGTTACCCTATTTTGACCTTAAACTCAATTGGTTCGAGTGGTGGATGAGATGTAGACTGTTGTCTTAGATCAGGGTTGTGGTCTGATTTTTATTGTTTATAACGTTTTATGTAAAGAAAATGTCATTAACTGTTGTTTAATGTATAGTCGTAAAACCATAGGGATCCATGGGCAAACTTTGAAGGTGGCTCTACCTGACCTAAGTTATTGGTTAAACTTAGATGTTTGGATTACTCATCTTTTCCTTCCTTGATGGAACTTGAGATGTATATTACTTTTTGGAAGTTAATTTAGTTCCGAACTTGATTACAATAGAGTTTAATCTTCTTTGTTTTCTTCCTCTAAGTTGAGAAGGGAAAATTGTTAAAGGGTTTCAAAATATGAAAGTGTTTATACTCTCCTTTGGAATAATGGTGTTCTCTTCTTTAGAATCCTATAAGGAACTCTACAGTAGGGTTATGGGATGACAGGACTGTTAAAAAGTAAGTGTAGAGAAATAGTAAGTGGTGAGATCTTATCTTGGAAGACTCCTTTCATTTTGTAGATGTGTTAGGTCTTATTGAGAACTCAGATGTTATCTTCTTGCAAAAAAAAAAGGGTAATCTAGTAGCTAATACTTGCATACCTGTCGTTGACTGATAATTAGTATAATAAGGTTATGGGCAGTTTGTTAGGACTTACAAGTTGCAGTAATCCATTCCTTTGCACAAATTGCTTGTATATGAACCTATTGGATGTATACTTTAGAATGGTTAAGTTTTTAATTAGGAGTTGATTAAAAACATGATTTTCTACTGTTCTCGGTTTTGGATGGTTAGGTACTTAAGATTCAGATTGTTCCTTCTTATTTTCTTGTATAAGATGAATCATCCGAAATAGATTAAAGTTGAAATTATAACTGTAACTTGAGTTATGATTTAGAGTCGTATTATAATGGGTAGAAAGAAAACTAGTGTGAATCATGATTTGGGATTTGATGGAATTGATGTCATTTAAACAGGATTGTTTAATGAAAACAATTAGTGGAATGCAATTGTTTTAAGGATTAGTGCTTATCATGCTCAGTTCACTGAACTGACCCATGCTAGCAATTTTTGCAGATGGTCATCATAAGTGGTAAAGGCAAACAAAATCTGATATGATGCAATGACTATTTTAATCTGGTTCTTATGAAGAATTCTCGACTTGTTTTCCAAATTATATTATGGAAGAAAGTTACTTCTTTTGTTGAAGGCTATTGACTTAAGTATGCCGAAGTGCATAAATTGTAATTGTATAGATTTGGAAATGAATGAAATGGAGAGATATTACTTATGTGGATTGTGTTACTTATTTGTTGGATTGACCTTCTTAATACCTATATGAATGAGTGTGCATATGAATGAGTGTGCATTCTTATTGTTCTATGCAATGGAGTCCAGATGGATTCCCTAAGTAATCCTTAGCTAATTATATGGCTGAATACTACATATTTCTGGTTAGTAATTCTTATATCTTATGATTGTGGTTAAAATTGTAAATAAGACCACTGCATTTTTAGGGAAAGTTGAGAGTGAACTATGCCCTAAAATGTAACTATAACTGGAAGAAAATTTTGACCTCTCATAATGCACTAATTCAAAAGCAATATATAGATGGTTATAAACCACAATGACTTAATGGTATTAAGTCTGATATGTTTCAGTCTATAAGGTTGTTACATACCCTTGCTGGATTAGTTATTTTCCTAATGGGGAAAACTTAAATGGTTATTGTCCTATTTTGTGGATACAAGGTTGTTAGATACCAACCGACAACCTAGAAACAAACTTAAATCTAATTAAAAACCCTTTTGTGAAACTGAACCTAATTACAAAAGGTAACTCAAAGAGTGTTGAACTCAGGGTTAGGGAAGGCTACCTAATAAGGTGGACCTGTAATCCAAATATAACTTGACATAAGTAAATTCTTGGAGGTATGTACATCTTTCGAGGTTGTTCCGTAGGATGTTGACACATGTCAACTACAAGGTTGTACCTTCGAGAAGATTAGGATCTTCTCAAGGATACAACAATGTAGATGACATATGGCAACACCCTTCTACATCGATTGTTAAGATTTACACACCTGAGACTCGATCAAGATTTCCCTCTAGGATTGGTTAGGACCATAGACTGTTATGAGGCATCCCTTTGAGACTCAGGGTACCTTGACACATGGGGTTAACATCGGTTGACCCAGTATGTCAACTTACCCCTAGTCTTCAAGAGCATCTTTATAATGTGAATTATGATATTAATCCGATCCAGAGAAAAACTTGGGACAAGGGGACTGACAGAGGTCAGTATAAGATGTTCTATATAACATTAGAGTGGGGTGAAGGATGTATTCCAGATTGACGAGTATGTCGTCAAGGAATAAGTAATACTGAACAGTATGTTTTAAACCTTTGGCCAAAGTATCGCAAGCTGTTGATTACATTGTCCTATGTCACCTAGTCTAAGGATCGTGATGCTGATGAATAGTGGTAACAATTATTTAGATAGGTTCCTTGGACAGAGCACTTAGAACCTAGAATAGGGAAGAGAACCACGAAAATGAAGTGTTTAGTTGAAAACTTCAATCTCAAAGTTACGCATGAATAGATCGGTAGTTCACCAAGTCATGGAATGAATAGATCGGTGGTACACCGAGTCATTACAGCTGCATATGGTTATCTATTATAAGAATGAATGTTATGATATGTGTGTTCTAAATTATGTATTTAGAACAAGAGAACATTAATCAAAAAAATTCCTTGTTCTAAAGTATTAAAATGAGAATGTTACGATTATATGTTTCCATACACAATTTATTTTTTTGTGTATGTGTCCACAAGTATATAAAAAGAAACATACATTTGAGGAAATTATTTTCAATTGATTACAAGATGGAAAATAGACCATGTATGGAGATCCATGTATGATCCATAAACTGATAGAAATCCTCTACTTTTTTAGCTGTTTACAAGGATATTATAAACCTTATTAGTTCTCAACTTTTAATCAACTTGAATGATTAAAATATGATTGATATCTAATTCAATTATGTATAAATAATGAATTAAATTGCTAATAATTCATTCATCTCAATTATCAATTCAAACCATTTAAATTTTTATTTTAATTGATCTTATAAATTTCTGTAAAATTGTTATATTAATAAAATATTGCATCCAAACTGAAATCCAAATTAAAAAATTTGTAAATAATCTGAAACTAAATGTAAAAAATAGAATACACAACACCAAAATTATTTACGGGGTTCGAAACTCCTCTGTGTGTGTGTGTGTGTGTGTGTGTGTGTGTGTGTGTGTGTGTGTGTGTGTGTGTGTGTGTGTGTGTGTGTGTGTGTGTGTGTGTGTGTGTGTGTGTGTGTGTGTGTGTGTGTGTGTGTGTGTATGATGAGAGAATGGGATGGCACCATGGGCATGGCCGAATGGCTTATGAGGTAGAAGTGCGGGGTTTTGGGAAAGGTTCATCGTCAAGCCATGGCCCCTCCCACCATTCAGATTTACTTTCAACGCATATATAAATTTATACACACACATATGCATATGGACGCATGACCATTTGGTCCGATTAATCATTTAAACTTGATGCTAATTTGTAATATTTGAATAAGTATTCGTAGTTATAGTTATATGCTTCCATATGCAATAATGTGTGTGTTTGTTTGAGTGTTCACAATTATATATAAATAAACATAAATTTGAGGTAATAGGTTTCAATTGATTACAAGATGGAAAATAGATCATGTCTTGAGATCCATGTATGATCCATAAACTAATAGAAATCCTCTACTTTTTAAATTGTTTACAAGGATCTTAGAAACCTTATGAGTACTCAATTTTTTATCAACTTGAACTGATCAAAATATGATCAAAATCTTATTCAAATGTGTATAAAAACTAAATTAAAACTAAATTAAATTTCTAATCATTCATTCATCCGAGTTATCCATTCAAACAATTTAGATTTTTATTTTACCCGATCTTATCAATTTCCATCAACTGTTTATATTAATTAAATATTGCATCAAAACTTACATGAATCAATCCATTAATATTTAGATTCAAAAATACATATTAAAAAACTTACAAATTAAATAATGAACCTTTTTTAAACCTACTAGAAGACTATGAGAACCCATGAGCTCAAAAACATTAGTGTTCACTCTTTGTCTTTGTTCTCGTCTTTGCAAGTCAATATTTCTTGTTTTCTATAAAAAGTGACACAAAAGGATTTAAAAATATGGCATAAAAACTCCAAATTGGATAAATAAATACATCACCTGATTTGTCTCTCAATTCTTAGCATTTCCTAGTTTACACTGAGACCTGGTTTTTCCCTTAAGTGCTTCAAAATATCTATTTTCCAAAACTTCCTTTTTATCCTTCATACACAAAGTTTAGAGTTAACCACTATAAATGAAAATTGCCTCTATTTATATCTTTTTGATCGCTTGTGGTCTAGTGGTAAAGATTATTTTTTCCACACGGTTGGTTAAGGGGTTGAGCCCCTCTAACCACCTCTACCACTTTATTTTCCCAAAGTTGGGTAAATCCCACATATTCCGCTTGGTAGTTGGATTGTACATATAAAATTAGGCATGGCGGTGAGGTTTATTGCTACGACCGCATTTGGTTAAGGGCCACGTGGATGTCGATCGATGGGAGGGTGGTTGTATAACTATTTTTTGTAGGGGTAAGCTATGTTTGGATGGATGTGTTGGTTAGGCTAGTAAGGAGTTTGGTGGCCATATGGTGAGGTGGATATGTATGGCTCACTTTGGAGGTTAAGGAGTTGACCAAGTAATGTGGGCTAGTAAGTGGGAAGAGGTGGAATGGGTTAAGGCTGAGCTAGCTATAATATGAGCTTATCAAGTTAACCCAAATACAACTTATTCCCAATGCATAGTATAATATAGTTTCAATACAATGCAATATCCCACATTCACCCTGTAATTACACTTTGAGAGGAAAATATATAAAAAAATGGTGGCAATATGAAAATTAAGTAACTATGCAAAGGCACCCCTCGATAAAAGAGTGTGTCAACCCTAGCCATGTTGGCTAGGCTAGTATGGAGTTTGGTGGCCACGTGGTAAGGTGGTTATGTATGGCTCATCGGCAATGAGGAGTTATCCTAGTAATGTGGGCTAGTAAATGGGGTGAGGTGGAAGGGGTAAGGCACATAGAAGATTCACGAGTAGGAATAACACTCATTTGAAGGCGTGGAAGGATAGGAAAGGAAACGTGCGCTAGGACAAGCTGATTTGGGACTTATTCGTTTTCATGGTTTCAGAAATTTTTTTAGATAGCGTGTGGAGAACACATCGATTGAGACTTACGTGAAATGTAAATAATATTTTGGGATGAACATTTGATGAGAGACATGCACAAGTTGAAGATACTAATATGATTACTATTTCTAGTTTACTACTAGGAGATATATTATTAGCGCACTTGCATATGTGCATATTATTGTAAAGGTGCATGGCTATTTTCATCATGCAGCCTATTTTATTAAGTGTGTAAGTGGTGGAGGGAAAGTCCCCACCCTTATAAATATGGATTGAATTATGTAGTTGGATATACAAAGATAGTGTGCATGAGCTATTGTCGAGTTATGTTACCGATCGATGTGCACATGAACTTATGATACTATTTATCGTAAGAAGCTTTAGTATTTACTTGTGTTCAATATAATAGAGTGAGTTATCTAGACAATGTTGTTAAACATAACTATGATTGGTTCTTGTATGGTTAATCCTATCATTTTATTATTTAATTTATGATTCTTTAAGATTTAGATCTAGTATGCTCTTTGGAATGTTTATGTTATTTATGGATCTAAATACATGATATCTTCATCACATTAACATCCTACACAAGCAGCTCTAAGGAGGAACCTAGTACCTTTGCGTGCTTCGGGTGAGCGCTTAGCTCAAGCTGAGTGATGTGTCGAAGTGCATTTGGGTTGTTCGTGGTGGATTCTAGGTTGTATCATTGGTTCCATTGTTAGGACCTCATTTTTAGTTATTTTCAGGATGGTTCATGATGAAGATGTACCAATTGACCCTAAAAATGTTGAGGAGTGCATAAAATATCTAGAAGAAGAGTACGTATGGAAGTTGAACACTAGGATCTCGAGTTTGACGCACGCATGTGGGTGGAAAATAATTTGTATGACTTTTTGTATGAGAGCATCTTTATTATTTTGCTAGTAGAATTGTATGAGTGGCTGGTTTCCTATGCATCTAAATAGAATTTGAGGTATTGCACACTTATCTAGATGTAGGAAGAATTTCAGGCCCTGTATTATGTTGATCTGATTTAGATGCACATTGTGGATACTTGGTTCTATGGTGTTTTGAATAACTATATTCTAGAGTACTCAATTTCCACTTATTCTTTCCTAGAGGTAGATTAGTTCCAATTTTTACAGTATCCCGGGGAAATTACTTGTAAGGAATTCCACTAGCAATCAAGATCTTGATGGTGACTTGTGAACTTAGAAGAAAAACCGATGGTTATCTAAACACCACCATACATGGGGGAGGAGCAATTTTGTGTAAATATTGCGGACCTAGCGGTAGAAAGGAAGAGAAAAAAGAAAGGGGTCTTAAATACAATGAGGCACGTGAAAGGGAGATAAAAACAATAGGATATTAAAGAGCAAATGGCGTTGAGGAGAGAGATGGATTGTGAAGGATTTTGAGCTCATGTAGAAGGAATGAAACCGGATAATATGGAACTCCCCCATTTGGGAAAGCATGACAGGGAACCCTCCTTGCCCTCACATAGGAGCACACTAGCAAATACAACTTGGGTCATGGGTGCACATCAGAATCTACCTAGCAACCTAGCCATTGCACTTGGTTTTCTAGTATCTAGTACATCTAATAGTCAAGAAGCTAATTTGGGCGAAGGAAGAAGGAGTAAGTCATATAACAAGTACATATATGGAAGGGTAGATGTCTTCGTTTTTGTTTGGAGGTACCTTTTTAGGCACATCATCAACATAGAATTCAAGCATGTAGAATTTTGGACTCACTTCTGGGAGTAGTACCACTATGCAAACTATAGGAGTTTAGTTTAGTACTATTGTTGGGACACATAGAAGTACATATTTTGGTCTACTTCCAGCTATAGGTGGAGGATCAAGGGGTATAGGTGGCTCTAGTTCTGGTGGATCTGGTGGTTCTGGAGGCAAAGGTAACACAAGAGGTTCTAGATCATGTGGGTAGGGTCTACACCAACCCCAAAATATTTACATGGAGATATCTCTTTGTCTTCTAAAGTATAAGGACATAGAATATGTTGTTAAACATGTGCACATGTGTGAGATATTGTGGCATGCAAAAGGGATCACATATTTTGAATGCAAGGAAAGTCAATTTGTAATTACATTACAGGACGTGCACACAAATAGTACAGGAAGTTTGACCCAAATCAAAATTACGTATGTTATATAGAATTAAAAGATGTTTTCCTTAAAGAGTTCTATATCCCTGAATTTGAGAAGAAGAGTATAAATGCACTCAAGGATATTAAGTAGGGCACTACTGAGAGTGTCCGAGAGTATGATGCTCATTTCAAAACACTTTTATCTAAGCTTTCTTATGATATTCATGCAATCCAACATACATATTGGTTTTTTGGAGGACTAATCACACCTTTTAGAAGCACATTGTCACATAAGACATACATCGATCTATGTGAAGCACTTGAGGTAGCTTTGTGCACTGAGGTAGTTAGGAGTATAGACACTAGAGTTAGCCCATTCTTGGAATCATAGATTGCAGCTATGAAAAATAAGTTGGAGAAACTATCGAAAAATTTGGTACATGAGATGTGCACTGGAATTTGGTGTATAGACTATGAAGTGGAAGGGAACACCAAGGATAGTTGTCCCCACAGTTAGTACGCTCATTATTGCTAGACTATGAGATATGTCATTTGAACCATGATGCCATACGATGCCCATTATTACAATGCATGATAAGGAAGAATGTATCCTACTATTGTAATATTTTCTGGTCCATGACTCATGATATAGAAGACTACAAGTTGATTGGTCAGATCCATGATGTTATAGATATTGGTGTGCGACAGACAGGAGTATCAGATAACTCTAAGGGTAAAGGTGAGCACCAAGATTAGGATCACAATCAAGCGTGTTATGATTAGAATGAGGGGTGCTATGAAGGAGGATGTGGCAGAGGTTGAGGATACCATGGTGGATTCGGGGTTGAGGTTGTGGTGGTGGATGAGGTGAGTTTCCTCACGAGAACATTCTTTACATGTGGATATCTTGACCACTACAGGTGTGAATGTCCTCAAAATATTACTTGTTCTTTTTGTGGGAAGATTCATAGCTATGAGGAATGCCCGGATCTATATGAGCATCTTAGAAAATAGCATAAACATGAGAAAAAGGCACAAGGATGGTTAGGATACAACGCTCTATGGAGAATTAGTGGATGCCAAAGACGGCACCGAACTTGAGGTATTACACCGTGAATATTACTACACATGTTGAAGCTACGTGAGCCGGAGAAGTGTTACAGTAGAAGCCTACCATCACTAAAGAGGATATTTTACATGCAAGGTATCTATATCCTACGCACCAAAAGGAGGTTTATCAAGAGAACTTGGAGGTACTCAGATACCTTCAAGGGGAAATACAGTGTTTAAAGGAGAAATCACATAAGATGGCATAGAAGAAGGTAGCAGAGACAGTCTAGTCAGATATAGATGACTTGAATGAGGTTAGAAAAATGTTGTGCTAGGAAAATATCATTCCATTACTAGGGATTTGGCTAAAGGGAAACTTTCCACGTACAAATATTGAGAATGGACATAAAACCCTACATACAAATCTTCCCCCTCATAACTTAGATTACGACAAGGAGATCACCTTGAATGTTTTTATGGATGGATGGATCTTGAGTAATATATTGATTGACACAGGCACAAAGGTAAATGTGCTTACTTTAGATGCATGGGTACGATGGGGAGACCTCCATTGCAATCATCATCTAATGTATTTTTTATGGTGAATCGAACTAAGGCCACTCCTATCAGAGTTTTAAAATATGCATCCATTACTATACAAGGGGCCAAGTTCACTGGGGATTTTGAGGTTTTAGCACTTGTAGAAGTAGACAATTTCCCATCTCTGCTTGGGTGCCCTTGGTGTTATGAAAATAATGTTGATCTTTGGTTCAACAAAGGATATATAAGTTTTGAGAACAAGGAGGAAAGATTTATTATCCCTTTAACGGATGGGAAATCTGCACCCTATGTTGATCCTTTAAGTGAAGAAGATCTGAATAGGATTTATGTATGTTCCATTCGGGACCCAAAATTACTCGAGCCATCTAAGGAAGGAATCCTCTAGTGGGAAGATACACAGTCTATTCGTGACACGAGAAATTATTTTTTGTGATAATTTGGCTCATGGTACTTATGAAATGGTTGGGTGTGAAGTGAGGAGCACATTTTCATGGAAAATCAAACCTTGTTTCATTAGGAAGATAGGTAACATCTCTGTACCTCGGTACACTAGGGAAGAAGACCCTATGGTATTCTTGTGTGCTATGGAGGAATAGTGGGTAGACCAATTTGAGAGAATAAATGTGTTAGCATATACCCTACACGAGACAACAACATGCTAGTTGTAGTGCCCACTTCCCTTTGACACTGTTTAGATACTTATCTGACTACTGTTGATCTCATTTTGGACATTACTATGTTTTGATTTACTATGATGTGTATATGTTATATCATTGATTATTATGGACCTTGATTTAGTTAGCATGCATGATGATTATTAGAGACATTATTATATATGGATGATGATATACTGTTGACATGGATATAGTATTGATGTTGATTTTAGACATGTGACATTTGATATTAAGGGTAACTCTAGTATAGAGATTCATTGGATGATGATATAGTTGCAAATTGAATTTAAACGATGATGTTGAGTTACGGATGTTGTTGTGATTTGAATTTGATCTTTATATGTTATTTATATCATGTTGATGTTCTGATATGGCCACAAGGCTAAAGGAGGTATTGTTATTTTTGCAGGCAAAAAAATATCACAACAATGTCGGGGACTAGAAACTAACCATATTAAAATTCTGGATGAACTCAACAGGGTCACCATGGCAACCGTAATTTTGTGTGTGTGTTGTGTTATGTTAGGATTTCCCATGGGGGATTTCCATTATTTTTGACCATGGGATATGTATTTTAATTTTAATGTGTTACCCCTTTCATTAGTTGTTAATTAATTTGGGTTTATGTATTTTTACCATATGTTAAATAAATAAATCATTATGTTGTAAGAATGTGAGAGTCACATAGTTAAACTTTATTTAAATTTAATTGGGACATGGAATGTAATTAATAAAGTTGTTGAGTTTAAATAATAATGTTGGAAGAGTGTGTAAGTTAATTTGTAAAGATGTGTAAGAAATATGTAAGAATATGTAAGGCTGATTTTGGAAGGTCAAACACTCCATCTTTTATTGAATTCGAATTTGACCTTGGAGGCCAAATTTGGAGGCTTGTGGGACAAGTTAACTTGTCCCACACCTCTTAAAATCATCCACTAACCATACCTATGGTTTTGGAGTAAAAATTAATCTTTTTAATTGTATTTTGAAATGACTACGTGTAAGTTTTTATTGCACTTTTCTTACAAGTTTTTAATTCAGTCCTTGTTAAAGTATGGGTTAATTTTGAGTGTGTAAGTTGATTGTCATCTCCATTTAATGTGATTAGTTGTGAAGTTGACTTTCTCTTTTTGGGGTTGAGTAAAAATGATGTGGCATCCCACTTGGAATCCACATCATCCTCTCCCTCCCTCTCCTTTAAAAATTTGAATTATTCTCTTGTTGAAGGTTGTTAAAACTTTGCTCTTCCTTCTTGGGTTGAATTTGATTGTTGTTGGAGTATTGCTTGTGGAGGGAGTTTGGAAATTGATTTACATGCTTGGTGTTGCTGTTTTAGACTGCTTATTTGAGCATCGAAGGAACTACTGTTTTGGAAACAATCTCCACTATGGAGAGGTAGGATCTTGTCTTTTTTTATATGCTATTTTTTTCCCCTTTTCTTGCATGAATGAAATGGTGAATGTGTTGTGTATTCATGGCTGGTTGGGTAGAATGCTTAGGGAAAGGTGTAGGAGAAGGCTATGGGGACTTCATATGGGGGCATAAGGGATTGCCAATGGCACTTGTTCTTTTGGAGGGAGTTTTGGATTGGGATCCACCTAGGAAAAGAAACTGCTTGCATTTCTTACTATTGGGGGCATAAGGGATAAACTTGGGGGGGCATAAGGAGGGGTTGGGAGATATAAGGTTTATGGGTTTGATATGTTTATTGGTGGTATGCATTTTGGTGGATGCCCAATTCCAAATTGGGAGGCATAAGGAGTTCCCCATAGTTCTTTCTCTTGATGGCTTGCTTGATCAAGCCTATGTATTGTGTGAATGATTCTTATTGTAGTTGTGAACTGTTGTCTTTGTTTGGACTGTATTTCTTGTTGTGTTATGCATGTGAAAAGAATGTTGTTTGCTATGAAAGAAGCCTTGTTGCCATGTGTTGATGTTCATTCTCTATTCCAATATGGTTGGGGCTCAGGGGCCAATGGGGAAGGATGGCTTCTCCTTTCCCATTGGATGTCTTGGTTGGGTGGAGAGCATTGCCTTTCCCCCTTCCTTGTTGTGATCAAATGAAAAGATGAAGAAATCAACATGCTTTGTTGTTTTGGAGCTTGGAGAAAATATAGTTTGACAGTCCCTTCCTTAGAGAAAAATTTAATGTAACCTTCCCACTTTGAAGTGGATGATTGTATTATTGTTGTAATGAGAAGACACTTTGCATTGGAAAGAAAAGATTGAGACCCATTGGGAAATGTAAAGATTTATTATTCTATTCTCTGTATTGGAAAAGAATGTCATACAGTTGTAAATTACATATTGAAATTCAAAGGAAGAAATAATTTGTTAAGTATTGTTGGAAATCAATAAAATAAATACATTCCTTTCTCAAATTGTAATGTTGTATTAAATTGGAGTTACTATTTTGAAATGATATCTTTGTGTGAAAAGAAAATGTGTATGGAAGGAAAAGACAACATTTTGTTCCTTGTATTTAATTAAAATTTGGGATATCAGATTTTTCCTTGTTGCTCTTGAATGATAAGATAGATCAATTGAATGTCTTAGAACAGATTTTAGACATGCTTTCCACATTTGAAAGTTGCAAATTAATTTGCAAACTCGTTAGTGAGAGATCTCTATTTCATCTATAAATCTGTCAATTAAGTTTATCAAATAAATGTACAGTTCAAAATTATAACTTGTAATAAGATATGAAACATTATAATTTAGATGTAATAAGTCCTAATGAACTCAATTTGACCTCAACATTTAAGAAAGACATTTTAGAACTTCATAAAAATCAATTTTAGAACTTGCTCAACCGTTTTCTGTCAAAAGATGTAAAATATATAAATCGTAACTCAATCCACAAATTGAACCTTGAAAACACTCCTAAACCTATCCAAGATCAAGTCTCCATGCTCAATTGACATGTTGAGAAGAAGAAAACCAAAAATTGAACAAAATTTTATAAGTTGGAAAATTGCCAATTTTAAATTTTAAACCCTGCAGATCGATTTCTTAAAATTAACCTTCAAACTTCATTAGAATCCAAAATTAATGATTTTTGTGCAAAGAGGACTCTGAGATATTTCTGAAAATTCCTTGTTTTCCCAAAACTAACCTTTCTATCAAAAGTTATGGCCATTTGAATTTTTACTTCAAAATGGCCATCCAAAAATTAATCTAACTATATAAAAATCAAAATTTAAACTTTGGAAAAATTTCCCAAAAAGTCCGCGGCCCCGCAACACTCTCAACCAATCATATGTTGCCACGTGGCACTTTGGAGGGGCGGATATTTTTGAAACTTAACATTTTGAAAATTAGATCTTGGTAAAATTTTCCCATTTTTCCCGCATCCCCGTAACCAATCATGTCTTGACATGTTGCATGGATGGCATGCATTAAATTTAAAAACTTAACTATTTAACTCTTTGGAAAAATTTCACTTTTTCCTCCATGGCCCCATGCCCCCACAACCAATTAGGTGCTGACACATGTCCTAACAGACATGCAGGCCCGCGCAAGACTTTTTGACCTTTAAAATCCTTTGGCACAAAACCCCAAATTGCTCCATCACTCCATTGACCTACGTCTAATCACAAGATGCCACATGGCCTTTTAAGCAAGGTTAGAGGTATGAAGGAAAATTTTCCTTTGGGAAATTTGGTTTTTGGACCTTGGGAAAAATTTCCAATTTTTCCCGTGACCCATCGGCCCCCGTCTAATCATGCGCTGACACATGGCATGGGTTTCTCCTTGGCGGAGGCACGCGTCCAATTCCAAATTTGGGCTTTTGGCCTAAAAACTCCGAAACCTAAAGTGCCCCACTGCTCCACTTTTCCCCATGCTAATCGGGAAGCACCATGTGTCTCCCCGGTATGACCCACGGCGTGCAGGGGCGTCTTGCACTTTTGCACTCAAAGAGGAAAATTTTTCAATTTTCCTCCTGCTCCGCACCAGCTCGAAGGGAAAATTTCTCCCCTAAACTCTTTCGGGCCATAACTTGATATTTATAAGGAGTTAGAGGGACTTCTTTATATGGTTGGAAAGGTGATAAAATTTCCTATCCAATGGGCATGATTTAGGAAAGTTTTGATGAATCTAAGTGTGTGAAAAATCAAGTTAAACCCTGTAATCCTGTTAGGGAAGAGATGAGTGGGATTTCACTCTCCTAACCTAAGTGATGAATTTAACCTCTTGTTTTGACCTTGTGCCTTGTTGATATTAGTTACTTGAGGTAATTGTTGTAAGTCAGTCTTGCTTGTTAATCCTTATCTGGTTTGTGCTAACTGTGATCTTGTAACCCTCTTTGTAAACACTCTAATAAAAAAAAAAATTATTCCATAATTTTCCTAAGCTAATCCTAGTTTGTTTCTTGGTCTCAAGTGGTAGTTTGAAGTGGGCATCACACTGGTCGGTGGTTGATAGGGATAATCTTATAGAATGGAATGAAGTCAAGATTGATCTAACAACTCGATTTTCTAGGAGTAATGCACCTACTCAAATATGCACATATCATGGTAATAAACCTATTCAACACCATGTTCAATAGTGTGAGAGGCTCTGGAGATGAAGGGCAGGAAGATTTATCACCTTTTCTATGGGTGCAAAAACATTATTCCACTTTATAAGGTTTCTCGTGCGCTTGGTATGTATATGTGGAGCTACATAGAGAAACTAGAAATTGGTAGGATTTGATTGCAGGAATGGTCCAAAATTTTGACTACTTCTCTACTAACCCTCTAGTGGAAAAGGCATTAAGGGTTATAAAGTGCTTAACTATAGGAGACAGTGCAAAGGTGGAAGATCTCATTTAGGATTTATTTGGTGAGAATGACTCAGAGCATGCTTTTATGTAGAAGAAGAAACAAATGTCGCACTACTTAAGCACGCTTGCTTAGAGAAAGAAAAAGGAAATATGGTCTACATAGTGGATGATGAGGAAGTAGAAGACCTAGATATAGATCATTTAGTAGCTATGCACAAGGTTTTGGAAAGTACAGATAACAATGCACATTCCTATCATGAACCCATGAAGACAAAAAAGTGAATATTGGTACGGATGTTGAACCTAAGGAGGCAATAATTGGGGATTATTGGTCTGACTCTAAAGTGGCAAAAATCATTGAGTTACTACATGATTTTCAGGACTTATTTCCTAGGGGCTACCATGAATTAAAAGGAGTGCATGAATCATTAAGAGATATGAAGATTAAGATTAAGAAAGGTGTGTGCCCGGTTAGGAAAAGACCTTACAAAATGAACCTTAACATGTGTGTAAATGTTAAGGAATAAATTGACAAGATGTTGAAGTTTGGCATCATCAATCCCCTAGAAGAATCAGAGTGGGTTAGCCCCATGGTTATTAGTATACATAAATATGTTCGATTACAATTTGTGTGGATTATATATAACTAAATGCTACATGTGTGATTGATCCCTTTCCTACACATTTCATAGAGGAGATATTAGAAGGCATTGCAGGGTGTGAAATATATTCTTTTACAGATGGATTCTTTGGGTATCATTAGGTCAAAATTACATAGGAGGATCAAGAGAAAACAACTTTCACCACTGAATGGGGATTTTTGCATATACTATGATGCCCTTTGGTTTGAAAAATGCACCTGTTGTATTTTCACGCATAGTTGTTCAAGCATTCTAGGATTTTATTCACATCTTCTTGTAAGTTTACTTAGATGATTGGATAGTGTATGGACTTGTTAAGGATCATTGTGACAATTTGTACTTAATGTTTGAAAGATGTAGACAATTATGAATCTCTTTATACATCAATACGTTTGTGTTTGCTACACATTTTGGCACTTTGATAGGGCACATCATCTATAAGAAAGGTTTTTAGTGGATCCAGATAGGTTATAGTTATTGTCATCCTGGAAGAGCCTACCACTGAGTGAGGTGCACGGAGTTTTGGGTCACACTGGATATTATAGAAAATTTATCAAAGGATATGCTAAGATTGTCACACCCTTGGAAGAGTTACTAAAGGGAAAAGGGACATTCTATTAGGGAGAACTACGATAGTGCACATTTGAGGCATTGAAGGAAAGATCTACTACAATGCCTATTCTACATTTTCCCTCATGGAACAAACTGTTTCATGTACATGTGGACGCCTCTAGTACGACCATTGACATGGTGTTATTTTAGCCTAGAGAAGGTATTATAGATCATCCTATCTGTTTTGCTAGTATAAAGTTGATTCTGTAGAGCAGAATTATACAACTATTGAGTGCAAATCCTTGTCAATGATCTATGCACTACATAAATTTAGACAATACCTGCTAGCAACACCATTTGTATTTTACACTGATCACATGAAATTGAAATATTTGGTAAACAAGCCCATTTTATAGGGGTGCATATTTTGATGGGTGCTCTTATTCCAAGAATTTGATTTCACAGTTATGGTAAAACTAGGTAAAAGTAATTCTAGCCTAGACCATTTATCAAGAATTCAATCAAGGGAGGATGCATAGACAATTAAAGATACAATGCCAAATGCATAGTTGTATAGGTTACAATGTGCACCTTCATAATTGGAGGATATTGTTGTCTTTCTATGTAGAGGTATGGTGCTAGATGGGATGAAATCCTTAGAGAAGAAACAACTTACAATTCGCATACAAGACCTTTTATGTTTATCGCTGATGACCTATATAAGTTAGGTCGAGATGAAGTATTACTTCGGTGCGTACTAGAGCATGAATACACAGATATCATGGAAGATACTCATGGTGTTATTGCAAGTGGGCACTATATAGGTGATTTCATTGCGCACAAGATTCTACTCACTGGATTATTGTGGGAGACCCTCTACAAAGATTGTAAATCATGTGATCACTATCAATACATTAGTAAACCCGGGAAAAGAGATGAAATGCCCTTAAGACCTATTCTAGTGCAAAGCCATTTGAAAAATAGGATTTAGAATTTATGGGTCCTATTCCACTAGCCACGTGTAGAACTCGATCACGCTACATCATCACTTGCACATATTATCTTACAAGGTGGGAAGAAGAAACACCTACCAAGGATTGTACAATAACTACAAGCAATGTGTTCTTATGGGAAAATGTTCTTAGAAGGTATGGATTCCTTCTAAGATTTACAGTGATAGGGGTACACGTTTTTGAATGAGACAATCAAGATACTATTGGATGAACTTATGATTGTGCACCATAAGATTACACCCTATCATCCTTGGGAAAATGTGACTGTATGAGGCCTTTAACAAGATTTTGTGTTATACATTAATAAGAAATTGTGATGTTGGAAGGAAAGATTGGGATGATAAAGTTTTTGTCATGCTTTGGGTGTATAGAACAACATACAAGAGGTTGAACAAGGCCACACCCATTCATTTGGTGTTTAGTGTAGAAGCAGTTCTTCCTATGGAATTCATGTTACCTTCTTTGCATATTGTGCATGTTGGAGGTTTATTCGATGAGAAAGATTTGGAAGAAAGAATTGATAAATTGATACAATATGATGAGAGGTTTTCTCGTTATGCATAGCAAAAAAGGTGGGATTTTTATGATGGCACCAAAGAAAGCACCTACAACAAGCATGAAAGGAAAGAAGAAGGTAGAAGATGAAGTTGAAATTTCTCCTGAGAGTAATTTTTCAGAGATGCAATACCTAGAAGGAGTAATAGTCAGACAAGAGTGGGATTCCCACATCCACAAATGCAAGATAAGTGACTACAACCACCATACCTCTAACAATAAGGGAGATTTGGATGTGTTGTTGAATAAGAAGACCAACAAGCACATAGTGGAGGATATGCCAGTGTATGATGACATTGGGGAGAAATTATTGAAGCAGGTAGGAGTTTATCAGTTGTATGAGCTCCTGTATTTTGGAAAATATGAACCCTTATACCAATGGCTAACAAGCGAGTCCTTGAGGAATTCTTTTATTTCCTCGGATGAAGGGTTAGGATCACAAAGTAGCCCTATTTTTGACATTAACGGATTGAAGGTGCAAGGGTAGACCTTTTTAGTGATTTGAAAGATAAATAAGTGGTCATAGAAATAAGAAAGGAGTTGGGGTATACCAAGGGTCTACATAGAATGGATGTTTATAAACTAAAGAAGTTTAATGTGGTGCAGGAAGCCACGCATTTGTTAACCAAGTTGAATGACCAAGAGAGATGGTCACAGGTAAACACCATGTGGCTTCACATTGCAAAGAAAATGTATCAAGGGGTAGTATACAACCTATTAGGCTATATTACAAACACCATTGCTGAGGAAGCTCGCATAGGAGAGAAGATAAGTTTTGACGCTATCCTCCTTTCTCTTGTGTTTTTAGAAATTGGAGTGCCCGATGGGCCAAAGAACAAGATCTGGGAGTACCCCTTGGAACAGAAGTCCCTCATGGAGAGGTTTGAAAAATATTTATGTGAAGGATCAATGAGTGGTCCATTTAAGTAGAGGTCGAGATGTGGTATGACCAACTTCACATTACATTTGAGGAGGAGTGGTGCATTCCCAAGGAGCTACCTTCGGTAGTGGGAAAGGTAGTACAGATTCATAGTATACCAACACTTTTACATCACACAATTTTCTATGAGGGATGGTACATGGAGCCCATGGTGCAAAATTCCCTATGCCTTCATAATGTGCTGCTTCTAGGCCTCAGTTCATAGATTTATTGATGTGCATTGACTGAACTTTAATGCATACAAAGTAGACTGTGACTATCACACTATGAGGAAGACATATGTGTATCCAGGCTTGATTGCCTACATTGAGAGGCTCATCTCAAACATTATAAGTATGAATCCAATAATCTTGGCTATTGGGGATAGTGGATCCACGCTCGTATACCTTCAGCTTAATCCTAAGCTAGAGAATAACAAGTATGTGGAGAATGAGTTTGTTCTCCTAGGGTTACCTAAGGGAAAACATACAATGAAGAATGTTTCAGCTCCAAATCTTGTAGAAACTATAGAGGTAGATGAGGAGGAAGAAGAACATGAAGATAGTGGTGGCTTAGATCATAGAGGTCGGAGGCAGCCCATAGATAGAGTGGAGACAGAGCACGTGGATACTCCACCTTAGGCGCAAGAAGGAGACGAGGACTTAGACATGGAAGAAGTCCATGAAGAGCATCATTTTAAGAGAGTATTCAGAATAATAAGAACCCAAGGCACAGGAACTCCACACCCTGTAAGAAGATCCCTAAGACTCTCCCCTTAGAAAGAGGTAAATGAGAACAAGAGGAGAAAGCTAAAGTTGAGGTGTAGGAGTTCCAGAGAGTGCACTGGAACTCCGGTGCAGCTAGAAGATATGGAGGAGCCTAGAGATGAGGACATGAAGGATGAAGAGGAAGGTATAAAGGAGGCAGAAGAATCAGAGCATGAGTAGCCTCATGCACATGACACTACTCAAGATGTCAAAGGGCCAACTCCAAACCTTGGTGCTCAAGTTCCTAAGGGACCAAGAACAAGGAGAACAAGTGGAGAATACATTGTCTTTGAGTATGGATTATGCTTTGAGGACACAAAAAAATTAGATGTGCCCATTTTTAAAGCACTTTGGACCTGAAGGAGTTATATGGGTGGGAGCTAATGGACATAGACATGACCACTATATGTGTAAGGAAATAGTTGTTCTGGTCCATGCAGACTCACATGGAAGAGACATATTTTTATGTATGTGAGGAATCTTATGTGTTAAGAAGAGTGAAAAGGTACCCCAAAGTAGGAACTTGACTATAAAGCCCACTCTCATGTCTAATGAGCAGGTGAGCAATGCCTTGGTTAAGGTATCTATAGAGGTGGCACAGAGGAACATCGATAAGGTTTCCACTATTAGAGCACTACTTGAAGAGGATAAGATGAAAGTCGCATAAATAGTGCGTCTAAAAGGAGAGAATGATCTAGAGAATAAAAATAACGAGGCCTTCATCATCATGGCAGAAGAAATTGGTGACTATGTCCTGAAATCAAGACTGCACCTCGAGTCTAAGGTACCTAAAATGTTTCCTTTGGCTATGCATTACATGCGCACATTAGTTGATTTAGTACTTAAGGATGGACCAATTTGAATTCCAATGCCGAGGGATCCTAAACAAGAATTAGAGAGAGAAAATGCCTCCGTAGTGAGGAATATTTTAAGTTACAAGGCCTTACTCTAAAATTTACAAGATGAGCTAAAGAAAGCAGATCAAGCTCTGAACATATGTGCAACACCAGAAGTAGTGATTAGGATCAAACTATAGTAGAAGATAATGAAGTTTTGAAAGAAATGAAGGATGATATTTTAGGGCATGTAGAGAGATTGGCATTAGTAAAGAAAAAGTATGAAGCCCTTGCAACAACACAAAACCCACATAAGGAGAGGTTGGATGAGCTTGGAAATCTCATAACGCAAAAGATGGATCTTCTATAAGGATGTATGTTATGGCCAATGTTTTCTATTACTATGGAATGAATAGGGAGAGATAACCCAAGACAAGTTGGAAGTAATTGCCATAGATGTTCTAAAGAAAATGAGAAACATGTTGGATGACTGGAAAACATTAGAGGCAAAGATTAAAATAGAATATCCAAAGTTGATCCTCCTAGTTGAAGTAGAGGGTGTTGTAGAATAAAAGTCTATTCTTTGTACAATAATTCTTTACATTCTTTCCATTCTTATTCTTTATTGTTTGGGAATGTTAGAAGGAAACCCCATTGTCGGGGTGGAAATGTAGTTTAGTGTGGGGTAATGTTGAGCAGATAGAGTATGACACTAAGGAGAGGGCACACAGAAGATTCACGCATAGGAATAAGGTGCATTTGAAGGTACGGAAGGATAGGAAAGGAAACACGCGCCAGACAAGCTGATTTGGGGACTTAGCTGTTTTCATGGTTTCGGCTATTTTTGGAGATAGCGTGTAGAGCACACATCGGGATGGAGACTTACGTGACATGTAACGATATTTTGGGATGAGTGTTTGATGAGCGTCATGCACAAGTTGAAGATAATAATAGGATTACTACTGTCAGTTAACTGTAGGAGATCTATTATTAGCGCACTTGCATGTGTGCCTATTATTGTAAAGGCGCATGGTTATTTTCAACATGTGACCTATTTTAGGAAGTGTGTAAGTGGTGAAGGGAAAGTCCCCACCCTTATAAATATGGATTGAACTATGTAGTTGTATATGCGGAGACATTTTGTATGAGCTATTGTAGAGTTATGTTGTCAGATATGATGCGTACATGAACTTATGATACTATTTATTGTAAGAAGCTTCTATATTTAATGTACTTAATATAATGGAGTGAATTGGATGGAAAATTGTGTTAAACATAATTATGACTAGTTCTTGTATGGTCAATCCTATCATTGTTATTATTTAATTCATGATTCTTTAATATCTAGATCTAGTTATGTTTTGTGGAATGTTTATGCTATTTATGGATCTAAATACATGATATCTTCATCACATTAACATCCTTCACAATCAAATCTAAGGAGGGGCCTGGTACCTTTGCACACTTCGTGAGCACTCGGCTCAAGCTAAATGATGTACCAAAGACATCCGGGTTCTTCATGGTGGATTCTAGATTGCATCATCTTGATTGGCTAGATGCCTTTACTTTTGCTCCTCTAATTAGAAATTCTACGGATATTAAATTTTTATAATGGATTTCATTTTTCACATTTAGATAGGTGACAAAAAGTTCTTGGAGTCTTCTATTGTCTTCAGTAATGATCATGGGATATTTAGGGAAACATTGTCCACTAAATTGATCTTTAGATCACACCTCCCCACTGAGAAGGCTTTTGTTCCATAAAAATATTTTTCACCCACAAATGTTGCTAATCATCTTCCTACATTTCACAAACACATACATGATCCATATAAATATCATTATGATAAATATCATTGCAAGTTTTTGAAAATATTATCACAAAATATCAGTCATTTAAAACTAGAAAAATTTCACTAGACAAGGCAACTCACAACTAATACTTTGTGATTCTCTTAATCTCTACAAATAGATGTGAATCCAATAATCTATCATATCCCACTGTGAATATAACTACCATCACAAAAAATTGATTAGTCTAAAAATAAACAATTGTTCGCCAAAAGAAGTAATAGTCAAACCGATACTTTGTGATATGGACAATCACTGTAAAAACAATTCCACCAAAATAGATAAGTTATAAAGACATCTATATTCCAATAATAGGATAGTGTCCACTATCCTTGTAAAATTTTCATTTAGTGCAAATATCACAAACATGATCCGAATGTTTAGATTACACATATGCCAAAAATAGACAAGAGTCAAAATTGAATCATGTGAATCTTTCAATGAAATATCTATCCCAACATTATTCACTGCAAATAGGATAGAATCAAACTGTCTACAAAATGCTACATACCAAAATGGTGAGACTACTATCCATTGCAAAAATCACTGAGGCATAATCTGCAAACTAGTTTGTTAGTGTAATATATCTACACCATAATTGTAACCACATAGGATAGTTACAAATAAATTCCAAAAATAAGGGAATTAATATATGTGCAAATACCCTATGTGGACACAATGAGTTTGTATATTAATTACAATACAAATGGTGCCCATACTTTTGCACAATAAAATTAACAAATATACTGAAATGTAAACTTTTATGTCAAAATCAAAATGGATTTTGTAAACCATAAATGTGAGAATTAGAATCTGAGTATGATAAAAATTTTCCTCCAATCTTCCCTATAAGTGACACCATTATCTAGATTTAAAGAAAAAAATGAATATGGGAAAATTTCCTTTCATCATTCAACGGAATCCTAAAAAGGCTCGAAAATATACATGCAAAATAGCTATGCAAACATGAAATTAAGAAATTGTTTACCAACTAATTTATTTAGATTATCCTTTTTATTGGTTCAATTTTCTAAGTGTATACCTCGGTACCTACATGGTTTATTTTAGAAACTATTGGTTTCACATTGCTTCCCTTTTCCACAACTCTCCACTATTTTTTTTTGTATGAAGTTTCCAACACATGTTAACCTCATGTGGACACCAAAGTTGGGTCACACTCCCTTGATCCCTCATCAAATAACCACTCAAACATACTCACCTAACCATGGCCCCTTCCACCCCACATCACTATTAATTTAATTTAATTAATATATATCCTCATAATATTTATTATCTAATTATCTTAATTTCTACCCCACCACCTCACCTAGAAAACTCACCTAGCCACCTCACCTAGCCACCTCACCCTAGACCTATTTTTGGAATGTTTCCATAAATAACTAAGACTTGATCTTACTTGCCTTAATGAGCTAAGATTTGGTCTAACCCTAAAATCACATGCCTAAGATTTCTCTCACCACATTCCCACTCATTATAAGGAAGCTTACGTTCGATCTGTGGGAATAAAACTAATCCACCCCAAGAAATCAAGGGGATCTATCATTTTTGTAAACCTAGGGAATCCCACCTTACCCGACGTCGATTATCCCTAAAGCGATGTCATTCAACCCGAGAACCTTCCTCGGTTACAATTTATTCTCTTTGGTAACCTTGTTTCAAGGGTTGACACATTCGAGAGCAATAGGATGAGAAGAGATCTGCATGCAAGTAGAACCGCAGTCTTTTCACACACCCGGACATCCATAGCCAAAGCACCGGGACGTATATATAAGCATTTGCACTCACGATAGCATTCCAAGAAGCATCACTATTACAACAAGCTCCATTTCACCCACCGATCATCAGCACCACCCAACCATTGGACTTGCAAGTTTTTGAAAATATTATCACAAAATATCAGTCATTTAAAACTAGAAAAAATTTCACTAGACAAGGCAAGCTTGTCAACTAATACTTTGTGATTCTCTTAATCTCTACAAATAGATGTGAATCCAATAATCTATCATATCCCACTTGTGAATATAACTACCATCACAAAAATTGATTAGTCTAAAAATAAACAATTGTTCGCCAAAAGAAGTAATAGTCAAACGATACTTTGTGATATGGACAATCAATGTAAAAACAATTCCACCAAAATAGATAAGTTATAAAGACATCTATATTCCAATAATAGGATAGTGTCCACTATCCTTGTAAAATTTTCATTTAGTGCAAATATCACAAACATGATCCAGAATGTTTAGACTACACATATGCCAAAAATAAACAAGAGTCAAAATTGAATCATGTGAATCTGTCAATGAAATATCTATCCCAACATTATTCATTGTCAATAGGATAGAAACAAACTGTCTACAAAATGCTACATACCAAAATGGTGAGACTACTATCCATTGCAAAAATCACCGAGCATAATCTGCCAAACTAGTTTGTTAGTGTAATATATCTACACCCTAATTGTAACCACATAGGATAGTTACAAATAAATTCCAAAAATAAGGGTCTTCATATATGTGCAAATACCCTATGTGGACACAATGAGTTTGTATATTAATTACAATACAAATGGTGCCCATACTTTTGCACAATAAAATTAATAGATATATTGAAATGCAAACTTTTATGTCAAAATGAAAATGGAATTTATCAACCTTAAATGTGAGGATTATAATCTGAGTATGATAAATTTTTCCTCCAATCTTCCCTATAAGTGACACCATTATCTAGATTTAAAGAAAAAATGAATATGGGAAAATTTCCTTTCATCATTCAACGGAATCCTAAAAAGGCTCTGAAAATATACATGCAAAATAGCTATGCAAACATGAAATTAAGAAATTGTTTACCAACTAATTTATTTAGATTATCCTTTTTATTGGTTCAATTTTCTAAGTGTATACCTCGGGTACCTACATGGTTTATTTTAGAAACTATTGGTTTCACATTGCTTCCCTTTTCCACAACTCTCCACTATTTTTTCGGATGAAGTTTCCAACACATGTTAACCTCATGTGGACACCAAAATTGGGTCACACTCCCCTTGGTCCCTCATCAAATAACCAGCTCAAACATACTCACCTAACCATGGCCCCTTCCACCCCACATCACTATTAATTTAATTTAATTAATATATATCCTCATAATATTTATTATCTAATTATCTTAATTTCTACCCCACCACCTCACCTAGACACCTCACCTAGCCACCTCACCTAGCCACCTCACCCTAGACCTATTTTTGGCATGTTTCCATAATTAACTAAGACCTGATCTTACTTGCCTTAATGAGCTAAGATTTGGTCTAACCCTAAAAGCACATGCCTAAGATTTCTCTAACCACATTCCCACTCATTAGAAGGGAAGCTTACGTTACGATCTCGTGGGAATAAAACTAATCCAACCCAAGAAATCAAGGGGATCTATCATTTTTGTAAACCTAGGGAATCCCACCTTACCCGACGTCGATTATCCCTAAAGCTGATGTCATTCACCCGGAACCTTCCTCGGTTACAATTTATTCTCTTTGGTAACCTTGTTTCAGGGTTGACACATTCGAGAGCAATAGGATGAGAAGAGATCTGCATGCAAGTAGAACCGTGAGTCTTTTCACACACCCAGACATCCATAGCCAGCACCAGGACAGATATATAAGCATTTGCACTCACGATAGCATTCCAAGAAGCATCACTATTACAACAAGCTCCATTTCACCCACCGATCATCAGCACCACCCAACCATTGGACTTGCAAGTTTTTGAAAATATTATCACAAAATATCAGTCATTTAAAACTAGAAAAATTTCACTAGACAAAGGCAAATCGTCAACTAATACTTTGTGATTCTCTTAATCTCTACAAATAGATGTGAATCCAATAATCTATCATATCCCACTTTGTGAATATAACTACCATCACAAAAAATTGATTAGTCTAAAAATAAACAATTGTTCGCCAAAAGAAGTAATAGTCAAACTGATACTTTGTGATATGGACAATCAATGTAAAAACAATTCCACCAAAATAGATAAGTTATAAAGACATCTATATTCCAATAATAGGATAGTGTCCACTATCCTTGTAAAATTTTCATTTAGTGCAAATATCACAAACATGATCCAGAATGTTTAGATTACACATATGCCAAAAATTGACAAGAGTCAAAATTGAATCATGTGAATCTTTCAATGAAATATATATCCCAACATTATTCATTGCAAATAGGATAGAATCAAACTCTGTCTACAAAATGCTACATACCAAAATGGTGAGACTACTATCCATTGCAAAAATCACTGAGCATAATCTATGAAACTAGTTTGTTAGTGTAATATATCTACACCATAATTGTAACCACATGGGATAGTTACAAATAAATTCCAGAAATAAGGGCATTAATATATGTGCAAATACCCTATGTGGACACAATGAGTTTGTATATTAATTACAATACAAATGGTGCCCATACTTTTGCACAATAAAATTAATAGATATATTGAAATGCAAACTTTTATGTCAAAATGAAAATGGAATTTATCAACCTTAAATGTGAGGATTATAATCTGAGTATGATAAATTTTTCCTCCAATCTTCCCTATAAGTGACACCATTATCTAGATTTAAAGAAAAAAATGAATATGGGAAAATTTCCTTTAATCATTCAACGGAATCCTAAAAAGGCTCGAAAATATACATGCAAAATAGCTATACTGAAACATGAAATTAAGAAATTGTTTACCAACTAATTTATTTAGATTATCCTTTTTATTGGTTCAATTTTCTAAGTGTATACCTCGGTACCTACATGGTTTATTTTAGAAACTATTGGTTTCACATTGCTTCCCTTTTCCACAACTCTCCACTATTTTTTGGATGAAGTTTCCAACACATGTTAACCTCATGTGGACACCAAAGTTAGGTCACACTCCCCTTGATCCCTCATCAAATAACCACTCAAACATACTCACCTAACCATGGCCCCTTCCACCCCACATCACTATTAATTTAATTTAATTAATATATATCCTCATAATATTTATTATCTAATTATCTTAATTTCTACCCCACCACCTCACCTAGACACCTCACCTAGCCACCTCACCTAGCCACCTCACCCTAGACCTATTTTTGGAATGTTTCCATAAATAACTAAGACTTGATCTTACTTGCCTTAATGAGCTAAGATTTGGTCTAACCCTAAAATCACATGCCTAAGATTTCTCTCACCACATTCCCACTCATTATAAGGGAAGCTTACGTTCTGATCTGTGGGAATAAAACTAATCCAGCCCAAGAAATCAAGGGGATCTATCATTTTTGTAAACCTAGGGAATCCCACCTTACCCGACGTCGATTATCCCTAAACTCGTGTCATTCAACCCGAGACCTTCCTCGGTTACAATTTATTCTCTTTGGTAACCTTGTTTGAGGGTGACACATTACGAGAGCAATAGGATGAGAAGAGATCTCGCATGCAAGTAGAACCGAGTCTTTTCACACACCCAGGACATCCATGCCAGACACCGGACAGGATATATAAGCATTTGCACTCACGATAGCATTCCAAGAAGCATCACTATTACAACAAGCTCCATTTCACCCACCGATCATCAAAGCACCACCCAACCATTGGACTTGCAAGTTTTGAAAATATTATCACAAAATATCGAGTCATTTAAAACTAGAAAAATTTCACTAGACAAGGCAATCTGTCAACTAATACTTTGTGATTCTCTTAATCTCTACAAATAGATGTGAATCCAATAATCTATCATATCCCACTGTGTGAATATAACTACCATCACAAAAATTGATTAGTCTAAAATAAACAATTGTTCGCCAAAAGAAGTAATAGTCAAACCGATACTTTGTGATATGGACAATCACTGTAAACACAATTCCACCAAAATAGATAAGTTATAAAGACATCTATATTCCAATAATAGGATAGTGTCCACTATCCTTGTAAAATTTTCATTTAGTGCAAATATCACAAACATGATCCAGAATGTTTAGACTACACATATGCCAAAAATAGACAAGAGTCAAAATTGAATCATGTGAATCTGTCAATGAAATATATATCCCAACATTATTCATTGCGAAATAGGATAGAATCAAACTGTCTACAAAATGCTACATACCAAAATGGTGAGACTACTATCCATTGCAAAAATCACCGGCATAATCTACAAACTAGTTTGTTAGTGTAACATATCTACACCCTAATTATAACCACATATGTTAGTTACAAATAAATTCCAAAAATAAGGGTATTAATATATGTGCAAATACCCTATGTGGACACAATGAGTTTGTATATTAATTACAATACAAATGGTGCCCATACTTTTGCACAATAAAATTAATAGATATATTGAAATGCAAACTTTTATGTCAAAATGAAAATGGAATTTATCAACCTTAAATGTGAGGATTATAATCTGAGTATGATAAATTTTTCCTCCAATCTTCCCTATAAGTGACACCATTATCTAGATTTAAAGAAAAAAATGAATATGGGAAAATTTCCTTTCATCATTCAACGGAATCCTAAAAGGCTCGAAAATATACATGCAAAATAGCTATGCAAACATGAAATTAAGAAATTGTTTACCAACTAATTTATTTAGATTATCCTTTTTATTGGTTCAATTTTCTAAGTGTATACCTCGGTACCTACATGGTTTATTTTAGAAACTATTGGTTTCACATTGCTTCCCTTTTCCACAACTCTCCACTATTTTTTCAGATGAAGTTTCCAACACATGTTAACCTCATGTGGACACCAAAGTTGGGTCACACTCCCCTTGATCCCTCATCAAATAACCAGCTCAAACATACTCACCTAACCATGGCCCCTTCCACCCCACATCACTATTAATTTAATTTAATTAATATATATCCTCATAATATTTATTATCTAATTATCTTAATTTCTACCCCACCACCTCACCTAGACACCTCACCTAGCCACCTCACCTAGACACCTCACCCAAGACCTATTCTTGGCATGTTTCCATAATTAACTAAGACCTGATCTTACTTGCCTTAATGAGCTAAGATTTGGTCTAACCCTAAAATCACATGCCTAAGATTTCTCTAACCACATTCCCACTCATTATAAGGGAAGCTTACGTTACGATCGTGGGAATAAAACTAATCCAGCCAAGAAATCAAGGGGATCTATCATTTTGTAAACCTAGGGAATCCCACCTTACCCGACGCGTCGATTATCCCTAAACTGATGTCATTCAACCCGAACCTTCCTCGGTTACAATTTATTCTCTTTGGTAACCTTGTTTCAAGGGTTGACACATTCGAGAGCAATAGGATGAGAAGAGATCTGCATGCAAGTAGAACCGAGTCTTTTCACACACCCAGACATCCATAGCCAAAGCACCGGACAGATATATATAAGCATTTGCACTCACGATAGCATTCCAAGAAGCATCACTATTACAACAAGCTCCATTTCACCCACCAGATCATCAGCACCACCCAACCATTGGACTTGCAAGTTTTTGAAAATATTATCACAAAATATCGGTCATTTAAAACTAGAAAAATTTCACTAGACAAGGCAATCATCAACTAATACTTTGTGATTCTCTTAATCTCTACAAATAGATGTGAATCCAATAATCTATCATATCCCACCGTGAATATAACTACCATCACAAAAATTGATTAGTCTAAAAATAAACAATTGTTCGCCAAAAGAAGTAATAGTCAAACTCGATACTTTGTGATATGGACAATCAATGTAAAAACAATTCCACCAAAATAGATAAGTATATAAAGACATCTATATTCCAATAATAGGATAGTGTCCACTATCCTTGTAAAATTTTCATTTAGTGCAAATATCACAAACATGATCCAGAATGTTTAGATTACACATATGCCAAAAATTGACAAGAGTCAAAATTGAATCATGTGAATCTTTCAATGAAATATATATCCCAACATTATTCATTGCAAATAGGATAGAATCAAACTGTCTACAAAATGCTACATACCAAAATGGTGAGACTACTATCCATTGCAAAAAATCACCAGGCATAATCTGCAAACTAGTTTGTTAGTGTAATATATCTACACCATAATTGTAACCACATGGGATAGTTACAAATAAATTCCAGAAATAAGGGCATTAATATATGTGCAAATACCCTATGTGGACACAATGAGTTTGTATATTAATTACAATACAAATGGTGCCCATACTTTTGCACAATAAAATTAATAGATATATTGAAATGCAAACTTTTATGTCAAAATGAAAATGGAATTTATCAACCTTAAATGTGAGGATTATAATCTGAGTATGATAAATTTTTTCCTCCAATCTTCCCTATAAGTGACACCATTATCTAGATTTAAAGAAAAAATGAATATGGGAAAATTTCCTTTCATCATTCAACGGAATCCTAAAAAGGCTCTGAAAATATACATGCAAATTAGCTATGCAAACATGAAATTAAGAAATTGTTTACCAACTAATTTATTTAGATTATCCTTTTTATTGGTTCAATTTTCTAAGTGTATACCTCGGTACCTACATGGGTTATTTTTGTAACTATTGGTTTCACAAAGCTTTCCTTTTCCACAACTCTCCACTGTTGTTTTAGATGAAGCTTCCAACACATGTTAACCTCATGTGGACACCAAAGTTAGGTCACACTCCCTTGATCCCTCATCAAATAACCAGCTCAAACATACTCACCTAACCATGGCCCCTTCCACCCCACATCACTATTAATTTAATTTAATTAATATATATCCTCATAATATTTATTATCTAATTATCTTAATTTCTACCCCACCACCTCACCTAGACACCTCACCTAGCCACCTCACCTAGCCACCTCACCCTAGACCTATTCTTGGCATGTTTCCATAATTAACTAAGACTTGATCTTACTTGCCTTAATGAGCTAAGATTTGGTCTAACCCTAAAAGCACATGCCTAAGATTTCTCTAACCACATTCCCACTCATTATAAGGGAAGCTTACGTTCGATCTGTGGGAATAAAACTAATCCAGCCCAGAAATCAAGGGGATCTATCATTTTTGTAAACCTAGGGAATCCCACCTTACCCGACGTCGATTATCCCTAAGCGATGTCATTCACCCGGAACCTTCCTCGGTTACAATTTATTCTCTTTGGTAACCTTGTTTCAAGGGTTGACACATTACGAGAGCAATAGGATGAGAAGAGATCTGCATGCAAGTAGAACCAGAGTCTTTTCACACACCCAGACATCCATAGCCAGCACCGGGACAGATCTAGAAGCATTTACACTCACGATAACATTCCAGGAAGCATCACTATTACAACAAGCTCCATTCCACCAACCGATCATCACCACCACCCAACCATTGGACTTGCAACATTGGTAATTGTCTTTATCATTAATCATTTCCATTCTTATTATGCTCATAGAGTTATCATTTTTGTTATCATTCTTCTATTAACATTCCCATTCCTCCATAGACTTCTTTTTGAAAAACTCAAAAAACCTCACCAACTCATTTACGAGATCACCTATCCTAGCCCTTCGCCTCTCTGAGTTTTCTCAACATTCCCACAGACCTTTCCATCCCCTTCTTTAACCTCACCTACACTCTACAATAAGGTTTTCATTGGACTACTATCAACCTACTGTACCAACGTCGGTTACCTATAACCGTCGTCAGTCTCCCTTAAACCATCATCGGTTATACCCAACCGACATTGTTCTCTGTGTCTCATACCTGTGCTAATAATACATCTAAACAAACTTTTACCAAATAACCTAAAAACCTAGAACTGACCACACCGACCAGTTCTAGTACCACCATGAAACCTACCAACCCTTTGGATGTGACTATAGTGTAGCCTTGTTATGTTAGATTTTCTTATTTTTATTGAATGAGATACCTAAATCATATCAACTACAGTAGGAATTTACTTATTTCTTGCATTAATTTATTTTAAATAGTGGATTGACAGCCATCTAGGGAGTATCACACTTCCCGGATCTAGCATACGCTAGGCAGTCCACTATCATATATCATTTAACTATTCTTTTGTGGTCTTGTTTTCTATTTCAGGTAGTTCCTCCCAGCCAAAAGGAAGCTCTCATAATCAGCATTGGATTGAGAAGTCAGAACATGTGCAACAACCATCAACCGATCAACAATAATAGGTATTCCTCCTCAGCCCTTACCCTTATTTGTTTCGTCTCAATAAAGTAAAGAAAATGGTGAAACATTTTGGCACGCCCGATGGGACCCATCAGGGGTTCTATTGCATTTTCTTCATTTCTAGGAGAAATTTGTGTTTTTTTCCTTTAAAAGGCTTATATAGTAATTTTCTTCCTAGTAATCCTCGCTTCTTTCTAATTACTCTAAAAGAAACATTTCTCTTGGTGCATTTAAAAGGAATCATTCTTCTTTCTTGCTTTCTACATTTAGTGAAAGAGCATACCCTCTCCTATTCATCATTTGCTTCATCAAACATAATCTTTTCAATTTGGGCTTCAAATTGGTTACATTACATTCTGATTCACTGAATTTAGCTCACATTAAAATGAGGGCAACCTATATCTTTGGAAGTCATACCCGGATGATGGTTAACACAAAGAATCATAGAAAGCACATTCTCTCTCTCTTTCTCTCTCTCTCTATCTTACCAAACTGCACAAAATTGAAATATACACATCTTTCTTAAACAACATCTTACCTAGGAACACCTTTAAGCAATCACATGATCTGATAAGGAGGTACTCCCTAACTCGTTGCTTCTTTCGAGTCATTACCTCAGAAGATGGCCCACCCCCACCATAACATACCTGAAACCTCTCCTTTTAGATATCCTTCTTTGTAGGAAGCCTTCCTCACCAAAAACTCTATTCTAAATTCATGAGTCAGTCTTCTAAATAACATAAGCTCAACACATTAAAAATCACTTGTTAGGTACGTGTTTTTAGTGTTTAATTGACATGTGTTTTGAGGAGTGAGGATACGCTTCTCCATTTTTCCATTTTGTTGCCTTACACACTCCATAATCATAGTTGGAGTATTTTGACTTCTTCTGAGTGTGTCAGGACTTCATTGCATCATCTCCAGACCTATGGGTTGATTATTTATCTCACTAAAATTCACAATAATCCATTTTTTTACATTTTCCAATTTTCACGATGTAAAGGCATCGATTACCTCTAACCAAAGACATTAGTTTTACTTAACCGGCATTGGTTTTCTGTTCTTTTGAGTTAAATTTCCTAAAGAAACGTTATTTCATTTTCTTTTTTGTCAGAATTCCTATGAGTATTTGTAATCTCTCTATTTTGATAAACAGTCATCACACAACTTGTTCATTTGGCCGTCACCAGTATTTTCCTCATTTGGTAAAATTGTTCTTGTCGGTTTGCTGCCCTTTTCGTTAACCTACCCAAGGGACACCTATTCTCATCTTCTTCACTATTATTAAGTTTTTTCAGTCCTTTCACTCTCTATAGTCTCATAAATTGTCATCACACAACTTATATACTTAAAATTTATCATTTTTTGCCCCACTTTGGTCAAAATTGTTCTTTTGACCTCGATTCATGACCTCGGTTATCCACCGAACCGGCATCGGTCATCCCTAACCAATGTTGGTTACCCTGTACTAAATATCAAATGATATATTACCCAAATCCACCTATAGACACATGTTTTATTCATTCTCACTACCTCCATGTGTCATCTGCAGGATACAACATCACATGATATACATTCATTCACATGGTGTTGACTTGCAATCAAGCTAGAACTCTTATATTTCACGCAAGACATCAACCACTCCCGCCAATTCCTTCACAACCCTCTTTCCTGTTACCCATGGATCCAAACCTACCTACCATAATTTCCTCGGGTGATAATGAATTTTCATGACTCCTTGATCGAATCATGCGGCCTTACAGTTCTACCTTTCCCACTCTTCCACAGGACTCCTCAAAGTCAAGTATATATATGGCATGAATATATCCATATCTCCTACACTTTTTCCCACTTCTACATCATCCCATACTAATACGACATTACCTTCACCTACTTTACCCCCAGTAGTTTCGCAACTAGGTCCTATACCCGCTATGAGCGTTGCATCTACAATATCGAGTCACACCTATAATATCTATTGTCCCCTCATCGACCACCTAGACCATAACCCCTTCCGCACCCATTTTCACGCAAATACCCATTGCAAAAAAACCTCTCATGGTGTCGTGAAACCCTACTCCATTCCATAATATTGTCCTCTCCACACCACAAACACTTCCCCCGATCAATCCTATAGTCACTATGATAGTCCCCAAATACATACACATACTATCAACAACCCCCTATCTTGTTTGTCACCCATTACGATACAATTCCTCTATGTCGGTCCCATATTCTCAACCTCCTATTCAAAGATCACCATACAATGGAATGCCACCCACATCACAATTTCAATACCAGCCCCTTATGCCACATCGGGTTCCCTTCCATCATAACCTACCAATGACCTCATCAAATTTATAATGGAAAGGATGAAGACACTACAAGCATCGGTTTGAGGCTCGCACAATTCTCTCACCTATGATGAAATTTGTAATGATCCTATACATCTATCCATCCCTATTCGACCATACCACGTACATTGGGAAATGCCAAAATTCAACCATTTCAATAGTAAAGAAGACTGCGGCAGCATTTGTGGTATTTCAAATATGGGTGTTACACGATCGCCCATGATGACGCTTTACTCCTACGGACCTTCCCGATGTCTCCGATAGGACTCTGCATTGACCGGTATAGTGGGCTACCAAGACACTCCATCTAATCATTTAATCAAGTATCCCAAGCCTTTTAGATCACTTCTCCATTAACATTGTTAAGAATGTTACTAGGATTGATCTTTATTCCACACAATAGTATAATGATGAGTCTATCATTGAATTTTTCACTCATTGGCACATCCTAATTAACCGGATCACATTTCATTTACCTCAAATGGAACTCATATATTTGTTTACTTGGGCTTGCGTAAAACACATCTCACCAACCTTGAAGGTGCATACCTTTTGCCTTGTTGTTGAGGCATTCACTATGACACGGAAATTGGAAATTTGTGTTATCAAAGAGAATAAAATTCAAATTCGTAACAAGAACATCGCATTCGAATTAAATGATGCTTCTTCATCTTCAAAACCCCAAAACAACTATTTAAAACCCAAAGGATCTACTAATGTTTTAGTTCTCAAGGTGGCCCACCTCATCAATCAAACCAGTCAAACCTCCTTCTAATCTTTCTCCTATCTAAGCTTTCTAGTTTAGACAAGAACAACAAAATTACACTTCGATAGGATAATATTATTCTTCTATTTTGGAAAATCTTGTTAAAGATAGTGTCATTACCCTTCCACCTATAAAACCACATACTTGGTTTTGACCACGAGTGCCCCATGCTCACATGGTATAAGGAACATGACTTTTGCAACTATCCTCATGTCAAAGGTCATAGCAACAATAATCGCATCACCTTGATAATATCATCCAAGAAATGTTAGACAACAAAGATATAGCCTTAGATAGCTTTGAATGCATTCGCTAACCAAAACGTACATATCTTCAAGAATTTGTTTCCTAATCATGCCCCTTCTTCCAACCAAACTAGTGACACTTCAAAATGATAGAAATGTCCGTGGGGTCCATGCTATTTTCGATGACATACCAATTGCTTCCCATTCCTCCATATATTTATTTACGAAAACTCAAAAAACCTCACCCACTCATTTACCGCATCACCATTCCGGCCCTTCCACCTCTCTCGATGTTCTCAACATTCCCATAGACCTTTCCATCCCCTTCTTTAGCCCCATCTAACTCCGACCCAAACTCTACATAAGGTTTTCATTCAACTACTTTGTCAACCTCTTTGTCAGCACGTCGATTACCCATAAGCTGTTGTTAGTCTCCTTAAACCATCATTGGTTATACCCAACCGACATCGGTCTTTGTGTCTCATACCCTGTGCTAATAATACAACCAAACAAACTTTTACCAACTAACCTAAAAACCTAGAACCTGACCCTGACTAGTTCCAGTACCTTGACACCTACCAACCCTTCAGATCTGACTATAGCGTAGCCTGTTATATTAGATTTTCTTATTGTGATTGAATGAGATACCTAAATCATATCAACTACAGTAGTAATTTGCTTATTTCTCGCATTAATTTTTTTTAAACAATGGATTGACAACCATCTAGGGAGTATCACACTTCCCGGATCTAGCATATGCTAGGAAATCCACTGTCATATATCATTTAACTATTCTTTTGTGGTCTTGTTTTCTATTTCAGGTAGTTCATCCTAGCTAAAAAGAAGCTCTCATAATTGGCATTAGATCGAGAAGTCATAACGTGTGCAGCAACCCATGAACCGATTAGTAATAAAAGGTATTCCTCCTCATCCCTTACCCTTATTTTTTTCATCTCAATAAAGTAAATAAAATGGTGAAACATTTTGGCACGCCCGGTGGGACCCATCAGGGGTTCTATTTCATTTTCTTCATTTCTAGGAGAAATTTGTGTGTTTTTATCCCTTTAAAATGCTTACATAGTAATTTTCTTCCCTAGTAATCCTCTCTTCTTTCTAATTGCTCTAAAAGAAACATTTCTCTTGGTGCATTTAAAAGGAACCATTCTTCTTTCTTACTTTCTGCATTTAGTGAAAGAGCATACCCTCTCCTATTCATCATTTTCTTCATCAAACGTAATCTTTTCAATTTGGGATTAAAATTGGTTACATTACATTTTGATTCATTTGAATTTATCTCACATTAAAATGAGGGAAACCTATATGTTAGAAGTCATGCCAGGATGATGGTTGACATAAAGAATCGTAGAAAGCACATTCTCTCTCTCTCTCTCTCTCTCTCTTATAAAATTTCACAAAATTGAAATATACACATCTTTCTTAAACAACATCTTACAGGGAACACACATTAGCAATCACACAATCTCATAGGGAGGTACTTCCTCATTTCGTTGCTTCTTCCGAGTCATTACCTCGGAAGACAGCCCGCCCCCACCATAACATACATGAAACCTCTCCATTTAGATATTCTTCTTCATAGGAAGCCTTTCTCACAAAAAAATCTATTCTAAATTCATGATTCAATCTTCTAAATAACATAAGATCAACACATTAAAAATCACTTGTTAGGTACATGTTTTTAGTGTTTGATTGACATGTGTTTTGAGGAGTGAGGATACACTTCTCCATTTTTCCATTTTGTTGCCTTACACACTCCATAATCATAGTTGGAGTATTTTGAATTCTTCTAAGTGTGTCAGGACTTCATTGCATCATCTCCAGACCTATGGGTTGATTATTTATCTCACTAAAATTCATGATAATCCATTTTTTAAATTTTGCAATTTTCACATGGCGGCATCGATTACCTCTAACTAGCATCAGTTTTACTTAACCGGCATCAGTTTTCTATTCTTTTGGGTTAAATTTCCTAAAGAACCCTTATTTCATTTTATTTTTTGTCAGATTTCCTATGAGTCTTTATACTCTCTCTATTTTGATAAACAGTCATCATATAACTTGTTCATTTGGCCGTCATTGTATTTTCCTCATTTGGTAAAATTGTTCTTATTGGTTTGCTACGCTTTTAGTTAACCTACCCAAGGGACACCTATTCTCATCTTCTTCACTATTATTAAGTATTTTCAGTCCTTACACTCTCTATAGTCTCATAAAATGTCATCACACAACTTATATACTTAAAATTTATCATTTTTGCCCACTTTGGTCAAAAAAATTCTTTTGACCTCGGTTACCCCTGAACCGGCATCGGTCATCCTTAACTAACATCGGTTACCTGTATTGAATATCAACTGATATATTACCCAAATCCACCTATAGACACATATTTTATTCATTCTCACTACTCCTTATGTCATATGTAGGATACAACATCACCTGATATACATTCATTCACATGGTGTTGACTCGCAATCAAGCTAACGCTCTTATATTTCACGCAAGTCATCAACCACTCCCACCTAGTCCTTCACCACCCTCTTTCCTGTTACCCATGGATCCAAACATACCTACCACAATTACCGCAGGTGATAAGGAATTTGCATGACTCCTTGATCAGAATCATGTGGCCTTACAGTTCTACCTTTCCCACTCTTCCACCTGGGACTCCTCAGGTCAGTATATATATGGCATGCATGTATCCATATCTTCTACCCTTTTTCCCACTTCGCATCATCCCATACTAATACGACATTACCTTCACCTACTTTACCCCCACTAGTTTCGTAATTAGGGCCTATACCCACTATGAGTGCTGCATCTATGATATCGGTCACATCTATAATATTTGTTGTCCCTCATCGACAACCTAGACCATAACCCCGTCCACCCCCATTGTCACACAAATACCCATTTCAACACAACCTCTCTTGGTGTCAACAACCCCAACTCCATTCCATAATATTGTCCTCTCCATACCACATACACTACCCCCATCACTACTAGAGTCACTACGACCATCTCACCTACATACACATACTATCAACAACCCCTCTCTTGTTTGTCACCCATTCTGGATACATGTCCTCTATGTTGGTCCCCTATTCTCAACCTCCCTATTCAGCATCACCATACAATGGAATGCCACCCACATCACGGGTTCAATACTAGTTCCCTTATGCCACATGAGGTGCCCTTCCATCACAACCTATGAATGACCTTGTCAAATTGATGATGGAAAGGATGAAGACACTAGAAGCATCGGTTTCAGGCTCATGCAATTCTCTCACCTACAATGAAATTTGTAATGATCCCATACATCTTTCCATCCCTATTCACCCATACTCTGTACATTGGGAAATGCCAAAATTCAACCATTTCAATAGTAAAGAAGACCCACAACAACATTTGTGGTCTTTCAAATATGGGTGTTACCTGATCGCCCATGATGACACTTTACTCCTATGGACCTTCCCAATGTCTCGACAGACGGACCTGCATTGGTCGTAGTACAGTGGGCTACCAAGACACTCCATCTAATCATTTAATCAAGTATCCCAAGCCTTCTTAGATCACTTCTCCATCAACATTGTTAAGAAGGTTACTATGACTAATCTTTATTCCACACAACAAGTATAATTATGAGTCTATCATTAAATTTGTCACTCGTTGGCACATCCTAATTAACCAAATCACATTTCATTTACCTCAAACGGAACTCATAGATTTTTTTACTCGAGCTTGTGCAAGACACATCTCACCAACCTTGCAGGTGCATACCTTTCACACTTTTGATGAGGCATTCACTATGGCATGGAAATTGGAAATTTGTGTTATCAAAGAGAAGAAAATTCAAATTCGTAACAAGAACATTGCGTTCAAATCAAATGATGCTTCTTCATCTTTGAAACCCCAAAACAACTATTTAAAACCCAAAGGATCTACCAATGTTTTAGTTCTCAAGGCTATCCCCCCTCATCAATCAAACCCAGTCAAACCTCCTTCTAATCTCTCTCTCCGTCTAAGCTATCCAAATTTCAGGACAAGAATAACAAAAGTACACTTCCATAGGATAATATTATTCTTCTATTTTTGAAAATCTTGTTAAGCTTGGTGTCATTATCCTTCCACCTATAAAAACACATATTGGTTTTGACCTCGAGCGCCCCATGCTCACATGGTATAAGGAACATGACTTTTACAACTATCCTTGTGTCAAAGGTCATAGCAACAATAATTGCATCACCTTCAATAATATCATCTAAGAAATGTTAGACAACGAGAGATATAGTCTTAGATAGCTGAGCACATTCTCTAACCAAAACCTACATATCTTCAAGAATTTGTTTCCTAATCATGCCCCTTCTTCCAACCAAACTAGTGACACTTCAAACAATGATATAGCAATGTCTATGAGGTCCATTCTATTTTTGATGACATACCGGTTGCTTCCCAATTGCCTCATGTTCCTTCCATGGATGAAATTCTAGTCTAAGCTCCCCTACCTACACAAGAACCTATTTCATCTACTCCTCCACCCACAGAGGAACCCCCTTCATTTTCTCCTTCACCCGTGGAAGAGCTTATAATTATCACGCCTTTGACCCTGAAATTTTTTGAGAAGTCGTCAGTGGCACCTCCCCTACTCATAGGAGATACATGTCCACAACCTACACCATCACAAGGAGATTCAACCTCATCTATCCCATCCTCTCCTCTACCCATAGAGGATCCTATAGAAATACCATTTCCTTTAGATGACCATTCACCATCGGACCTTCAAGATCCCACTGATCTACTTTCGGCTCTCTTACCCACAAAGTCCGAGGCTAGCCATGCCCCTTTGCCTTAAACACATTTTATGGGAATTTATCTTTGGATCTGCATCGCCCCACTTACAACAATGATCGTTTTCACACTTGGTTGAGTGTTTGGGCTATGTTGATAGAGCCTTACTTTGGGGATGCCTTCTACTTCCTATTTTAACACAAATGCAGTTGTCACTCACCGACACCTCCACTATCTACCCAAAAGTGTTTTGAGAAACCAAAACAAACACAACCATAAAATTTGCAACACCTTCTATGTCACCACCCATGGCCCAACTAACACCTCTGCCCATAACCCAACATACATCTACACCCAAACACCTACCCACACCTATATCATCTCCCTTACCTAAACCTATTACTACCTTAGGGGTCATACCGATAGCTAGCCTTACTCACCCACCCATTAAATTAGATTTAGCCACATCTTCCAAAACTAAAAATAAACTTACCCCGGCCCCAAAAAATAATACCTAACCTCACCTACCACCCTCGTTATCACCTTCACCTCTTCCATCAATCCTAAGGCCTCACCCCTTAACCATGGCCAAACAATCATCTTCCACCGAGTAAACCAAGAGTACAACATCCCATCTCAAAGATCACGGATCTCTAATATACCCAAGCGATCCACACAACTTCTACCCTCACCCGTAGCCTTCTTACCACCCATACCTCCACTACCATCCATAACTTCTTCACTACCCATGACACTTTCTTCTCTTTCACTCACACCTTCTACCCAACCTCTACTGACCACCTCCGCAGTACCTTGGTTACCCCCATGGGTAACCCATCCTCTTCCATCATATGATTTTCCCTCCACATCTCGTACACCCATGTCACCTTTTCCCAAAAAGGTGTAACCTAAAGCTAAGAATCTGCTACCCTTCAATAAGGTAGTTAAACCAACCAAACCTTTCGCCGCTAGCTCTTCTACCATGCCCATACCCAAGCAAATGCAACCAAGACCTAAGACCACTCCACACACCAAACTAATAAACCAAACCATTCCCCTCCTATAAAACCTCTTCCTCCACAATCAGCCATACACTGTACCCAAACCCACATTCACCTCCCATTGTGATCCACTAGTAGGGTCCTATGCCAAAATCTTAACCAATCTCCTCAAAACTTTTGTCATCACATTACCACCTCTTAGACCTTATGACCCACTCAAACCCAAACCAAAAGGGTTTGACAAAACAAAAATTTATGCCTACCATCATATTCCAAGACATGATGTAGAGAACTGTAAGGCTTTAAAAACTTCCCTTGTCCAATTATGTCCTCTCGAAGAAAATTTTGATGACGATGATCTTCTTGATGAGGACCCCATTTTGCCTCCACCAATTTCCTGGATCTCTTTCCATTACCTACTCAACAACCAAAATCTTCACCCTCGAGCCCTTTGATCCACCCCCAATATTCAATATTAACATGGTCCGTATAAGAGAGTTGACCAAACCACCACCCAAATGCCAATGTGCCTTACTCATTTCACAAGGATCATGTCCCTCATTAGGGTTTTTCCCTCATGCCACCATACCTTCCATGACACACCCTCCTCATCCACTTCCCCTCAAATTAACAAGGTTCACATTACCACACGTGCTTAGAAAGACAAGGGCATGGAAAAGGCAACTATCCCATCAACCAACCCTATACCCAACATACCATCCACACCTATGCCCAAAGTCACCATTTGAGGTCCTACATATCCTATTTCTAATGGGGTCACACATCACACAATGATGAAACAACTACACCAATCCCCCCTCAAAATGTCCTTATATGACCTCATCCAAACCTCTGAGTCACATCATCAAGCCCTCATGGAGGTCCTTTAATCTATTAAAGTTTTACCAAATGACCCCACACCCATAACCTCCATCACGACCCACCACCACGTAGCCTCTCCCACTCGGTCATCACCTTCCTCTACACCTCCACCTACTCGCCAAGTATACGCCCTCGGTTTTCCAAATGAAGAGATCACTCCCTTCCAGTCTAACGACCACGACCCGCTCTTTTCATCTCTGTCTTTATCGATAATATACACATACAACGTGTTATGATTAATGGTGGTGCTAGTATAAACATCATCTCCTCCCATGCATATGACCAAATGTGAATACCTGCCAATTACATGCATGGTAACCCGGTTATGTTGCGCTCCTTCAATGACACCATGACCTCTTACCTAGGCATTGTCATTCTCCACATCCGCGTAGGTCCCCGCACTATCTTAGAACTTTTCTATGTCCTAGAGGGGAAGTTCCAGTATAATTTTTTTCTTTGCTGACCTTGGATCTATGTCATGGGTTGTGTCCCTTCAACTTTACACCGGTACCTCAAATTTGAACACGAGGGACATAATTACACCATCCCTTCCAACCCGTCACCTTTCAAGACCTGTAACATGTTATATTAGCCTAATGATGTGTTTTTACTAGTCAAGGCATCTGCCACTTTCCCTACTTCACCTTCACCTACAATCCTGTCCACCAAAACTACCACTACCTCTTCTATATCTAACCTTGTTATCCCCACTACATTTCTGACCTCTACCATTGACTCACTGTTTCCCCATCATCTAACAAGCCATCCATCCTTGCTACCCATATACTCACTACTGATCCTTTAGAAGGATTTTTCAATGCCTCACTTTGGGGTAATACCACCTATACAATATCAACACCTTCCTCACCTAAGAGTATGGGAACTGCACCAACACCCCGCTTATGACATCCGCATAAGTGAGGTTTTCCTTATGGTCCTCCCTAACTTCGCACTAATATAATGTATGGGGACTTGATATGGCCACCTATAAACTTGAACCTCCATCCCAAACCCAACCATTTTCATCTCGACCTACACTCCCTCACTAACTGCCACTTCACTCACACTTTCCTCCACCGGTGCGCGTGGAAAGGATTTGGCTTTGGATTTTATGAACAAGGCCGCCATATTGTCATTTCATGTACCTCTCGTAAACACAATGACCATAGTGGAATTGGTTTTGACACTCCACCTTCCAAGAAGGTTTGCATTGACCTCATCCAGGATGGGAAATCTTCCCCATCTCATTCACCCACATTACCATCTTCACCCACGAGTCCATAGATCCCGAATCTATTCCTCCTAACTTTTTTTTTTTGTAAACACCATTTCCCTAGGACTTCGACCTATCAATGGAAAATCTCCCTCTTCTCTCCCATTCCTATATCCTGACATGATCGACAATGATATGCCTTTTATTAACATCATTCAATGTTAGGACAATGAATCCATCCTCACCTACCTTGGTGTGGAAGACTCTTATATTCATCGGTCATTACCCTCTAAGACACAAACCATGTTGAATGAATTGACCATTGAAATCAATATTACTCAAGATGACCCACACATTCTAAATATTGGCCAACCTTAGATGCCACTTGACAAGAAGCCTTCACCTCTTTCCTTTGGGACCATAGCAATGTGTTTTCTTGGTCCTATGCCGATATGCCTAGTATTGACCCAAAAATCGTGGTCCACAATATCGTAACCATTCTTGATGCCAAACCCATCAAACAAAAGCTACAAAAATACATCCTCACATTGCTCTTCTAGTCAAAGAAGAGCTTCAGTACCTTCTCTCGGTTTCCTTCATTCTACCCATTGATTATCCCCAATGGATCTCTAACATCATTCCTATCACAAAGGCAATAGGGGGACTCCACATTTACATGAACTTCCATGACCTCAACCTCACTTGTCCCAAAGATGATTTCCCCCTACCGGGCATCGACCAACTAGTTGATCTCACCGCTGGCCATGAAATTTTATCGCTCATGGATGGTTTCTTGGGCTACAATCAAATATTACTAGCTCCAGAAGATCAACACAAGACTGCTTTCATCACCCCTTGGGGAACTTTCTGCTATCGAGTCATGCCTTTTGGCCTCAAAACGTTGGTGCTACATATCAGCGAGCCATGACTTACATCTTCCATGACATCATGCATCACATACTAGAAGATTATATAGATGATATTCTAGCCAAATATAAACATCAAACTAAACACTTGTTTGTCCTTAAATTTAAAACTAACCATCTCATCAAGTATTGTGTGTGTCTTCAACCAAAGAAGTGCATCTTTGCGGTACTTTCCGAGAAAACTCCTAGGTTTCATTGTTTCTTTGTGTGGCATAGAAGTCAATCCTGCTAAAGTCAAGGCTATTATGGAAATGCCTCCACCCACTAATCTCTGTCAACTTCAAAGCCTATAAGGAAAATTGTAATCCATTCGTCATTTTATCTCACAACTTTCTGACCGTTGTCAACCATTCCATCATCTCTTTGAAGAAAGACGTGTCCTTCAAATGGGATGATGAATGTCATAAAGCCTTCAAAGCCTTAAAAAAATACCTCCTTCAACCACCAGTGCTCATTCCTCCTAAGGATGATCATCCCTTTTACCTATATATTTCTACCACTGATCATTCTCTAGGTGTCATGCTTACTCATCGTGACAAATAACACCGAGAGAAAACGGTTTATTACATAAGTCGTACCCTTATGGAATACAAAACTAGATATACCCATGCCAAAAAGTCTTCTTATCTTTAGTTTTTGTCACTACCAAACTCTGCCATTACCTACTCAATCACAAAAGCCTCGTCATCACTAATACTAACCCATTACACTATATGTATGCCAAACCCTATCAACATCAATGTGCTACATGTTGGCTTATGCTTCTTTCTAACCTTGATCTCAAATTCATTCATCAAAATTCCATCAAGGGCCAAGCTATCACTGACCAACTAGCTAACACACCTATTTCTAGGAATCATCCATCTAACTTTGATTTCCCAGACGATTCTATAACTACCCTTTCCCTAGACGAACCCACTTACCAAATGACACTCTTCTTCAATGGTTCCAAGTGTCAGTGTGGGGGTGGGGCTGGTGTTATCCTCATTCCTCTTGATGGTGAACCTATGTCTTTGTCTTTCAAACTTGATTTTGATTGTACAAACAATATTGTTTAATACAAGGCACTCGTATTGGGTCTCTAGGCTACCTATGCCTTAGATATTACGATAATCAATATCTTTGGTGATTCTCGCTTAGTCATAAACCAAGTCAATGGGATATACCAAAGTGTCATAATTAGATACTTCAAAATTAAAAGCATCGAGATAGATATGCTTTTGACCACCTTTTACCGTTACACACTTCAAACCACCCCATGTTCTACTAATTAATTTGTGGATACCATGGCTGTTTTTCTTCTTAGATACCTACTTCACCCATTTGACTTTAAAATCTTTGTCACGGATACAAAGGCTATAATCACCCTCTTATTTACCTTGTAAGGTCCACTCTTTTGGAACCATTTCCCACGACCCACGTGACCTTTGGTATAAGCAATATATAGACTATATTTCCTTTCCATTTTACTCGCTAATCTCACTCGTAATGAACAACGTACCTTTCTTAAAAGTGTATCTCATTATGTCATCATGGGTGGTATTTTTACCAGTGTGACTTCGATGGCATTCTCTTACGATGCCTTATAAGTTCTAAAATTCCCTACACCATTAAGGAAGTCTGCAATGGAATTTGTGGAGGTCACTTTAGTGGTTTAGTTATTGAAAAATGCATCCTTCACCTAGGATATTATTGGCCAAACCTAAACCGTGACTGTTGTGATTATGTCAAATGTTGCATGAAATTCCAGCAACATGATAATCTCCACCACACACCTATTCATGCCTTACAGGTCGCACGAGACCTTTGGCCTTTCTCTCAATGGGGTTTGGATCTTGTCGGTGAGATCAACCCCCATTCTTCACAATGCCACCAATGGATCATAACCGCTACCAAATATTACACTAAATGGGTAGAGGCCATTCCCCTCATTTCTACAAAAGCTGAGAAAATATGTGAATTCATCAACCATCACATCATTTGTTGTTTTGGTGTTCCTCACCGCCTCATCACTGATAATGGAAAATAATTCAAAAATAAAACCTTACACAAAGTATGTGATGCTTTTGGCATCCAACTCAGTTTCTCATCACCTTATTACCCACAAACCAATGGTCAAGTCAAATCAACCAATTAAACCTTGAACAAAATTATTATGAAAGTAGTCAATGATACTAGAAAATATTGGCATATGCACATTCCTTTCACCCTATGGGCTTATCACCCTAGTATTCACACTTTCACTGTTGTCATACCCTTATTTGTAGTCTCAATAACGATGTTATCTTACCTCTCGAAGTCTAGATTCCATCTCTTTGCATCTCACTACAATACATGCTCAATGATGATGACTTTCACCAAGATCATTTGGCGCAACTTGATTTATTAGATGAATGTTGTCTCAATGCTCTTGACCATCTCCAAATATACCAAAACATATCAAACATGCCTATGAAAAACATGTTCACAAATGAACCTTTTAGTTTTATGATGTCATCCTAAAAAAAAATCAACATGTAACCAAAGAGGAGAGCAGTAAACAAGGAAAATTTTCTCCTAATTGGCTTAGACCCTATATCGTTACCCATGCCTATGGATCAGGTGCTTATCATTTATCTTCACTCGAAGGTAAACCTGAACCTGAGCCCCTTAATGCCTTGCATATTCAACCATTTTAATGTTGATATCAACTCTTATATCACTTTCTATCAGGTTGATCACTCATCCCTTAAGTGTTTTTCACCTTCTATATTACACATTTTAAATATCCACGACTAAACAAGAATCATGTGATTACTTGTCACCATTTTAGCCTTGTCTTCAATATGAGTACCATGGCTCTACTCATAGCATGATTCTCATAGATACTTTTTGTCTTCTCAAGATGGAATCTTGTGGTCATTCATCACTCAAAACCACCCCCTTTCATAGTTAACTCATGTGTACTATGGTTTTGTCATCCAAACAGAGCCTACCATTCCTCTATAGTCTTTTCCATGACTTAAACGTCTAAAAACAAAAAGGGATGCAACTCATTGAGTCAAACTTCCAGAAAAAGATGACTCCCTCAAAAGGGACATCTCTTCACTCTAATTCCACTGCTATAAATAGACTGCTCCCTTAAAGGACAGCTTATATCATAGTTATTTCAAAAATTCAATACTAATATCCAAAAGCTTCCTACACCGATCAGCTTCATGAAGACCTTAAGGAGATAATATACTCATCCCATATAGACTTCCCGTATCGATCAATCTATTAAAAACAAACAAATGAAGAAAAATATGAAATTTTCATCCTATTCTTGATCCCGGGTTTCTTGTTCCAAAGACACGCTATCGTATACTAAGTTATGCTAAACCACCCATTCTCACCTCATTTACCTTATTATCCTAACTCCCTCTCTACTCAAGGGACTCACTGCAACCACGACATTTCATGATCATGTGACTTTTCTTCACCCTTAGAATAGTCCATTATGCAAGGTGTAGGGTCTTACATTCATAAGCCCATCTGGGGTATGGTAGACTCATTAGGGTTCTTATCAATTAAGTAGTTCTTTTTCCACCTCTTACCTTTCTACCTTCTTCATCACCTATTGATTCTCCTATAACAAGACCAGCTCATCGACACCTATATTTAAAACAACTCAATCATGCCTATGATCTACATTCAACAATTCCTAACACTTACAAACCTATTCTTCTACTTCAGAATAATCTTCCCTAGCTTATGGGAGAACTACATCAGCCTGAGGTCCCTTTTTGTCGAGACTATGTAGGCAACACTTCGAGGGCATGGGGCCCTTGGAGGTTAGCTCAACCACTCTCTACCCTAACCAATTCCCCATTTCCCTTTCCTTTTCCTATTCACATTCTACCCTAGTTAGTTTCCTTTCTATATCAATAACTAGAAATTAAACCAAACAAGCAACAATTGCTAAACATCTTTACCATCATAATTTACACATTCATTTCATCACATCTACCATTTCTTTACCATCATCATAAATTTTCCTAAAAATCATCTTAACATGATCCATACCATCACTAATTGCACACATTAATGACTTAGAAATTCATTCAACCATAAAACTTGACTCAACCATGCCTAAATCAACTTGACTCCACCACGCCTACACCAACCTAACTCAATCATGCTTAAACCGACCTGACTCCACCATGCCTAAATAAACCTAACTCAATCATGCCTAAATCAACCTAACTCAACCATTCCTACACCAACCTAACTCAACCATGCCTAAACCAACCTGACTCCATCATGCTTAATCCACTTAATTTCCATCACATACACACATAAATATATAAATGAAAATCAATAACCCCATTCATGCTATAAGTACCATCAACTATAAATCGAAAGTATGTGTATACACACATGTGTACATGGATATAGATAAATACCAATCTCACAAAAACTCTCATATACATCCTCACTACCTTCGGCACATAGGTCGGTATATGATAAAAAATAACACAAACTCTCATATACATCCTCACTTTCTTGATTGCATGATGGTATATGATAAAAAATAACACAAACTCTCATCTACATCCTCACTCTCTTCAACACATAGGCTAGTATTTATAAAAATAAAAATATATAGAAAAAAGAGGTAAATATGCTATCGGACATCACCCTGCTAGATATCCTCCATATTTGGCTCACTTGTCTCCTCCTCATTTTTAGCTACTACGAGTTCGGTGTCTTGCTTTGACATCTCACCACCCACCATCGGTCTCGGTAAGATATCTAATGGTACCTCACCTAGGGCTAGCCTCCATGAACTAGTGGCCTCACCCTGACCCTGTCTCGAGGCTCAATGCCCCCCTGTGCTCTCCACATTGTGGGTGCATGACCTAGTCCTCTCACTCGAGGCCTGTTGTGCTCTATACTCTCCATAGGATAGGAAATATATCCTTGTGGCCATCACTGATCCTAGTAATACCTCACCTCACCTAAGGCATCCCTCAACCTACCTATAGGTACTATCTGTGGTGGTTCCATCAGCCTCGGCCCCTATACCTATCTCTTGGGACCCTGTCCCACTAGTACCTGTAAAGAGGGACCTTGTCCTTGTGCCTGTGCCTGTCTTGAGGGACCTTGTCCCACCCCTTCCTATATCTAGGCCTGAAGGGCTACAACCTATGCATGTGTAGTGGCTAACTGGCCCTACAAACCTAATCTACACCTATAGGGTGGCCACTTGTACCCCATCCCCATCTCCACCTGTGTGGTACCTATCCACCTGTCTACCTCGACTGCACATACGGTGGCTACATGTGCCTCTAAACCTTTCATCCATCCTGCACTATCCCCAACTATGTAATCAGGGTAGCCACCTGCCCCTGTAGGGTGTCTCTCTGCACTGTGATGGTGGCTAAATTTGTCTACTCTGGCCTCAGTGGTACTGTTCGTAAATGTGTATCCCACCACTATCTATACCTATTAGTAACCTTGGCATCATCAATCTTTCGGTCTACTACCTACTCCTCCTCCCCTATCAGCCTTTGTCGGTATGGTAGAGGCATATGCCTCTCCACATCATCCCTCCTATATTGTGGGAAGGGTGGGGGTATATCTGAAGTATCCCAAAATTATATCTAACCCTATCCACATGTATAATCTCATGCTCTCCTACACGTCACCCCTCTATCCATCGGAGCAGATATAGCTCTTATAGCTCCTCTGCCATCTTCCCATATGATGGAAAAACCACATAGGGCCTCCAAATAATGTCCACACTGAAAACCCTCTAGCAAATGCCTATAATAGGCTACATCATGTGTAGCCACAGGCAGCCCCGACACTTTCCAACATCCGGTACCCATCGCCTGTAACCTACTCGGACCAAGCCCGCCTCAAATGCATCCAGAGGGGGCATAGCAACTAGATACGGACACATGATAAGCTTGTATGCCCAGCAATGTAGTATAAATTTACAACATAGAATAAACCTCTGTAGCCTCCCATAGGCCCATAACTCTCGTATAGTTACACCAAGAATGCGGGTGCCCATGCAAACTAGGTCCTATCCTCCATCATGTCATGAAGAACCCCATAAATTCCTATGGGAGTATCCCATCCTCTGCATCTAGTAATGCAAAGCAACAAAGCGCCTCCATTAACAACACCACTAGCCTCATCTCCTCTAGATGGGCCCGATACATATCTCTGTAGCTCATACTGGCGCTATGGAACCTCATCTCCATGCCGAGGCCCTCGCTAAACACGGTTAGCATCAACTCCTTAGATGCCTCTAAGGAGATAGAATACACATGCATCCCCACTATCGGTAACCATAGGATCCTGTACACATCCTCTTAGGTGATTTGTGATCTCACACATTGGTATATGGAAGGTATTGGTCATTGAATCTCATCTATCAATGATGGCAACCATCAAACTTGGATCCCAAACTAAGTGTCAGTAGCATCTAACCCTAATCAGGACAACCTCTATGAAATGACACCAATCATTATCTATCGCACTCCCTTGTACCTCCACGAGTAGGGGTGGTACCCTATCCCACATCCATAGTTGGTCCCTCACCTACACCCAAAAACACACTATTGTCAAAACCTTCCCATACCAAACACGTATTGTACCCAATAAACCTTGTCCCTAACCCTTATTACTTATTATACCCACCCTACCACTTACCCCTTGCTAGACCAATCTATTCATGCCATTTATACCTATTCCCCTATTTACCTCTCATGAAACCTACCCTTACATCTCCTGACATATCCTTATCTCTTACCCTTGCTCTCTATTTCCCTATTTTCCCAAAAATTGGCCGACACCGGTTAGCAATGACTATTATCGGTCATGTGTAACTAGCATCGGTCACCTACTACTTGACCAATGCTAGCCAAATACCACTAACATCGCCACACTGACCGACATCATTCACATCACAGAGCCAAATACGTCCAAGCCACCCCCATTTTCCAAAATTCTCAAAATCTAACCTAATCCTCCACTCTAACCTACCCAAACCTATCCTAGCTTCATTCCCAATCCTATTTAACCTACATTGGACCTTCCCACCCCTCATTTCCTTCATTTTTACCCATACATTCCAAATAATAAAATTACACCCAAATTTTCACCCAACCCCATTTCAATAGCCTATTTCAATAACAAATCTGGATCAGATAGAATCCTACCTCATCTCGGTGCCGTTGGTATGGTGGTATGATCGTAGCCACTACACGGGAGGCCCACACAACCTTCTCCCCGCCTCTACCATATCTAATCACCAAATCCAATCCTACTGACCTCCACCCAATCACAAAAACTCCACCCGATCTCGTTGACTCATCTACCTAGCTCCTCTAAGTAACCAAATCTCTCCACCTCAGTAGGATATCATCCCTCATACCTTTTCTTGACAAAGCATAACTTGTTCAATGCTATTTGATTTTCCCCTATTTGGAAAATTACAAATGATTCTGTAAAAAGTGGAAATTTCCTTTTTAAACCATACCACGACTTTGATGGCATCAGTTATACCTATACCGACATCATTCCTATGCCCTAACAAACCATGGTCAATTGTACCTAAACCAACATCAATCCTATGCCCTAGAACATCATGGTCAATTTACCTAGACCATCATTGGTTAATCATGCCTGATATCGGTTACCTGTCATACTCCTCTCAATACCCTTTCCCCATTTCTGACCAAAATTTACCCTTCCCACCACCTTCTTGACCTTACTCACCCTTATTTCCACCTACCTCCTCACCCATCTTACCTACACCCATCCTAAATTATGTTTAGGTACTTGTTTTTTACCCGTACCTCGGCTATACCCATACTATGATTTATATGCCTTGACCCTAACATTGTTCGTGACCTTTAAACCCTTTTACTTGCTATACCTTATAGAGTTATTACCTAATTTATTTTCCTAGTGACCTTACCTTTCCTATTGTCGTGTTGTTTATCCTGACTCAACCTTTCATGTACCAAAACATACCTAAACGTTCTGCATCTTATCTATGTTGTGTTTCCACACCATATCATATACCTTGGATACTAGAATCACTTCAACCCTGTTTGGATAGACCTATCAACCTTAGCCAATGTAGCATTTGAAATCTTTTCACTCTGGTACCGTGCCACAGTTTATATGTGTGTGTGCATTCGAATGCCACTACCTTTGACCACTGGCTCATTTTCCTATTTTCCGACTTGACCTTTATCCCCTTACTAGTTTTTACCTCGACCTACCCTCCCCACACTGTCTACCTAACTATTGATTATGTGGATATTCCCATGTCCTCACTCATTGCATCTTGCAATGATGGTACCTATTTTTCTCAACCTAATAGCCTTACCTTGCCTATGGTCGTGACCCTTATCCAAACAAACCTTGACCTTTTGACCTTTTAGATGTACCAAAACCACACCTACGCATTCCTACATCTTACCTCGTTGAGTTCCCGGACCGTATCCTTTACCCTGGATACTGAACCTCAACAACCCTTGTTTGGATGACCTTTACGACCCTAGCTAACGTACATTTGTTATGTTGAGCAACCCTGTTATCTCATGGCATTTCCCAACATGTGTGTACATCTAAATGCTCACGGTTAATCACCCACCCCACCTCTTACAATCACCATACCCTCGACCATCACCTTCTTTGCACCTAACCCTATTTTCTCAAACCACCCACCTCCTCCTTTTATCAAACCACTCATTGCTTCCTTCTCTCACTTCATCGGTTCCTAGTTTGAGGGGGGTTACCTTCACCCACACATGGGGCAACCACATCTTATTTTTTTCAATGTCGCTTACCAATACAAGCTACATAACTAAAAGGGCAAAAATGTAGACCCCAAAATTGGGTCACACTCTCCTTGTTCCCTCGTCAAATAACCAGCTCAAACATACTCACCTAACCATGGCCCCTTCCACCCCACATCATTATTAATTTAATTAATTTAATTAAATTAATATATATCCTCACAATATTTATTATCTAATTATCTTAATTTCTACCCCACCACCTCACCTAGACACCTCACCTAGCCACCTCACCCTAGACCTATTTTTGGCATGTTTCCATAATTAACTAAGACTTGATCTTACTTTCCTTAATGAGCTAAGATTTGGTCTAACCCTAAAAGCACATGCCTAAGATTTCTCTAACCACATTCCCGCTCATTAGAAGGGAAGCTTTCATTCTAATCCATGGGAATAAAACCAATCCAGCCCAAGAAATCAAGGGGATCTACCATTTTTAGTAAACCTAGGGAATCCCACCTTAACTAACACCGGTTATCCCTAAACCAACGCTATCAACTTAAACCATTGTCGGTTACCATTTATTCTCTTTGGTATCCTTTTTTTGATGGTTAGCATATTCTAAGAGTAAGAGGATGAGAAGTGAGCTGCATGTAAGTAGAAATAGAGTCTTTTCACGCACCCAGACATCCATAGCCAACACTAGGATAGATCCGGAAGCATCACTATTGCAACAAGCTCCATTCCACCAACCGATCATCACCACCACCCAACCATTAGACCTGCAACATTGGTAAGTGTTTTTATCATTAATCATTTCCATTCTTATTCTGCTCATAGAGTTGTTATCATTTCTGTTATCATTCTTCTATTAACATTCCCATTCCTCCATAGCCTTCTTTCTAACAAACTCAAAAACCTCACCCACCCATTTATTAGATCACCTATCCTAGCCCTTCCACCTCTCTGAGTGTTCTCAACATTCCCACAGACCTCACCATCCCCTTATTTAGCCCCATCTAACCTCACCTAAACTCTACAATAAGGTTTTCATTGAACTATTATCACCCTATTGTACTGATGTCGGTTACCCATAACCATCGTTGGTCTCCCTTAAACCGTCATTAGTTATACCCAATGACATCGGTCTCTATGTTTCATACCCTATGCCAATAACAAAACCAAACAACCTTTTACCAAATAACCTAAACAACCTAGAACCTGACCCTGACCAGTTCTAGTACCCTGACACCTACCAACCCTTCGGATATGACTATAGTGTAGCTTGTTATATTATATTTTCTTATTGTGATTAAATGAGATACCTAAATCATATCAACTATAGTAGGAATTTTCTTATTTCTTACATTAATTTGTTTTAAATAGTGGATTAACAGCCATCTAGGGAGTATCACACTTCCCAAATCTAGCATATGCTAGGCAGTCCATTGTCATATATCATTTAACTATTATTTTATGGTCTTGTTTTCTATTTCAGGTAGTTCCTCCCAGCCAAAAGGAAGCTCTCATAATTGGCATTGGATCGAGAAGTCGAACACACGCAAAAACCATCAATTGATCAGCAATAATAGGTATTCCTCCTCATCCCTTACCCTTATCTGTTTCATCTCACTAAAGTAAAGAAAATGGTGAAACACCTCATGACATTTCTGTGACAATGGGTACAATATATTTTGTCCACTTTTTTAGGAAACTTACCCATATTTCCATTTTAACAAGCTTGTGTACAAAAATGGTATTTTCAATTATTTTTCCCAATAATGATTTCATTTTCCAAAATTTAGTTACATAGTGGTTAGACAATCCATAAAAACTTTGTGGATAAATGTACCACAAATTTTTCGTATCTAATCAATAATCAAAAGGAACATGGGAATATTTACGTTGTTTAAAATCAATGTTTTTCAGATTTTTATGAATTTCCATGTCTACCTTTCATGGGATGTGGTGGAGGTTTCTCCCTTGTAGTCTCAGCTATCCTGGAGCATTCACCTTTCTCATTCTGACCACCAAATCTGAATCCCAAACCTACACGGTGAGTCATATATTCTACTCGAATGGGGTTAACGAGTTCTTTGGCCTTCTTTTCCAAGGATTTTTCCATTAAATCCCATTTTAAAAATTAATTTTGAACCTATTCCCTTACTATTTTATTTAAACTTACAAAAATCATTTTCAATTTATTTGCAATGGGAAGATTCAACAACTAGCGGAATACTTATAGTGCTTAAATCAACTTGTGCACTTATGGGAGAGGAAGGTATTGATTGCAAAAAGGACTTGATTTTCCCCTTGGTGTCACCAATAGTCTGTAACTTTTCCAAGAGCTCATCCTTGGCTTTCAATTTTACTTTCAATTTCTCACATTCCTCTTCCAAGGAATAATACATTTATCTCATGAGAACATTTTCTTCCTAGATCTAACGGTTGAATGCCTCAAGCTCTTCAATATTTTCCTATATTGACAACTTTTCCATAGTCTACCTACCTGCACTGTCTAATCACAACTGAACCAAATGCGCAATATAAAACAAGAAATGGTCAAATAATCATTCTTAGATGCCAAAACATGATCCATAAACTAATAGAGATCTTATACTTTTTTAAATTAATTACAAGGGTCTTATAAACCTTATGAGTTATCAACTATCTATCAACTTGAACTGATAAAAATATGATTCAAATGTGTATAAAAATTGAATTAAAATTAAATTAAATTGCTAATAATTCATTCATCTCATATATCCATTCGAACCATTCAGATTTTCATTTTACCCAATCTTATCAATTTCTGTAAAATTGTTATACTAATTAAATATTACAACTAAACCGAAATCTGAATTAAAAATATACAAATAATCTTAAATCGAATGCAAAAATCAAAAGACACAACACCATAATTGTTTACGTGGTTCAAAAATTCCTACACTCTTGGGTTCATATGAGCATATCCATTAATGTTTATATTTACAAATACATATAAAATAATGTGTTGGAATCACAATGGAGTGAGGTGGGAGGGTGAATCGAGTCCTTTAAAATCAGTAAACAATTTCAAATTTACTTTCTCAAATCATAAACCATTCAAAAATTAATGTGTGCACACCATCACACAATATACATTCAAATAATCATAACCATGAGAGAGAACATCATAACACAAGATATAAGTGGGAAACCCTAAATGGGAAGAAAATCCATTGAAAACTTTTTGATATTACACACAAAAATACTCAAGTGAATACTACACATCATAAGATATTTCTTTAATGAGGCACCAACCCCTAAACCCTTACTGATATTACCCACTACAAGAGAATTGCATGATTATGACTCATCACACAATATTTTAAAGATAAAATCACTAAATATATGATACAACAACTTAGTTGATGGTGATCACAATACTCACTCAAAATCAACTAAAACCCCCATCACTGGATGACTAAAAACCACAAACATCATAACCATGATTAGTAAACATCCCTAATTTCTCACACATGAAAAATGTGAAAAAAAAATCATCCATGGTAGTTAATTAGCTTTCACCAATCAAGTTCTTCATAACTTACTCAACAAGGCTCATATCCTTCATAAAATAGTTGCTTCCAATAACATGTATTCACCTTTGGGCCTCAATACCACCAAATAACAACTCAACTATGGCATGTAACCACTCATTGGAATTAAATGCACTTTTACATAACATACATGCTTGTTAGAGCTCAAATCAAACATACATATGTGCAAACCACACCAACTTTCCTCTACATAAAACTTAACTACCCAAAAGTAGTTTTAGAAACACAACTAGTTTTTACCCTTTCTTCCCTTTTTAAGACCTACAAATTCCTTAAATAGGAACACAATTCATCCCTCTTCACTCTCCTACTAATACCAAACATCATATAATCCATCTCATGCCTTGCCTACCTCAATCTTTCATAAAACACAATCTTATCCTAAGAAACAAGAAACCTTCTTCTCCACAAACTGAGTTAGTTAACCTATCAAAACTCATCATCAAGACACAAATGTTATATAATTGGAAATATATTTGAATCCTATTTCAATTAAATCTTATATTTCCTTCTAACTTGAAGTGAAAGACCTTTAACCAAGTCCATCTCTAAAATAACTCGAGAACTTCCCCAAAATTGCTTTATGAATAGTCCTCATAAATAGGGTACACTTTTCCATTTAGAAGTAAAAACATGATCTGAAACCATAATTTACATAAATTAAAACTCTCATATTAAAACTAATGTCAATTTATTTTGTAACTCCTTTGGACAACCTTTCTTCAAACTGAACTTCTTTAGAAACAAGAATTTTTAGGTGGGGTCACTTATCACCATATGCTCTATATTACCTTTTTGGAAATATAAATGATTATTATACAACATAAAATCATCATACTATAACAATAAATCAATACTGGGAACTTATGATCAATATCTCTCCTATCGCTTTTTAGCTAGGGTTTCAAAGCCATAAAAAGACATTTGCCTTCTTAACATTCATTCATAAAAATGTGATGATGAAACCACTCCATTATTTTATTGAAATCTTATTAACTTAATGTAAAATCATCCTTGAAAGGAACAATTTCCCATTCAAAACACACAATTCATGAGGAGCATCAAAAGTTCACAATTCGATCTGGATTTGTGCACTCAAGCACCATGTTTCACCAAACCTGATATAACTTGCAAAATTATCATCATGGAAACCTGAAATTTTTCCCAAAGCATCTTGACACACCATAATAACATATCCAATGATCACTATGGTCAAATAGTTTTGCATATTCTTGACCCATCTCATTTCCATGACTAACCCTTGGGATTTTTCATGGTTTAGGCTAGAGTCAACTGAACCAAAATTGTAACTCATTAAGAAACCTCTCTAAAAGGCTCTAACATACCTAAAACAACATCTCTCACATAATTTCATGCCTTCATGATCTCACATGGCTCTAAAACTCATCCTCATACCTCTAAGCACCTAGACTAAGTCTAGATGAGCACTTGAAACTGGGTCTTCAACATGTACTTGCACCTTAAAAATTACATGATTGTATAAAAACTCTCCAAAAATTCTCTCCATATCACTATCATTCTCCTTGAACCACCAATAAACTTAAACCATCATGATCCATCACCTAGGAAAGCTAGGTCACTGATGGGCTTGCAAGACGAAGACAATCTCATTGAATCATCTAATGCCATCATGAAACCACCCAACACTCCATGTCATCAACCTAAATCACACACTCGACACTTCTCCATCATCCTATTTTTCATTAATGATATTTTACATTAATGAAAACACCTGAAATCAACATGCCAACAATCTCCTCCTTTGTCATTAATGGAAAACTACTTAATCTTCTCCCCCTTTTTACATTAATGACAAACCGCATACCTGTACCAACTTGTCTTCATCATTCTCATCCTCTTAGGATCTCCATTTGATTGTAAATGTTAACCAAAGTCTCCTTTGATAGCTTTTGGTCAATTTAGTAGACCTTAAACTGAAGTATAGCAATTCTATCACATGCCAACAATGATGAGACAAGGATAAAACATTATGTTTACCTTCTTCATTGTTTACCACAACTTGTTTTTCTCAAATTTGGCCTTACATATCCATTTATATACATCACTCATTCTTAGGAATGAAATCCCTAAGACCATCTTTCAATTCATCCTAGGCCAACTTTTTAAAACCCTAAGCTCAAGCACTCTATGACATACATGCTTATGACTCCCCTAGACTCATACCATCCTACTATAGTAGAAAGTGTAGAAATTGAGCTCCTTACCTTGTATTAAAGACATGAAGAAAGATCAAACACTTCAACATAGTCATAAAGCTCCTTCTCAATCTTTTCATCCTTATTTCTGAGCTAATACACCCTTCTTGAGCATATGATTTACTTCTCAATCCATTTTACATATAATTATCCTTCATTTAACTATGTAAGTCTTCTAGACATCATTTATACATGATAAATGGGTAACTTAAACTCCCCTACCTTAATGGACCAATACAGACCTATACATCATATTTTTCACTTCTTTCTCAGTCACTTTTCCCTATTAACCAGTTATATTTGCATGAAAAAATTATTACAAGTCTTACTAAGTATCCTTTCTTTGCACTTTAACTTTAGAGACTCCTTCAAGATTCTTTGACACATCTTGAATTTTTGGATGATTATAAATTGCTTCCCTTATCATAGTAAACCATCTCGGGCTTATAGCATACCTTTTCTCTTCTATACTAGTCACACATAATATCAAAAACCTCTTTAGCATCTAAATCCCCGATAGATGACCAATAGTAGCTTCAAATTTCCATTGTATGCTTGTAGCACCATGTCTTCTTATTTACAAAGCTATTGTGCATTGTTATACCTGTAAAAGATGTTTTTACCTCTCACGGACATGTATATGGATGGAGAGATCCATTCTAACCTGCTAGTAACTTGTGTCATCTTCTTGACATAAGTACACTTTGTAGGACACTTCAAGATTGAACCAAGAGACCCAAAATCACCTTGTAGGAACATCTAACACAAGAACATGTTGTTATTGTACCTTTCACACACGACGTAGACCCATATCAATAGTGTATATATTTAAAAATAATTCTTTTCATCCCGATAGACTTCATTAAACTCCTCATAATGAATCAAACCCCTTTTGATGAAAAAAATTCAAGATAAGAGCTTCTTTCTCTCTCTCACTTCACTATTCTACCTTCAAAGGATATTAGCTCTACCTTTCATACATTCCTAGCATATCTTTCAATATAAGGAGATCCAAATTATAATGAATGAATTTACAATACCCATTTTAGTGTTTTTAATTCCTTAAAAGTTTTAGAGCTTAAGACTATAGACAAACCTCTTTTTCTTCAAAACTTGCTTCCTTAATTAGGTCTCATTCTTGTACTATACAATGTACAAGCAAACGTTCATACTTTTGAGCTATTGAAGACCTATTATCCTCTAAAATACTTAATTATATATACTCATAGCCTGTAGGTGATATGTTAAGATTATCAAGTCCTAACTCCAACTGAAAAGGTCTCAAATGCTTGTTCCTTGTAAAACCCTAAGGAGGGTTTCTAGATAACGCTGAGAAGCACAAAATTTCTATAACTTCCTTCAATCTTAATTCCAAGGCTAAAAATTTTAACTAGATACCTTACAGGGCTACTATAGGTGTTCTTTACCATTGATGGGTCATCATTCTTTGAATCTTGAAATCTATCACATTCTCTCTTTCCCAACCTTGATCTTTGTCCACCTTGATGAAATGACATTCTCAGAGACTTTGACTCACACCAAGAACTTTCTTCAACTAATGATACTTTTATTATCTTGAGACATGATATGATAGACCTTCCCTTAATATTACAACATGACCATTACTCAATATATATTTTTGACAAACCAACAAGACTTTATGCTCAAACATAGAGTATACACATCTTAATATGCTTAACTGACTCAATCATATGCAAATCATATATTCTACCTTAAGATTCAATAAAAATACCTTAAAAACATGATAACATGACACAAATTTTTCATTCTTAAACAATACCATACCTCAAACCAAGAACACTTCCAATAGACTTGTAAACTTCCTTCAAGTGCATTTTCTAAGTGTTGAGACCTAATCAAAGACTCTTATACCATAAATCGATGCTCGATTCATTATCAACTTGGTGTTAGAAGAAAAAAGTACTGAGGGGGTGAATCTATCCTAAAATAATATTTACTTCATTTACAAAACTATACATTCATCATTCATAACCATACATGTGTTTATTAAATGTGCATTAACAATTCACAATAACACAACACAGAACAAGTACATAAGACAAAAAAATATAAGTGGTAAACCCTCAAGGGAAGAAACCCCACTGAAAATATTCTTATATTACATCAAGCAAAGAAATTTATTGAAACACCCACTTCATAAGGAGCACCAACCCTTAATTTAGTGAAGCACCCACTCCAAAAAAAAAGATACAACCCTATAAGATTCATATCAAATACCAACTCAACCATCTGAAGATGAATATTTCAGAATTTTTTTCTACCACATTTGATGGACATCACAAATTGAGTTCACAAACTTTGCTCAAACCCTCATTCCTTCAGCTCACTCTTTCTTCTTCTTTCACACCTTGTCTTGGCTTGAAACTCATTCTCACATGATATATATAATTAATTAACTTGTAACTAACTTCTTCATCTCTCAAAACATGCCTTAAAACATGTTAAACTCTCACACATGGGTCACACTTTTCCCTCCAAGAGAACTAGCTCAAATTTACACCCAAAACATCACCTTTATGACCTTCTCTTCTCAATAACATATGGTAGGTCATTCCTAATCATTTTTTATACCAATTATTCATAAAAACATCCGAATACAATCATAAAAACATTCACTTTTGACCCATATAGGTCATCCATGCTCAAAACCCCATTACTTGGATGAGCTAAAACAACAAATGTCAAAAACATGATTATTCAAGCTCTAAAATTCACCAAACATGTGTAATATAACATAAAAAAATAATCCATGGTCATTAATTATCTTTCACCAATCAAATAATTCATAACACAACTCAAAATCCTCATATCCTTCACAAAATAGTTGTTTCCAACACCATGTCTTCACCTTTGGCCCTCAAGACCACCAAAGAACAGCTCAAATAAGGAGTGTAGACACTATGTGGAATAATTATGAACTTTATATCACATCCATATATGTTATATCTCACTACACATCCATATGTGTAGACCACACCTACTTTTCTCTTTACCAAATCAAGCTACCCAGAAATCAATTTTACAAAATCAACTAGTTTTCACCCTTTTCGTAACTTCTAATACCTCCAAATTCCTTTACTAGGAAATAAATAATCTTTATTCACTCTCCAACCTATATCAAGCATCAACTCATTCATTTTATGCCTCATTTACCTCAATGTTTTATCCTGAGAAATCTTGTCCTAGAAAACCAACAATATTCTTCTCCACAAATTGACTTGGATGACCTATAAAAAGTCTTCATAAATATACAATCCATATACTAATATAAATAGCTCTTAATCCTATTTCTATAACATATTATATTTCCTTCCAACTCCAAGTGGAAGGCCTTCAACCAAGTCCATCTCTCGTAAACTGCTTATTTAGCCTTCTAGGACTCAAGAACTAACCTTGAGCTCAACTTGCTCCATCACCTAAAAATCACTTCCACACTTGACCAAATCATGGAACACCCTTAGATATGACGTCTAATCACTTAGAAACCTTCACCAATCATGAAAAACTCATAAATATCACCTTACCTCATGAAGTTGCTCATCACCTTGTTAGATCAAGCAATAACTAGATTTGACCTTTAAAACTAGGTAATAACTACTTCATACCTTGTAAAAACACAAGTTTAATATACCATTGGAAATATCTCTAAACTAGGATCACACTAAAACTTGAATAGAGTCCTCACTCATCTTGTAGCTCCTGTAGTTCTAATTTTACTACAAGCTGCTCCAAACTGCCCCAAAAACCATTCTTCATAAATAGGGCACACTTTGTCATTTTTCACCTCAACCATGATCTAAAAATATCATGTACATGTAGAAAAACTCAAGGGATAAAACCAATTTCTATTTATTTTTCAAATCCTTTAGACAATATTGCCTTAAATTAAACTTATTTATAAAAAAACATTTTTAAATGGGTCCCACATATTGTCACAAGCAATATCTTACCTTTCTGGAAATATGGAGGATTCCTCTACATTATCCAATCATCAATTTTGAAAAAAAAAAATCTATATAGGCTTAGTATACTCACTTTCCTCCAAGAAACTTTGAGTTAGGGTTTATATAGGGTTTCAAAGCAACTTATCTTCTTAATGATCGTTCAAAAAACCGTGACAATCAAACCGCATCATTATTTTATTTGAAACCTTTTCAATTTACCTAAAAATATATTCCAAAGAGCGTAGGTCCCCATGAAAATCAAAAATCTCACAACGAGCATTAGAAGGTCAACTTTTACTTCAAAAACACACTATAGATTACCCAATTTTACCAAAACTCACATATCTTAAAAATATTCTTCACTTTGACCTAAAAATTGTCATGAAGTATCATGATAACATCCTCTAACTATTCATACTCATTATCTATCGCAACTAGATATTTAAAACTCTCTAACCAACCTCATTTACCCTTGCTTACTAGCCTTTACTAGCTGTTTCTAACTCAAGCTTACTTCCCAAGGACCACATAAATGCATTGTATCACTAAATATTGACATGAAAATAACCATACACCTCATATAAACTTTCACCATGTTATTATCATGCTCCACCATGACTGATCAACTCCAAATATCATGCCTTTATTTCATTACTGCATGCGCCGTGGTTAGGAATAAACCTGGAATGACTGAATCAACCATGAAATAACATGAAATATCCATGTTTATCTTTTATAAACTTGTTAACACCTTTAACACATCTCTATGACCATTTTTGACCTTATACAAACCTTTGAACAACTTAGAAGAGCTCAAACCATGACTTAAATCTCTATACCATACACCAAGACCTCCTGGAACTCACCAAATCATGTCACTACCAATCCACCTTCATGCTTGACATCAATGACAACACAAACACATAATGGCCAACAATCTCCCCCTTTTTCATTGATGGAAACAACCTTTATAAACATTGATGGTAACCAACAATACCAACACATGTACTAGACCTCATTTCATGTTACTGATGCTTCTCTCCCCCTTTTACATCTATGAAAAAGGATACAATGATAATACTACATGGAAAATGACAACAATTCTCAAAACAACTTACTTGACTCAAATATTTCCCGCCGAGACTATACATGTTCCTCTTTGAATCCTTCAGCAGTATGTGAAGATCCATGGAACTGATATAAGCCAAAAAATAGCTCCCTTGAAACTGTACTCTCTATATTTTTCCTTAATCTTTGTCATCCATCACTTTACGGGTCTTGATCAAACTCAAAAACACCATTTTTCCTCCAAATCCAACATGACTTTCCTTAGGGCAACAATCCTGAATAACAACTTCAATCCTCTTTTGAAAAACTTATTCCATTAATAAGAGAAACCATATTTCATAAAACACCTTCTCATCACTCCCCTAGTAGTATATTATCAACCTCTAACTAAAATTGAAAATATTAGCTCTCTTACCTTTCATTCAAGCCATGGATATACTCAAGCACCTCATCACGCCTTTTGAAGAAATGTTTTAGTGATTTTACCATTTTTATATGTTAATACACTAAATTGAGTCAAAAATTGACTTGCCTTTGAATTATACTTGCAAACATTCATTTATGTTGCATTATAGGTCTTCATAATACCTTATACACCTAAAAAGGGGGAAAATAGATCCCCCTACTCAAACAAGCTTCTACAGAACTATGCATAATCTAGATTCATACAAAAAGTCATAGATCCATCTTGCAACATGTCCATATACTCTTGAGACGTAAACACAATTATTCAAAACATGAGAATGACTACCTTTATATCATTGTGTCCACACAGACTTTTATATTGTCATCCTAGTGATCTTTCTTCATGGACATACCTAAGGAGCACTATATTTTCCTTACATCTGATGAAAAAACTACTAAAAAACTTAACTCAGTCAACTTTCTTAGAATTAGGCCTTATAGAAGATGATTTGTACTACACAGACTTGATGGACTACATTGAACAATCACCTATAGCTTCAATTTCATCATATAGACACACTAAATATTGTAACACCATATTAATTTCATTCAAGCTTCCCCTAAGTCTATGATCTTTATTCTAAAATTCTAAGATCATCCTTACTCCATGTTTTGTCTTATGATTAGTACAGATAAGAACATTCAACACCTTGTAATGTTTCACTTCTACTTGAACCAAAATGATCACCTACAAGCATGTCTTAGAGACTTTTTACTTTCACAATCTATGACAAGGCACATTTTTCACTTGGAGACCAACTAAAACCACTAGATCTATTCCATAACATATTTTTTCTTCCTAAGACCTTAGATAGCCATACCTTATACTTTCAATACTTTACAAGAGTCTCAACAAAGATTCTAGTTATATCATACCATATTAATCTTCACAGGACCTCACTACCTCTTCAACCATTCCTTAATAAAAAACAAAACTACCCTTGATCCATTACACTTCCCAATTTCACCAAACACACACAGAGAGATAAGAGTCTTTAAAATTATTTATAGACAATCATGGATTCTTTATGGTATCCTTAAAATGTTTTGGAATTGGAATGAGATCCTACTGAGATGTACATGAATCACTTACACACTTGGAGAAAGAGAAACCCTTATACTGAGACTCATCTTCTTAACTCACATTGAGGATGTCATATAACTCAAACCTTCATTGAGATATAGTATATATAATTACAACTAAGTTAATGACTTCTCATTATCTTTGATAACTTTGTAAGCATTGTACACTCCTTCTCCAAATCCTTGGGAATTTGATGCACTATCTACATTTGAATCTTTCATGAAACCTTGAAACTTTATCAATTTCTAGAGCTTCTCACATACTTTCTGACTTCAAATTTAGTATAAACCATTTTCCTTTTATTGTTGACCTTTTGATATAGTCTTCACACACATTTACAACCCTCATACATGATTCATGGAACTCCAAATATTGATGGACACGCTCCAATTTTATGATAGGGACACACATACTCCTACAAATATTTTCATGACCTACAACCATAACTAGACACTTTGCAATTTTATATGCTCTGAACAACAAGACTCGGCTTTTACAAACTTCTTGGAACATTTAAGACTCATGACACAAGCCTTGAACCAACTTAATACACCTCTTTATGACTTCAACCTTCAATACCACTATACCATTATTACAACATTTGAATCTCACTACTAATTAACACAAGAATTTGAATCATCATGAAACTTGTGTCTTTTTCATATCTTTATACTGATATCTTATGACTAGATGACATATTATATTGAGACAAAAAAATTCCAATTTAAGATAAGTCTTTCTATGACTAAAAACATTATTTATCATTTCAAGGCTTTAACAAGTTCTTAAAAATAGATACCAACTACTAAGATAGATCACTATATCATATGACCTTCATGCAATGAGCACATATATTGCATTGCACACATAACTCATCACCTTTTACTAATACTGGGCACATAGACCATTAATCTTGCATATACTTGAAGCAATAATTTTAGCTCTTTATGTTTTCAAACTTGACACAATACCGGGGCTAAACAGATTCAACATCATCTTAGGATTTACATGAAATATATCATACTTCTCAAAATATTTAAGTAAACTCATACCTTCACATTGCAAATAATATCATGAATGAATAAACCAATATTTATTGAGCCCTTTTCAACATGTATACAATCATTTTTGATTTCTTAGACCCAAAAGAACAATTTGAGACACACCTTGACAATTACATAGATCTTTTAAGGACAACAGACCACTTCTTGCATGCCTTACTCACATTAGACAATATATATGACTTGATTAAACATTTAGGAATCATAACCATAATTCCAAGAATGAGAGAGAATATTGACAATGACACAATACTACTTGAGACCTTAAGACAGGATGAAAAACATGACACATAGTAGAAAGATCTTAATGATTAGGACATGAAGCAACATCCATGAAGATGGACTCATGCCCTAGATCTATACTTTCACAACCTTACAACCTTGATGGCACACTTTGACTACCTAATAGACCTAAACATAGTGATAATAGACCAAAAACATCTCAAAGCGAGGAGATACTTAATTTTAATGATATCACGAGTCATATATAGAAACTCATGATCACAATGAATACAACAAGAATCTCATAACTCTGTAAGAGATAGCATAGAATACTTAATATTTATTAAAAATGAATCAAAGAATTACTTTGACATAAACCAAGACATTAATGACTAAGATCAAAAACCAATAGATTCCACTAGACTTCAACACTAAGACTTCATAATCATGATGAAGAGATACTTCTCAGTGCACAAGATACTTAATCACGGACCTTAGACTAAGAAAACATTTTTTCTTGAATGCAAGATAGAAAATACTATTTGGAGTAGTATACTCAACTAAGATTTAGACCTTAGAGCCACCTTAAACATGACAAACAAGCTTCGAAGACAATGAGGATGTATGCACACTTACAAACTCAAATACCTTATAACAATAAGAGCTCAAAATCACATGGATAAGTCACGTAACAAACCTTATTACTCTTGAAGTGTCCCAAACACCTAGCCTCCTTAGTTTTTAATGTACATGAGAATGAAATATTGTTAGACACATATGATCTTTTTACCCTTTGAATCAGAATTATTGATCTCACTATCATGAATAGTCCTTTTGTCATTCTTAACCACCTTTTTCTTATTCATCATGATTGAACCTAAATCTCCTTTGAGTAATTTAGGCATACATACCTCTTTATTTTTGGGAGCTTCAACCTTCCTCACATTCTTAAATGAATCATGAGGGAAAATTATTGCAATATGATCCTTGATATGACACTTGTGACAAATAACCTCTTGTATATCTCTTGATTGATCACTCTTGTGGTCTTTTCCATTGCTCCAAGGGTACACACAACTGAAAAACTTCCTACAATCCCTTTCTCTATGACCAAAACCATTACAAGCAAAACAATAACCATGAAATTTTACATACCTTATTGCATTTTTCTATCTAATTAGATTAGTTCTTAAATATACCTTCTTGCCATGAACACCATCATATTCACCTCCTTTAGAACTAGGACCAGCTACTTGATCTGCAAGATTAGGCTTCTCATCTTCCTTTACCTTTAGGGTTTGAATCTCTTCTTTAAGCTTGACAAAATATTCTTCTTTGGCCTTGAGTGCTACTAATATATCTTTGATTTCATACTTCAAATAAATTTTCTCCTTTATGTGGAATGCTAAATCTACTTGTAGATCCATCACCACTTCTTTGAGATCATCTTGACTATGCATACAAACATCACATGGCTTGTTTTTCAACCTTTCACATTCCTCTTCCTTTAAACTCAAATCTGAAATAGTATTTTCTAACTGACTCTTGATATTTTTGATGGTTTCTTCATCCTTCTTTTCCATGGATTTCAACTCTATATTCTCTCTCCAGATTATCTTAGCCATCTTATGCTTCTAGGATCTCCTTCAAGTTGCTAGACTTGTTTCACAAGGACCTCCTCTAATGCCAATTGTTTGAAGCACAAAGGACTGATAGGGTGGGTTGAATCATTTCTAAAATAATTTTTACTTAATTTAAAAAACCATGCATTCATCATTTGAGTTTTCCATACATCATTCATAATCATACATGTGCTTATTAGACGTGTATTAACCATTAACAATAAAACAACACAGAGCAAGTACACAAGACACAAAATATAAGTGAAAAAACACTAAAAATATGCTTGTATTACATAAATAAAATAAATTTAGTGAATCAACAACTTCACAAGGAGCATCAACCCCTAGTTTAGTATAGCACCAAACCTATAAGGGGCACCAACCCCTAATTTAGTGAAGCAACCACTCCACAATAAAGCTAAAACCCCTAAGATAATTAAGCACCAACTAAAACATCTAAATATGAATATATCATAATTTTATTTATACCACAACTGATGGAGTTCAAAAATTCATCTCACACACTTTGCTCAAACCCTCATTCCTTCAACTCACTCTTTCTTCTACGCTCACACCTTATCTTGGCTTGAAACCCTTGCTCACATGATCTCTATCATTCCTCAACCTTTAACTAAATTTTTCATCTCTCAAAACATGCATTCAAACCTGTTACACTCTCACACATGGGTCACAATTTTCCCTCCAAGAGCACTAGCTCAAATTTGTACCCAAAACATCACATTTATACCCTTATCTTCTCAATAACATAAGGGAGGTAGGTATTAAAACTTTGGTTCAACCAATTAATCATAAAAATATCCCAATAAAATTATTAAAATATTCAATTTTGACCCATTTAGGTCACACATGTCCAAAACCACTAAACTAGCTCAAAACTAGCTCAAAACCCCATTACCTGGATGAGCTTAAACCAAAAATTCCAAAACCATGAATATTAAAGCTCTAAAATTCATCACATATGTGTAATATGACATAAAAACATCATCCATGGTCATTAATTATATTTTTATAATCAAATAATTCATAACACAACTCAAAAGCCTCATATCCTTCATAAAACAGCTGATTCTAGCACCTTGTCTTCACCTTTAGCCCTCAATACCACCCAAGAATAACTCAAATATGCCATGTAGAAACTATATGTAATACTCAATACCTTTATATCAAGTTGCCCAAAAACTAGTTTTACAAACTCAACAAGTGTGCACCATTTCTATAACTTCCAAGACCTATAAATTCCTTTAAAATGAACAAAATTCATCCCTCTTCACTATACAACTAATATAGATCATCAAATCAGTCATTTCATGCCTCGTTAACCTCAAACTTTCATTACGGGCAATCTTGTCCTAGAAAACCAACAATCTTCTTCTCCACAAATTGACTTGGATGACATAGAAAAACACTTAATAAATATACAATACATATAATGATATAAATACATCTTAATCCTATTTCCATAACATATTGTATTTTCTTCCAACTCCAAGTGTAAGGCCTTAAAACAAGTCCATCTCTACTGTTTGCTTATTTAGCCTTCAGGACTCAAGAACCGACCTTGAGCTCAACTTTCTCCATCACCTCAAAAACAATTTCACACTTAACCAAAGAATTTAAAACCTTATACATGATTTATAAGAACTCGAAACCTTCACAAAGCATTAAAAACTCATAAATATCACTTTACCTCATGAATTCACTCATCACCGAGTTAGATCAAGCATCAACCACATTTGACCCTCAAAGACTAGGTTATAAATTATTCATACCATGTCAAAAACACAAGTTTTATATACCATTATAAATGTCTATGAACCAATATCACACAAAAACTTTAATGGAGTCCTAACTCATCTAATAGCTCTTACAATTCCAATTTTACTACATGTTGCTCCAAACTACCTCAAAAACCAGTCTTCATAAATAGGGCACACTTTTCCCTTTTTAACTTCAACCATGATCTTAAACTATCATGTAAATTTAAAAACCCTCAAGGGATAAAAAAAATTCAATTTATTTTTCAACTCCTTTGTGCAATATTGGGCTTAAACTGAACTTATTTATAAATAAGCATTTTCATGTGGGTCCCACATAATGTCATAAGAAATATCTTACCTTTCTAGAAATATCAAGGAGTCTTATACATCAATCATAAAATAATATTTTTTTCAAAACCAAACAAGAAAGGATCAGTAAAATTGCTCTCCTCCAATTCACTCGAGTTAGGGTTTAACTAGCGTTTCAAAACAACTTATCTTCTTAACGATCATTCATAAAAATGTGACAATTAAACCACCTCATTATTTTTTTGAAACCTTAATAACTAACCTAAAAATTTATACCGTATATATCAGTTTTCCATGCAAATCACACAGCTCACAACGAGCATCAAAAGTTTAACTTTTGCTTTAAAAACATGTTGTAGATTGCCTAGTTTTTCCAAAATTGACATATCTTCAAAAATCTTCTTCACTTCGACCTGAAACTTGTCATGAAACATCATGAAAAATACTATAATATTTCATACTCACCATCTAGTGCAAATATATTTTAAACTCTCAAATAAATCTCATCTACCCATGCTTACTAGCATGTTTCTCAATGATTGTTTCCCAAGGACCTCATAAATGCATTGTATCATCTTTGAATACGACTGAAACCGACCATACACATCATGTAAACTATCACCACAATGCTACCATAATCCATCATGACTGGTCAGCTCCAAATATCATGCCTTCATCTCATTCTTCATGCTTCGGGGCTAGGAATAGACCTCGAATGACCCGACTCTACCATGAAACAACATGAAATGACCATGTTGACCTCTTAAAGATGCATTAACACATGTAACATGCCTCTATGACCATATGTGACATCATACCAACCTTTTACCAACTTATGACAGCTCAAACCATTACTTATCTCTCTAGACCATGCACCAGACCTCCTAGAACTCACCAAATCCTATCACTACCAATCAACCTTCATGCTTTACATAAGAATAAAACCTCATGGAGACAATTATGACCTAATGACACCCTTTTTCATCAATGGAATTGACATCATTGAAAACAAAAACACACAACGACCAACACTTGGATCTAAAGAAGACACGGTTATAAGGTATTGACATTTGACTTTATAAATAACCTAAGATATAGATCAGATTCATAGACTACAAAATATCTTCAAGATATCTGACAATTACATAAAATTCTTGAACTATGATAAGTATAGCTACATACTCCCTTGAGATGATTAATATTATAGCCTTAAGATACTGACACGAGCATGGGACTCCTTAAAAGACTTCATGAATAACTTAGAACACTTCAACATGACCTAAAGCACACCATAATCTATAAATGTCTCCTTTTGAACAAGAAAAGAACATCACAAAATTAACAATAAAAACTTGACTTAGATCAAACTAACTTGTATAGTACAAACATACCTTCTCATGCTTCAAACACGGTATGATGGCTCCATGAATCCTAATGGAGGCACAAATGACATCTACATTCACCTAACAGGGTAGAACATCCATGTCCACATGGGACATGATACCAATATCCTTCATCAACTCTCTTAATTTTTGTAAATTTTCTTCTATGTTACTTTTTTTAAGGTCTTCATGAGAAAATAACAACTCTTGAGGTTCTACAAAAACAAATAGACCTTTATGAGCAATAGGTTCATCATGACTAGAACCAATGACTTTAGGTATTTATTTTACCTTATTAAATAGAGTGGACATGAGCTATTCCATTAATTTTCCAACATGATTAGACTTAACTTCATCCTTCCTCTTGTATGTGTTCACCTTCACCCTACAATACCTTTTAATGTGACCAACCTTCTTACATTTGAAACAAGAAGAAGAACTCTTACCTCTAAAATCTCCATCCCTTTTTTATAACCCTTTTGATGAAAATATATAGCTATATGTCCAATTTGATTATAACTATAACACACAACTCCATACTTATTTTCATTCCTCCAAATATGATTAGGAGACTCTTGATTACAAAACTTAGCAATATCACCCTTATTATGGAAATTATAGCATGTAATATCTCCTGAATGATATGAATGATCATGCCAACCATTTCTCCATGGAAATGCATTCTTAATAGATCTCCTACAGTCCCTAGCTCTATGACAAAAATTATTGAAAGAGTAGAAACATCATTGAACTTACTTGTAGAATCCATTACATTAGGTTGTCTGATAACCTTCTTGATATATTTAACATCCTTCATAGCTTTAGTAACATTACTAGGTCCAAATTTGTCAGCTTCATGCTTCTCTGAATGCTCTTCTTTGTAGCATATACCAGGTTTTTCATTTATTTCCCTTTGGTTATCTAATACATCATTTATTGATTCTGGAATTTTCTCCAACCTCTCATAGGTTTTCAACCTAATATGTAGCTACTCTAACTCTAAGTTTAATGATCTCAACTCATCTTCATACCTACTATAATCTTCTTCTTTGGTATTTAGGGTTTTATACACCCTCTCCACTTGTGACTCCAAAACCTAAATGGCTTGACCATGCTCATCTACCATGTAACTCATTTATTCTTGCAAACTCTGAATAATTGATTTTGTAACATAATACATCTTTCTGAGGGCTTCTTCAATATCTGATGGTTTACCCATGGCTTTGTGATTCAAGAGGATCTCCTTAAATTTTTCAAACTTCTCCAAAATGACTTGTTCTGATACCAATTGTTGGTATGACAATGGAGTTAGGGGAGAATAATTCCTTTTAAAACTTTAAACAATTTCATATTTACTTTCTTAAATCATAAACCATTCAACCATTAATGTGTGCACAACATCATATAACATACATTCAAATAACCATAACCATGAGAGAGAACACCATAACACAAGATATAAGTGGGAAACCATAAAGGGAAGGAAAAAAATGTAAAATTTTCTGATATTACACACAACAAAGACTTAAGTGAATATTACACATCACAAGAGATTAATTTAGTGAGGCACCAACCCCACAAGGATCATCAACCCCTAAACCCTTTTAATATTACTCACAACAAGATACTTACATTATTATGACTCATCATACAATATTTTTAAGAGAATATCATTGAATATATGCTACAATAACTTATTTTATGGTGATCGCAAGATTCACCTCCAAACTCCTTCAAACACACCTCCTTCTAGCTTGCTCAAACTTTGACAAACATGACTTGTTTTGATCTCAAAACATTGCACATGTTATCTCTATTACTCCTCAACTTGTCACACACTTTCTCACCTCTTAATAGATTCTCTCATAGTTGTTTCAATCACAAACTTTGGTTATACTTTTTCCCTCTAACTAAACTAGTGTAAATTTGAATCTAACATGCACTTAATACCCTTATCAACTCTCAAACATGAAAAATTCAGTCTCACTCCTTTGGATATACTAATACAACTTAAAAACATCCCAACATATTCATAAAAATTTTCAAATTGGACCTATGTAGGTCGATCATGTGCAAACATACCAAACAAGCTCAAAATAATCTCAAAACCCCATCACTTGGATGGCTAAAAACCAAAAACACCATAACCATTATTATTCAAGATTCCTAATTGCTCGAAAATTTCAAATCTGACATAACAACATCATTCATAGTTATTAATTATCTTTCACCAATAAAATTCTTTATAGCTTACTCAACAAGGCTCATATCCTTCACAAAATAGTTGTTTCGAATAACATGTCTTCACCTTTGGGCCTCAAAACCACCCAAGAACAACTTGACTATGGCATGTATCCACTCAATGGAATCCTTTTGATCTATATATCACATCTATGTTTGTTAAAGCTTTTGAAACATCCATATGTGTAAACCACACCAATTTTCCTATACATCAAACCGAACTGCCAAAAAAATAGTTTTAGAAACTCAACTAGTTTACACCCTTTCTGCCACTTTCAAGACCTAAAATTCATTCAATATGAATAAAAATCATCTCTCTTAAATCTCCAATTGATATAAAGTATCTTCTAATCCATCTCATTCCTTTTACACCTCAATCTTTCAAAGAAACATAATCATGTCCTAACAAACAAGAAACCTTCTTCTCCAAAAATGAGTTGGTTGACCCATAAAAACTCATCATCAAGACAAAAATATTATATAATTGGAAATCCTTATTAATCATATTTCCATAAAATCTTACATCTCATTTCCACTCCAAGTGAAAGGCTTTTAACTAGGTCCATCTCTCAAACCTGCTCTAGAATTGCCCCAAAATTGTCTTATGACCAAGATTCATAGATAGGGAAGACTTTTCCATTTAGAAGAAAAAATATGATCTGAAACCATCATGTAAATCAATTAAAACTCTCATACTAAAAAAATGTCAATTTAATTTGTAACTCCTTTGGACAACCTTGATTCAAACTGAACTTCTTCATAAATAAGCATTTTTAGGTGGGGTTGACTTATCACCATATGCTATATCTTACATTTTTAGAATTATGAAGGATTATTCTATAAAATCCAATCATAATACTATCACAAGCAATAAATTATGGGCACTTATGATCAATATCTCTCCTACTGCTTTTTACCTAGGGTTTCAAAGCCATAAATAGTTGTTTACCTTCCTAACATTTGTTCCATGAAACCACTCCATTATTTTTTTGAAATCTTATTAACTCAATGGAAAGTCATCCTTAAAATCCACAAGTTCCCATGCAAATCACACACTTCATCATGAGCATCAAAAGTTCACAATTTGAGCTTGATTTGCACTTTCAAGAACTTTGTTTCACCAAAACTAATATAACTTAGAAAATTATCATCATGGAAACCTAAAAATTTTCCCAAAAAATCATGACACATCCTACTAACATATAAAATCATCATTATGTCTCAAATATCTCTGCATATTCTTAACCCATCTCATTTGTATGACTAGTCATTGGGGTTTTGCATGGTTTAGGATAGAGTCAACTGAACCAACACCATAACTCATCAAGAAACCTCTCCAAAAGACCATAACATACCTGAAACAACATTTCTCACATCCATGTATTCCTTCATGATATCACGTGGATCAATAACTCATCCTCATGCCTCCAAGCACCTAGAATGGGTCTAGATGAGCACCTAAAACTAGGTCTTCAACCTATACCTACACCCTGAAACTTATGTGATTATCTAAAAACTCTCTAAAAATTATATCCATACCACTTCCATGCTCCTCAAGCCACCAAGAAACTTAAACCATCATTCTCCATCTCCTAGGCAAGCTAGGTCACCTGATTGGGTTTGTAAGACCAAGCCAATCTCACTAAATCCCCTCATGTCATCATGAAACAACCTAATAATCCATGTCATCAACCTACCTAGCATTCTCTAACACTTCTCCATCATCCTCTTTGTCATTAATGATCTTTTACATCAATTAAAACACCTAGAACTCAACATGCCAACATAATTAACCTTTTTAAAACTTTCCTCGAAGACTTTAAAAATCATGAGCTCTTAAAAACATCAATGATCACTCTTCGTTATTGTTCTTGGATTTGTAAGTCAATATTTCTTCAGTTATCCATAAAAAGTGACACAAAAGGCTTTAAAAATATGGCATACAAACTCCAAATTTGAAAAATTAATAAATCACTAGATTTATCTCTAAATTTTGAGCATTTTCCTAGCTTGCACCAAGAACTAGTTTTACCCTTAAATGCTTCAAAATCTTTGTTTTCCAAAATTATCTTTTATCCTTCATACACGGTTTGTAGAGTTAACCACTATAAATGACAAGTGCCTCTATTTATATCTTGTCAATCACTTGTGGTCTACCAAGAAAGATTATTTTTAACACCCAATTGCTTAAGGGGTCGAGCCCTTCTAACCACCTCTACCATTGTATTTTCCTAAAGTGGGGTAAATCCTACATACACTTTGCTTGGTAGTTAGATGTCACATATAAAATTAGGCATGGCGGTGAGGTTTATTGGTTATGGTTGCATTTTGTTAAGGGCTACATGGAGGCGACCGATAAGGAGGGTGGTTGTATAATTATGTTTGGTGGGAGTGAGCTATGTTTGGATGGCCATATTGGCTAGGCCAATAGGGATTTTGGTGGCCACGTGGTGAGGTGGATATGTAGGGCTCATCGGTGGTTGAAAATTTCACCAAGTGATGTGGGAAAGTAAGTGGGGTGAGTGTTAGGGGTTAAGGCCGATCTACCTATAATATGAGCTCGTTGAGTTGACCCAAATGCAACTTGTTCCCAACGGATAATATAATATAATTTCAATAAATTGTAATATCCCACATTCACCCTGTACTTACACCGAGAGAAAAATATATACAAAATTGTGGAAATTTTAAAATGAAGTGACGGCGGAAAAGGAAACCCTCTCGATAAAATAGTGTGTCAACCTTGGTTGAAGGCCCCGACAAGAAAATAGTGGGGCCCACCCGTCCAATAATGAGTGTCAAAGAATGGCATCACAAAACATATTTTTCCTTTTTCTCCATTTCACCTTGCCACATTATTGGTGAGAAAAAAATTTCGGGGGAAAACTTGTGCATTTATTTCCAACACTTTGGGAATCTAAGTCCCTCTACTTAACTGGTGTAGCTTCCGTATGTGTATAAGCAAGTAAATATGGATTTTTGTGGTGGTCTTTTGACCGGGGATCTAACAAGGGCACTCCATTAACCATGCAGCAAAGCTAGTAATTTATTACTAGGGAGGACTTTGTCTGTAAAGTGGGAAAGGGGAGTGAGAAATGAGATAGGGGAACTAATGTTGTAGGTAGGAAATCAGATTCCTACACACACTAGTTAGAAACTTCAACACATGTATTTATGAGAAGAAACAACCCTAAAAATTCTAAAAAGATGAGATAAGATTGTGAACTCAAAGTTTCTAAAATATCCTTATCAAAAAGTCTAAAAACTCCTTCTTATTACATTAATGCTTAAAAAAAGTTGTACATAGTGTGGGAATGGAAGAAATTTAAGAGTGGATGGAAGTATAAGAAAATGGCTATCTCCTTTGCTTTCTCTAAGTACAATGCACTCTTGAGTTTACAAGATCAATTGCCAACCCTTTGAAAAGAGAATGGATTTACAATTTATAGAATGAGAGATGACTCATCATCTACCCCCAATGGCTTTTCATATGTCCTCATGCAACTTAAAACTTTTCAACTTCCTAGGAGAATATTAAGTCCCTTTTTATAACATAAAGGTGACTTTTACATTAGAAGCATAAAGTTGATTTTTTAATTTCATTAAAGGACATCTAAAAATTGCACCCCCAATGAAGAATTAGAACATGGAGGAGAGAGAAAGTAGGGGGAGAGAGAGGAGAGAAAGAAGGAAGAATAAGGGGGAAGAAACACTGATGATGAATAATCTACCTTCGATGAAGTCTACATCTCCTTCTAGATGATCCAATGAGGTGTTCCACTGTAGTGAACTCTACATCTCCAAACTCTTTATACCCTGAGAAATTCCTTCATCTTCGCTCACAAACACTTGTCAAGTTGAATGAATTGTTCTGCCGATGACCACAATTCTGACCTGCATATGATATACATGTGACTGACTCATTTAGTGAGTGTCACGAAACACTTGAATTCCTTGAGATGAGTCTTGAATTCCTTATGAGAAATTCCCATGGATGATCTTGAATGATGGTGTTGACCTAAATGATCATCCCTCTATGTCCCATTGTGCCAAAACTTCCCTTTGAGTGTAACTTACTATTAATAGTAAGTGTCTAGATGGAAGGCTTACTATTTTTAGTGAGAGGTGATTTTTTCCTCTTTTTGACCATCATGATGTGATGAACTCCCTCATTCACTCTTGTGCACACTACCTTCACCTTAGGCACTTATTGGGGACTTCTATTTTTAGTAAGCACCCATATAGGGAACTTACTATTTTTAATAAGTGGTAATTTTCACTATTTTATGCTTCAAAAAATCATTTTGGCTTCATGGTGATCTTTAGTGCACACTGCCTTTACCATAACTACTTTTGATGATGACTTTCCAAACATAGCAAGTATGTATAGGAAAAATTACTATTTTTAGAAAGTAGATTTCTAACACTCACTTTGTAATGACACATATTTTTTTCGGAATCCTCTCTTCGTTGTGATCACATCCTCCAAGTTTCACATAATTTTTCCCACTAGAATGCCTTGAAAAAAGATTTAAATTTTTCACCTAGCAGTGGCTTCGAGCATGGAGCTTCCATGGTGGCCATTAATGGAGCTCAAAATTCGCAGGTCTTGTTTTTCTCTTTGTTTGTGATGAAAACAACTCCATTGTGATAGGTTTTTCATTTGGAGTCTATGTGCAAGTTTTAGCTTGTTTTCATTTCCGATTATTGGAATCCGACAAATGTGAGTCAGTGCACGAAATGGGATTTTTATTGGAAATAATGTTTTAGGGCACCATTTGACCTCCAGTTTGTTTTATCTTGATCTTCTTGAAAAATGTGGAATTATGCAAAATATGGAACCTCAATCCAACTTGTATCTTGCAAGATATGAATATTTTTTGATTGGGTGACTTCATGGTTATCTGGAAAAATCTTCATTTTCTCCTTGTTCTTCATTTCTTCAAAAATTTGATCAATCCTTCCCCTAAGACCTGTGTATTTTCATGGGTTTTATTGTTTATTTATTTTCATAGAGTTGGTTCAAATCATCAATGGTGGACTAAGTGTGAGCAATCAATGGTGGACAAGTTACAAAGCAATGGCGGGTAAACGTGAAGAAGAAATGGGGAAATAACGGCTAAGTGCTAGATTTAAATTTTTCAAAAAAGCACGAGAAGGGCTGGGGTAATTTTTATGTCCTTGATTTCCCTCACCTCAAAGGGGCATGAGGAACAACAATTTCCATGATGATCAAGAAGGCAACACATGGAAGCGATCTGATGGCGGGGGAGTGAGAGCTAGAAAATCAGCACTAAGGGGTTGGAAGTGGGTCACATGGGTGACAAAAAGTCTCCCTTAGAGGGATGGGCACATTTTTCAAATTTTATGTCCCTAACATGTGAGGAACATGAGGGACATCAAATTCTATGGTGATCCTAGAGATGACATGTGGCGGAGATTCAACGACAGGGAATTTGAGCTCCAAATTGCACCGGGGTTGAACTGACAATCCTAAAGGTCGCATGGGGTTCCAGAGGTCACATGGGGGCTAGGAGAATTTTTCCAAGGTTTATTTCCCTAACCCTAAGGGACATTAGGACACAAAATCCTGCCAAACTCCTGGAGTTGACATGTGTCCTCCAAAATTTGGCTAACTCTTGAACTCACTCCAAGAGGACAACTTGGGATGATGATAGATTAAACTCCCGATGGAATTTTCCATAAAATTTTATATGATTATGACTATAAATAACCTTTTAAATCTAATGGTGGTGGTATAATTTCTTTATTTTTCCATTCGATCACTTGAAAAATGGATTTTTTATTTGGTACTCCACTTATGCCTGAGAAAAACTACTTGCAAACCTAATGCGCCAAAGTGTTTTGAAAAACATGATTTCACCATATCATAGGGCTTGGAATTATATTTATGAAGATGTTTCATATTTCTCTTAACTCCATTTAGAGCTCTTTGAATCACCTTTGGAATATCAGCAGCTTGTTTTGGTCTACACTTTGACTAGACACGTGAACCCTACTTCGCGAAACTACCCCAACTTCTCTAAGCCCTTCTAGAATCTTCCTGAATCATTTCCATGATGTCCCAAAACTTTTAATCATATTTGTGTCTATTTTGGCTCTTTTTATCTACTCCATGGGGTGTCTCCAGCCCTAGGAAGGTCATTGATATCCCTTCTCACAACTTCCTGTAGCTTGCAACTTTTAATGAACTCCTAAAATCACCTAGGGGGATGATCTAATGTTAATCAAGAGGTCACTTGGGCTAAGCTGGATAGACACGAGATGTCTAGGAATGATAGGACTTGAAAAAAAATAAACACGGGGTATAGTTGTCATACTTGGAAATTATTTATTTTCTTGTTGCACATTTACATGACAACAATTGGCTCTAGCTTGGGGACATGACATATACGATTACGGTGAAGACATGACATGAGGAATCCAAAATATCAATTTTAGACCATATGATTTGTCAAACAGTTCCTTATCCATTGGGCCCTACAGAGTCATGTACAACTTACAACGAGAGAGACAGAGAGTGAAGAAGGAAAGACACAACACACATGGAAAGGAAATGACACACATAACAAAAGGTTAAACACACCTAGCAATCACATATGGTAAAAGGTGGGGGAAAACCTGCTTTCACTAAATTACTTTATTCCTTAAAATTTACCCCTGAGTGGGAAACACTGAGTGATGTTGTTCTGCAAAGCCATTGACTGGTTCTAGAAAGTAGCCTCCTCTCCTTAATTGTTTATGAAATCCAGGTGCTTCCATGATTATATGTGTACTTGGTAGGAGTGAGTCTAAAGGAACTTCTTGATGCTCAGGCCTTTGTTTAGAAATTACATTCCTTACAATTCTTTGAAATTAGTTTCATAGTTCCAGTTTCCTTCCATGTTTATCCACATAGTTGATTCTTCATTTAGCATCTCATTGCTGCCCCAAAGCTGATTTTCATTCAAATTTCTTGAATATTCTGAGTTACTTTCTTTCTCGGATTTATGCTCATTGATATCTTCTCCATGAGAAACCTTAGATTCATCCTTTATCTCTATTCCATTATGAGGTGTTTGAGTACTAGTGGGAGCATTGGGGGAAAAATCATACTTGTCTTGTATGGTCATGACACGAGTTAAGAGATCAAGAATCAACTCGGGGTCTTCCATAACTTCTACTGCATCCAATAGTTCTTACATGGAGATCTCCTTTGTTACTTCCTATAGCTCATCTTTGTATGCCTTCAAAGAATATTTACTTTGTAGGTCAAGGAAACTATCCAGAGGGATTACTTCATCATCTTGGGAATCATTGCATTCTATCACTCCTTCATCAAGAGGAGCTTTAGCTTCAAATTCCTCAAAACTCCTTGCTTCAATTTCTTCATCATGGAAATATTCTTCCTCTTCAAATGGGAAAGAAATACCTCAATTTCATCATTGCATCCATCAATCATTGGCACAAGAGGGGTATTATATTTTTCATCTTTCTTTGTTTCAACATGGCCAACCTTCACACTTTGGTTAAGGCTTTCAAATTAGATTCACACTTGTCTTGAAGATTCATGGCTTGCATCAAGAGTTCAAGACTAAGCTTAGGGTCTTCTGTTTCTTCCACAGCTCTTAGCAGTTCTTGTATAGATGGTTCTTTCAAACCTTTCATGGGCTCATCACAAGTTGGTCTTTCCTCTCCTTGGGTGATGTTATGAAGGTAGTCCTCATCTTCAAATGGGAATGAGAATATCTCCTCATCACGGATAAGCACATAAGCTGATTTTTATGTTTGAAGATCGTTAAGAACTAATTCCTCTTCTTCATGGTTTGCATCATCCGGTAATTCGGGGCTTCCCTCTTGTAACTCAAATCTCCTTAATGATTCTTCAAGGTCCATATCTCTCCAGGGAAGGCATGTTTGGACCTATCAAGATGGGAATATCATCTTCTTCTTCAGTCATTATGAAAAGATTCATCCTCTTGCTATCTTGGTACAAAATGTTAGCTTCTGGGCTTCCAGACTTTCACACCGTGTACCTCATCTTCTTCTCAGGAAGTAATTTCTCCATGTCTCCCTTCACTAGTATGGTTGTGGATGACCAATTCATCTAAATTTTCCCTCCCAATTCTTAGCGAAACTTATACTCAAAAACATTCTAAACGAGGTGGGACGTTTGCTACCAAAATCATCGCTGCAACTTTCTTTTCTCGAAATTCGGCAAGAGCCACCTATGTGTCTTTGACCTTCCCTACAAGTGGGACCTCTTTTGACTCCAAAGAGTAAAAAGAGCCACCAGGTGGAGTCATGGTAAGCTTGAGATCCTTAGTGACCTTCAAAGGCATCACGTTGTCTCGAGGCACCAAAATCTATTATAAGGGATACATATAAAGGATCAACTTTTTCGGTCTTGGATGCACTTAAGGAAAGCATGTTTTGTGAGAGAGGCATAGGTAGGTTTGGAAACATGTCTTTGGAACTAGAAGTTACAGCATTGGGTGTTATACTAACACTCCTGATATATCAGACAAACCTCTCAAATTATTCAGGATGAATATGAAAATATTTAGTTTCTATAATTTGTACTTCGTCTTTGTTTGCATATTCTATGAAATCAAAAGGAGAAGATGTGGGTGAAGGTGATGAAGGGAATTCTTTTATATTTAGGAAAGGTTTGGAAGTAGGAGTATATTTTTGGGTAATGGAGGGTATTTTGAAAGGTACACTAGGAGCTTTCAAATTACTAGATTTTATAGGGGCAGATTTAGATTTAGACTTGGAAGAGGCATCAGAAGACTTATTTGGAATTGTGTGAACCTTCTTACTTGCTACAGGACCAGGCTTCAACAATGCAGACTCCATAGAGGGTAGGAGTGGAGATCCTCGACTAATTATTTTGTTTTATGGAGTTTCCATAGGAGGATCTTGATCTTCTTTTCTTTACAAAGAATGGAGGCATATGTTCCTTTCTCAGACTAAGAACAAGTGAATACTGCACATGATAAATTGGGTGCATATTCTTCGTCTTCTTCATCACCTCTAGAATACTCATAGAATCTAATTTTTGTATCATTCTCAAACTCATCACTTTCTAGGAAATCACCACCTTCACTTTCTTGTTCAAGCTCCTCTTCATTTTCCTTACTCCTACAATTTACATTGACATGTGGGGCCTCCAAGGAAAGCCTTTGAGGTGCTCCTATAATCTGATTTTCATTACTTCTTTGAGAAGAAATTTGTTCAAATATTTCCTCCTCAACGATACCATTTCATTTTCCATTTTCTACATTAAAGGATCAATTCTTTCATCTCCAAGACATTGAGCTTTACCCTTTGAGGGATTCTTGATCTTTCCAGATAGGATGAGATCGTCATCAAGTTCAATGGCCAATATTTGTGCTTCTGCAATATCCCTCGGTTGAACTCTTCATAGGAAAAATCCTACCTTCGGTGATTGAGAACTAATAAAGAATCTCTTGATGTTGTTTTTTGATGGTGAATCCTCCTCCGGTATCCTACGAAGCAACCAGTCGAAACGAGCCATGAAGTCTCTCATAGTTTCATTTTTCCTTTCCTTTATTTATTTGTTTCAATTAAATAAGGAGGTATTGATAGTCCTCAGTAAATATAAATCTTTCCTGGAACTTCCTTTTGATGTCATTCCAAAAAGTGATGGATCGGGAAGTAAGAGGTAGAACCATCTGGTTTCTTTTCCTTAGAGAGACTCCACGAAAAATCTTACAAAGTGAAATCTTCATGTTGGGCACCAATAATTCCACATGATGTCATGAAAGCAATGATGTGTTCTTCAGGATTTTGTGTGCCATTGCCTTTGAACTTTAGAAATTTATTGCGGGAACCTATTGGTAGATCGTGAAGAGGTGGTTCAAGAGCAATCGAGCGCGCATTCTTTCCCCATGGAATAATGGGCTAAGGTCTTTCCGCTTCATCTACCATTTTTTCCTCTTGAGATTTTACTTCAGAAAATTCTTCTTCAAATTCTAGCACTGAAAATTTTTTTCAATAGGAATATGAAAAGACACTATGGAATACAAATGTCACTTACACGAAATTGACAATGCTTCCTACAAAGAATGAATTTTCATGAACTCTTTTTTTTTTAATATTTGATTTTTTTAAATTTTGGACCTTGCGATCATATTTTGGGTGTAGATATCGCTAAATCTACCCCACGGTGAAAAAAAATTGGAGAGAAAAAAATTGGGGGACAAACTTGTGGATTTCTCACAAATGCTCTAGGAATCTAAGTCCCTCTAGTTAACCGGTGTAGTTTTCGTATGTGCATGCCCGAGTAAATATGGATTTTTGTGGTGGCATTTCGACCAGGGGATCCAATTAGGGCATTCCACTAACCCTATGAAAAGCTAGTAATTTCTTACCATGGAGGACTTTTTCTATAAAGTGGGAAAGGGGAGTGAGAAATGAGATAAGGGAACTAATGTTGCAGGAAGGAAATCACATTCCTACACACACTAGTTAGAAACTTCAACATATGCATTTATTAGAATAAACAACCCTACAAATGGAAAAAAGATGAGATAAGATTAGGAACTCAAATTTTCTAAAATCTCCTCATAAAAAGGCTACAAACTCCTTCTTCTTATATTGATGCTTAAATAGAAGTTATACATAGTATGGGAATGGAAGAAATTTGAGTGGAGAAAAGTAGGAGGAAATGGCTATCTCTTTTTCTTTATCTAAGTACAATGCACTCTTGAGTTTACAAGATCAATTGCCAACCCTTTGAAAAGAGAATGGATTTACAATTTATAGAATGAGATATGACTCATCATCTACCCCCTAATGGCTTTTCATATCTCCTCATGTAACTTAAAAACTTTTTCAACTTCCTGGGAGAATATTAAGTCCCTTTTTATAACATAAAGGTGACTTTTACATTAGAAGTGTAAATTTTCTTTTTAATTTCATTAAATGACATTTAAAAATTGCACCCCCAATGAAGAATTAAAACATGGATGAGAGAAAGAGAGGAGAGAAAGAAGGAAGAAGAAGGGGGTGAAATACGATGACGAATAATCGCCTTCGATGAAGTCTACATATCTTTCTAGATGATCTAATGAGGTGTTCCACCGTAGTGAACTTTTCATCTCTAAACTATTTATACCCCGATAAATTCGTTCATCTTATCTCATAAAGACTTGTCGAGTTAAATGAATTATTACGCCAATGACCACAATTCGACCCCGCATATGATATACATGTGACCTAAATCATCTATTGAGTGTGAAGAGACACTTTTTAATTCCTTGAGATGATCTCAAATTCATTATGAGAAATTCCCATGGATGATCCCGAATGATGGTGTTGACCTGAATGATCATCCCTCTATGTCCCATTGTGCCAAAAATGCTCTTTGAGTGTAACTTACTATTAATAGTAAGTTTCCAGATGGAAGGCTTACTATTTTTAGTGAGATGTGTTTTTTTCCTCTTCTTAACCATTTTGATTTGATGAACTCCCTCATTCACTCATGTGCACACTACCTTCACCTTGGCTGCTTCTTGGCGGAGTTACTATTTTTAGTTAGCTCCCATATAGGGAACTTAATATTTTTAGTAAGTGGTCATTTTCACTATTTTATGCTTTGGAAAATCATTCTAGTTTCTTGGTGATCTTCAGTTCACACTGCCTTTGCCACAACTGCTTTTAATGATGATTTTCCAAACATAACAAGTTTGTATAGGAAAACTTACTATTTTCATAAACTGGATTTCTAGAGCCCAGTTTGCGATGGGACATATTTTTTTGGACTCGTCTCATCATTGCAATCACATCCTCTAAATTTCACATAATTTTTCCCACTATACTGCCTCAAAATAAAATTTAAAATTTTCACCTAGCAATGGCTTCGAGCACGGAGCTGCCACGGCGGCCATTAATGGAGCTCAAAATTTATAGGTCTTTTTTGTCTCCTTTTGTGATAAAAACATCTCCATTGTGATAGGTTTTTAATTTGGATTCCGTGTGTAATTGTTTAGCTTTTTTCCATTTCCAGATTTATGGGAAATCTAACAAATGTGAGTCGGTGCACGAAATGGGATTTTTATTGGAAAAAATTATTCAAGGCACCATTTTACCTCATGTTTGTTACATCTTGATCAGCTTGAAAAATTTGGAAGTCTGCAAAATATTTCACCTTAATCTAACTTGTATCTTGCAAGATATGAAGATTTTTCGATTGGGTGACTTCATGGTTATCTAGCAAAAAATCTTCATTTTCTCCTCGTTCTTCGTTTCTTCAACACTTTTGATCAATCCTTCCCCTAAGACCTATGTATTTTCATGGATTTGAGTGTTTATTTATTTTGGTAGAGCTGGTTCAAATCATCAATGGTGGACTGAGTTTGAGCAAGCAATGGTGGACAAGTTATAGAGCAATGGCAGGGTGAACTGTGAAGAAGAAATGGGGGAAATAATGGCTAAGTGCCGATTTAAATTTTTCAAAAAATGCAAAGAAGGGGATGGGCACATTTTTATGTCCCTGAAGTCCCTCACCTCAAGTGGACATGAGGTACATCAATTTTCATGGTGAGAAAGAAGGTGACACATGGCAGCAATCCGATGGCAGGAGTGAGAGCTAGAAAATCAGCACTGAGGGGTTGGAAGTGGGTCACATGGGTGACCAAAATTCTCCCTTAAAGGTCTGGGTGAATTTTTCAAGTTTTTATGTCCCTAAAATGTTAAGGACATTAGGAACATCAAATTCCATGGCGATCCTGGAGCTGACACGTGGCAAAGATCCGACGACAGGGAATTTGAGCTCCAAATTACACCCGGGGCTTAACTAACAATCCTAAAGGTCGCATGGGGTTCCATAGGTCACATGGGGGCTGGGTGAATTTTTCCAAGGTTGATTTCCTTGACCTTGAGGGACTTTGGGGACACAAAATCTCACCAGGCTCCTCAAGCTAACATGTGTCCTCCCAAAATTTGGCTAACTCCCGAACTCGCTCCAAGAGGATAACTTGGGATGATGATAACGTGAGCTCCCAATGGACTTTTTGGTAAAATTTTATATGATCCTTACTGTAAATGGAATTTTTAATCCAATGGTGGATATATAATGTCTTTATTCTTCCATTTGATCCCTAAAAAATGGATTTTTATTTGTTACTCCACCTCGTGCTCGAGAAAAGCGCTTGCAGACCTAATGTGCAAAAGTGTTGTGGAAAAAATGATTTCACCATCTTATAGGGATTGGAATTATCTTTCCATTTATGTTTTTTTCTCTTAACTCTATCTAGAGCTCTTGGAATCACCTTTGGAAGCTCAGCGGTTGTTTTGGCTTATGCATTAACTAGGCATGTGAATCCCAATTCTAGCAAAACTACCCCAACTTCTCCGATCCATTCTAGAATCTTCCTTAATCATTTCCATGATGTTACAATACCTTTTAATCACCTCTACATCTGCTTTGGCTCTTTTCTCCAATCCATATGGTTTTTCAGCCCTAGGAAGGCCATTGATAGCCCTTCCCACAACTGCCTGTAGCTTGCAACTTTTGATGAACTCCTAAAATCATCTAGGGGGTATGAATGGACTTTCCTTAATCACCTAGGGGATGAGATAAAATTAATTAGGAGGTCACTTAGGCTGACTAGATAGACTGGGGTGTCTTGGAATGATAGGACTTGAAAAAATAAACACGGGGTATAGTTGTCATGCTCAAAAATTAGTGATTTCCTTGTTGCACATTTGCATGACAACACACTTGTCATATCCTAATTAGGTAGATGCCCCTAATTTTAATCCTCTAACTCGGAACTTCAGATGGTAACTTGATCCAATGGAGTGTTTTTTCACGTTCAAATAGGTGACAAAAACCTCTTGAAGTCTTCTACCATCCTCTAATGATCTTATGATATTTAGGGAAACATTGTCTGCTCAATTGATCTCTAGATAAATGTAAAAAAATTATAATTATATATGCACACACACACACACACACACACACACACACACACACACACACACACACACACACACACACGTGTGTGTGTGTGTGTGTGTGTGTGTGTATACAATGATTACATAACTAGGTTAAATGAGTGAACTATAAGTATAAGGTTTATAAAGAGCACCAAAAAATCCCACAAGAAAATAGAAATCGGAACTATCCCATATAAACAGATATAAGTTCATATGTGGATTTATTTATCCTTATACTTTGCAACTTGTAGAATAGATAAATTTTCCTTTACATCCATTGAGATAAAAATATCTAGAGGTATGAATAAATGCCTACATAGTAAGGGGGGTAACTAGTTTTTCTCCATTATCTTATAACCCCTAATGAAGAGATACATAACCACTTCATAGCCATTATCCATGATTATTAAAATAAGAAGAAAACAAGAGAATGCATTTAGGATTTTTATCTCAAGACTATTTACATTTACACACACACACACACACACACACACACACACACACACACACACACACACACACACACACACACAATGCACTTTTATTATTTCAACTTAAATCCATAACCAACTAAGAAACCAATTAATAAGATTTCTCAAGCTTAGTAACTACAACAAAATTTAATAACATATACTTTTCAAGATAAATGATAATAGAAATAAAGAATCATTCAAACTCAAGGGCTTAGAAATCTCATCCCAAACACAACATTTTCCCTTATAAACTAAACACGAGATTTATTTTATAATAATTTTAAAATAGAAAATTTCTCTTTACACCATTATATATATCTCTACTTCAACACAGCCTTGAAAAATATGTAAAAAGAAATTATATTTCTATTCTTTTTCAACATTGAGATAGGATGGAAGAAAAAAGTAAGATCTCCTCATTAAACATAGACACAATTCCAACCTTTCAAAAAAAAATGATTGATAAAGAACCAACAATGAGATTTTCAAACCCAATACAAACCATCTTAAAATTCTTAGAATACACAATGAGAAAATCCCTCTACAATTTAAATCCTTCCTTAAGTAATAAGTTCACAAGTTAATACAATGATATTTCCAATTTAATACAACAACGTCATACATTTTTCCCTTACATAGAAAGAGGACCATGATATAAAATCCAAGTGGAAAGCCTCCCTAATATGGGGAACGATGTGTAAACATTTTGAGTGAACACCTCCAAAATCCAATCCAAGAAGCAAGTTCTAAGTCCATGAAATATCTTCAATGGTTTCAAGAGAGAAAAAGATTGGTTGTCCTCCCAATCTATTGGTATCATTACATACCATCTCTGAAAATGGATTACATGTTATCCTCCTCCAAGCTTGTGGGAGAGAGAGGTATTATGCCTCCAAGTTGCATAAGAAAGGAAATTCATAAGGTTTAAACACACACATTCATGACTCAAAACATCCTCCAAAAAGGAACAAACTATTTAAGGTAGTTTTTTATTAGTGCTATAAATACATAAAGTACCTAAAACTCAAATAAGTAGGCTTTACCAATACATGTGCCAAAAATCACAATGTTATGATGATAGAATGTGGACAATTTGAAAATGATCCATTTCACCAAGTGAGAAGACATGCATGCAAAGACAGCTAGATAAAATATATTAGATAAATATGATAACGAGTTGTTTGGTAAGTTTCAATCCTAAGAATCCAAAGGGACTTATTTGAAGGGTGTCAACTCATTTGATATAATTAAATTATTTCAGTAATGATAATAAGATAAATGATTATAAATATAGCTCATAATTCAAGGTGAATAGGAAGATCTTGTTCAGCTTTGTAAGCAGCCCCAAGCTAGGGTTGTGGCAATCTTGAAGTCCTTGAAAGATGAACGTTTGTTGTATGATCAAAAGATTTTATATACTAGGGTGTGAAAGACATGGAATTATCTGCAGAATATCAATTTTTGTACGTAACTTGTTAGATTAAAATCATATTGATAAAAATATGATATATGCTAAAATGATTTATAAATGATAGGGATCGAGGACGATTAAAGATAAAGTTCTTATTTTGAAAAAATAATTGAAAAAACAAAAAATAATGAATGTTAGATATAGGAGACCTGATACTAAGACAAATTTTGAACAATATATGGGTTGTGGGATCCAAAAATAGAGATTCATAAGTTTTAATGAGATAAATGGTAAAACAAATGGTTATGAATTCTAATCAATAGCAATCAGGTAGAAAGCGTCTTGCTTTAATAAAAGGTTTGATAAAACAACACCGATAGATGACAGAGAGATTTAACAATAGTGAAGTAAACTAAAAGGAATATGGGAACATCTAAGACTCTAAAAATGAGGCTTTGGGAGTGTTTAGGAAGCCAAATGGGAGAAGTAAAGTAAAAGGACTTATCGGTGGCGATTGGGGGTAGACAAAGATCCCTGTGAAAATAACTAATATTATATAGGTGGTATGCACAATCGAAGGAGAGATGGAATTCAAGAAGCATGTGTAATATGATAATGAAGATAATTTGATATACTTGTAACCAATATAAAATGAGATAACAAGGGAAAATATATGTTGATACTAACCTTGAAAATGGATTAGATATAATAGAGCTCTTAAGTAGGTTGACCAAAGGTGATCTGATAGAGTTCATGGGGTCTTCATATTTTTTGGTAATAGTGTGTTGATAAATTTAAATGTGGTGATGTTGTTTATAGGCGCATTAATTCTTTCTAACACACACATTCTAACTAACTAAATAAGGAGATAAAGTTTGGATAAATATGATTGACAACATCCCTAATAATCATCCAAGTGATCACAGATCACCATCGATTTTATCGTAGAGGTTAAAACCAACAAAAGGAAGAATGGAAAATGGTTAAAACCACTTGCCATCTGAGATATTAGGTTGTTGGGAAATGGTGGGAGGTAGGGATTCGGGTTATAAGAGGTTAGGGGGTTGGGATAAGTATGGTAAAATAGGTTTGGGTTGTTTTGAGTGGTTATGGGAGGGTAAATAGGTTTTACGTAGGTAAATAGGATTTACTGAAGGTAAATTACATGATACTTAGGATAGAGATAATAACTATAGGTAATGATAATTTAATTGATGTGTATTGGATCAATTAGGGTTGAAAAAGATGTGTCTACATTTATACAATGAAGAAACTCCAACTTTCCTCATGGAGGGGAAGAGGGAAAGAATTCCCATTGCCAACATTTTAAAATCCATATTTTACATCTTTCCAACAAAAACATCATACTCCAAACTTCACATAACCTCCAAATCCAAACCTCCTTGTTGAGGTTTTTCAAACCTTGGAAGATTCCTTGGCAAGGAAGGGAGATGATATTTCAACCCATATGAAAACTCATCATCCATATAAGGGAGAAAGAAAATAAAAGGTAAATCCCATCATGGCTTTCCCATAAAGATATGTGGGTACAAGAGGGGTTTTACACCCTCTTCCCCAACATTTCAAGTCCATCTCAAGTGAGATGGATGGAAACCAAGTAAAATAAACTACATGCAATACGGTATGCATTAAACATAATTGTACAAACAAAAAGAAATACTTTCCATTCATTTTTAATAAAATAAGACATATAAAAAGAGGATGAAAGGCCTACCTCTCAGTTAATCAATCCAAATCCCAATCTTTCTAAGCTCCAATTCTTTCCCCAAGATCTCCTCCAAACTCCCTAGTGCAAAATGAAGCCTAAAAGTCCTTACCCCTCCACCATGGAGGAATAAGAAGATAAATCTCTATTATCCTCATCAATGAGAGGGTGACATGTGTCCCAATATTCCTCTCAAGTCCAATATTCCCCAAGTATCCATAAAACTTAAGAAAAGAGTCTTAATGAGGAGAATCACAAAAAAATTTAACAAAATCAAAAATAAAAATCCATTCCAAATTCCTAAGAAGGCTCACAAAACAAGTTAGCTAAGGGATGGGGACAAGTGAGGCTCAAATGGGGGAAAACCCCATTTGAACCTAGAAAATAGTTTCCCTACCCATAGGTAGGATCCAAGGGGTCCATTTTCATGTAAATGAGACCCCCAAAGTGAAAAATAACCCTTCCAATTTCCACTTTTATCCCAAATTCGAGTTTGGGAAAAGTGGCACACAAAGAGAGGTGGTGGGGCCCACCCAACTCATGTTTAAGTGGTCCCACACCTCTAAAAACAAGATTAACAATTTAAAACATCATTAACACAAGTAAGGACCATTAGGCCCCTAAAATGACTCTAAATAAGAGTTAGATAAATTAATACCAAAAATGGATCAAGAAGGAAACAACTAAAGGTGTTAGAATTATTCACGACACATACAAAAGGAAATTTATTTATCAAAAACCACTTGAAGCCAGCATATAAAGGCCAATTTATTAACAAATCAAGGTGATTTTTCGGCCTAGATGACCACTTGTAACAACTTAGAGGTACAAAATCTAAGTCCTGCGTTCTCCTATGTGAACCTCGTAACTCCGCAAACTCAATTCACACATCATCATACCCACTCAATATAATAAAACAAGCAAAGCAATACCACTTACATAGATAGTTACATCACTTATAGTTAACAATATAAATTAAGAAAACAACTAGTATCCAAATGAGATAACTATCCATAATGATGTACATCCATAGTAGATCAAAATATAGAATCCATCTAAGTTATTCCATGATAACATCCAAATCACCATCACCATAACTAGTAATCAAAATATGCAGCAGAATTGACATACATCCATCATATATCAAGTAATATCTATCTGAGTCACATCTAGCTAGTATCCATAACAACATAAGTACAAGAAAACTAGTAATATAAATCACAACACTAGATTAGCACTATGTGCCTCGAACACCACCTGTATCACAAAATTAATTCACGAAAAAACCATATAATATCTTAACAATATTGTATTGATGTCTCAATTCTAGTAAATGAGATAATTCAAAGGTGAAAAATTGAAGCATGAAGTTAGTGGGCACTATATATGGCAATTTCTATCAAGAGGGGATTAAGCCTTAGGCATATTAGGTATTTTTGGGGTGCCAAGAATCGGGGGGCACCTAAATCCAAATATTTTCCTTATTGGTGATTATTTTTAAAACTTGGCATCAAAAAAATTTACTTGAAGATTCAATATTATTTAACCCATTCATAAATATAGTTATATAGTAACATAAATTTCATGCATACACATAAAAAAGGAACTATAGTGTTTTCACAAGTATAAAAAAATATGACATATTTATGAGCTCATATGATTTTGTTGGTATTTTTACCCATTCTAATATAGTTATATATTATTAAGGTGTGTAATTTTTCTAGGAAAAGATGCATGTATTTTTATGATGTCATTAGTGTAGCTCGTAGATGAAGTATAATTGAATCAAAGAATTATTTAATCCTTTGTTCCCATTTTTTGGGGAAATGTCTATAATATTTTATGGAGGAATTGTTAGGCCTAGTCCAAATTCCAATCTTCATAAAACTATGATAAGTACAAAATAATTTTTATCACTTTGTTTAAAATTGGTGCTTCGATTGAGTTTGAGTCCCGCCACCTACTTGATATTGATAAATAATACTTACAAATAGCCTTGTATAAAAAATTGTAGTTGTTTCAATTTGAGCACCTCGTATGATTAATTTCTATATCCATGGAATATTTCTACCCTTTTATGATATTTTATAGTATATTTTTATTCTTTATGTATAATTGTTTCTCTAAATTTGTGATTTATTAGTATCTTGAAGAAAATTTTAAAATACAAGAAGGAAGGAAGATTTTATTTATTTACTTCATGTGAAAAAATTATTAGCTGAAATTATGAGAAGGGCGTCCACTCCAATTATTTTCTATGGCACTCTCAACCTTTAATTCAGCTCGATTGCTACTATGACATCCATTAAATTTAATTAAACATGTTTAATTTCAACTACACAAAATTTTACGGGAGTAAGCCACCGTGGTAGTGGAGGTGTATTATATATATAAGTGTGTGTGTGTATTATATATTGTGTGTGTGTGTGTGTGTGTGTGTGTGTGTGTGTGTGTGTGTGTGTGTGTGTGTGTGTGTGTGTGTGTGTGTGTGTGTGTGTGTGTGTGTGTGTGTGTGTGTGTGTGATATGTCATTTTGCTTTATATTATTTTAATAGTTCAATGTTGTGTGTCGAGTCATGTTTTTAAATAAAGATTGAGGGGGCATTTAATGGAGCTTTATTTTTTTTTAATACGGGTTCATATGTCATTTTATACTAAATTGTTTAGAAATTATTTATTATATGTCACGTCATAATTATTAGTACGTGTTGAATTATCTTTTGGTAGTATTTATAAGGGAATGAAATACACTTAAAGTAACATTAAAAATAGTGAATTATTATTATAATTAATTGAAGGGAATGTTCTGCAATAAAGCCTAAAACAATTTCCCTCTTATTAACTAATAGGGGAAGGAGATATATGTATTTTTAGATTAAAAATATGCAAGTCCAAATTTTAAGGAAAAAAATTAACATACAAAAATGATATTAGCATCGATAGGTTAAAAGTGTGAAATAGCAAAGTAACTCGTTTAAAAAGTGATTATTATATAATAGAACAAGGACTAATAAAATGACAGTCATATTTCAAATCTGCGAGTTGAAAAGAAACTCGTATAAAAAAATTGAAATTATTTTACAAATTAAATCTTGGAAAATGTGTAAACAAAGACCAAATTATGTTGATATGTTCCTTATATGGGATGAAGGTTGTTCTCAATGTAAATCGAGCTCTTTGAAATTGTTTGTAAGAATTCATTAATGTCTAGTAGTTTTGACACCGCGGATCCTCAACTTTTTATTGTTCATTCAATGAATAATGATGTTCAATGATTTCCCATAGATTAAAGGAATCGTTATCCAAAATTCCCCCGTGGTAATTTTGATAACATGTAGTAAATTCTCAAGTCCCAGGCAAATAGATTGATTCAGGGCAAAAAATCATGTTTCTAGGGTCCCCTCAGATTTTTTCTAACTCTCCTGTCCAGGTTGAAAAGAGCAAGTTCTGAGAAAAGGTGAAAAAGTTGCAAAAGCAAGCTTGGGCCAGAAAAAATCATGAAAAATGTCTAAGTCCTAGTCCTCGCAATAGTCGGGACGTGAGGGACATATGGGCGCGAATCGGCCGAAAGGCCGCCAGGTAGTCTGCAGAGCAAAGGAACATCCGGGCCGTCGAGACGCGTGGGGCGTGCAAAACCGGTTTGGCCAAAGGAGAAGAAAATCGACTAACTGCTCTGGGACATTTGGGACAAGAAGACACGAAGGACGAGAACTAGCCGGTTCGGCCGAAACGGGGAACTTTCGCACTGGGACATTTGGGACAAGAAGACGTGAAGGACGCGAACCGGCCGGTTCGGCCGAAATGGGGAACTTTCGCACTGGGACAGTTGGGACAAAGGGATGCGTGGGATGCGGATAGCCGAAGGAGCCGAAAGCCAATCAAGCAACGCCACGTCATCGGCCGAATGAGGGACAAGGAAGCCCATTTCGGGCAGATCGAGGTTTTTTCCCAAACAGTCTTGGGACATCCGGGACAAAAAGACGCGGGAGATGCGAAAGAGCCGGCAGACCATGGACCAACCAAATCATGACACGTGTCACAAGGAGAAAAGTCCAAAAGTTCAAAGGGCGAGGTTTCAAGCACTAACCCGAGCCAATAAAAAGAGGACACGTGTCCAATGAGGAAGGGAAGCTCGGAGCTCGGGGAGGAGTTAGAGAATTTGGCAAGAAGTTCACCCAAAAGCTAAAAAGTAAAGGAAGACCCCGCGCCCCTGTCCTCCAATCAATGCATGCCACGTGTCCCAAGTGGCGGGGCACGGGGAAAAGTGAAAAATGTTCCAAAATCACAAGAAAGTCAAAATTTTCAAGGAAAACCCATGGGTGAGTAGAGGAGAGAGAATTACACATCCAATCAGTGCTTGACACGTGTCATCCAGGTGGCAGAGCGCGGGAAAAGATTTCGAAATCCATTTTTGCCTGTTTTATGCCCTAAATCTTCAGATCTCCATATCTTTCGATCCAGAGCTCAGATTTGCACGTTCTTTATATCAACGGAAAGCTTATGAAATTATCTACATTATTTGGGGTTAATCTTGAATTTTGGTATATTCTAGAGAGAGAAAATTCAGAAACATCTCTGACGTGTGTTCATGGCCAGAAGTGACATTTCAAATAACAGTTTAATGCGTAATGGGTCGCATTCTCCTCCAAATCAGTCAAAAATGGTAGGGTATGGGTTTGTAAGGTCTCCCATGCCATTTTAATGCATTTTTTAGTTGAGAAGGAATGGGATCCCATGTTTTTGTACATTTATGTCTCTTGGGCTCAACCCATGCAATGTAAAAGCCAGATTTGGCTCATTTTTAAGATATTATTACAAGTTGTTCATCTTTTCTGCTCTGCCCTTCCTTCTCTTCTCCTCCAGGGTTGAAAATGGAGTTTGAACCTCCTCCCTTGCTTTGTAATGGCATTTTTTCCTTTTACTATTGAAATGATGTTCTGTGCAAACTTTTGGAGCAACAAAAACATGTTTCATGATGCATATGTCCATCCTTGCTCGTTTTTTTGCTTGTTTTCTTCTTGCCTCTCTTCATTGCAGGTATTTGTGCATGTTCTAATGTTCATTGCAGGTTTGGAGCTGTGTTCATGGAGTTTTGGGACATTTTCTGTGTGAAATCTATCCTTGGGCCTGTGATGCATCTGTCCATCCTTCCCATTGCTCACCTCTCTTTGTTCCATGGTAGTTTTGATAGATGTTCAACATTCTCCTTCTCTGGTGTATCACCGTTTTAGTGTAGGCTTTTGCTGTTTTTCCCTTCTCTCTCTCTCTCTCTCTCTGTCTCCTTGGCATGGTTAGATTAGGATTAGATTAGCTTGCCTGCACTGGAATAGCTTGTGGCAGGTAGTTTAGGAGCAGGAACCAGCCTTCTCTGGAGATTCCTTTCTCATTTGTATGAGTCCCACACTCGAGAAAGGATTTAATGTTATGTAATCACACTAGATGCTAGAGTGATCAAAATAGAAATCTGATCTGCATCTAGGGGTGCTTTGTGAGTTTGCATCAACAGAACATTGATTGGTGGAAATTTATTTTCTAAATATGTTCATTGATATAAATTTGATTACCAAGTATTGTTGTGAATAATTAGAAATTGAGGGATCCCATTTCACAACGTAAATAGTGTAGACACTAAATCACACACTTTTGGTATATTTATAGGTCCTAATCACATACTTGCATTCATATGATTCCTAAGCGATAAAAGTATTAATTAACCTTTTTTTTGCCTTCTTTGCTTTCTTTCTAGTTTCCATCTTGGTCTTACACACCGCACTTCCCAGGCCCGACCTTTGTCACTTTAGTTTACCTCATCCAACACCGAACCTACTCAAGACACTATCTCCCAAGTGCCCTCATCCTCCCGGGTGCCCCACCTCTTCGTACCTTACCCACCTCTTTTGGGCCTCTTCTAGTTATTAGGCATCTTGATTTCCAATTGGTTGGCCTTTTAGTGTTTAATTACGAAATTCAAACAAGGGAATCATATAAATACAATGTTATGTGATCATAATAAAGTACCAAGCTCTAAGCATCTATTATCATCACCTAATGTTACATTTAAAGGAATTCTAAGAGCATCAAAGCATCCATCTAGATTCATTAAAGAGATAAGGGACTCGTATTTTTTACATACACTTCATAGGAGGGCAAGTTCATTTTTATATCCACACATCTACTTACATTGCTACATCTAGTTATTTCTTGTTATCAAGTGCATCTTACACAAGAGCCACCTAGGGCACAATTCTTACACACACACACACAAGAACTACATGGAGTCTGAAATGTAGTGCGCTTCTTGGATCGTAAGTTCACTCGGTCGAGTGACCATCAAGGTCGCTCGACTCCCCATTTACATCTTTTTATTTTTAATATTTGATGTGTTTTGGGGTCTTTCCAAAGGTGGTCATTTTTTCCGCAGTTACATGCGACTTCGGCGATCTTCCAAAGAACCTACGGTGTGATCAAAAACGAATATTAGAAAACATTTTTGACACTACAAAAATATTTTCGAGGTTCTACACATCCACAGTGCCTATAGAAGGTCTCGACTCCTAGGTGTCCCGACCCAGCTTCAGGGCTCCTTAGACCTGAATTCCCAACAATCTTGCATTTTTCCGAGCTTGATTATGATAGCCTAACTTCCTATTCCATCATTTTTCTAGCTTGGAAAATCTTCAGATTATTGTGAAATCATCTAAGTCTCTTATTCCATCTCTTACATGTAGGGTTTTAATTTCTAATTTTTTTTTGCTTAGGTCATATTTTTAGTTTATTGTTTATCATTGCATTGTGATTCTATAATTAAGGTTTCAAAATTCTTATATTTGTTAAATCAAATAAATCGAGGCCCTCCATTTCTACTATGTATGCCGGAAGTTGTAAGGAATGTGTTTACAATGTATAATGGTGGAATGATAATGACAATAACATTGGTGCATGAGAGCGAGTGATAAACGCATGAACCTCTAGTTGTATAGACTAATCCCTTTACTAGAAATTCATCACTCTTAAGAGCACCATGCAAGCATCGCATTGATTTCTCATCAATGAGGATCATAACAAGTAATAAATTCATTCTTATTTTCTTTTTCATGGTTGAATACATTTTTGGGTTTCAAACTAGATGATCTCTCATATAAGCCCATGGAATTAACCCTATTTTTTTCTCTTCATGTCACAAAGAGGTGAGGATTGACATTCGACTCCGAACAATCACATACACATAATTCAAACACTTGATCATATCCACTATTATTTTTATTTTCCTATTGTCTATCATTACATAAATACCTATTATGATTTATGATGTTGATACCAAAAAAATCCACAAGAGTGAGTGTATTCTTGTAGGACCTCATGGTTATAGTTGTAGAAACACAAGATTAAAATTTTGGTCAAACCATCAAGGATTAAAATTTACCTTTTCGCACACCATATCCCCTTCTATAAACCTTGAAATCCCTAAATTCACTAGGCAATGAAGACTTTTCACTTCTATTATGAATGTCAATTTGGGTATTATAGAAAATAACATTTAATAACTTCTCCTTGTGTAATGTTAGGTTTGACCATGTTCCTTGCAAAGATAAATGCTCACATTCAAAATCCAATATTCTCATCTCTTTATCTTTTATGTAACTTGATTATTTACACACTTTGTTTTATCATGAATTCTAAGAATATTATTTAATCAAGTAATATTAAACTTCTACTCTTTGTGACACAACCTTCAATCTATATTTTCATTTTTCTGGTTCAAAAATTTATAGAAGGGTTGGGATATGAGTTCTAGTCTGTACCAATGTATACACCTCGCCCCTTCACATTCACTCGACTTTGATTTTTAATTTCAAATCCTTATTTTTGGTTGTTTCATCTTCCTAGGGTCAATCTTATTAGAATATTTCACTCATGAAAAGTTATAAAAGTAATATAATATCACTTTATAACTCATTTGGCACTCTCACAAGCTACTATTACAAAAATATTTCCTAGAACACTCTAAGGGTTCCTAAATTTGCCCAAATTAGTTACACATCATCTAGATTATCCCCTACTACAATTTTGAAGCACTCAACTAGGTAAAAGGGTCTACCTTCCTCCATTTCCAAACATGTAATAGTCATAGAGTCATGTCTTAGCAAGATAAAATCACCCCAAGCATTGCACAAGGGTTTCAATCAATAAATGTTTGGGTCACATAGATGATGCACACAATATCTCCTAGTTACCACATTGGATACATTCTATAATATATATGTATCCCACTATCTTGGTGTAAAAATCACGAGGAACCCCTAGGGGTTGGTTAGCTATTTACACTTGCACAAGTATATAGGAGAACTACATGAGGTTTGATCTCGTATTAAGGGCATGTAGTGCAACACTTGGATTGCTTCAAAGATCTAGGAGTTTTACCACCAAGGGTAGTCCACCTCACCACACACACATATTTTATCCTTTTGGTTTACCAGTGCTTTGATGAATTATTTTTCATATTTTTAGGGTTCACACTTTGTTATGGGTGATTACAGGTCATCTAGAAGTTTTGTGAGAAAGAGCGACATATAATAGAGATCGTTACCAAACAAGAAAAGTACGTAAAAGTTACAGGTCTAGATTGTCAAAGTTTCCAAGACCATATATTTCTAGGTTGGGATTTCACATATCAAACCTTTACCATACAAATTTTTTTCCTATCCCTATTGGGTTTGCAATTCTAGAGCTTTTGTTAAAGCATCTATAGATCTAGACCAACCTCTTTCACTACCCTACACATCCAAATCATCCTTGCTTTGTCATGTATAACTAATTTTATCTTTCCTCTCACGTATTTGAATAATTACTTACCATTTATCAATCATTTCAATTTTGAATACATTATTCGATTATGTGTGATTAATGTTAGAAGATAATTAGATTAGAATAGTCTACATATTACAAATTCTTACATCCTCTTTAGTTGTTGTATAGTATATTCTTAAATCTAACTAGGGTGTAAACATTTAGTGAACTTAAATCTTGAATTGAATTTATTACTCCAAAACATCATGGTGCATCCCCAATGATTTTAGTACATCATGGTTCTGAATCTCATGGATCATTACCATCATTTATATATCCTATCGAAAAATTCTTGCAATTTCCCATATTACTCTATCAACCCACACCCTCCAATGATACCCTTCCTAGATCTCATGAGTATACATGTGATTTTTTTGATATCTTTTCTCATTTTGTGTCTAATATCTTTGTTAATACTATACAATTTTAGGGGTCTCATGACCTTTCTAACAATCATGTTTTATTAGATGATGAAGCAAAACATTTTGCACATTTTTGTAAGAGAATTATGACAATATTGACATTATTTCTTTATATTACTCGTGATCAACTCAAACATATTATTATATATTATATTTTTGATCCTAATCATCCTTGGTCATTTTTTATGCATACATCAACCATATCAATAATACCTATTTCATTAGGGGCATTTAACCCTCCACTTCACAATATTGGTATGACTATTCTTATTACCACTAATATACCTACATCTTCTATCTACACTCATAGTGTCTCACATGCTTATTCTTCTAATATACAAGAAACCATAATTTCATTAAATTTGGACATATTCCAGTCTAGATTAAAAACCAAAATTGTCGGTATTGTTTTTATTTGTATCCAATCTTTGGAATACAAATATACTATTATTGGATTCCAAATTGGATATTTTTGGAATTATATATCATCTTTGTTGGATTTCAATTTTAGGTTTTGTGGTTTTTAGTTTGGATTAAAATATTAAATAATACTTGTTATATTAGAACATTTATTGAATGTTATCTATTTACAAGTTGTCCTACATCTATGGAATGTTTATGCATAACAAAAAAGTTAATATAAAGGAAAAATATAGGTTACATTAATACTTTGCATATAATATTCAGATTCTACTCATTCCAAATATTCTTAGAATGGGAAGATGCCCATTCTAGTATAGAAAATATTCTTAGAATGGACATATGATCATTCCCTTATCATAAATGTAAAATATTTATAATAAGTTTTTCAAGAAGTTTGGAGCTAATGGATGTGAATCATCCAGAATCAAGTATGTATGGTTCGGAGATAGAAGTATAAGTGGTACAGAGCTAAAAATTCAAGGTTCCTAAGCTAGAAGTATGGATGGCCCAGAGTTGTAAGTTAAATGGTCTAGAGCTAGAAGTATGGATGGTCCGGAATTGGAAGTATGAATGGTCTAGAGTTGAAAGTATGAATGTTCTCGTGAAAGTATGAATGGTTTGGATATAGAAATATGAATGGACTGGATTTTTCTTTAAGGCGAATATATATAGCCCAAAGCTTACTTCAAACTCCAAGAATAGTGCATACATAACATAATAATATTTTAAATCATAAATAAAATTTGAATCATAATTAAAAAATGTGAATTTATTTTACAGATGTAATTCCAATTTACTATTCAAATAATCAACTTCTAACTAAAAATAAAATGTTAACTTGAATTTTAACTGACTATAAAACTTAGACAATTTTATTTTATTTTTTAAAAAATGTAACAAAGATCAAATAAACTCAATCAAGCTCGGTAGTTGTTTTTATGTATGTGTAGACACAAAATCATGCACTTTGGGTAATTATCTAGTCCTGATTACATACTACTATTCATATGATTCCTAAGTAAGAATAGTACTAATTAACCCATGTCTTTAGACACCTTTATTTACTTTTGTTTCTACCTTCAAGATGTGCACCCTTACTTTCTTAGTATGCATTTTTAGTATTCAAAATTTTTCATCCTAGACACTAGCACTGCCAAGATGTCGGTGCTACGCACCCTTGTCCCCTCTAGGCTCACATATCCCCTCTAGGCACCCATGTCCCCTTTGTAATTTAATCACACTTTTTGGGTCCTTTCTATCCATTTGATCATCTTATATTTTTTGTAGTCATCCTTTTTAGGGTTAATTATAAAATTCAAGAAAAGGAATAATATAAATATAAAGTTATGTGATCATAATAAGGGACCTAGCACTAAAAACTATATCATCACCTAAGTTTGCTTCCATCAAGGAATCTAAGAGCTCCATAACATCCATCTAGCTCCATCACAAGGGACACAAGGGATAGTTTGATGCATCACACTTCATAGGAAGGAATTTCATTTTATTCTTTGCACACATTTACTACATTCTACATCTAGCTACTTTCTCACTATCCAGGTGCAAGTGGAACAAGAGTAACCTAGGGAACAATTCCACACACACACACACACACATAGAAAACTACATTGGTTTTGAGATGTAGTGTAGTGCTCAGTCGTAAGTTCACCATTGTGATAGTTGAGGACAGATAACCCCTCATTTTGCATCTTTCTTTTTTAGGATTTTATGTATGTTTGAGGGTTTTGAAAGTTCATATTTTATTCCATGTTTATAGTGACCTTGGTGATCTTGGTGTGACCTCAGAGTGATTAAATTTGACTAAAGGGGAACATCTTGTGACACCTCATAGGATGTTTTCTAATAATTTCTACAGCCCCATATGCCCATAAACAAAGGCTAGACACCTACGGCACCCCCTCGTCCCTCTCCAGTGCCCTAGTCTAGCTCGTTCCTAATGTTCTACAATTTTCTAAGCTCTAGTGTGATGGTTAGTGCTTCGTATTTATCCAGTTTACAAATTTGTGTACTCTCTAGAACTTTTTGAATCAGCTAAGCCTTTCTACCCTCTCCTTGAAATTAGGGTTTCATTATTTATTACTTAGTTTACTTATGTATCTGTGTTGCACTTAATTTATTATTCATTTACTACAATCTTGCATTCAGATTAGGCATAATATTCCAAATTTTTCATAATCATTATGTTTATAAAGAATGATACAGATTTTAGTGTGGCCCCACATGATTTAACCATGTGCATAAGTGTGTGAATCTTTTCCTATCGTAATGCAATGTGTCATCAAATGTCCAAATGACAGAAATCTAAAGAAAAGGGCTTCTTGTTTGTCATGAACAAAGCATGTTTTTCACCTATGAACAATATGTTATCTACTCCATACATTTTAATGTACTTGTCTAGAACCTTTTGCATGTTTTTTATGTAAATTGACACAATGTTCCCCTTCTTTGATCTTAAAAAATTATTGTTGATTTCACATTACATTATGCCCCAACAAAAAATGAATTCTATATTTCATATCTAATCAAATTTTTGAATGAAGATGCGTTGTTCTCTTGAGCATAGGTATGTAAACCACAATCCAATATCAAAATATATTCATGTTATCCTTAACAATGTAGGGTTTGATTCTCTTGAGTGTAGTTATGTAAACCACAATCCAATATAAAAATGTTGTCATGTTATCCTTAACAATGTAGGGCTAAATGTTTGAAAGTATCAATAGCATGAATATATAAAATATGGTTCAATGTTTGGAGATCTTAATTTAGTAATATCTAGAACTCCAAATAGCATTCCTTTTACCCTCAAACCAATAACTTCCTTCCATGTGGAACGAGATCTAAAAAATCAACCAATACACAACAATTCTTTTTCAATAAATCAAATAATAGTTTATAGTATACATTTGTTTTTTATATAAATTTATTTGCCATAGTTGTGATATTTTTGGCTATACTCTAACAATAAAATTTTAATAAGAAAATCTTATTGCTGAGATATTTGCACACTTCTATTTTACATTATTTAAAGTATAAAGTCAATTTTATATGTAATTTCCTTGTGCAACATTTTCACAATTTTTAGGGCATGAATGTCAAAATTGTATGTATTTAAATACAAATTTTAATCCAATATAAATGACGACATATAACTATCAATAATCTCATTACCTACAACTTATCTAGGACTTCCTCTTGGGACTAATAAAGTCCCCATAATGGTTTGGAATGCATTACTTGACAGATTTCAGAGAAAATTGGCTGGATGGAAAGGGGTTGTTCTTTCCAGTGCTAGAAAGTGTCTACTTATCAAAAGCACATTGCATAACCTACCTATATATATTATGTCTATGTTTAGCATTCCTACAACAATTATTGATAGAATTGAAAGAATCCAAAACACTTTCTCTGGCAGGGAACTGAAGAAAAATTCAGGTATCATTTGGTGGCATGGGATCAAGTTTGTACACCTAAAAGAATAGGTGGGCTTGGTATCAAGGACATTAAAAAAATGAATATTGCTTTAATTGCTAAAATGGGATGGAGAATGTTAAAGGAGGAACAACCCTGGATTGAATTAATCAAATCCAAATACCTAGCTCAACAAAATGTGAATTCATTCCTCTATGATGACCAACTTCCTAATGGATCTATTTTTGGAACAACTTGATTCAAATGAGGAATTTTATTAAGCAAGGATGTAGATGGAAAGTGGGAAATGGTAGTGATATTCAATTTTGGAGGGATAGTTGGACTAATTTCAGTTTGAATGATAGATTTTCTTCTATTAAGGATATCTTAGCTGAAAAGTATGGTACTAAAGTCAAAGACTATATTGATATAGAGGGAAATAGAAGAAGATGGAAACAACTCAGTGTGGATGTGCTTGAGCTAAACCCTGTGGTCTCCTCTCTCCAAGAGAAGCTAGATATCATACCCCTAAATCAAACTGATGTCAAAGATGAACTTGTTTGGAGTAACTCTTTTGATGGTGAATATACTGTCAAATCTGGGTACAACTCCTTTTTTGAAAATGTTCATTGTGATTTCAAGTGGAGTAGAATTTGGTTGCCTGAGCTAACTCCCAAAGTCAACTTCTTTTTTGGCTTGTTCTTAAAGGAAAGATTCTCATGCAAATGATAATTTAATCAAAAGGGGGTTTATTATGCCAAATATGTGTTGCATGTGTAAAAAGGAGGCTGAGGATATTAAACACCTTTTGCTACATTGTGAGTATGCTTCAAAGCTTTGGAGTTTCATTTTTTCAAGATTTAATATATGTTGGACCCTACCAAATGAGTTCTTACAAACTTGGGAACAATGGGACCCCCATATAAACACTGCATGGTTTGAAGACTCTAGAAACTAATCTTTCCTCATACCATTTAGAGACTTTGGAAAACCAGGAATGATATAATATTCAGGAACAACAAACAGATTTGTAAAAAAACTTCAATAAGATTTTCAATGTTGTAAAAGATAATATTGAGAGATTTAAACCTCCCAATAACAAACAATATCCTAAAAATGAAGAGGTTATTCTTTCAAATTGGAAAATTGATATTGGAAGCCTTCAGAGACAAAGGAATTCAACCATTGACAGGTCATTAATCCATTGGATCCCTCCTCCCAATTCTTGGTATAAGCTCAACTTTGATGGAGCCTCAAAGGGCAATCCAGTGCAATTGTTGGAGGAGGAATCATAAGGGATCACAAAGGCTGTTTAATTGCTACTTTTGCAGGAAGAATGGGACATCAAACAAACCATTATGTTGAAGCCTTATCAGCTCTATGGGGCTTAAGAATTTCTAAGGAATGTAATATTATGAACATTATAGAAGGAGATTCATTGAATGTTATAAATCATTTGAATCAAATTTATCCCCCTAGTTAGACAATACAATATTTTATTCATGAGTCTATAAGTATTTTTCATGCCTTCAATACCTTCAAAATTGTCCACACCTATAGAGAAGGTAATAGAGTGGTGGACACATTGGAAAATTATGGGATTAATAGAAACTTTACCACTTGGTATCATGAGGATAATATCCCCATTGAAGTACAAAATTCTATCATTAATGATAAATGTGATAGATCACTTCCTACCCAAAATATTTTATGAGATATCCTCCACTTTATTGGGAATGCAAGCTCACACATGTAGGAGTACAAACATTTATTGCCATAAACTTTCACATGCCCATTGGGTTTGTAGAAGGATAGTTAAAAAGTAGATTGGGGAAGAAAGAAACATCTTTTTTACCTGTTTCAAGTAGTTTAAACATAGAGGTGAAAGAATGGGTGGAGCTCCTTGCCAAATTGAACCTCACTGTGACCCTGCGTGGAAGGAGAATGTTGATCTTTGGAATTTTTTGCAGCTAGGAGGGGTTTCCAATTTCATTGAGAAGATTCAAGGGTATGATCAAAACATTTCCCTACATTTTTCTATATAATGGAAACAAAGAAAGTTAAATTATGGCAGGAAAGACATTTAGATAAAAGCGGAGTTTATTACAAAATTTACGAGACTTAGTTTTGTATTCATCAGATTATTTAGTAAGAGAGTAGATAAGAACACGGAGGCTAGAAAATTTGTTAAAGCAAGTGAGGAACTTCATTTTATCACAGCGGGCATCAAGGTAAATTCCATCCCTGTGCCATTTGATGAACTTGCCAAGATGATGGTTCATTTCATTACCCTTGAAGGCAGGTATATCACGGTTCCCATAAAGCATTTGATATTTTAAAACCATTTTCGTAGGAACTTACTTGTTTGCTTCCTGCATTATATTCTAAAATCCATGGAATGCTCCATCCTTGAGTATCAAAACCATACCTATGCCATTCCCCTCCACCAGGGCTTAATCTTCCTCCTTCACATGCACTTCCTTACCCATCACCCTATCATACCTGCTACTCATGTCATTCTCGCCCACTCCTGACTCCCTCAACCTTGATCCTACCATCATCCCCACCACTATTCCTAGATAGAGAAAAATCAAGACCAAAACCCCCTCTTTTTCTAAAAGACGCCCTTTTCCCTCCAAATAGCTTTCCTTCGAAGTAGTAAGGACATGGAAACTGCACAAAATATCTTACACATCAATGCCACAGGGCACAATAATACTACTCAAGAGAGAAGGAGGATCTTCTACAGAGAATTGAAAACATGGAAAAAGAGTTGGAAAGTCTTAAAAAGGACATGCATCAGCTGACTAAGCAAAAGGGAAAAAGGAAATTGAATGATGATGCTGGAATTGGTGAAGAACAAATCAATGAAATCTACAAGAAGCTGAATTCTCTTGATAACAGATTAGGGAATTCTAAGGACAGACATGATCATAACATTTTAGTTTTTAGAGCTATTTGTGAATTCCTAGAACAACATGTCAGAAGTATTAGCATGCTCAGTAGTATCTCTAAAGCTATTTGGGGCACAAATGTTGAAAGGGGTCATGTCCTTTCTCAATCAGGATGCCAATGATCCTACACATATCACTACCCTGGCTCTCTTTACCTCATTGCAGACTGTTAAGTCAAGAATTGATAGGGCTTCTAAGAAGTAATCTACTATGGAGTTGTTTTGATGTTGTTCTGTTGTTGTTTACTCGCTAATTTTTGCAGTTTTATACCTATCTTGTCTCCATTTTGTAGTTCCTTTTTTTACTACAGCTAGGATTCTTGTAATATCTAGATTTTGATCCATTTTTTCTATTTCCTCCTATGTATCTGGATTTTGAGCCTTTTGTAATAGGGTATAGTCCCTTCAAAACTATTTTCCAATAATAAAAAAACATTATAAGTAGTATTTAGTAATCAAATCATATAGATGATGGTCTAAAAAGGAATGTTATAATTATTACAAATGTAATTTATTTATTGATGTGTTCAATTATGTTCAAACATACTACATTACTTTAAGGCTTCTCTTACATCATGTGTATCACCTATTAAGGATAGTTGTGTAAATAACATTGCCATAATCCATTTACCACTTTTAAATTCTCTATCTGAAGTCACCTTTGGAGACACCACAAAATTATCCTCAAGATCTCCTTTGTTGATAATATTGACTATAATAGTTGTTTCACAATTGTAATGAATATTTGGTTCTCTCCAAATTGTATCCAAATTTTTATTAATATTTCTTTTTTTTTTTTTCACAATGCTCCAAACCCCAACAAAACAATGGAGGAGCCTCTACTTTACATGTTTGTGGTAGTTTTTGTTACATTTTTTCTACATTTACATTTGTATCAATGTAGCCCAAAATGTTATTTAAAATTGTGCTGGATATAGCTAATAGAAATTGACCAACATAGCCTCTTGGTTGAATGTGCTCATTTTTCAATTGGAAAGTATTTTACTTTTTAGAAGTTTTCTTTTGAACTAACAATCCTTCTAATTCAAGAACAAGCAAATGTTTCTTTGGAGGCACTACAAAAAATAATATTGAGATACATTATTACATTATATTTATTTAGAATACAATAAGAGTATTTCACTAAGAATATATTTTTACCTATATCCTTACATATTTCCATTATTTGAATATTGTCTCTAATTGTATATTCTACACAATGTAAGAATTATAATTAATAAATGTTTAACAAATTGATTCCAACAAACATTGAAAAGTATTGAATTTTTAAAAACTAAAAATATTATTTGATACATTTCTATGAATCAGATGTCATAACTAGTGGTGTAGGGTTTGACGCGCTTCTATATTCACCACCGTCACTTACATTTCTTGTTGTGGAACGTCTTGCTAGTTGGAATTGTGAATGTCACCCTCAGGAATAACATTTGCCTCAAATTGATTTACTTCATTGTTTACACTTATTAAGAACTCGATCACATATGTTTGTAGTAGTTCAATATTCTCTACCATGAAATATATAAGCCCAGATTGAAAATAAAACATTGTTAAGAATGGAAAGGTGTCCATTCTCAAATACATATTAAAGGAAGCTTCAAAATTGTTTATAATGGGTATCTCTCCATTCAGAGAAATTTTGGAATGGGTAGAATCTGCACTTTGTATGAAAAGTAAAAATGTAACCTCTATTCTTCCTCTATATTTATTGTATGAGAACAAGCATGTGCCCATTCTAACTAGTCCCATTAGAAAAATATAGAGAACATATATATATATCATGTTAATTTTGGCTAACTTGCCTTCATTCTTTCCTTCCTTGTGCTTCAAATTCAATTTTCACACATTCTAATCACTCAAAATATTATGAAATGGCTTCATCAGATAGGATTTTTCTTCCCCTTTCCAGAAAGGTAAAGAAGTCCTCCTAACTCCTTGTATTTTTGAGTTATGGCTTGGCAAAGTTTGGAGGAAAATTTGCCCAAGTGGGCCTGCAGAGAGCTAAGGAGGAAATTTGCCAAGAAATCTTGGGCCCTTGGAGTGGGGAAGCATTTTTGCTAAGGAAATTTGGTGAGTTAGGCAGGTGTGGAGATAATTCAAAACTTATCCCATTTTGGGGTTAAAAGGCACAAAGGAAATTTTTTAAGGCCCGCAGCCCAACGAAGGAAGAAATAGACTCATGGGGCAAGGAAAAAAATTTTGACACTTAGCCTTTTTGGCTAGGACTTCAAAAGTCAAAATTTGGCCTCAAAATGTGTCAAAGGAGAATGAAGAAAAATCAGTTAAGGCCTCACACCAATCAAAGAGAGCCACATGTCAAATCTACATCGGTAGTGCCAAGGTGGGGGTCGGAGGAAAGTTGAAGATTTTGGATTTTTGCCAAAGTGGTGAAAAGCAAAAGTGAAAAATGGAACTGCATCTCCCATCGACCAATCAGGATGGTGCCCACGTGTCCACATCAGCATCAAAGGTTTCACGATGGAGAACTTTTAGAAAATTTTCCTCTTGTGGAAAAAAAGGGAAAAATGTTGTTTTGAACCCATCGATGCCACGTGTCATCGAAGCTGGGGGCAGAGATTTTTGGAAAATTTCCCAATTTTGTGAAAAGGGGAAAAAGTTCAAGTTTTGGCCCGACCCCCGATTTTTGCCCTTTTTTGCCCTTTTTTCCCTAAATCTTCAGAAGGCCATATCTTTCGATCTAGAGCTCATATTTTCATGATTTTGGTATCAATGGAAAGCTGTTGAAATCCTCTACACGATGGACACTTAAATTTTAAATTTTGATGGAGTTTTGTGGGAGAAAAATGGGAAAATGTCTCTGGCATGGAAAAATTGCAGAAAATGACCCCAACCACCAAAATTAATGAAGTATGGGCCTCTTTCTTGCTCTGCAAAGCAATGTATGATGAAGTATGGGATTTTTCATGGAAACCCATCATTTTTCAGGCTAATTAAATGGATCTTGTTGGTGGTTGGAGTTTTAAAATTGATTTTCCCGCATTTTCTCATTTCCTTCATTCTGTTCGAGCGATAAAAGCCAGTTTTGGCTCATTTTGAAAAAGGTTGTTCATCCTTCTTCTCTGCCTCTCCCTTCTTTTCTTCCCCTAGGGTCAAAAATGGAGTTTGAACCTCCTCCCCTACTCTGTAATGGAATTTTTTCCTCTTACCCATGAAATGATGCACTGTGTAAATTCTGAGCAATAAAAATGTGTTTTTGTGATGCATTTTTCCATCCTTGGCTCGTTTTCTTTGTTGTTTTCCTTACCTCTCTTCATTACAGGGTATTTGTGCATGTTTGGATGTTCATTACAGGTTTTGGAGTTGTGTTCATGGAGTTTTGGAACATTTTCTATGTGAAATCCATCTTTGGTCTATGATGCACTTGTCCATCCTTTCCATTGCTCACCTCTTCTTGTTCCATGGTAGTTTTGATAGATAATCAACACTTTCCTTCTCTGGTGTATCACCATTTTAGTGTAGGCTCTATTTTTCCTTGTTTTCTTCCTCTCCTTGTCTCCTTGGAAGTTAGATTAGGTTAGATTAGCTTTCCTACACTAGAATAGCTTGTGGCAGGTAGTTTAGGAAGAGGAACCAACCTTCTCTGAGAGCTTTCCCCATTTGCAAAGGTCCCACACTTTGGGAAAGCTCAATGTTGTGCAATCACACCAAATGACTTTTCCTTAGAAAAGTAGATCCATAACTCATTTGGGGGTGTTGTGAATTTTCACTAACATAGTTTTGGCATGCCCGGTGGGACCTTAGAGAGGTCTTCCACTTCATTTTTGCATGTTGGTGTGTTCCTGTGAAGATTTCAGCCTTTGGAGGCAATTTCAAACACATCTGGTGACTCCATCTGGTCAACAACCCATCTTTGAAGTTGCAGACCTTCCTTTTCATTCATTTTCATTCCTTTTTCATTCATTCTTCTTTCCATCCCTTTCATTCTTTTCCATTCCATGAAGTTGTGCAATCATGACTTCATTTCCATCATGGAATTCACATTTACAATGAAAATGTATTCCACCTCCAACATGTTTTACAACTCCTTCAAATCAGCATTTTGAACAAATTCAAAATCATCATGCTTACCCATATGAGCAATACCAAAATCAGTTTGGTTATGGAGCTTTCAAGAGCAAGGGTATGCATGTAATGAAGACAATCAAATGCAAGATGTGGTCTGCTTGTTGGAGAAGATCCAAAAAATGGAGATTGACATGGTGCAATCAAGAGCTACAACTCAAATGAAGGCTTTCAGAATTGGTTGCAGGGCACCTTGTCCATGGGTTGGCCCTTTTCCAAGACATTATAGCCCTCAAGAGAAGCTAGACTTCATGATGGAGATGCTGCCCCAACTTGCACAATGGACTGAAGAGATAGAGGCCTATGAATTTGGTGTTGAGCAACCTTGTCAATGGGTAAGTTCTACACCATCATCTAGGTATTTCTCTTTCCATTCCTCAAGCAGCACCATCTCATTTTGAATGCCAAATTCCAAATCCAGCCCATGCTGCTCCAAGTGTGAAATCCATCCCTCCATCCCCTAGTCTTCCATCCCATCTCAGTTTTTCTTCCCTCTTCTCTTCCAAATCCAAATCCCTCCACAAGAGATAAAAGAAAATACCTTCCCCTCCAAAGAAACAAGAAGTTTCATCTCTTCCACCACCACAAACAAATGCAAAAATGGTTGAATCCCAACCTACTTCTCCTCTTGCCTTCCCAATTCCATGTAGGGAAGAAGAAATTGCAAAAATCAGTCAAGAAGGACAACAAGAGGAAGAACCAAGCAAAGAAGAAATGATTAAGAGCTTAGTGAGCTTAGCTCTTAGGTTGGGATCAAAAAAATTCCTTTACTTGTTAAGCCTATAGAGGAGGCCAAGAAAGAGTAAATGGTGGTTAGGAACCAATGGTGGTCAAGGCTTTGAGGTTGTTGTAGTGTCCATGTTGGCAAGAAGAAGATGTTGATCCAATAGAAGTTGCACAATCAGCCATGGAAGAGGAAAACAAATCAGCTCAAAGTCCCATTAGAAAGGAGCAATGGAAGAAACCAAATCAGAGTTTGTAGCAGCAGAAGAAGAAGACATCATTGATGTTTTCTTGCTTTCATTTGAAGGGCCTAATTTGGTCAATGAATCCATGATGGAGGAAATCTCTAAAAGAGATCTTGCAGCCCCAACTTGTCCTCTAGAAACAGATTGAGAGTTTGATTTGACAAACTTCATGTTAGAGGAAGAGTTCAATCAAGAGAAAGATGGTCTTCAAGCAGTAGAGGAAGGAGAGAGGTGCTCCAAATCCAAAAGAAGAGGAGTACATTCCAGCTGGAGGAGGAAAAAGTGCAGATCCAAAAGCTTTGAACACAAAATAGGCTATAGAAGAACCTTCAGTTCTTCCTTCTACTTCATTCTCTTCAAGCTCCAATGTTGAAGAAGAGTTTGATCTTTCAAACTTCATCTTTGAGAATGAAGATAACCATGGTGATCAAGTTGTAGATCAAAAGAACACCATGGAAGAGGTTGAGCATTTGCAACAGGACAACAAGGAGGTAGTTTATCTGTCAGATTTGGAGGACTATTTTGATGGAGAGGAACCAATTGAAATCACATTATTTTCTCCTTCATCATCCATCTTCCAAACACAAGAACCTACTACCATGAAGGAGAGCATTCATTTGCAGCAGCCTACATTTTATAGCAGCTCTTTGGAATCAAGGTTGGAAGATATTAATCTTCCATGTTCTTCACTGGAAGAGGAAGGAAAAGAGCAAAAAAGTTCCACCATTCCTTCCACACCATTCACCCAAGGAGGTCTGCAAGAAGACTCCATTTTTGGAGGAGAATTTCAAAGCTATGGGCATATCAAATGGATCATACCTTGCCCAATCAGGTATTTGGCTTCATTAGAGCCAAAAGAGGAGTTTCAACTAGTCATGCTTGCTTCTAAGCATGAGGATGTTAGCATCAAAGTACCAAGGATCAACTGCAATACCTCTTTAATCCAAATGCAGAGCAACTAAAAGAGGTATTTGATTTGTTTTTAGTTGACACCTTGATGATTTGGGTGAAGACCAGATTCTTCCTAGTTTTCCACTCATCTAACCAGCCATGATCAGCTCCAAATCATTTGCATGGCTGCCAATTTTGAAGAAAGGAAGCTATTTTGCACAACCAGTTTAGGGTTTGTTTAGCTTACCTTTTCTTCTTGGTTAGAGTAGTGTAGGTAGGTTTTTTTCAGCAGAAGAAGTGCTTGTGCACACTCTGCATATCCCACTTGGGGTATGTATGATTTCCAATTTTGTACATAGTTGTTTTTGGTGTTGTTTTGGTTTCTCTTGCATAATGCATTCAGTGGCTTTTGGTGAAGATCAACTCCAAGTTTCAGTGGGTTTCCAAGTGGCTCAGAGGTCATATTTTCATAGTTCAGATCAGAGTTGGTTATCAGGCTTGACTCCATGCCCAATGGATGCTTCAAAAGGCCACTAATCATTCATCTAGCAGGTAGATGACCCCTCTGAGTCACCAAAATTGTTATCCAAAATGAGCCCCTACTTATTTTGGCTAACTTTCCTTCATTCTTTCCTTCCTTGTGCTTCAACTTCAATTTTCACACATTTCAAGCACTCAAAATATTCTAGAAATGGCTTCATCAGATAGGATTTTTCTTCCCCTTTCTAGAAAGGTAAAGAAGTCCTCCTAACTCCTTGTATTTTTTGAGTTATGGCTCAGCGGAGTTTGGAGGGGAAATTTTCCCAGGCGGGCCCATGGAGGTAAGGAGAAATTGTGCCAGGAAATCTTAGGTTAGTAGAGTGGGGAAGCATTTTTTCCAAGGAAATTTGGTGAGTTTTTGGGCTAGAGGCATGGAGAGAAATTTGACACTTAGCCCCTTTTGGGGTTAAAAGGTCAAAAGAAAATTTTGGCCCATAGCCAATGAAATGATGCCACGGTCAAGGTGGACTCGCGGGGCTCGGGAAAAATTTTGACACTTTGGCCTTTTTGGCTAAAAATCAAAAGTCAAAATCAAAAGCCCAAAAGGAAATGAAGAAAAATTAGTTAAGGCCCGACCAATCAATCAAAGTGCCACGTGTCCATCTACATCGGCAGCACCAAGGCAGGGGTTGGAGGAAAGTTGAATATTTTGGATTTTTGCCAAAGTGGTGAAAAACTTAAAAATGAAAAATGAACCGCATCCCCATCGACCAATCAGGATGGTGCCACGAGTCCACATCAAAGGTAGTGGAGGTCGGGTCGGTGGAGAACTTTTAGAAAATTTTCCCTCATGCGGGTAAAAGGGGAAAAATGTTTTTTTGAGACCCGTGAATCAACCAAAGGTGCCATGTCATCGGAGAAGTGGGGCCACGGAGATTTTGGGAAAATTTCCAATTTTGTGAAAAGGGAAAAAGGTCAAGTTTTGGCCCACCGACCCAAATTTTTGCCCTAATTTTGCCTTGTTTTCCCTAAATCTTCAAAAGGCCATATCTTTCGATCTAGAGCTCGATTTTCATGATTTTGGTATCATTGGAAAGTCTGTTGAAATCCTCTACACGATGGACACTTCAATTTTAAATTTTGATGGATTTTGGGAGAAAAATGGGAAAACATCTCTGGCATGGAAAAATTGTAGAAAATGACCCCAACCACCAAAATTAATGAAGTATGGGCCTCTTTCTTGCTCTGCAAAGCAATGTACGATGAAGTATGGGATTTTTCATGGAAACCCATCATTTTGTAGGCTAATTAAATGGATCTTATTGGTGGTTGGAGTTTTAAAATCAATTTTCCCATGTTTTCTCATTTCCTTCATTTTGTTCGAGTGATAAAAGCCAGTTTTGGCTCATTTTGAAAAAGGTTGTTCATCCTTCTTCTCTGCCTCTCCCTTCTTTTCTTCCCCAGGGTTGAAAATGGAGTTTGAACCTCCTCCCTTGCTCTATAATGGAATTTTTTTCCTCTTACCCATGAAATGATGCACTGTGTAAATTCTGAGCAATAAAAAACATGTTTTTGTGATGCATTTGTCCATCCTTGGCTCATTTTCTTTGTTGTTTTCCTTACCTCTCTTCATTATAGGGTATTTGTGCATGTTTGGATGTTCATTGTAGGTTTTGGAGCTGTGTTCATGGAGTTTTGGAACATTTTCTGTGTGAAATCCATCTTTGGTTTTATGATGCACTTGTCCATCCTTTCCATTGCTCACCTCTTCTTGTTCCATGGCAGTTTTGATAGATAATCAACACTTTCCTTCTCTGGTGTATCACCGTTTTAGTGTAGGCTCTATTTTTCCTTGTTTTCTTCCTCTCCTTGTCGAAGTTAGATTAGGTTAGATTAGCTTTCCTGCACTGGAATAGCTTGTGGCAGGTAGTTTAGGAAGAGGAACCAGCCTTCTCTGGAGAGCTTTCCCCATTTACAAAGGTCCCACACTTTGGGAAAGCTCAATTTTGTGCAATCAGGACGAGGTGGAAATATAAATTGTATGAAGTTTAAAGGGTGAATGACATGGAGTTGGGAATATAAATGTTCTATATCTAAAAGTGTGAATGTTCTAGAGTTGGAGGTATGAATGGTCCAGAGTTGGAAGTATGAATTTTCCGAGTTGTAAGTATGTATGGTCTGAAGCATCTTCCCATTTTATATCATAAATGATTTTTCTATTTTTGATAGTATAATAATGGGCACCTTCCCATTCATATCATTCTCAAAAAATTAATATACAGGAACATACTATATCAAGGAAATGATTCTAATAGTAAAACTATATATAAAGTAAACATTATTAAGAATAGATAACAATCCATTTTAAATTACGTAAAAGAGGCTAATATCAAAAGTATAATAATAAATGATTAAAGGATAATCACCTGGAGGCGTAGTTAGATATTTATAATATTATTTCAGCATGAGCTCCTGCTTTGGATTTTCCACTATAGATATAAGGGAGTCCTCTAAATATTTTGTGTCCTTTATTACATTTGTACCACCATATAATATTAAAATGAGGATTCCAGGTATTGCGTCGTTAATCATGTGCTCCCAAAAACACACAGATCTCTCATATTTGAACAGATGTTCTACAATGACAACCCCAATATCATTGGGTTTGAAAATATCCAAGGGCTCGTCATGTGACCAATCAATATCTACTACCACATCATCATCAAACATTTCAGTTGAACTAGGTACATCATAAATTCTAAAAACTATTGACAAGCCTCTTAAACCAAGCTCTCCATTTAAAACCCTATAGCACCCTTTTGAAATGGTTGCATTTTTTATATTTTTCATGTATATTCTTACATAAGTTTGAAAAAATATGCTTGTACTGCAGGTAGAATAAAGATTCATACATAATTCATGGTACTTGAAATTATGCATGTAAGAGGGTTTGTTATATATGTTTGATTATAATTATGATATTTAGTTCAACCTTATTTTATGTTTTGAATAATTTCATATGATGCAAACTATACTTTGATCTCTTCACAATTCATACTTCCATCTCTAACCCATTCATACTTCTAGCTCTTGACCATTTATACTATTTTTCCAATATAATTAATCTTGTAATATATCATGATAACAATAAGGTTATATCATTAAAAAAATTCTCATGAAGGAAGTATAAAAGGAATGAAAGATATGATTGTATGATAATGAATAGAATGGTTAGATTTCCATTCTCATATTATAGGAAATTATTAGAATGGGCATATGTCCATTCTAAACATTCAAGCAATATAGAAGGATTGAGAAAGATGATTGTATGAGAATGAATAGAATGGGCATATGTCAATTATCGTAAATGAAATATAGAAAGAATGAGAAAGATGATTTTATGAGAATGAAAAGAATGGGCAGTTTTCCATTTTTAACATGTAGGCAATATAGAAGGAATGAGAAAGATGATTGTATGAGAATAAATATAATTTGTAGATGTCCATTCTCATATTATAGGAAATTTTTGTAATCAACATATGTCCATTCTAAATATGCAGGAAATATAAAAGGAATGAGAAAAATGATTGTATGAGAAATGGTCTATTGTTAGAAGAATGGATGATCTAGAGCTAGAAGTATGAATGGTCTGGATATATAAATATGACTAGAGTGGAGTTGGAAGTATGAATAGTTCGGAGTAGGAATTACAAATGTTTTGGAGTAAGAAGAATGAATGGTCTAGAGTTAGAAGTATAAATAATCTAGAGCTAGAAGTATAAATGGTCATGAGCTGGCATCTTGTATTTCTTAAATCAGAAAGAGAATAATAATGGGCATCTGCCCATTCTAAAAATTCTCATACAAGTATGTTTATCATTATAATTCTATATCATATTTCTTTTACAAGAATCTTCCACACTCTTTCTATATTTCCTGTATGAGAATGGGCATATGCCCATTCTAAACATTCTCATTATTAAAAATATCTTCCACACTCTTTCTATATTGATAGTATGAGAATGGAAAAGGAAAAGTTGAATTATGAATATAACAACCAAGTAATTGAAGACCACAAACCCTAAGTAGCTCAATATCATAAACCGTATGCGAGTTAAATGTCATAAACCTCAAACATTTGAATATCATAAACTTTGAGCAACTAAATAGCATAAAACCTAAGCTAATAAATATTTTTAACGATATACATGGCAATGTGTTATTGTTTTTCTTTTAGTTTTTATAATGGAGTTTACTATGGGAAGCCCCATGAAGTGTGGATAGAATTAAAAAGGATAAGGAGAGAGAAACACATGCTTTAGATTCAGCGGTGCCAAAGAGGTACACCAATAAAATGTGGCTTCAAGAGGAAATAGTATTTTCTATTGCGGATGATGGAATTTATAGCCTTAAGACCAAGCAATTTGGTCACTTGTTTCGATTGCGAGTTAAACATCATAATCTTTGAGCAATTGAATATCATATACCCCGAAACTAAATAGAATGTAACATAATATACTAAATACTATGAACGGTATATAGGGTGGTGCATTATTGTTTTTCTTTTAATTTTGATAAAATGAGACATCTTGTGGGGTGTGAAAGCCCATGCTCATTTCAAGAATTATGTACTAGGCAAATTCTAGTTTAGTTTTAAGTACAAATTTGAATCCTTGTGATACTCACAAGCCTACGGGAGAACCTAAATCTTTATGAGGTAAGATTGACCCCAAGAAATTTGGTGATAGAGTTTACCATGGGAATCCCCTTGCAATTTAGGATAGAATTTAAAACATCAAGAAGAAGAAAGAGAGAGAAACACATACTTTGGATGCAATAATGTTGAATTGTTGAAAAGGGACAGCAAAATAAAGAAGCTTCAAGAGGAAAGAGTCTTTTCTATTGTACATGATGGAATTTATAGTCCTATGACCAAGGAGTTTGGTCAGCTTGCTTCAATTGAAAAACTTATTGCCAATTTACTGTGATGTAGATGATACGGTACATGTATAGGTACAACTGTTGGGAAGCCCTTGATTATGATATCGATGTTGTTGTTGAGTTTGAGTAGGAAGAGGATGCCAACAATTAAAAATCTATAGAAATAGGTGGTATTGATGACGATGATATGGAAGAAGAAGATGAGGGATTGATCATATTCATCATCTACATGACAATAAAGGATTAGAAGCTGGAAAGTATTATTGCAAGGAAGTTAGGAAAATTGAGAATACCTAGGAAATGATATGGTTACTTGGATTATCTGCAACATTTCCAAATTTTGAGGATGTTACCCTATTATTAAGGGTTGACAAGTCAAAAGGGTTGTTCTATTTCAATAATAGTTATAGAAAAATTTTGGTTGGTTGGATTATCTATAACATTTCCAAATTATGAGGATGTTTCCCTATTCTTAATGGTTGATGAGTCATAAGGGATATTCTATTTCAATAATAGTTATAGACCCTATCCTCTTAAGAAAAAAATATTTAGAGAAAATGAGTTACACTTAAACCTAATAAAGAAATCTAACATAATATTCAAGTTACAAAAAGGTTAGTAGTTTTACTAGAACACCTCCATCAATTCCACAATTAGTTACTCAATGAAGAAAATATAATATTACAGATAAATTAAACATATTGGTATCATTATGTCCAACTGATGAATGACGTGTGTTATGAAAAGGTGATGGAAGTTTCTAGCAAGCATCAAGTCTTGATATTTTTTATTCTAGGAAGAAACAATGACGAATTCACATGTCGTTAGGGACCCATCTCTTACAAATGACACCCTTGAACATTGTGTTAAGAAAGATAGTGCTAGACCATAAATTATTTAGAGCGAAATGGAATCAGTGAAAAATAATTCTTTAAGATGCCTTTTACCTTATGGATTTTTAACTCACCATGTAGGGATGGCAATGAGATATATGACTCTGGTAGAAGAACTTTTTTTGATGGGCATATTATCAAAGTTTTAATATCAACTACTACTCTCTCTTGGGAGTAAATTTACCTACTCATACAATCATGTTTCTCATTCCTTCTATTTTTCCTTTATGAGAATGGGAATTTTCCCATTCATATCATTCTCATACAATAATCTTTCTCATTCGTTGTATATCTACAATGTTAAGAAAGGGCATATGACCACTTTAATCATTTCCCATAATATGAAAATTTACATCTTCCCGTTCTAATTATTGTCATACAATCATCTTTATCATTCCTTATATATTACATGAATGTTTAGAATCGACAAATACCCATTATATTCATTCTCATACAATCATCTTTCTCATTATTTTTATATTTCCTTTACGAGAATTGGCATATGCCCATTCTATTCATTCTCATACAATCATATTTCTCAATCCTTTTCCCGAATATTCAAAATTCATATATTTCCAATCTAATCATTTCCTATAATACGAGAATGGACATATTCCCATTCTATTCATTCTCATACCATCATTTTTCTTGTTCTTTCTATATCATTTCCTTTACAAAAAATTGGCATATTCTGTTATATTCATTATCAAACTTTCATATTTTTCATTCATTTGGTATTACCTTCATGAGAATGTTTTTAATGAGATGGCTTGATTACAATTATGATATATTACATGAATTTTTACAATGGGCATATGCCCTTTCTCAAAATTTTGGTAGTATAGAACCCAATGACAAAGAATATTGTATGATAAATTATGATTAGAATGGGCAGATGTCCATTCTCATACTCAAGCTCCGCAGACCATTTCTAATATTTTTCAATTAAAGTAATTATATTGGATAAATAGTAGAAATGGTCAAGAGCTATAAGTATGAATGGTTAGGAGCTATAAGTATGAATTTTACATTATGCCCATTCTATTCATTCTCATATAATCATCTTTCTCATTCATGATATATTTAACCTAAATGATCATAGACATATGCTCATTCTATTCATTCCCATTATTACCAAATAATTTTTCATTCCTTATATATTGTATGAATGTTTAGAATAGAAAATACTCTTTCCGTTTGAAGCCTCCTTTGCATAGCTTTCAATTTGTTGGCATCCTACCCATCATCATCATCCTTGGTATCACTATCTTCATGCACTTGATCTAAATCATTATCATCATCCTCTTTTGATTCCTCAAACTCAACAAGAACATCAATATCATCATCAAGGGCTTCCTAATAGTTGAACCTACACTTGTACCCCTATCACTTACATCCTAGTAAATTGGTAATAAGCTTTCCAATCAAAACAAGATGACCAAACTCCTTGGTCCTAGGCCTATAAATTCCATCATCCGCAATAGAAAATACTCTTTCCTCTTGAATCCGCCTTCTTTTGGTGTCCCTCTTTGTACTATTGCATCCAAAGCTAACATTTCTCTCTCCTTCTTCTTCTTGGCCTTTTTAATTTTATCCTATAGTTCAGGGACTTCCCATGGTAAACTATGATACCAAATTTCTTGGGGTTGATCTTGCCCCATAAAGATTTGGGTTCTCGGTAGGCTCATGAGTATCACGAGGCATTGAATCTGTAGTTAAAACTAAACTATAATTTTCCTTGTACTCGTACTTCTTGAAATGAGCATGAGCCTCCACAACCCCCCAATATGTGTCATTTTATCAAAATTAAAATAAAAACAATAACACACTACCCTGTATATCATTTAAAATATTTAGTAGCTTAGGTTTTATGTTATTTAATTTTTTGGGGTTTATGATATTCAACTACTCAAGGTTTATGATTTTCAACTACTTAGGGTTTGTGATATTAAGTTGCTTAAGTCTTGTACTACTTGAAATAACATGGTCTTGAAATACTTGAAATAATGAGAATGTTTAGAATGGGCCTATGTCTATTCTCATACAAGTGATATATAAATAGTGTGGAATATTCTCATAAAAGAAACATGATATAAAAATAGAATGATAAACATACTTGTATGATAATGTTTATAATGGGTCCATACTCATTCTCTTTCTTATTTAAGAAATTCAATATGCCAACTCAAGACCATTTATACTTCTAGCTCAATTATTTATACTTCCAACTCCGCACCATTTATACTTCCTACTTGTAGGCCATTTGTATTTCCATCTCCGAACCATTAGTACTTCCACCTCTAGACCGAGTCATATTTCCGTATTCATACCATTCATACTTCTAGCTCCATATCATCCATTCTTCTAGCCATGGACCATTTCTCATATAACCATCTTTCTCATTCCTTCTATATTGCCTAAATATTCAGAATGGAAATCTACCCATTCTAATCATTACCTATAATATGAGAATGGACATCTTCCCATTCTATTCATTCTCATATGACCATATTTCCCATTCCTTCTATATTACTTGAATGTTCATAATGGACATATGCCCATTATATTCATTCTCATGCAATAATCTTTCTTATTCTTTCTATTTTTAACCTAAATGAGAATGGAAAGTTGTCCATTTTTTTAATTTTCATAGAACCATCCTTCTCATTCCTTTTATATTACTTGAATGTTCGAATGGACATATGCCCATTATAATCATTGCATATAATATTAGAATGGAGATTTTATAGTTTTTTTCATTCTCATTCATTCTATATTTAACCTGAATGAGAATGGATAGTTTTCCATTATTTTCATTCTCATAAAACCATGTCTCTCATCCTTTTATATTTCTTGAATTTTTATAATGGACATATGTCCATTCTAATCATTGCCTATAATATGAGAATGGACATCTTCCAATTCTATTCATTCTCGTGCAATCATCTTTCTCATCCATTCTATATTTAACATATATGAGGATAGACATCTTCCCATTTTGTTCATTATCATAAAATCATCTTTCTCACTCCTATATATTTTGAATGTTCAAAATGGATATATGCCCATTTTACTCATTCTCCTGTAATCATATTTCTCATTCTTTCTATTTTTAACTTGAATAAGAATGGAAAGTTTCCCATTTTATTCATTCTCATACAATCATCCTTCTCATTCCTTCTATATTACATGAATGTTTAGAATGGACGGATTCTCATTCTAATCATTTCCTATTGATCTGTAAATAGTTTTTACCCCCAGGTGCTTTGTTTTAAAATTTTATCGGATACTTCCAAAATATGATTTTAATTGATCAAGAGATGGTTATGGATTCACTTTTGGGTGTTTGAAAATCCACTTAACTCAATTCTCCTCTTGTTTGATCAATTTTCCCTTTAATCTCAACTTTCGTGATTCAAGAGGATTTATTTAAAAACCATGCAAAATTGATCACAAGTTGATTAATGAAGCATTCAATTTGATGTTCATCTAAAATTTAATAGTACATTCACTTGATTTGTTTGTGGATAATTGATTCAGATATTAAACTTAATTTTTCTTTCCAATTAATTGGTTTTCTTAATCATTTATCCATTCCCTTGTTGAAATTGAAAATATGATAATAAGTAGCAACAAAACTAAATAAAATACTCGCGCACATTGATAATGGAGTTCACCTAGTTGGGTTGTCTTTGGATTCACTTTAATTGTGAATCGATTTATTAAATATCACTTGAAGTACAATGTTTACCTTCTGAAGTGAATAATAGATCTATGTCACCTACAAATGAGCGGATTCCAATTTGTAGAACTCTACAATTTTTCATAAACATGTCCTCAAATCCTGTGGCTCTACAGTATCTCCATAGTTCTTTCTCCATGTAACTGAGTTAGAAAAACCCCTACACCAAGAAAACTAGAGCACTTCATGGAAAAAAGATGACATCATTTTCTCCATCTCTAAATTCTAAACACTTCTCCAGATTACGATGAAATATGAAAAAGACTCTAAGTGCCCCAAAAATCAATTTTTCTATAAAATTCCCCAATCTACCTCTACATAGTCACATTTCAAATATTCTTTAAGTAGATTCGGGATCACTTTATAGCTCATCGAGCCCATGTGGATCAATGGTGAGGTGGTTTTTTTGCACTCTACCACCATGGCTTCGACCCTTGCCTCCTCATATTTCATTAGATTTGTTCTATGTGGGGAAATAATTCCACATCTTTTGTGGGACAGACTATTGAAGGTTTTATAATGGGCTTAACTTCCCTTTATTAATGTGGCTTCGGTCATGTCTTCGCTTGTTTTTCTTTTCATGCATTGGGTCAATGGATATTATCCGACTTACCAAACAAATGAAAGCTGAGTTAGAATGTATGTTATCCATGCATGTGGCGAGTGGCATGTTGAAAGGGCCATGTGGATGTTGGTTGTGTTGTTGTGTGGATTATAGACATGCCACGTAATAAGGGGCTTAGCACTTAGTTGGCATGTTAAGTATATAACATGGAGATTGAGTTAGTTTTTTTGGTAATAAAGTCAATCGGTGGGGATTTGATCACCCTATTGATTTGGGAGGATGAATGGCCAAGTTAGATCTATAGCTCAGGAAAGTTGTCCCCAAGACAAAACAACCCGGTCCAATACAATGCATTACTATATAATTTCCCTGCAATAACAAAATCCCACATTTAAGGTGTAAAAGCACATAGTGGCATATCTATACAATATCATTACAATTTTAATGTGAATAAATGCCACAAAATACACCCCTCCATATAAAAAGTGTGTCGATCTTGGCCGAGGGGCCTAGCCAAAAATAGTAGGGCCCATCCATCCGAACATGAGTATCAAATACCAACGTCCGAACCCTAAATTTTTCTCAAGTCCTCATATGAAACTTTTCATCCCGTGATTCATCCACTGGGGGATGTGCACATGTCTATGTCAAGATACACCAGTGCAATCCCTTAATTTTCCAAATGGCCAAAAATTTCAGCAGACAATATCTTAAGCATACGAGCTATTTTTGTTGAGTTCTTTATATCGACAAAAATCTCTCAAAACTCTCTTTTGCAATGTAATGGTTTAGGCAGAATTTGGAATCATATGAGCTCATAGTTTCCTCTCGGATCACCTAGAATATGTGAATGGACATCTTCTCATTCTATTAATTCTCATATAATCATATTTCTCATTCATTTTATATTTAACTTGAATGAGAATGGACAATTACCCATTCTATTCATTCTCATACAAACATCCTTCTCATTCCTTCTATATTGCTTGAATGTTTAGAATGGACATATGCCCATTCTAATCATTGCCTATAATATGAGAATATATAATTTCTCATTCTATTCATTCTCATACAACCATACTTCTCATTCTTTTTATATTGCTTAAATGAATAGAATGGACATATGCCCATTATAATCATTGCCTATAAAAAGAGAATGGATATTTTACCATTCTATTCATTCTCATGCAATCATCTAAATTGTCATTCATTCTATATTTAACTTGGATGAGAATGGATAACTACCCAATATATCCATTCCCATACGATCATCCTTATCATTCCTTCTATATTTCTTAAATGAATAGAATCGATATATGCTCATTCTAATCATTTCCTATAATATGAGAATGGACATCTATCCATTCTATTAAAATTTATCATACATTCATCTAAATTCTCATTCATTCTATATTTAACCTAAATGAGAATGGATAGTTGTCCGTTGTTTTCATTCCCATATAGCCATATTTATCATTCCTTTTATATTTTCTAAATGAATATAATTGAAATATGCCCATTCTAATCATTTTCTATAATATGAGAATGGACATTTGTTCATTATATTCATTTTCATACAATCATATTTCTCATTCATTTTATATTTTATTAGTGTAGGATATTCATTTTCCTTGTATTGTTTATTTACTTGGAGATTTTCTACACTCATGGGATATGTTGAGTTTGTGTACTATTTGTGTTGAGTTAGCCCACCAATTGTGTTGAGTTATCATACTAGTTGTGTGGATTCAACTTTACTACTAGTATCGATTAGTGATAGTTATTCACCATTGATCTATGTGTTAGTTGCACTTTCCTCCTCTTATAAGTGTACTTCACTTGCACTATTCCATAATATATATCATTGAGTTGATTTAGAGCCATTCGTGCCTTATGAGTTCTTGATCATATTGCATCTTATTGTTAGTTATTTTTATTTTTACAATTATCATGTGTTTTTTCATCGAGAGATCCAAAAATCTAGTATGGTATTAGATTTGAGAAGGTATTGAGCTTGTCTAGTTGTTGTTCTACAAGTTTAATTTCATTAGAGGTCATTATTTGGGTGTTTTTGGTGTTAGTTTTTCTTGGTTTGTGGGTATATAGCCTATTTATAGGCCTCTAATGTTTATAGGCCCGCATAGTGCATATACGGTTCTCAGAGAATACTTTTTAGAGGCCCTATATCATTTTTATAGGCTCCCTGGATTATTTATCTAGATCTAGAGGTTAATTTATAGACCTTTGAAGGTATTTTTCACCTATGGTAGTGCTTGGCATTCATATTCGGTCTTGCAAAGGGCATGTTTTTTTATCAAGAGGCCTTCCATACCTACAACAGATTTTCCAATAGCCCATACATGTATTGTAGATCCGGATTCGATCGTTGATTTTTGAGTCTCGTGACAGATTCTATTTGTTAAACTCAAATCTGCAATAATTTAAGGTCCAAAGTGAATATCTTCTTGATCCAACGTGGCTGCAACCTATGTACATACATACAAAAAAATTAAATGTGTATATCTTAGATACATAAAAACCCACTTCCTTCTTTTGCTAAAACTATATTTTAGTGAAAAAATTACATTTCAAGTTTAGTGTAAATTCATTTAAAATAGGGATTATTTATGAGAAATAATTATTGTAAACCTTTTGATTGGTAGCTCAATATCAAGTGCCATTTTTTTGTAAAAGTTAAATATTTTTCGTTTCCCAAAGCATTGGACTTATTTTTAAATGTAAAACATGTTAAGTTATAAAGTGCCACATTTTGGGTGGATTTTTGCAATGGATGATGAAGAAGATGATGACCACTTGGTTCATTTTCTAAAAATCTATTTTTAAGACCATAGGTTGGGCCTGGTTTGTAAGGAAACCAAACCCATCCGTTATGACTTGTTTGTTTCATTTCTTCTTTCTACAATAAGCACATTTAGTGCATGTGTTTCTCTTGAGAATAAATTTTTACATGCATTGTAAATAGGTATCTAAAAAGGAGCCTATAGTTGAAACCCATATTGAGGATCATTGTGTCTTCCTTATAGTAGTTTAGAATTCATTTAGTACTCTTTAAGCATGGCATTTTCACACAACTTCTCCTTTCCTCTGCAGTGCCGACTTTGTACTCTATTTTTTGTGTAGGCTTGTCCAGCCGATGGTTTTTTTAAAAAAATTGACATATTTGTTCATGCAAGTTATGCTTATTGGAGGGTGATCTTTGGAGAAATTTCTACTTATTAGAGATTATTTATCTATGCCTCATTCAATTTTGGATTCTTAGCGAGGTTGTCTTATTTACTATCATTTCATATTTTTATGAATTTGGGTACCTAACATAGCCTTGTTTTCAGGACCTAATTCTTCTATCCACATCAGCAACTTCATCATCTTCAAGTGGGGATTTGTAGTCCTACCTTCTCTTCTTTATCTCTCTTTTAGGAGGGTTTCCCACTAGGTTTTCTCCATTGTATGAGACATTTGCATTGTACATGGGTACCTCATCAAGCCTTGTTATCGAGACCCACTTTCCTTTTTCACTACCCACCTAAGATGTGCTTATGGGGGTGTTAGTGTAGGATATTCATTTTCCTTGTATTTTTATTTACTTGGAGCTTTCCTACACTCATGGGATATGCTTGTTTAGGTGTACCATTTTTTTTATTTATCTCACCAGATTGTGTTGAGTAAGCTTGTTAGTTGTGTGGAGTCAACTCTACGTCTAGTATTAGTTAGGGACATTTGTTCATTCTATTCATTTTGATCCAATCATATTTCTCATTCATTATATATTTAACTCCGAATGAGAATTGACAATTATGCATTTTATTCATTCTCATACAACCATATTTCTCATTCCTTCTATATTTATTGAATGTTCAAAATGGAAATATGTCCATTATATTCATTTCTATAATATGAGAATCAATAGCTATCCATTTTATTCATTCCCATACAATCATCTTTCTCATTCATTCTATATTTAACATGGTTGTAAATGGAAAGTTGCACATTCTATTCATTCTCACACAACCATCCTTCTAATTCTTTCTATATTGTCTAAATGGATAGAATGGACATATGCCCATTTTAATCATTTCCTATAATATGAGAATGGACATCTACCCATTCTATTATTTCTCATACAATCATCTAAATTCTCATTCATTCTATATTTAATCGAATGAGAATGGACAGTTGCCCATTTTATTCATTCTCATACAACCATCATTCTCATTCCTTATATATTGCATGAATTAATAGAATGTCCATCTACCCATTCTAATCATTTCCTATAGTATGAGAATGGACATCTTCCCATTCTATTCAAATTTATTATACAATCATCTAAATTCTCATTCATGTTATATTTAAACTAAATGAGAATGGACAAATTGTCCATTCTATTCATTCTCATACAACCATCTTTCTCATTCCTTCTATAGTTCCTAAATGAATTGTTGGACAAGTTTATTCGTTCTTAATCAAATGAATGAACTACTAATGAAAGAAAATAGAAAATCATAACATGGAGTGTTTAGATTACCTTAGAAGCATGATGTGATGGATGAATAAGCACCAAGTAGTTGATCCTTGTTGTAGCTAATGACTTGTAAATAAGATAGATTGAAAAGGAGATTGATTAGATGGAATATGTGGGGCTTCTTGAAAAGTAGAACCAAGAAGCATTAACCTCCTTGGTGGATGTCAACCCCCATTGTAAAGAAGGATTGATAAAGAAATTACATGTAGAAACAAAATTACTTGAATCTGAGAGATAACTAAAATTGATCTGAAAGTTGATTTGATTGAAATAATTGTAAATGAAAGGTTACCTAGTTTGGGTCAACAAAACCTAGGCGTGGAGAGGCTAGTTGATGGCGACACAGGAGGTTGGATCTAGAATATAACTAAAATATGTAAACCCTGCAAGATTTGGATGCACCATAGATGCAGCAAAGGCTTGTGTATGCTTGAATCAACCTACGAAGGGATATAAAGGAGAAGAAACTAGAGAATGATAGAAAACAAATATTGGGAAGGGCATATTAGGAATCAAGACCCTAGTCGATGGAAACCGGGGTGGGTCAACGATGACCGTATCGAGTTAGATAAGGCCAAGGTCAAAAGGATGAAATGGATGACCTGCAAAAGAAGTTGGAAAAGAATGTTTTTGAGGAGTTCTGGGGTTGCAAAAGCTTATCTTAACCTAAAAAATATTAGACACAAGAAATAAAAATATAATCGATAAATTAAATAAAGCAAGATAAAAATACTTGATAAGTCTCACAAAGGATGATCGTGAGCGATGTAAGCACATTGAAATGATATCTAGGAGATCTGTAATTATTGTAGGAATGCTCAAGCATGAGGAAGATTTCATAGATCATAGGCAAGATCTAAAATTTTCATATATCTCATCATTATATAAAGAAAATACTTAGTTTTATAGGGTTGATGGTGACTAGGGCTGGGTCATCAACTACCATGAAATTTTCCCCAATGGGCTAGATTTTTGTGTTTTTGGTGTGATTTTATGTTTTTAAGAGTTAGAAGGGTGCTTTAAAGCTTATGTGCGGGATTAGATTGCTTAGGGATAAATCATGGGTAGTTAGGGCATAAAAATATATAGGAAGAAAGCTAGGAAAAAGTGTAGGATAGGGATTTAGGATAAAAGTGTCCTAAATAGAAAGTGAATTAGGGCATGATATGATGTGGATATTAATTAATTAAGTAATTAATAGAATTTAATTAATTAAATTAACTAAAGGTCATTGGATGGACATTTTAATTAAATTAAGGGGTATATTTAATTAAAAGGGGACCTAGATATGATCCTAATAAAATATACGCTTACAGGTACACAAGGGTAGGGATACCAATTTTAGGTGTCTACATTTGTGCTTTTTTGTTGAGTGGTTTGTGCTAGAAAGCCATGAGACAAAAATAGTGAGAGATAAATGGTATGATGAGGATTAACGGAAGGTAGATGATGAGCTCCACCTCAAACGAGGGATTGATGACACTAGAGGAAATCGATGATGCGTTTGAAAAAGGGTAGATGAGAAAGGGTGGGTGGTAAAGAAAAATGGGTAAAAGGATTACCAAGGCAAGATTCCCCAAGTAAAAGGATCACAATAACAATGAAAATTGTGGCGGTGATTCTAATATCGCATTGATAGAGGGACAATTATGGTCTCAATCGAGATGGGATAAAATGCTCTACATGCTAGCGAGTGGGTGAAAATCACTGCAAAATGGAGAGAATCCAATGAAAAAATATCTCAAATGGATGGAAGCCAAAATGATCATGGGGTCATGGGCAAGAATCAAAGTATGCACAAATAAATGTGAAAATTATGTGAAATCCTTTGTACATGAGGAACCGAGTGAAAAACTATGTGTCCACAAAGGAAAAGGATGAAAATAATGGTGCCCTAGCACAGACATGAGAAAAAGGCCGAAAAGGTGAGTAGTGAAATAATATGCCCCAAAGGGAAGATAAGTATGGCCATGAAGGTGGAATTTGTGTGTAAATTGGATAAGATTGAAAAATAAAATGCCCAAAGAGGAGTAAGTATGGCCACAAAGGTGGACTTTGAGATCACAAAAGGATAGGATCATAATATTGAAGTAAAAATCCCTAAGGGAAAATAAATATGGACACAAAGGTGGACTTTGAAAAATTCCCAAGAAGAGGTCATAAACAAATATCGGCAAAGCCAAATTAAAGGCTACCAAGGCCACTCAAAGGTGATCAAGGCCAATCGATTGTGACCCAAGGGGGTCGATGATGACCAAGTTTTGGTGGCTATATAAGCTTGGGGGTCGACCAATGATGCTCATTTTCACACACAAAATTAACGAGAGAGATCAAATCGATTAAAGAGAAAATTAAGAGATTGAGGCCACAAGAGCTATAAGAAAATGCCAGGGGATATGGAGGATGGTGAGTAACAAAACTCAAGCTTGTTTTTAATTTAATTTTATAGTTTTTTTTACATTTTTTAGAAAAAATGGATGATGTCAAGGGTGGTTACCTAGGTGGGTCAACGTCAACTGATCCCTAAGGCATGTCAATCTTCCCCAAAATATGTTGACTCGACACATGGGTCGGCATTGACTAGGGTTACATTGGATATTTTAAGGATAAAATGGATTTTTAATGAAATTTAATGGATTTGGATTGGATTTAGGATTAAATGGTATTTTTTAGTGAAATTTAATGGATTTTGATTGGATTTTGGATTGAGGATCTGATGTTCACATGTTTTTTTGTGATTACGGAGACCAGAGGACCCTCTCTTTGAGAGATAGATTACCTACTCTATACAAGAAGATCGGAGGAGATGTGATAGATGTCGACTAGGATCACTTAGCCATAACAGGATTATGAGGATTCGAGCATTATCAGCGGACCCCACAAGATGTGGGGTTGATGATTGCTTTGGTAGAGAGATGGGACCAACAGACTAGTACCTTCTAGTTTCAAGACAGGGGAGATGACCATCACCCTAGAGGATGTGTATAAGATCTTGAGATTTCCTATACATGGGGAGAAGATAGTTCCCATCACACTTGATAGTAGATTATTAGTGTTAACATGGTTATTTGAAGCCGATGTGCCTCATATCATATCCTCTTCGGGGAATTTTCTTATGAGTTGAGGTATGAGGTAGGCATACCTCACAGTCATTTGATCTACTTGTGATGATGGCAAAGTGTCTTACTACGGATTTTGGACTCAAGAGGAGCTTGATTTCCATGTCCACTAGCTAGTGTGGTTGTGGATATAGTGGATCACCAAACACTATTTTCTTTTAAGACTACCTTGTTATCTCAGGTGTACCATGAGTTATTAATGTACAGGGCAAGAAGGATATAAAGATTAGACATAGGCTTCTTGCTTCACTATAAGGCCTATGAGCACATTGTTTTCATTCGGCCACTAGGGCTTCTATGGGTCACTGGGGATCACATAGAGCTATTGGTTGGATTTTTGATATGGAGGGTCGATCAGACCTTTAAAGACATCAGGTAGAGGATTTGATTGGCATGTTGATCGATTCAGAGTTAGAGACCCGATCGATTATATGGTGGTTGTATAGGGATTTCCTTGCATGGTCAGGAGTATATGCATAGTTTTTAGGATGAAATGGACATGGTGGGTTCATGGGATATGGACATAAATGTTCAAGTTCATTCTATTTGATCATGTTTGATAACATTTTGGGGTCATCTAGACTATACCAGATGTTCCTATTTTGTATAGGCGGGAGAAGGTTGATAAGGAGTTGTCGAGCCCTATTATGGCAAATCCATTGGAGGAGAAGGATGCACCATGGGATGATGATGATAACGTAGGATTCAAAGCTAGATTTATTGATTAGATGACCACTATTTAGGAAGCTAGGGTAGTTGTGGAGGGAGGAGAGGAGGAGGTAGAGGAGATGGATATCAAGGGAGATGGAGAGACAACTCGGGAGGCAAAGATCGAGTATTTGGAGAGACTAAAAGTTAGCACAAATTTGTGTCAAGTTAGATCTGATGAGGATGGATATAGATGTTGCGGTCCAAGAGAGGGATGTAGTTTTATAGGATATGGACCAATACCTCTGGTAGAGGGAGTCCTATAGGGTTTTTTTGAGATCTTGTTACTATAGTGGTTGTTGAGGCTGCGGGTAGAGGACAGAAAGAACCACAAGGAGGAGGAGAGATGGCAGCTCTGGTATAATCTAGATTGATAGATACAGAGCCTTAGATATAGAGCAGAGGCTAAGTATTATGATGGAATCATGATCAAGAAGCTTCCAAAGATACTTCGATCTTTGGGAATATCTATAGAATATAGTGGCGGTTGGAGTTCGGTCATCGAGGAGCACAACGTGTGACTTACCCACATCAAGGAGAGGTCCAAGACATAGGAGACAAGGAAAATAGGTAGATGGAGGGATATTTCACACAAGGGGAGGATATTAGGCTCTCTAACATTCATTTTTATGGTTTTACTGATATCTCTACTTTGAGAGAGCCCCGTTAGAGGGCAATGATGTACTGATACATTTGATTTTGATATATAGATATATGATATCATTTTGTCGCAATTTTATATATGTGTGTTGTGTAATGTTGATTATTTGATTTATGTTGATGATGACATGGATATGTGATGATGATGAGGATTGGTTGCATGTTTTAATTATATTTGATGATGATGGTAAAATTATAAGATGAAATGATTTAATTTTACTTGGATTGTTAGATTATGATGTTGGATATGATGTTGTGCTACTTGGGATTTATATATGCATGGATTATTGATGATGTGAATTTGTTGTATGGTTAATGAGGATTAGGATTACATGTTCATTTTGAATTTGATCATGGTAATGAATTGAATGGATAGAATGTAATGTGGATGGAAAATTAATGTAGATGTGATTATCGATTAGTGTGAGTAAAGATTGATGTATTTAGGATAGATTGATTGATTGATTGAGATAACGTAACCAAATGATGATGACCTATAGGTATGAATGACATTACATCATATCAAGGAACACATGAACAAAATATTCCTCTAATTACATTAGAGGTAAACAAGAGGAGATCTGAATAATACAAGGTACATGCGACCAAAACATGTGTTATAATGTAACCAACATCAGTTAGTTATATCAAAGATCATAATGAGACAATGGATGAAACAAACTCATAGTCCTAATGTTGACACAACAAAGGGATTTGAGATGTAACTTATATATGGGAAGAGGGTAATCCGTTAGTGGTATTCCTTAAATCTATGCCACGGCTCTAGGAAAGGGGAAAGAGCAATTCTAGAAGAAAGTTGATCAATGCGGGAAGCTTTCTTAGGATGCAAATAAAATGGAAGGCTGATCAATGTAGGAATCCTTCAATGCCATGATAACAATAGTATCCATCCTTCGAGGGTATGGTCTACTTTATACATATGTAATATATATGGCAAAAGATAACATATATGATAGTCATCCTTCGAGGGATCGAGCTATTTCTTTCTTTTTGATTTTGACTTAACAACTATCCTTTAATGGAGAAATCTATTTTTGAGTGCTTTTACTTTTGATTCAAGCATCCTTTGATTTTATTTTTACATGGGGAAGAGATGGGAATAGCTAAGTAGACCACTTAGGAGGGGACAATGAATGTACAAGAGACACCCCTAGACCCTTTGCATGGTTCCAATAGGTGAATGAGAGGGTGATAGATGTAATGATTGTGGATTCATCACAAAAAGGGAGAACCTATCCATAAGGAATATACTACGAGAAGAGCCATAGTGCTCATATTTAAGATCATACCTAGGAAATTGATGGATGACCACATAATTCCAAATCACTACAATGGAAGATGGATGACGCTAATGATGGAGGGATGATCCAAGGATATGACTAAGAGCTCACTGGAAGATAGGATAATAGTTTAATGGTCACAAGTGTAATGCGTTAAGAGGTTCCACTTCCAGTTTACCATCAAGGGAGGCCAATCGATAGGTTCTGAACCATACTTATGCATAATAATGTGTGGTCCAATCCAATTAGGGGCAAAATTTTCACGTTGGATCCTTTCTAGGGTAGTGACATTTTTATTTTCTTTGAGAACAAGGTCACCGACATTAAATTCATGTTTTTTGATGTGCTTTTTTAAGCACATTTAATGCACTCTTGATAGACATGATGGTGTTAAAGAGTGAGAAGGCACTCATCTAACAACTCGAGTTGTGTTAGATGTGCTTGAGATAGTCTTCATCAGAGATGAAGTTGTGAAGGGACACGCATAAAGATGGAATTTGAACTTTGAGAGGGAGGATGGATTTAGAACCATACACAAGCAAAAAGGGTGTAGCCCCCATGGAAGTACAGATGCTAGTCCGATAAGCCGAAAGAGTGAAAGGAAGATGGAGATGACAACATGTCATGAATGGTCAATAGTTTTTGCAAGAATGTTTTAAAGATTTTTATTAGTTGCTTCAGCTTGGTCATTAGCTTGAGGATAGTATGGTGAAGAGAAGCTAATTTGGTTAAATGAGTCATAAATCTTCTTAATATATTTTTTTTTAAATGATTTTCTATTGTACGTGACAATCTTGTGAGGAACACCTCAAGCAAAAATGATATGCTAGTAGACAAAGTTAATGATTGGAATAGAATTAGTTGAGGTGAGAAGAATTTCTTCCACCCACTTAGTGAAGTCTTCATTGTAGTGATGTGGAGTTTTTTTGTTGTGAAGATCAAGGATTAATGAGGCTAATGAGATCCCCTTTGTTTGTGACAAGGGATTTTGGGGAAGAAGATAGGTAAAAAGGTTCAATCAAGATAAATTCGAGCTTTTTAGGTAGGTTGATATAAATTAACAAATGAACATGAGGCTTGATTAAATACATGTTTTCTATAGAAAACAAGAGTAATAGTTACTAAATTGATTTTAGGATGAGATTATATGGCCATGAGATTTATCCTTACATAAATTCATTGTGCTCCTAAGGAAACACAGATATGGCCACAAAGGTGGTTATATGAGGAGAAGATGATGGATAAAACTAACTGATATGATTGAATGAGATGAGAAAGATATGAAAAGATAATATCGTATGGAGATGGTCTAATCCACAAGAAAAAAATCTTGAATGAAGTCCCCCAATGTCAAAGAAGCTTTGGGGATAGGATGATGAGGAAGAATATGTGGAAGAATGAAAAGCTAGGGTGAGGTGCTCCCCTAACAAGAGAGATGTAGATGAGCTAATGGATAGCAGGATGAGCGAAATGAGATGGGATGATAAATATAAATGGATTATAAGATCAAACATCATAGGGATGATGAATCAAGGTAAATTGTATCTATGAATAAGGGGGGACCCTCGCTAAGAGGATCGGCATGTGAAGAAGTGGTGGATGAAGGAGGAGGCCTAGTGGCTCCTATAGATGGAGAGGTGGAAATGGGAGTTGAATCATTCATGGATGAGATGGTAGATAGAGAGGGAGAGTCCTTAATAAAGTCCTATCTCTCGATAATATCATGGATGATGGTTTTTAGGGCCTTACATTGTTCAGTGTCATGAATTGGGGTATGATGGTAGGTGCAAATGCAATGGGGATTGAACCATGATGGCTTCAATGGTCTGGATCAAAGGCCCTGATAGGTGGAAGTGTGATGGTAGAAATTTGGAGTATATGTCACAAGACTTCCACATAAGATTCAATGTATGTGTCAGGAGATGGTTTGGAAGATGTTCTAGATGTCAAGGATGAGGGCGGGTTGTTTTGAGGTCTTGATGTTTTGTTTTCAGTTTTGACGGTGATTGGTGTTATGGAAGAAAGGGGCTAGATGATTTTGATTTGGAATGATCAGTGGATGGGAATGTTCTTGATGAAGGATTTAGTCCTAGGAGGTATTTGAATTTTTGGATTTGGATTCGTTGATTGATTGTGATGAAGGAAGTAGTCCTAGGATAGATGGATGTGGCCCCAAGATGGATGATGTAGGTTTAATCTTGGCTAGAGGAATGTATATCTTTCTGTGGGGTGCACAAGGGACCATTGTGGAAGCGTACTAAGGTTTTTGGATTTGGTTTGTGAAGGAATGCCCTTGGAGGGGATGAAAATTATTTCATCTGGTGGATCTAAAGATGATGTTATGGCTGATGGGGAAGCAATTTTTATATGATTTGATCTAAGGAAGGTGAAGAAATGTCTAGTTGTGTAGATGAGATGGGAGGGTCACCTATGGTTTTTGTAAGTTATAATGTTGTCCAATATTCTTTGAAGGATGTAGTAGGAGAAGATGATTTAGAAGATATGGTTATGATGGTTGATGTGGTAGGTGTAGGTAGAAGTGCAGAAAGAGGGACTGGGACTGATTCTACAAATGGTATGATGGGTAATGGTGGAATAGATGTGGATGGGGGAGTGGTATCCAATGAAGTGGATGAGGTATATGTTAGTGTGGGGTCGATGATAGGTGCAAGTGTGGATAGAAGAAGGGGTGTTTGGATCATGCGGTTGATGAAGTCTATGTGAGAGGGAGATGATGCAGTTTTGGATTATTTGGTGTGGAAATGAGGGGTTTTATGGAAGAGGTATGAGTGCCTTCAGTGTTTGTCTTAGGTGTTTTAGGAGGAATTGTGGATATGTTTTTGGATTAAGAAGGTGTGATTGGTGTGATAGTAGATGTAGATGTGGAAGAGTGGGATAAATTTGATGATGTGGGCATGGGTAAAGAGATGTGTGATAATGATGTCAAGACATACGCGGTGGATTTGTTGGCATAGTAGATATAAGTGTAGTGATGGGTGTGTTTAGGATAGGTGTGGATAATGGGGTAGTCATAGTAAGTTGGGTAGGATAGGTGTGGATGAAGAATCGATGCAAAAAGCTAGTGCGGATGTGGTAAGAGAAAGACTAGATGTAGATACGAAAAAGTAGTGAAGTTAAGGTGGTGTATATGGTTGATATGGGGATAGCTCTCAAAGGATCTGTGGGCACAATATCAAGGATGGGAGTAGGTGATTATAATATAAGTGTTGTAGATATGGAAGGAGGTGTCTGATGTATGGTGTTGATTGAAAATGGGTTATATTTGTTTAGTGGGGTTGATGAAGATGGGTTTGTTGGTGGTGGGTTAGGAAAGGGTTGTCTAAAGATGTCAGGGAGTGGTGAAGATTGTATTGGTTGAGGGGATGTAAGATATCGAGGAGGAGAAACATGATAATATGGTTGGGATTAGATAGGAATATTTGATACACGAGGGATGGGGATGTCGATGAAGCAGAGGTGGTCCAAGGTGGTGGCATAGATTCTACTAGTTGATGTGATCCATGGAGAAATAAGTTATAGATGGGGCTAGAGGGAGAAAAATGTGAGATATCAATCGTGGTTCATGCAAAATTGTTTGGGGCATAATTGTGTTCCATTTTAAATCAAGCAAGTCAAGAAAACGGTTCTTTTTTATTGTTTTTTAATGTGAAAAATAGAAGGGGATGGATAATGGGGTACCTAAGAGAAGGAATTCTATGTCTAGTTTCAGGTTTGTTTTGGCTTGGGAGAGTCTTAGGTGGTTTCCTATTGGGTGATGAAATCCCAATCAGTCTACTATTGGGTAGGATGTTGTTTTGATGTGTTGATTGGTTTGTGATTTTTAGGTTGTGTGTGAGGATTGTGAAATGCAGCAAGTTAACCCCTACTTAAACTATGTGAGCAAGCAGGATGCAAAAAGAAAGGTTCATTTTAAAACCAAATCAAAGTGTGATCTTTTGATGAGGACACACACAAGAAAGGGAAATATGATGCAAAAAAGAGAAAATAAGGAAAAAGAGGAAAACTTGGATAAATCTTTTCCTTTTTATCTAAACTCTAGCGAAGGACGATCCATCCATAGCCAAACCAACACAAGAAAGCAAGAAGCGGGGCCTCATGTTGCACTATTAGTAGAATATAGAAGAAGTAAGAAGATAGAAAAGAAAGGGATCACCTAAAGGGTGGTCCCATCGGGCATGCCGAAATGTTGGACAAGTTTCTTCATTCCTAATCAAATAAATGAACTAGTAATGAAAGAAACTAGCAACTCATAACATGGAGGGTTTATAGTACCTTAAAAGCGTGATGTGATGGATAAATGGGTGCCAAGTAGTTGATCCTTTTTGTAGATGATGACCTATAAATAAGATAGACTAAAAAGGAGATTGATTAGATGGGATATGTGGGGGCTACTGAGACAAAGTGGAACCAAGAAGTTTTAAATTTCTTAGCAGATGTCAACCCCCATTTTAAATAAGGATTAATAAATAAATTGCATGCAAAAATAGAAGTACTACTGAATCTAAGAAATAACTGAAATTGATCTAAAAGCTGATTTGATTGAAATAACTATAAATTAAATGTTACCTAGTCCGAGTCGACATAGACCTAGACTATGTAGAGGTCGATTGATGGTGACCCGGGAAGTAGGATCTAGAAAGTAATCAAATATGCAAACCCCGCAAGATTTAGATGCAAGTCGATGCAACAAAGGCTTTTGTATGTTGGAATCAACTCGAAGAAGGGATCTAAAGGAGCTGAAACTAGAGAATGACATAAAATAGAGATTGGGAAGGGTATATTGGGAATCATGACCCCAGTCAATGGTGACCAGGGTGGGTTGATAGCGATTATAGCAAATTTAGATAAGACCGAGTGTTAAAAGGATGAAATGAATGACTTGCAAGCAAAGAAGATGGAAAATAATGTTGTTGAGGGAGTTCTGGGGTTGCAAAATCTGATTTAAACCTATATAAGATTAGACATAAGCAATACAAAGATAATTTTATAAAAGCTAAATAAAGCAAGAAAAAGATACCAATAAGTCTCATGAAGGATGATCGTGAGCGATGTAAGCACGTTGAAATGATGTCCAGGAGATCTATAATTGTTGTAAGAACACTCTGAGCATGAGAAGAGTTCACAAGTCACAATGAAGATCAAAAATTCACATGCATCTCATCATTATGGAAAGAAAATACTTAGTTTTATAGGGTTCAACAATGACTCGGTGGGTTGTACCAACTACAGGAAAGTTTCCCAATGGGCTTGATTTTTGTGTTTTGGCATGATTTCATGTTTTTAAGAGTTGGAAGGGTGATTTAAATCTTATGTGTGGGATTAGATTGATTGGGGATAAATCATGGGTAGTTAGGGAATAAAAATAGATAGGAAGAAAGCTAGGAAAAATCATAGGATAGGAGTTAGGATAAAAGCATCCTAAATAGAAAGTGAATTAGGGTATGATATGGTGTGGATATTAATGAGTTAATAGGAGTTCATTAATTAAATTAACTAAAGGTGATGGGATGGGCATTTTAATTAAATTAAGGGGATGTATTTAATTAAAAGGGAACTTATATAGGATCCTAATAAAATATGTGCACGTAGGCAGACAAGGGTAGGGATACCAATTTTAGATGTCTACATGAATATAATGGACATATTCCCATTTTAATTATTGCCTATAATATGAGAATGGAAATTTTCTCATTCTATTCATTATAATAGAATCATCTTTCTCAATCATTATATATTTAACTTGAATGAGAATGGACATTTTCCCATTCTATTCATTCTCATTATTGCAATCATCTTTTCATTTACTTTATATTCCCTGAATGTGCAAAATGGACATATTATGCCCATTCTAATCATTTCCTATAATATGATAAATTATGGACATTTTCCCATTCTATTCATAATTTCTCATACATTCATCTTTGTTATTCCTTCAATATTTCATGTAAGAGAATATTTTTAATGATATAACCTTATTACAATTATCATATTTTTAGAATAATTTAATATGATGCAAACTATACTTCCAACTTCATACAATTCATGCTTTTAGCTCATTCTTTCATACTTCTAGCTCTAAACCATTCATATGTTTTTCTCCAAATCATTCATGGTCCAAAGTTAGAAGTATTGATGGTTTAAAGCTAGAAGTATTTAAGGTCCTGAATGAAGAATGAATTTTCTGAGCATTCTTAAGTATAGTTCTGCATCATATTAAATTATTCTCGAAAAAAAATAAGGTTTAACTAAATATCATAATTGCAATCAGACATATCATTAAAAAAATATTTAGAGAGTCATTAAGAATATTATATATATATATATATATATATATATATATATATATGAAAACCCAAATAATTATGTCATACAACTCATTATTACTAGTAATGAGTAATGTCAAATATATAGCAAAAGTAAAAATATAATACCTTTTAAATTTCCAAAAATATTACTAATTTACAATTTTATAAATTAATAATCAATATATTTGTAAAATAAATTAATTATTAAATAATATCTAGTACTAATAAGTATTTCATAAAATTGTTAATTTTATTAAGATAACTATAATTGTAAATTAGTAATGTTTTCTAAAAATTTAAAAGGTATTATATTTTACTTTGCATATTCATTATTTTTTATTATTGGTAAATAGTTTTAAAGGGACTATACCATGTTACAAAAAGGGCTCAACAGCCATATATAACTATGTAGTTGCAACAAAAAGGATCAAAATCCAGATAGAACACTATGTCCATCAGTAACCAAGAGATAGTTACAAACAAGAAACAAAATAGGACATATACTTACAACGGAACAACAACAAAAAAAGTGAAGTCACAACAAAAAGACCACAAAATATTAGCATCTAAAATGACTCCCTCCGCTCAAGTGAGTTTACTTCTTGGACGCTCTTTCAATTCTAGACTAGATCATTTGTTACAAGGTGAACAACACCAATGTGGTGATGTGCGTTGGGTCCGAAGCATTCAACTGCGAGATGGTTTGGCTCCTCTCTTTATCATTCCCCCAAATAGTGTCGTGGATCCCACTAAGCATGGTAATGCTTTGAACTTTCCATATTCATTGTAAATTAGTAATGTTTTCGAAATTTAAAAGGTATTATATTTTACTTTGCATATTCATTAATTATGTATGAAAATTCACTTTCTTATTTTTCGTATTCAATATGTTATTTATTTTCATGGAAAACACTAATGAAACAAATATATCAATTTTTTGAATTTAATCACATATTTAGGAAATTTTACATATTTCATTATTTATTTTACCTATATTCATTAGTGGTATAAATTCAAAACATATATAAATTTTCATTCTTAGTTGTCATGTATTCAATATGCCATTCATTTTCAATGGGTAGTTATTAATGGAAGTCAAATATTTCAAATCTAATGATAATTAATTTTTGGCGCAACTATTAATGAATCAGGTATTTTCAAATTTTTGAAGTTAATTCATTTGTGGTAGTTGGGCAACATTTATTATGGGTGGATTTTCAAATTTTGAAAATTTGGTGCTTTCATTTTGGGTGACATTTGTTAATCTATGAGTACATTATATTAAAAGTAAATAAAATGAATCGTGTTTTGTTTTTTGTGCTCTCTTATGACCAGTGTGTTGCATGTGTCAAGCATAACATTCATGGATTCACTAATAGATACTTATTGTGAGACTATAGTTACGAGATGTTTCTAACGTGGATTACAATCCTGATGTTTTTAATGGATAATTTAGATGTTTCGAGGGAATAATTCAAACAAGGATATCATTGCAAGCGAGGATATAAGTGTAGGTGAGGATGTAGTTGCGGTGTGTATATTGCATAAATAAATCAAACATTTCTCACATGAATTACATTCCGGTTTTTTTCTAAACATATATATTTTGTATTCTCTACATTTCTAATGAAAATAAAACCCTTGAACTAGAACTTCAATTTTCAAATTAAATTACGGTTACAAACATTATTTTTTATTTAAATGATTCAATGTAACAAGTGAAAAAAATAAAATTATGTATATTGTTTTTAGTTTTAATGAGATTAATTTTTTTTTAAATACTTGTATATGTTATCAACAACTAAGTGATTGTTTTCTCTTTAAATATTACATATGCGTCTCTTTCTCTCTAATGATTTTGTTTGCGTATTTTTCTCTCAGAACTATTACGTTCGCATATTTCTCTTTAATTGACTTCCAAATCCCTATCCTCTTACACCACTAATTATCTCTACGCTTGTTTCTCCGATGGACTTACAAATCCCTATCCTCTTATTTCTTTTCCTACTTCTCGTAAAAGATCACCAATAGAACCGACAAGTTTCTCCTTATCATTGTTGTAATTAAATATTGGATACATAAGAACCCAAATGAATAACTATATTATGCTCGACCCGCAACACCTCCAGGTCATAAAAAATAGAGAAATGAAACCCAAATCATTCAAAAAAATTATATAATCTACTCATAGATTAAAAATATTGCCTAAAACTTATATAATGTACTCATAGATTCGAAAAACACTTTTTATGGCGGGGGAATGGAAGAAAAATTCAAATATCACCTAGTTTCCGGGATCATGTGCACTCCTAAAATGATTGAGGGATTGGGCATAAAAGATATAAGAAAAATGAATATGGCCTTAATTGCAAAAATGGGTTGGAGAATGCTCTCGGAGGAACAACCATGGATTGATCTCATTAAGGCCAAATATATTGAACAACAAATAGCTTTCTCTTTCCTTCATGATGAACAACTTCCCCAAGGTTCCATTTTCTGGAACAACTTGATTCTAGTCAAGAATTTTATCAAGCAAGGTTGTAGATGGAAAGTGGGAAATGGAAGAGACATCAATTTTTGGGGAGATAATTGGTCTAATTTCAGCCTCAATGACAAATTTGGTGCAGAAAATGATAGTCTTGAACATAAATATGGTACTAATGTCATTGATTACATGGAAATTGATGGAAATAAGAAGAGATGGAAATAGCTCTCAGTGGATAGAATTGAACTTAAATCCATGGTGTCCTCTCTTTAGGAGCAACTGGACCTCATCCCCTTGAATCAGTTGGAAGTCAAGGATGAAATTGTCTGGCACAAATCTCATGATGGGGATTATACGGTTAAATCTAAATATAATTCTTACTTTGAGAATATCTAGAGTGAGTTTAATTGGAGCAAGATTTGGATGACTAAGCTAACCCCTAAAATTAAATTTTTCTTTTGGCTTGTGCTCAGAGGAAGAATTCTTACTAATGACAACCTGATGAAGAAAGGATTCATTATGCCTAATAGGTGTCACCTTTGCAAAAAGAATCGAGGACATTAGCACATTATTTTCACTGTGAGTATGCTTCAATGATCTGGAGTTATTCCTTTTCCAAGTTCAATGTTTTCTGGACTGTGCCTAAGGATTTCATTTAGTTTTGGATCCAATGGAATCCTCCTTTTAAGCATTGTGTTGTGAGAAGACTTTGGAAACTGGTCATGCCCCATATTATCTAGAGGATTTGGAAAGATAGGAATGATATCATTTTCAGAAACAATAAATAGCATTGCAAGCTTAGCTTTGTTAAGATTGGTCATGCTATTAAAGATAATATTGGGAGATTCAAACCTCCCAAAAATAAGAAATATCCTGAGAATGAAGAATATATACTTTCCAACTGGAAGATAGGAGCTACAAATTTACAAATTAGGAATACCTCAAACATTGATAGGTCTCTGATTCATTGGATCCCTCTTGAGATTAACTGGCATAAACTAAACTTTTATGGTGCCTCCAAGGGTAATCCTAGTTTCTTGTTAGGGGAGGTGTAATTCGGGATCATAAAGGCTATTTAGTTGTTACTTATCTTTGGTAAAATCGGATTCAAACAAATCATTATACAGAAGCCCTAGTTGCTTTATGGGGGCTAAGGGTTGCCAAAGATTATAATATACGAACTTAATTTTGGAAGGAGATTCACTAAACATCATCAATCACCTAAATCAAATTTCTCCTCCTAGCTAGACTGTCAAGGACTTTATTATGGAATCCATAAGTATTTGTCAAAATTTCAAGAATATCATCATTAGGCATACTTATAGGGAGGGGAATAAGGTTGCAGATACCTTGGCCAATGTTGGCATCAATAATAATCTAACCATATGGGATAATGAAAATTACATCCCTAAGGAGGTACATAATAGCATTAATGTGGATAAATATGGGCATCCAAATGTGGAGTAGAAATAATAATGGTATGGAGCAGGCTTTAGCAGAGGTGAAAGATCACACATGTGAGAATTATCATCCTAACTATGGCCATATTAACGCCCATGAACCTTGCACAAGTGGATGGGTTCTTAAAAATCGGGACAGAGACATAAGGAAGAAAAATATTCAAATGAGGGTTTTGAGAAAAAAATTGTAGGAATAGCAGGGAGAAGAAGAAAATGGGAGGTTCCCCATGCCAATTGGAGCCCTACAGTGATCTAGCCTGGAAGAACAATGAGGAGCTCTAGAACCTCTTACACAAGGGAAGCATTTCCAATTTTATTGAGTGCATTCAGGGCCATGATCAGAATATTTCAGTTCATTTTGCAATGGACCTTTGGAAGGATAGAAAGGTGAAATATGGTGGCCACCATGTTACTATTAATGAAGAGTTGATTGTTGAGGCTATAGGCCTCGAGTTGGAGGGTTACCATTTTTTTAGCAAAAGGATTGATAGGGTTGTCGAGGCTAAGAAATTCTCTGATGAGGGAGAGGAGCTCAAATTTGTTTCTATGGGTATTAGGGTAAGTTCTATCCCCAAGCCATTTGATGAAGTAACAAATATGATGGTTAGGTATATTTCTCTAGAAGGGTGATACAAAATTGTCCCTGTTAAGCACCTAGTCTTTCTTAATCATTTTAGAAGGAAATTTACGGTCTGCTTCCCGCACTACCTACTAAATTCCCTTCAGCGCTCCATTTTGGACTTTCAGAAGCACTCTCGTGCTATCCCTCTCCACCAAGGCCTCATCTTCCTACTCCATAAGCTTTGTGTCTCCAAATTCCTTGGCTTCCCGACCACTCCCAACTGATCTGCACATCACTACCTCCACTACTCCCACTCCCATACTGGACACCTCTTCCAAACCCAAGACCAAGAACCCTAAGCTTCCAAAAACTGACACCCCTCACTCTTCCCGGTTCTTAGAAGCACCAAAGAGTTAGAAGTTACACAAAATTTGCTGCATATTAGCAATGTTGGCTTGATATGGCCCTGCATCAGGAGGGGAATAATGTACCTCATAGATTGGAGTCTCTAGAGAAATAGATGAAGCATCTTAAGAAGGACTGCAGCGCATGGACAAGCGAAAAGAAAAATAAAAATTGATGATGATAATGACATTGGGAAGGATCAGATTGCTAACATTTATAAGAAGCTGAACTCTCTGGATAGTAGATTGGGGAGAGCAAAAGATAGGCATGATCACAACATGGCTATCTTCAATGCCATTAGTGACTTCTTAGAGTAGCATGTTCAAAGCATTACCATGCTTAGCGGGATCCCTGACACTATTTGGGGGAATGAAAAAGAGAGAAGCCAGACCATCTCGCAGCTGAACGTGAATCGACCCAACGCACATCACCACATTGGCATTATTCACCTCGCTGCAAACTATCCAGTCCAGAATCGACAAAGTGTCCAAGAAGTAAACTTACTCGGGCTTGCGGGCATCGTTTTAGTCGCTGCTCTTTTTTGGTCTTTTTTTTGTTTATATGTTGCTTTTGTGTTGTATTGTTGCAGTTTATGTTATGTTTTGTTTCTTGCTTGTAACTATCTTTTGGTTACTGCTGAACATAGTGTTTTATCTAGATTATGATCCTCTTTTGTTGCTCCTATATTGATATATTTGGTTGTTGAGCCCTTTTTGTAACAGGGTATAGTCCCTTTAAAACTATTTACCAATAATAATAAAAAAATTACCTAAAACCAAAGCACCAAATTTGAAAATTTTGAAAAATTGACCCATAAATGCTACGTAATTACTATATATTAATAAATGTTACGTAGTTACCACAAAAAGATTAAATTCAATCATTTAAAACTTCTAAATGATTATATATGTTATTTAATTGATTTCAAATACCAAAATCATAAGAATGCAAATTTCTATACATTTTAAATGTATAGTGCCAAAAATATAGCAAAGTAAAATATAATACCTTTTAAATTTCTAGAAAACATTACTAAATTACAATTATACTACAAATTTAACAATTTCATGAAATTAGTAATCAATATATTTGAAAATTGAGTTAATTACTTAATAATATCTACTAATAATATGTTAATATAAATAGTAGAAGTATAATTTGCATCATATTAAATTATTCAAAAAATAATTTAAGATTGAACTTCTTAAAAACCTAATTAAATTCAAAAAATAATATAATACCTTTAAAATTTCTAGAAAACATTACTAAATTACAATTATACTACAAATTTAACAATATAGAAGGAATGAGAATGATGATTGTATGGGAATGAATAAAATGGGCATAATTCCATTCTCATAAAGGGAATATACAAGGAATAAGAATGATGATTGAATGAGTATGAATAAATGGGCGATGTCCATTCTCATATTATAGAAAATTATTAAAATGGGCATATGTCCATTCGTAACATTCAAGCAATATATAAGGAATGGTAAAGATTATTGTATGAGAATGAATAGAATGGGGAGATGTTCATTCTCATATAATAGGATATGATTAGAATGGGAATATGTCCATTTTGAACATTCATCCATTATGGAAGGATTGAGAAAGATGATTATATGAGAATGAATAGAATAAGAAAATGTCCATTCTCGTATTATAAGCAATATAGAAGGAATCAGAAACATGATTGTATGATAATGAATAGAATAGACAAATGTTCATTCTTGTATTATAGGATCTTATTAGAATGGTAATGTCCCTTTTGAACATTAAACCAATATGGAAGGATAGTGAACATTCAGAAATACATAAGAAATCAGAAATATGGTTGTATCATAATGAATAGAATGGGAAGATGTCCATCCTCATAAAAGTAATATAGAGGGAATATCAATGATGATTGTATGAAAATAAATAGAATATACAGATTTCCATTTTGAACATTTAGAAAATATAGAAGGAATGAGAAAGATGACTATATGAGAATGAAAAAAATAGGCAAATCTTCATTCTCATGTTAATATAGGAATGATTGGATTGGGCATATTTCCATTAAGAGCATGTAGACAATATATAAGGCATTAGAAATATTATTGTACGAGAATTAATAGAATGGTAAAATGTCCATTATCATGTTATAGGATATGATTAGAATGGGCATATGTCCATTCTGAACATTTAAGCCGATATGGAAGGATTGAGAAAGATGATTGTGTGAGAATGAATAGAATGGGTAGATGTCCATTAGTTGATTCTAATGGGTATATGTCCATTCTAAACATTTGTACAATATAGAAGGAATGAGAAGGATCGTTGTATGAGAATGAATAGAATAGGTAGATGTCCATTCTAATAAAGGCAATATAAAATGAATGATAATTAATAGAATGGGCAAATGTCCATTCTCATATTTTAGGAAATATAGAAGGAATGAGAAAGATGGTTATATGAGAATGAATAAAGTAGGCATATATTCATTCTCAATATATATAATATGATTAGAATGGGCATATGTCCATTATGAACATTCAAGCAATATAGAAGGAATGAAAATTATGATTGTATGAGAATGATTAGAATGGGTATATTTCCACTCTCATGTTAATATAAGAAATTATTAGAATGGGCGTATGTCCATTCAGAATATTTGTGCAATATAGAAGGAATGAGAAATATGATTGTATGAGAATGAATAGAATGGGTAGATGCCCATTCTCATATTATAGGATATGATTAGAATGGGCATATGTCCATTCTGAACATTTAGCCATTATGGAGGGATTGAGAAAGATGATTAAATCATAATGAATAAAATGAGCAGATGTCCATCCTCATAAAGTTAGTATAGAAGGAATGAAATTGATGATTATATGATAATGAATAGAATGGGTAGATGACCATTCTCATATTATAGAGAATATAGAAGAAATGAGAAAGATAATTGTATGAGAATGAATAGAATGGGAAGATGTCTATTCTAACATCCGGGCATTTAGAAGGAATTAGAATGATGATTGTATGAGTCAATGAATAGAATGTATAAATTTCCATTCTCATAAAGGGAATATAGAAGGAATGAGAATGATGATTATATGAAAATGAATAGAATGGGAAGATGTTCATTCTCATAAGGGAATATAGAAAGAATGAGAATGATGATTGTATGAGAATGAATAGAATGGGAAGATGTCCATTCTCATAAAGGTAATATAGAAGGAATGAAAAAGATGATTGTATGAGAATGAATATGGATGGTCCAGTGCTAGAAGTATGTATGGTCTAGAGCTGAACTTATTGATGGTCCAGAGCTGAAAGTATGTATTTCATGTCCAAAGCTTGAAGTATGGATGGTCTCAGTAGCAGAATGTATTGATGCTCTAGAGCTGGAACATCATAGGATATGATTAGAATGGGCATATGTCTATTCTGAACATTAAGTTAATATAGAATGAATGAGAAAGATGATTGTATGAGAATCAGTAGAATTGGCATATGTCCATTATCGTATTATAACATATGATTAGAATGGAATACTTCCATTCTAAACATTCAATAATATGGAAGGATTGAGAAAGATGACTGTATAAGAGTGAATAGAATGGGTAGATGTCCATTCTCATAAATGAAATATAAAAGGAATGATAATGATGATTATATGAGAATGAATAGAATGGGAAATGTCCATTATCATAAAAGGGAATATAGAAGGAATTAGAATGATGATTATATGTGTCAATGAATGGAATGGGCATATGTCCATTCTTACAAATGGAATATAGAAGGAATGAGAATGATGATTGTACATGAGTCAATGAATATAATGGGTAGATGTCCATTCTCATAAAGGGAATATATAAGGAATGATAATGATGATTGTATGAGAATGAATAAAATGGGCATATGTCCATTCTCATAAAGGAAATATAAAATGAATGAGCATGATGGTTGTATGAGAATGAATATGGATGGTCTGGAGCTAGAACTATGTATCTTCCAGAGCTTAAAGTATTGATGGTCCGGAGTTGAAATTATGTATTGTCCAGAGCTGGAAGTATTGATGGTTCGGAGGTGAAAGTATTGATGGTCTAGAGCTGGAACATTATAGGATATGATTAAAAGGGCCATATGTCCATTCTAAACATTCAAGAAATATAAAAATAATGAGAAAGATGATTATATGGTAATGAATAGAATGGTAAGTTGTCCATTCTCATTCAAGTTAAATATATAATGAATGAGAAAGATTATTATATGAGAATGAATAATGTGTAGATGTCCATTCTCATAAAGGCAATATAGAAGGAATGAGAAATATGATTGTAATTGATAATGAATAGAATGGGTAGATATTCATTCTCATATTATAGGAAATGAATTGAATGGTCATATTTGCATTCTAAAAATTTGGGCAATGTAGAAAAAATGAGAATGATGATTGCATGATAATGAATAGAATAGGCAAATGACCATTATCATTCAAATTAAATATAGAATGAATGAGAAATATAGTTGTATGAGAAATTGAATATAATGGGAATATGTCAATTCTCATATTATATGCAATAATTAGAATGAGAATTTTTCATTTTGAACATTCAAGTAATATAGTAGGAATGAGAAAGATGATTATTTGAGAATGAATAGAATGGGTAGATGTACATTCTCATGATAGTAATCTAGGATGAATGAGAACAATGATTGTATGAGAATGAATACGTATCATCCGGAGATAAAACTATTGATGTTCGAGCTAAAAGTATGTATTGTTTAGAGCTGGAAGTATGGATGGTCAAGAGATGAAAGTATGTATTGTCTAGAATTGGAAGTATGAATGGTCTAAAGCTAAAAGTATGGATAGTCTAGAGTGGAAGTATGAATTTTCTGAGCGAAGTATAGTTTGCATCAAATTAAATTATTCCAAAAATAACATAAGCTTCAACTAGATATCATAATTTCAATAAAGTTATATCATTAAAAAAACATTCTCATATTAAAGGCAATATAGAGGAATGAGAAAGATGATTGTATGAGAGTGTTTACAATTGGCATATGCCCATTCTCATAAAGGAAAAGCTTACAATTAGAATATGACCATTCTCATTCAATTTAAATATAGAATGAATGAGAAAGATGATTGTATGAGAATATTTATGGTGAATTTTGGTTAGTTGTTATTATGTTGAAATACCAAAACTCTAAATATAGCAGCGAGTTTACTAATACCTATGCTTTGAAAAACACAAAGATCGAGATGAGTAGATACACAAATAATACAAGATACTCCTCCTTTATCTAAGTGAGAATACCTATACATAAGAAATGGTTGGACAAAACAAATATTAGATAATGGTTAAATGAGTTGCTCGTGAGAAAAGGCTGATCCCGAGAGCCAATGGGATTCCTAGAGTGATTTCAACTCGTGTTTATAATTAATTGATATGATATGAAAATAATATAATGATAATATATTTATAATTTTATAGGGATAGAGAGGTACTGCGCTATACTTGATAGGTGGCTCATGGAAGGGTTATGATGACCTCAAATCCAATAAATACTCGAACCAGGCTTGTTCTGTTATGTCTTGTATTTCACATATGATTTCAAGTTATTCCTCGATGTCCTCGATCTTGAATGTCAAGGAAATAGAACACAAGATAATATCATGTGAGATATCAAATTTCTCCCACACGAAGGGTTGTTGCACAATTGATAGGTCCTAGATGCTTTTAATGGGGTGTGGTTCACTTAGAACTGTCATCTACAGTGAATACATCTTGCAAGAAAAGAGATTAGGATGAAACAAGCAGTTATTAAAGATATGATAGATGAGAAAAATGAATGAAATGAAAAATATTGATGGTGATCGAGAATTGATGATGATCGGGGAAAAAATGGTCTATTTTAATAAGGGTCGATAAATGGAATGGGATTGAGGCAGACAGAATTTTTCAATTGTAAGATGAAATAAAGAGACCGTGTAGGCAAAATTGTTATAGAGAACTGAAATTTTAATACGTATAATGAGCTAATTGATGGAAAATGATGTTTGGGATCTAATCAATGATGATTAGGGATTGGTGGAAATCTCTGTAATTTGACAAATACACTAAAATATTGATCAAAGAGCTAAATAGAAGAGAGAGAGTATGGTGGTTATCAAGGATGTGAAGACAAGTGTTTGCATGGATATAACCAAATAAGATATGATTTAAAATGAGAGAAATAAAGGCACTATACCTTGTTGAAATCTATTGAGGATAATAGAGATCCAAATGGTTGTTTGAATGTATAATAAGAGATCCTAAAAGATGACATTAGAGTGTATATATCTTCTAATGTTGTGATGTTTTGTAGAGACTCAAAGAATCCGCCAAAGAGATCCAATCAATCTGATATGTTTAACCTATTTAATCTTTGAAAGGAAGGTGGTTCTTAGATAGGATCGTCAAGATCACAATGATAACAAATGATTACGTATCATTTTCGATCTAGTAAAATAGGTTACAAATTGATTATGAAAGGATGGAAAATATTTTAAAATACTTTCCATCCGAGGACTGAGGTTGTTTTATGAATGATTGGAGGTTAGGAATCTGGGTAGGAAGAGGTTAGAAGGTTAGGATAAGTAAGGTAATTTAGGTTAGGTTTTTATAGGTGGTTAAGGAGGGTAAATGAGATTCTACGTGGGTGTATGAGGCTTTTATGATGGTAAATTAGATGCTAGGAGAATTGACTTAAGATAGTGATAATAGTGTGAATAATGATAATGTGATTAATATGTGTAGGGTCACCTAGGAGTGAAAAAGTGGTGTCTAAAGAGAATGAATATAATGGGAAGTTTTTCATCCCCATATTATAGGATATGATTATAATGGGCATTTGTCCATTTTTAATATTTAGGTAATATAAAAGGAATGAGAAAGATGATTACATGAGCATGAAGAGAATGAGCATATGTCCATTCTAAACATTCGGGAAATTATATAGAAGGAATGAGATATATGATTGTATGAGAATGAATAGAATGAGTAGATGTCCATTTTCATATTATCTATGTGTTGTGCATTACACTACTCGTGAACCTGACTCATAATGTATTTTTTGTGTTTTGGCCCTAATATGTGGATGTCATATAAATTACTTGTATTCCTTAAATTAAAATGCAGAAGGTACTTTATTTCAATATTACTTTTATTTCTTGTATGAAAATATTTAGAATGGGAATATGCCCATTCTCATACTGAAATATATAAGTTCAATACTATTAGGTATTGTATTCTAGCATATATGTCTTTCCTATTATTTTTTTTTTTTCTTTTCATTTTTACTTTGCATGGAATAAATGTTACATTTTTACTTTTGCATAAAATGGGCATATAACCTTTCCAAATATTCTTAGACAAATGTTATAATGCAATCAAATGTTATTATTGGATTCTTGTCAATTTTCAATTTAATCATGAGAATTTTATAGTTGGGAGGAATCAAATTGCATCCCTTTTAATAAGATGTTGGAAGTCCTATTAGAGGAAATAGTTAACAAAGTGAACTATCTTCTTACCTTCATTCTACACAAATAAAATTGTAACCTCTATTTTTTCCCATCATTTGAAATCAATTGGGTCAATTTTAATCATCATTTGGAGACCATGTTATAATTGCATTCATGTCAATTTTTATTGTATTCATAATTTTGGAGTATTTTCATCTTACCCATTAGGACTTCATGTTTGCATAGAATAAAACACAAACAAATATTTCTATAATATGGTTCATGGGAGGTTAAAAAATATATTCAAGGGGGCAAGGACACAACCACTTATCATTGTATCCAGTTTAATCATCATTTGGAATCCATTGGGTCAATTTGGAATATACATATTACAAGTAAAAATTATTTTACAAATATAGATTACAAGTACAATTGGTCCAGAGATGGAAGTATAAATGGTCCAGAGCTAAAAGTTTGAATGGTCTAGAGCTAGAAGTATGGATGGTCCGGAGATAGAAGTATGTATGGTCTAGACTTGAATAATGAATGATATGAAGCTAAAACAATGAATTGTTTGGAGCTAGAACAAAGTATGGTTTGGAGCTGGATAAATATATGGTCCTAAGATGGAACAATGTATGGTCCGAAGCTAGAACAATGTATGGTCCGAGCTAGAAGCATAAATAATACTTTGTACACCTATTTTGATCTCAAAAATACTAATAGGTTTTCCATTTATTTTAAGTTGTTAGTGGTATAAAAATACTAAATATGCGTTTAAATTGATAACTCTAATTCAAATACAAGTTTCTAAAACTACAATCAAATTCACATTTCTAGTCTAAGTTGTTAACATTGTCAATGAAAAGTAAATAATGAGGCATTTATGGGTCTCATCATCCTCCCACACTTACTTTAATGCATGTCCTGACAAGAATTTTCATCATTGGTTCCTCTCATGTTTTCATCCTTGATTCAGGTTATATTGTTGAAAAAAGCCGCCCAATCCTTTCATCCAGGTTCTCCATGTCCATTATTTTCAATAATTCTTTGAAACCACTTTTCAAACTCATCTACGTCTTGAGTTCCATAGAATCCCTAATGTGGTGTTGGAACCAATAAAAGAGGAGGTCTATACCACATTCCAACCCAATCCCTTTTAATTTCAACGATTAATTCCACCACAACCATAGCTCTTCTCATTGACCATTTCAAATTGGTAGAAGAGATTGGCTCCTTTCTCCTCGATGGACATGAAGTTTTGGTATAGAGTTTTGAAAAATCTCGGACATAATCCATTCACACAATAATATAATATATTTCATTCAATATAATACTACATACAATATACATATTTATATAAGAGGAATTCCTATTATTAAATAATCCCTTAAAACTACTCAAAATTGTACATGTACGATTTGTTCAACTAACTCAACCAACAACCCAATATCTCACCTAAATAGGTAAATACGTGAGTTGTATAACAAATTCACATATAAAATATATTTTCACCCACATTGATGTAATAAATATTACATTTACCGAATATACAAATATTTACCACACGTAAATATCAATAACCATGTGAACACTAACCATGATTTCCTAACATTCCCCCTTAGTGTTTACATGGGAAGAAAAACATCTCAAAAAAAAGAGAAACAAAATTGTATGCCTTCGTATACTTTTATGTCTCGCATACTACCATCTCGATCTTGTTGTTTGATCTTTCGCACTTCACCACAAGAAATCCCTCACCGAATTATCACACTTCCACCAAACTATCGGTGAAGAAGTCCGACAATTAGAGAATCTCAACATCATAGGATCACCACAGTCATCTTCCCTCATATACAATTGTTCTCAAAGCAATCACAATACACATGCTCCTCATTTCAAAATTTAGCGGGAATGAATACCATGTTTTATTTCTGCACACACCACTCAAAGAAAACAAGCGATACTATATAAAAAGGTGCCACCAAGATTGTATGCAACCCCATCGTTGGTTACTAACAAGAGGTGTTGATTGACCTCCATCCTCCACCTCCATCCTCCAAAGATCACCGCTTAGCTCATCCGAATTTGAATTTGAGGCTCCGGCTTGAAATTCCCCCCCTCAATTTCAACTCGACGTCGGGTTACACTCGAAAATGCATCCAATCGCATGCGCAGAATTTTTATTTTATTTTTACAATATTTTGACAATTTGACTATTTACATTGACATGACTCTAGACTTAAACGACACTAGAAAACACAATATAGACATGCTAAGTATACAAAATGAGAACTAATTTGACTACAATGTTTATATAATAGACACGAATAAAAATCTAAAAAGACTATTACTTACTACAACTATGAAAATAATGAAGAGTTTAAAACCTATAACAATGGATTTTCAATATATAAAGATTTTGACAATAAAACAAAAGGATTCATAAAATTATTAGTATCTTTTACCAATAATGAACATTCTAAAATATAACTTCTATAAAGCATGTTGACTCGATAATAATGACCATATATTATAATAAAATACAAAAACATGACATAGACTCTATAATGACTTTATGTAATGTGTTTACCAAAATACCAAACAATTGTACTAACCTATACTAAGACATTATTAACTATGCCTTAAACAAAGAAATAGTAACGTGGAACGTGTCAATGTTGGTTGGGAATAAGAGCGTAGATATAAAATAGTAACTTTGTATTTCTTGAAACCCACTCATCATTTTTTCACATGTAAAATTCCACGTTACTATAGGAGCTTCAACCTCCAATAATGTGTTGTTGCACATAGTAAATTCCCATGAATCCACCATGATAGATAACTCGGACTTGGTTTTGTAGAAGGAAAAAACTTTTAATATCTGATGGCCAGCCAAATTCACAAGTGTTTGAGATCCACCGTCTAACAAGTAAACACGTCAAGTTTGAGGTCAATTGTCCAATTGATATTTATCAAAGTGGATATGTAATGATAATGCTAAAGAAAATCCAAAACATTTTCTAACGTCGATACTAATTTTATTATCAAATCACATAGAATCATTGAATAACTTGATCTCTTGTTGGGTCGATATAAAAATTTTATGAGCTCCAATGGGTCGCAAAACATGTATGTTTGTCATTCACAATAAATATTTTACTAGGACAACTCTTCAATAAAAAGAGTTACGGCTCACCAAATCATAACCTTGGTACATTATTAAAATTCATAGACTAAAATTCATAGACTACACATCATGGTTAGAATTCTATGATCACTCTAGTAAATAAATCAATTCCTCTCAAAAGATTCTCATTCAAGTTCAATCTACTCTTATACCAAACAAAGTTTTGGTACAAATTTTCACACAAAACTCTCGATAAATAATATGTTCACATAATAATATAATATATTTCATTCAATATAATACTAAATAGGATAGGAATTCCTATTATTAAGGAATCTCCTAAAACTACTCAAACCTATACATGTACAAGTTAATCAACCAACAACCTAATCTCACCTAAATAGATATATACATGAGTTGTCTAACAACTTCACATATAAAATATATTCTCACCCACACTAATGTAATAAAAATACATTTATCTGAATATAAAAATATTTACCACACGTAAATATCAATAACCATGAGAACACTAACTATGATTTCCTAACAGGGTAAGACAGTGAATCCTACCTACACTTACCGACTTTTATGGACAAATCTAAATTTTTGGAGAATAATTTTGTGCATGCCTTTATGCAATTCAGCAAGATTGATTCATATTTTCCATTAAGGTCTAGATAATATACCCATATTCTAAATTATGTAACAAAAGCATATGTTTTTGTATAGTTGGTATGAATATACAAGCATGACGTAGACTTATCCCTATTCTCAAATTCATTTGTGTGAGCATCCCAATTGATTTGACTTTGTAATAGGGATGTGAAATCTCTTATTTGGACTTCTCCTACATAAATATTGATCATGAAAGTGGTTTCATGGGGTATTAAGAGTCCATATAGAAAGAACTCACAAAGGAGGTTTTTTTATTCCTCATTTTCCATCATAAAGGCCTCTACAAATTGTTTCCCATCTTCCATATCATAAGGGAGGTCACAAGAAATCCTTAATAACACCCACCTAAAATATTGTTCTAGAATAAACATATTGTAAAGGGAATATGGTTTTCTGCAAGCCAATAGATGATTTCCTACAAAACATGCATGTAGGATCCTCTTTTCAAGTTTTTTATTTTCTATCTCCCAAGTTTCCTTCTCTTTTCTGATTTTTTCAATTTCTCTTTCAAATTTGGCTATTTCTTGTAGACATTTAAATATTTTTGTTAGATTGTGAATTCTCTTTTTAACCATATTATTACAAAAGATAAAGTTGGATCATTTTTGTTTGAGTGGCTACTTCTGTAGTATCCTTGTGTGCAGTAGGTGGATTTTGGGTTGCTTGATCAAGATCTTCAATAATTTCCTCTAAATCAACATGTGGTGGACTAAAATTTGTTTGAGTATATTATATATCTACAACTTCATTTTGGGTGGGTGGTGGATTTGCATTTGGTTGAGTGACTACCTCCTCAATATCTAGCTTTTGGAGTGCTTGAATGGTCTCATCCTTCTCCTTTATTGCTTTCTTTAGGAGAAGGATTTCTCTCCTCTGTTCTTCAATAATCCTCTCAGTGTTAGAAAAATCTAATGCATATTTTAATTCTCTACTTTCATTTGGTGGAGGTGGTAGATTCTCAACTTCTTCTTCAATTGGGGCCTTCCGTTTCTATTTTCTCAGATCCCTCATTGGTGTATCATGAATAACCTCTTCCCTTTCTTTAGGTATAGTGATCTGCCTCACCTCTATGTCATCCATCATGCTTTCCATGATTCTAGTTATCATTTGGTCCTCTTTTGATTCCTCGTGAGAAATGACTAGCCTTATTCTTCTTGTTCTTCTCTGTATTCGAGGATTTTCCTCCTTAGAATATCCTTCAAATATAACTAAAGGAACAAATGGTTGAACTATTTTTTTCCTTTTTTATTTCTTTTGTTAGGAGGATTTGTTTGGATTTCTTACTCTTTTCAATGTGTATGGTCATTAGTATACATACTTGGAGGATTTTTCTTCCCCTTCTTCTATTCTAGAAAATGGTGCTTATAAATCAATTGTATCATCTCGTGATGTCTCAACCCTTTTTTATCTTTTTGATACCTGTGAGACAAAAATAAGGATATTGGTACAAAAATAAGGGAGGCTCAAAGGATTGTGTTTCCCCTTTTTGATATGGATCATAATTTTCATGTAACTTCATAAAAACGCAGTCCCAAATTGACCATCACAAGAAAAATACCTCATGAGCCAAATGACCACCATGTCTCAGGGTTTAGGTAGGGTTTCTCTTTTGATTCCCTTTTACTTACCTTGTTAGTCACATATTATCTCTACTTTTTCATTGTTTGTTGAAAAAATCTCTACAAGAGATGAGTATGATATTTTGATACCAACAAACTTTACCCATGTGTTTGAAGTTTTAGAAATGTGTGCAATAATATTAACAATCATAGGTATTTTGACTCATTTGACAATAGTATGGTCAGTTTGAAGGTTCATAGAAAATTCCTCTACTAGTTGTAAGTTATAACCCTCAAATTTCTTCAAAACCCTAGCCACCCAAATTGTCTTAAAATAGATATTGTTTCCCCATCTTTTAATAATTCCTCAACCAATTCAGCTCGACTTCTTAAACCCCATATTTCACTAGACACGACTTGAAATTATATGTAAAATTACTTATTAAATGTATTAATATTTATCGTAATAACGAAATTTCATTTTTTATATTTGAATGTTTTAATAGATCAAATCATATAACTCAACATAGGACTGAATAATGATTTGAAGTGAAGAAGACCTCCTTCCATTCACATGACGTCTTCTTATTAATAAATTTTCAAGTGTTACAATTTTCCCCAATATCACCATGATCAAATACAAGTAGATGGATAGTCTCTTTACAAGTCATGGGTATCCATTATCCTTTCTCCTTGGTCCTTTCAAGATGGGTATATATTCATAATCTTATAACACGAGGTACCCATGCAAGGACTACAAACATCTCGTATTATATTTGTATGGCAAGATCAAGTCAAATCAATTGCCACTCACATTAACAAAATTATTCTACAATGTCTTGTAACATATAGATATGGTGGTCAATTTATCACAATTGGCAAATAACTTCTTATCTCTCTTCCATACTAAATATTAGATATATATGTATTAAGCACTTAATAATATGATTATGCTTATTGTTCATTCTAGATTCTAGCTACCTAGAAAATTTTATATGAAAATGTTGTAACTTTGGAGAGGTGTTTACCTTGTAAAAATATATATCATAAATTTGGTCAAACTTATTTTTCTTTACCTTGTAAAGAAAATATATCATATAAATGGTCAAACTTATTAACACAATAGTACAATGACAACACAAACCCTATTTCCAGCTTTCTCCCAACAACTAGGGTTTCACATCCTCATGATTAAAATATAAATTGACAAGAATCTAATTATAACATGGATTCCAAATGATGATTAAACTTGACCCTATGGATTCCAAATGATGGTTAAACTGGACACAATGGTAAGGGGTCGTCTATGACTCTTCATCATTATGTTGTTTACAGTCCATACTTCTAGCTCCAAACCATTCATACTTACATCTCTAGACCATTTATATTTCCATCTCCCGTCGACCATTCATACTTCTATCTTTGGACAACCCATACTTCCATCTCTTGACCATTCATACTTCTAGCTCTAGATAAATTTTTCATGTTGTTAATTATTATTATGGACTGATGTTAATACAATATTTGTCTTAAATCTGAAATTTTTCCATCACGGTGATTATCGGAAAAGCACCACAAATCTGCTAGTTCAAAGAATACACAGTGAATGATGCAAGACGTGAATTGTTCTAAGAGAAAACAATACAAGCATGCAAGACTTGAAATTACAAAAATACAAGAGAGATAATTACAATAACATATAAATAGCTCCAAATTAATACGATCAAATATAATAATGCAAGAGATGTACATATAAGAGGTGAATGTGTAACCTCCTCCTAGAATCATGGCAATCTCCACCTAGAATAGTAGTAACCAACACCTATAATAGTGTATTCAAGTGTACACCGAAGAAAGCATATCCCATAAGTGTAGGGAAACTCCAAGTGAGGTAGAATATCACAAGTAGGACAATAAAAATAAAACGGGAAAATAAATCCTACACTAACACCCCCATAAGCACATCTTAGGTGGGAAATGAAAAGGAAAGTGGGTCCCAACAACAAGGCCTAATGAGGTACCCATGTACAATGCAATCTCTCATAAGATAGAGTAAAAGGAGAAAACCCAGGGAAAAAATCCCCCAAAAAAGAGACATGAAGAAGTGAAGAGGCTAGAAGCCCCCAAGATGATGAATTTTTTGATGTAGAATGCACCCCAAGAAGAGCTCGTAGATGAATGAACTTTCTCTTAGTGAAAGGTTTGGTGAAGATGTCAACAACCTGCTCTGAAGACTGGAAGAATATCAAATTGATGACCTGCTCATGAATGATATCCCAAATGAAGTGCATGTGAATCTCAATGTGTTTGGTCCTCTGATGAAGGACTAGATTCCTACATATTTGGATGGTGCTCTAGTTGTCACAAAATATGACTATAGGTTACTTGATCTAGATGCCAAGCTCAAAAATAATCCCTTGAAGCCAAATAGCCTCAAGTAGTTGCATTAACATCTCCTTGTACTCTGCCTCTGTGGATGATAGAGCAATAGCATTCTACTTCTTGCTTGACCAACTAATAGGACCAAAACCTAATGAGAAATTGTAACCTGAAGTGGACTTACGACACTCAGTGTCATCAACCCAATCTGAGTCTGAGTAGACCAAGTCAAAGTTTGAACCAACCTGTGTTGAATCTGTTGGTGCCATTTTTGAGCTTACACCGTTTTACCCTAAATTTTTCCTTCATTTTGCATGCTCTAAAACTTTTTCTCTCAAATTGGTGGTCTATAACTTTTCCCATCTTCCTTGGATGCTACTAAATGCTCACAAACTTGTTATTTTTCCCCAATTTGAAATAAATCTGCATGTGTGCCCTGTTTTGTGCCCTAATTTTTCCAAAATCTGTGGCTCTACCATTTTTCCTTTTTCCCAATCGTGGAAATTTAAAATTGATTGATTTAGACTTGTATGCCATTAAAAATCCAATTCCATGATCAAAAATGCTTTGAAAACATGTTTCAGTTGGTTCAATTTCGAAATTTGTCGTCCTTAGCGAAAAAATTGAATTCTAGGGCATCCCTGGCATTTTCTGTGTTTTGACGGTCAAACGGGCATCATTTTCCTGTCAATTTCATCTTCAGCATTCATCAGCAATGTGGCTTGTTCTAATACACCGAGGGATGGTGAAATATTGCTTTAACTTATCACTTTTTGCATTTTTGGCAAAAGGGCAAATTTGGTCCCATGGCTCTGCTTTACTCTAATTGGTTCTAATGTTGTTTACGTGGTGTGTTTTGATTGGATGAGAAGCAATGGGTCTTTTTGTGCCTTAAGGCATTTTGGAAAAAGATTTAAAGTGCAAAGAAAAGTCCTAGGGCCCGCAATAAATCATGAGTGGACATGTGGTAGGATCAGGGGCAGAGGGGAGTGCGGGCCGCCAGTGAGTTTTGAAAACTTTAAAATTTTGTGAAAGAGGTATGAAGCAAAAAAGGGAGTTATGGCCCATGAACGAATCATAAATAGACACGTGGCGTGGTCGAGGTAGAACTTCGGGCCTTGAGGGAAAATTGAGATTTTTCCCTTTTTTGGCATAAAGGCATAAAATTAAAAGGAGGAATGCAAGCCCATAGTGAATCAGCAATTGCCACGTGTTAGGGACAGAATCGGAGGTGTGGGTCCGTGGGGATAATTTGGAAATTTTTCCTTTTTCCAAAAAGGTGGAAATGTGTAGAATCGATCCATGATTCTAATGGGGCCCACTTTGGGACATGTGTCAAGCCCATTTTCATGAGGTGGAGGTGCGGGAAAAATATCAAAATTTTCCAATTTTTCCCAAAAATTTTAAAAGGTAAAATGAAGCTCCTAGGTCCGCATCCAATGGAATGGTGCCACGTGGCCACTCAAAATAAAAAGGTCAAAAGGGTAAAAATGTGAAACCCGTGCCCATGCCAAATCAAATCTCGCCACGTGGTTGTTTCTTTTTAAAATGCAAAATGGAAAAAGGTGCCTCCAAAGCCTATCTCCAATGGTTTTTCTCCACGTGGAGGGTGCAAATTAAAAGTTGAATGTTAAATCAACGGTAGTTGTGCATCGTTTTTTTCTCTGCCACCATTTTTGCCCTAGAACACTCTAGGAAGTTTGGAGATGCATTTTTTTGCATCAATTTTCATCAAAATTTTGACAAATTCATGTCATTTATTCCTGCAAGGACCAATGCAATCGGTTTTGAGGATCAATTTGAAGATCAGAGATGTTTTTGAAATGAATTTTTTCCTAACCCATCCAAAAATGTGAAATATTAGATCCAAAAGTTACAGAGTCAAATTTTGGAGGGATAAGGATGAAATAATGAAAGGAAGGGCATTTGCATGCTTTGAAGATGAAAAACATGCCTCCACAATGGATAATGATGTGAATTTTGCAATGATTCATCTCTTTTAGAGACAACTAGAAACTTTTTGGACGTGTTCTGTTAAACGTCCCTGTCTGCAAATCATGAGAAATTTTTGTAACAAATTTGATCCTTTGGCATATTCTTTTCTTGGGAAAGAAGGCTTGAAGGATATTGAAAGCTATATATTGCATGAATTTTTCATGCAAAGGGTTGGAAGAGTTTTAAAAATCCTAGAAAACTAAAAATTTCATGGGAAAATCTGGGAAGAAGCCCATTCTCTGAGTGACCACTTGAGAAACTCATGTAACTCTCTCTGTATCAGATTTCAAATCATGTTAAGTTGGTTGCACATGTATAGCCATTAACAAGCTCTGAGATTGTTTTTCAAAACATTCCCCTGCTGATAAATCTGATCATTTTTGAGTTATTCTATGTTGTCTTTGGGAAAAATCTATGAATGCTTACATTTTAGAATGCATTTCAAATTTGTGTTTCTTGTTTCCTATTACAGTCTTGTGTTTAAAATATCTCTTGATCATACATGGTCTCATTTCTTGTGATAGTTTAGTGGCATTTGCAATCTCACATTCAGAAGAGATTTCATCTAATAAAGAGATAAACAAATTTAAAATCACTTTACCTTCCTTGACTTCAGAGATTGTTTGTAAACCTTTGGGTGCACCTTAGGTCATGATTAAATAGTGATTACTAAATGCTTCATTGGTTCATTCTAACTCAATATTTTGTGATAGATGATCAAAGATTGTGTGGAAAAGTGTAGATTTGGGCCTCCATTTGATGCACATATCCTGGTTGAAGGGATGATTAACCATTTTGATACTTTATGTTGTTAAGTTTCTCCATATTTTTCTAAAATCCTCAAAGAGTCTAGCGGACCTTGGTTTGTCTTATCTAAACTCCCACCCAAAAATCATTCAAAACAACTAATCCTACCCTATTTTACCCCTATTTTGACCTGTATACCCACAGAAGATCAAAATCCATTTGCTAAAGTATGCAAAATAGATCGTGATTTCAAAATGTCTTCAGTAACCCTTTCCTTGCATTGAAAGTATCTCCAAAATCTGGAAGTGACAACTTGTGAAAGTTATATTTGGAGTGTTGATCATATTTTCCCAAGACCCCTTCATACTATTTGTAAAAATTGAGGGATATCTTCATCTCCTTCACCATTTGAGGGTTACAAAATAGGTCGTCTTACCTTGGTTGAAAGGCACAACCTAAAATAGTTAGGACAAGATCAAGTCCTATTTGAGTGTTATTCATCTCTCCACAAATATGAATGCCAGTTAGATCATATCTGCAGATACAAAATGACACACACCATGATCCATTTGTCTTCAAGCTTCATGTCATATCTTTGATGCTACTCAGACTGAAAAGGAGAACAAATTTGGGTACCAACACCAGTGGTGCCACTGCCGAGGACATTCTTAGTTCAATCTGATCCATGTGCATACATATTTGAGATATTTGAATGCATATCAAACCCTGGTAATGTCTCTTGCAAGTTTTGTCTGCAAATATATTGTTAAAGCATCATTCTATACTCATATTTGCAAGGTGTATGCAAAGGTTTCAAACTCTGTCTGTAATTTTATCAGTTTCTAGTAGTAGTTACACTTCATTTGCATTTTTGGTTGATAGATTCAAGAAAAGGAAGATCTAATCTATAAAGTTTGGAAAGATTTTCAGTGCTAATAGGTATTTGACAGAGTATTTTAGTGCATTTTCACAACTAGGGTGAAAGTCCTTAGTGGCGACTCCATGTTGTTTTGATCTTGATAAATACCAATGGCCTAGCTTTCTGTCATTTATTTTTGGTGTTGCTAATCTCTGCAAAATGGGAAGGAAGAATATCTCTCTACATTAGAGACTCTGCTAAGAAGTTGTTTTCATATTCAAGGAACTCAGAGTTAGAAGGGAGAAGAGTTTGGAAGGTGGTTAGAGAGCAGAGCTCAAGGAAGGAGGTTACCTTTGTTGAACTTGAGATTAATTAGCCTGTCATTGAGGACTACAGTTCTTCTTTAGGTAAATTTGAATTAGATAGTCCTCCTAAAAATTTACATTCTCCATCTGGAGAGGGGCCTTCATTTGTCTTTAAAAATTTTGCTCCTCATTCTACCCTTGTTTTTTCCAAATTTTCTAGAGTTCATCAAGAAGCTGATCCTATAGGGGATATCCATTTTGAAGATTACATTTCTATTCCCCAAATACCTCTCACTCCTCATCATTTTGTTTCTCCTCCAAGATCACCACCTCAAAATAATATGGCTTAGCCTCCCCTAGACCTCCATTTGTTGTTAACACCTTTGGTCCTATAAACTTTAGAGGAATGAATGGTTATCCAAATGTTGTCCCTCAAGATGTCAAAAATAGATTGCCAAAATTCCAAGGTAACAATGCAATAACTGGTGATCAACATCTCAAACTTTTTGTTAACATGATGGAGGATTTTGAAATAGAATTTGAAGATGTGTATGTCAAATTTTTCATTCATACACGATGTAAGGGATTGGTACAAGGTTCGCTAATAATTCTATTTATTCTTGGATTGAAATGAAGAATGCATTTAGGTTATAATATGGTGACAAGACTGATCCTAGATTTCTCTTTTCTGAATTTGAGAATATCAAGAAGAACCCCAATGAATCAGTGCATGACTTTAATACAAGATTTAACAAGACATTGAGGAGGCTTCCTGTTAATTTGAGGCCCTGTGATGAGTCTTGTTTAATCAAATATGTAGATGCATTTGATAAGAAAACAACCTACTACTTGAGAGACAAAAACCCTACTAATTTGAGGTAGGCCTTCACCATGGCACTGCAGATTGAGAACAATATCAAAGCAATTGGGAAACCTCTCAAGAGAGATGGTGTAAAGTTGATAAACCCTAAAAACCTCAAGCTAGCAAGGGTGCTGATTTGGAGGAGGTTGTGAAAACTTTGGTAGGTGCTTTGTCAAAGAAATCTCATACAAGTTAGTCCGGAAGAGAAGGGAATTGGGTAGACTTCACAAGGTCAAAAAAATCACAAAACCATGACATATTTACCAATCATCCTAGGGGTGATTAGAGATCTGATGATAGAGGTAAAGGACCCATGGGGTCTAAAAATAGACATCCTAAAGCACGTGAAGGAAGAGTGTTACCTGATCCCCTAACATTAGGGTTGTCTTTGTTGTTGACGAGCTTTTGATATTGATTGGTGTGATAAGTGTTTTCTACCCTATCCTCCATGTGAAATGGACCAGCAAGATGGTGAAGCTAATAATGATTATGGTAATGATGATGATATCTGCATGGTGGGTTCTTCTTCAAGATCACAAGAAGGAGCAACATCAACTGAGGTAATAAGTGCAAGGACAACTACAACCTTTTGGGATTGCATCAACTGGGTACAATTCCTTATTCCCTCTCATACTCTTGAGGTAGATGTAGTGTAAGATTTTAAGATCCCTAAAAATGACTTTGAATACTTAAGAGTCTTGATGATTAAGAAGTATGATGGTGGTATCCCTTCGGAGGAAGATAGACAATTGTTAATGAATGTTGTTGTGGCTCAAGAGAAAGAGTATAACACTAGGAGCAAGGTTGTTAAGGGAGTTGGGCCTCAATCCAAACCTAAAACACCCTTGCTTACAAGTATTCCCAAAGAATATCCTAGAAGAGAAACACCTGCCAAAAGCTCTGTTGTCCCAAGCAAAAATTACAGTCCTCCTCATGCCCAAACTACCAAGAATCCCTTGTCATCTAATGAATCTGCTTGTCTCCATTCCAATGCTACCTTGCCAAAGAGTGTTCCATATGACATAGCCCAAGTATTGATCCAAATAAATGTGAGTGTTCCAATCACTAAGTTTCTTAGGATTCCTGAGCACAAGAAGAGATCATTTGAGTACTTGGGATTGAAAGATGAGAAGAGTACCCCAAGCAGAAATGTAAATGTTGTTGAAACTCCTCCTCAAATCATTGCAGACCTTGAAACACCACCAGCAGTAGAGGGTCTTGGAGAAACACCTGAGGTATACTTGGGGACATCCTTGGTTGATTCCCAATTTAATGTTGATCCATTCTTTATAACTTTGATCATAAAGGATAGACTACTTCACAATTAGTATGTTTGATTCTAGTGCATCATGTAATGTCATGCCTCTAGAAGTCATGAATGAGTTGGATATCAAAGTGACAATAGCCTATGGAAAGTGTACTGCCATGGACTCAAGAGAAGTTTCAGTAGTTGGTTGTGTGAAGGGTTTGGTGGTACAACTTGCAGCCTATCCGGGTAAGAATTTGAAACTTGATGTTGTGATTGTTGATTGCCCTACCAAATGGGGTATGCTTTTGTCAAGAAAGTGGGTTGCAAGTGTTGGTGGGACTATTCAAATGGACATGTCTTTTTCCACTATTCCCATTGAAGGCAGCCTTGTCAAGCTCTATGGAGAAAATAAGATGTTACACCTTATTGAAGATCCCAACAATGCTTCCTATGAGGTGTTGTTTGTTGATGTAGATGCTTTGATAACTTTGTTGGGTTTTTTGATGGCAAAGAGAACAAGATGGATCAGTCAAAGTGCCTTGAATAGGTAGGTTCCCCTTGGACCTTGCTATTTGATGGATCTTGCTCCAAATTTGGAAATGGTGTTGGTATAATTATGATTTCTCCTAGCTTGGAAGAGTTTGTTTTTTCCTTCAAGCTTAATTTTGAATGTACTAACAACATTACTAAATATGAAGCCTTATTGTTGGGTCTGAGAATTGCATGGAAGTATGGTGTCAAGGAAATCATTGCAAAAGGATATTCAGAGCTAGTTTTCAAACAAATAAGAAAACTATATGCTACAAAAAATTAGTGGATGAAATAGTACAAACATGCAATTTGGGATCTAATTGAGATGTTTGATTCCTTCAACATTGTGCATCATGATAGAAGTTTCAATGTTGCTGCTGAAAAGTTGGTAGTGTTGGGGTCAAGATTTGGAAATTGCACCATTTCACCTTATTGTGAGTACAATATTGAAGTGTTAACTAGGTCAAGTGTTTCTCTCGGAAATGCTTCGTTCCTTTTAGAAACAGATATAAGGTTAGGGTTAGGAGGAATACCCGTAGAATGTCGAGATGATGTGCGCATACCGTAGAGAAAGATCAAGATCATTCGGAGAACTCCTTTTTGTCCAGGAAGGACTACTGCAAAATAAGAACACAAGACCACAAGATTTGATTAAACAATAAATGAGGAAACGCCTTGGGCCCAGAAATGTAAAACTTCCTTTCAAGGTGGTCAGCTTCCTAACGTGAATTAACACAAAAGACAGTAAAATATCAATTAAATTGTTTCGTTGAACTGGGTAGGGGAAAGGTTGTTTTTCCTGGTTTTGATCAAAGGAACCGATGCCGGTTACCTATAACCGATGCCGGTTACTGATAACCGATACCGGTGGGTTCTAGGATCTTCTGGGCTGGTTGTGGTGTTTGTAATGGCTGGTTTTTGGATAGTATTAGGAAATGGGATGGTTAGAAGCAAAAGAATGACAGTTAGAGGCAATGGTACGTTGGATAATGGATTCAGAAACGGATTTGGGAGGACTGTAATTCCAAAAGCATAAGAAATGTTATAATGGAGGACATGCAAGATGTAACTTACTGGTTTTTACGAAGGTGCAAGTTGATCTCCTTTGCTGTAAACACGTCTAGTATTTTCACTCGTCTCTGCTTGGTCAAGTGAAGATCTGGACTCTGTTCCTCGCTCGCAATGCTCTCTTTGCTGATCCGAAATCCTTCGACCGATCTCCAAAATGAAATTCTGATCCGTTGTTTTGGTTTGGGAGCCCATTTACAGTGGAACCGATGGCGGTTGCTAGCGTAACCGACGGCGGTCGAGTAGGAACCGCATCGGTAAGGAAAAAGTAGGCTATTTTTAGTAAAACAGCCCACCTTCCCCTGCTTTTTCTCCCGAGGATCAGCCATGAGCTTGGTCAAGTGGCTAGAAGGTCGGCTTTGGGTGCGAGTAAGGAGGCATTAGTTATGGATGTGAGTCTAGACCAAGTCATGGGTCCTAATTAGGTTAGTTTAGGGTTAGGGCTAGGTCATGGTGAGGTGGCCAAGTGAGGTGGCGGGTAAGGCGATGTGGATTTATCAATTATGAGGTAATTAATAAATAATTGTGTAAGGTTTAGGTAATGAGGTTAGGTTGTGAAATGGGATGCGGGTCACAAGGGGTCGTAAGACACGAATTTGGTGTCTACATTAGCCCCTTATTGTCGTAGCTTGTTTTGTTAAAGCTGCGCGAACAATAATATGAAGTGGTTTCTCATGTTAAAGATGTAGGTAATCCCCCTCAAATCTATCGCAGATTGAGTGAACGGGAAATCAGGGATAGGGTTGATAAAGGGTATATGTTGTAGAGAGGATGGTAAGGTGGTGGGGTAGGTCCAAGGAAGCAGACGCATGTTGAAATGCAATAGTACGACGAGGGTACATGATTTGACAAGCAAACCAGCAATGTGTAGGCAAAGGTCGATAGTTTATCCAAACAAGGGTGATATAATCCTGGTATCCAAGGCATAGGAAGTAGCTCCAGGGTATATAACAGGTGAGGTACAGGAACGTTTAGGCATGTTCGACGCACTCAAATGGTTGGTTTGGTTGAGATAAACGTCACGGCCTCAGGTCTAGGCAAAGTTGGTCGACAGATCAAGTCAAGGACCCTAATCATGCTAAAACACGAACAGGTGAGCTCGATTGCACAAAAGGTACATGATGGATGGATAAAATAAAACGTTGATTGTGGGTATGGTATTGAAGTGATGCGGTCGTGGGTCGGGCCAAGTTGTTGGGGCGAGGCCTTGGGTCGGGCCAAATGGTTGGGCGGTGGCCCGGGGTCAGGTCATAAGGGTAGAGTGAGGCCTTGGGTCGGGCCGGATAGGTAGGTTGAGGCCTTGGGTCGGGCCTAATAGGTAGGTTGAGGCCTTGGGTCGGGCCAATTGGTAGGTTGAGGCCTTGGGTCGGGCCAAATAGGTAGGTTGAGGCCTTAGGTCGGGCCAATTGGTAGGTTGAGGCCTTAGGTCGGGCCGAATGGTAGGTTGAGGCCTTAGGTTGGGCCGAATGGTAGGTTGAGGCCTTGGGTCGGGCCAAATAGGTAGGTTGAGGCCGTGGGTCGGGCCGAATGGTAGGTTGAGGCCTTGGGTCGGGCCAAATAGGTAGGGCGAGGCCTTAGGTCGGGCCAATTGGTAGGTTGAGGCCTTAGGTCGGGCCGAATGGTAGGTTGAGGCCTTGGGTCGGGCCAAATAGGTAGGTTGAGGCCTTGGGTCGGGCCAATTGGTAGGTTGAGGCCTTAGGTCGGGCCAAATAGGTAGGGCGAGGCCTTAGGTCGGGCCAATTGGTAGGTTGAGGCCTTAGGTCGGGCCGAATGGTAGGTTGAGGCCTTGGGTCGGGCCAATTGGTAGGTTGAGGCCTTAGGTCGGGCCAAATAGGTAGGGCGAGGCCGTAGGTCAGGCTGGACAAGTGAACAGATGTTGTGCAGCAAAGGTGGACGGAGGCGATATTGGTGAAAAAGAGGCAAGGAGTAAATAAGGGCAAAGAATGGGGTGAAAGTTGGGTAGAGAACCGATGTCGATTCTGCATGACCGATGATAGAGAAGATGTATTTGTTTAACATCTAAATAAAACTGAATATGTATGGTGATTTGAGTTATGATAATAATAAGAATGTTTGCGTTGTGACTTTTGGTGTTTTGAAAAAGGATAAAGAGGAATGTGATTAAATAGAAATACACAGAAATATTTATTATACCACACATGATAGATTATGGTAGGGGATGGTCGAGCTAACCTTGGGAGACCCCATGTCTCCGAAGTGCTGCCTACATAGCCCATTGCACAAAGCAAGGAGGGGCCTCAGACCGATGTAGTTCTCCCTTAGGACCAGGGAGAGGTGAATTCAGGCAATTTGGGTATGGTTAGGAAATTTGTTGGTTGATAAGAATTTGATGTTGATAGGGTAATGCTGTTGGTGTTGGTAAGGTATGGGCGATGTTGATGTAGGTATAGGTAAAGCAAAAGTTAGCTTACCCAAAGAGAAGGGAACCATGTCCTGATTAAGATCAACACACAATCCTAGATGCGAGGCAAAGAGGAAAGGGTGTCCCGTAGTTGAGAAGAGCCAAACAAACCACATATTAACATAGGATGAGCTTGAATCCCTAGGTACCTTGCATAGGCAAGAAGTCGATAGGTGAAAAGAGTTGTATAATCACAACATATCGGATATACGTCACGTCCCTTGAGGTTTGTTGCTTTGACAAATGGTGAGGTGAGGTGGTTGATATAGGCGGGGGCTCTGAGAGATTGTTACAAGGTGATTATTCTGATGAAAGAGAACCTACCCTAAATAGACAAGTCCATGACTCAAAAGTTCTTCTGAATGAGGCTTTTATTTTATTGAATATAGACTGATCGATGCGGGAAGTCTACCAGGGATATTGATTGTATTATTCTCTAGGTCTTCACGGTGATCAATGCGAGAAGCTTCGATAAAAGCCGATCGTGTATAGTCAGTCCTTCGAGGGAGCAGTCTATTTATAGTAGCAGACATGATTTTAATGCATAGCTGTCCTTCGGGGGAGCAGTCTATATAAAATAGCAGCAATAGTTCGGCATATAGCTGTCCTTCGAGGGAGCAGTCTATATTTAATTTAAATGACCAGATGTTCATTTGGCGTGAAGCATCTAGTTAGTAGGAAGTTTGACTCAAGAAAATCCCAGAAGAATACGGCTTATTTCAATACTTTGAAGTCATGGACTAGACTAAAAAGGGGAAGGCATCATCAAGGGGAGGTGAGGATCAAACTATGTGAGCCTGATTGTTATTATGAAGTGTAGGAAACAGAGTGTATGTAGTGGTAAGTGAGCTCAAGGGACGAGCGACAGGTAGATAAGAAGTGATATAATACTAATTTCAACAGTAGAATGGTCGAAGATGCAAGGCATTAAGGGGTTCAGGCTCAGGTTTACCATTGCCGAAGCTAAACGATAAGTACCAGATCCATAGGTATGAGTGATTATATAAGGCCCGATCCAATTGGGAGCAAATTTTCCACGTTTGCTCTTTTCTAGTTTGGTTACATGTTGATTCTCTTTGAGAACAAGATCACCAACCTTAAAGGTACGCTCATGAAGTCGCTTATCATAAGCACGTTTAATGCGTTTTTGATAGATTTGAAGGTGATCAAGAGCTGTAAGACGGCGTTCGCCAAGAAGCTCCAATTGGGCTAACCGCTCTTGGCGGAAATCATCGTTGGTGAGAATATCCCAAGAGATATTATAAGGGAGGGTATTTGTATTTCGAGAGGCAAAACAGCCTCGGTGCCATATACCAAAGAAAAGGTGTGGCATTAGTAGAAGTACGAATGCTTAGTACGATAAGCCCAAAGGGCAAAGGGAATGTGATCGTGCCAATTTCTTCCCGATTCATTGACAACTTTCATGAGGATTTTGGTTAGTGTTTTATTAGAGGACTCGGCTTGCCCATTGGCTTGTGGATAGTAAGGTGATGAGAAACTAAGTTTGATACCAAAGTTGTCACAAAGGTCTTGCAACAACTTGTTTTTGAAAGATTTTCCATTATCTCGTTATCAAAGTGTAAGGAACACCAAAACGACGTGATAATGTGGTGGTTAATGAACTCGACAATTTTTTTCTTTTTTTTTTGATTGAAATGAGTGGAATAGCCTCCACCCATTTTGTGTAATATTCGGTCGCTGTGAGTATCCAACGGTGACGTTGTGAAGAGGTTGGGTGAATCTCACCAATAAGGTCTAAACCCCATTGTGAGAAAGGCCAAAGATCTCGAGCGATCTGGAGCGGGTGGCTAGGAGTATGTTGAAGGTTGGCATGTTGCTGACACATAACACAACGCTTAACATATTCGTAGCAGTCGTTATTGAGAGTAGGCCAATAATAACCAAGGCGAAGGATTCGTTTGGCCACGGCAAGGCCGCTAAAATGTCCACCACAAATACCGTCATGGACCTGTTGAATGGTATGAGTGGCCTCCACGCCGCTGATTAAAAGGAGGATACCATCAAAGCCACGTTTATAGAGGAGTCCCCCATAACAACATAACGCAAAACACTTTTAAGAAAAGCACGTTTTCCGTTATTAGTAAGGTCAGTGGGAGGACAGAGATTGTAAGGTAGTCGTGGAATTGGTGGTACTGTATCCCGTGAATTAGTGGACACATGATATTTATCATACAAACTACCGGGGTTGAATAGGATGGAGCAAAAGTTGTTGGACCACGACGAATAATTCAGAGTCAGTTGGCGCGGCGGGAATTTGCGAGGCTAAGCAAGCCATAGTATCCGCAAATTTGTTAGTGGAGCGGGGAATGGTTTGTATAGAATAGTGGGTAAATAAAGCTAGAAGTGAATCCACGTAGTGTTTGTATTTTTGAAGTTCCTCATTTTTGCATTGGTAGACGCCCATAACTTGATTGACTACCAATTGAGAGTCGCCAAAAATGTTGATAGATTTGATACCTAAGTGTAACGCAACTTGGAGACCTAGAACAAGGGCCTCGTATTCCGCTGTATTATTAGTGCAAGGGAAATCAAGTCGGAATGAAAGAGGCATGGGTTCAGCGTTGAGAGGAATGAGAACAACGCCGGCTCTTCCGCCACGCTGGCATTTAGATCCATCGAAGAAGAGGGTCATTGGGTACGACTCCTCTGTGAGGGAAAGAGTAGCGATGAGTTCGTCGGAAATGTGAAATTGGTAAATTGTTCCCTGAGACAGAGCGTCCGCAAGTTGGTCTCGCGATGGTTTGTCCTTTGATTGATTTCTGGTGGATAAACTCAAGGTCGAGGTCGGCGAGAAGCATGAGCCATCTAGCAATGCGTTGGTTCAGATGAGGTTTGGCGTACATGTAATGGATGGGATCTGTATTGGTGATGATGAAAGTCTTGTGATTTAGAAGGTAGTGTCGGAGTTTGGTGGCAACGAATGATAGGGCAAGGCACAATTTTTCTACATGTGTGTACCTAGTCTCATAGTCCACCAAAGTACGACTTATATAATAAACGGCTTGTTCGTGATTCTCAGAGTCACGATGTGCAAGCATGGCTCCTACAGCGTGGTCGGTGGCGGAAAGGTAAAGGTAGAAAGGGCGGTTGTCTTGGGGTGGGATAAGCACGGGTGGCTGCAAGAGATAGGATTTGAGAGCTTCGAAGGCTTGGTGACATTCTTCGCTCCATTGGAATGCAATATCCTTTTTAAGGAGGTGATGGAAAGGTTGACACCGATCCGAGAGTTGGGAGATGAAACGTCGGATAGATTGGAGCTTACCTTGTAAACTACGCAATTGTTTGAGATTTTTGGGTGGGGGCATTTCTAGGATAGCTTTGACTTTCGATGGATCGACCTCAATGCCACGCAAAGAGATGATAAAGCCAAGAAGTTTTCCCGAAAGAACACCAAAGACACATTTCTTCGGTTGAAGGCGGACAGAATATTGTAACAGTGTGATCAAAATAATGGTTAAAACATCGAGATGTTCACTACGATGTTTAGACTTTCCGAGAAGATCGTCGAGATAGTCTTCAAGGATAGTGTGCATAATGTCATGAAAATGTAGGTCATAGCCCGCTGATAGTAAGCACCAAAGATTCTTAAGGCCAAATGGCATGACACGATAATGAAGGTTCCCAAGGAGTTATGAAGGCGCTTTGTGTTGATCGGCGGGCAACCAAAATTTGGTTGTATCCCGAAAAACCATCCATGAGAGAAAGCATTTCATGGCCCGCAGTGAGATCAACAAGTTGATCAATACTTGGGAGGGGGAAGTCATCCTTGGGGCAAGCGAGGTTAAGATCCCAGAAATCTGTGCATATCCGAAGTCCCCCTGTCGCTTTAGTGACAGGTACGATGTTAGAAATCCATTGAGGATAGTCAATAGGCAAGATGAAGGAAACAGAAAGGAGTCATTGGAGCTCCTCTTTGACCAAGAGAGCAATGCGTGGATGCATTTTTCTCAATTTCTGTTTGACTGGTTTGGAATCGGGGTTTAGGGTGATGTTATGGACGGCGATAGTAGGATCAATTCCTGGCATGTCAGCGTAAGACCATGCGAAAGCTTGGTTACGAGCACGGAGAAAGGTAGTAAAGGCGGCTTGTTCTGATGTGTTAAGAGATTGTCCAATCTTCACAATGTGAGGATCCTCCTCCGTGTGGATATTGATTTCTATGGTAGATTCGTTCAGCATAGTTTGGGTTTCAGATGGCAAGGCTCGTTGAATATAAGAATCATCCGCGCCAAGGTAAGTGAGGATGGAGTCGTCATCCTGGCATTCAACAACATTAATCAAAGGCGAATCCTCTTCGATCATGTCTGGATACAGAAGGGGAAGAGAAGATGGGTCCTCATTATCGCGTTGATAAGTGAGGGGACCTATGAAGATAGCATTTATGAAAAAAAAAAAAAAAAAGTTAGGGGGGATGGATTCAGGGTCTATAGATTCTGTGGGTGATGATGGCAAAGTGGGTGATGATGGTTTGGTAGGGGTGACGTCTTCTTCTTCCAGGATACAACTGACAGGAGGTGTCTCCCGTGGTAGGTGTTTTGGGAAAACCGAGACCACCGCGATCATTATGTTTACTGGGTAGTCACGGAATGAGTGTATATCGGCCTTGTTCGTAAAGGCCAAAACCAAAGCCTTCCACGCACAAATCAAGAAGGTGAGAGCGAAACGACGATTTGTCAAGTATTGAAAATCGGATTGAAAGGAACCACACCAAGAGGAGGTTCGGGGTAATGGAGGATGCATCAACACCCCCATACGTTAGGTTAGTGCGGCAATGGGGTGGTCCGTAAGAGATTATCTCCCCACGTGACGGTCGTAGGTGGGATGTGCATGTAATTTCCGTACTCTGCTGGGGTAGGGAAAGAACTAACGTTATATAGGCGGTACTCCCCGGCGTAAAGGCGCTGAAAAACATCTACTAAGGGCCTCGGAGGTTGGAATGTTAGCATGGGAAGGGAAGTGGCTTTTGCAATGGTGGTTTCATCAATCAAGGCATAGGTGCGGTTGAGGTGGATGGTTGAGGTACATTTGAAGAGGATGGTTGGGTTGAATGTATGGGTGTCTTAATTGGTATAAGCACATCGTTTGGGCGGTATAACATATTGCAAGTTTTGAAGGGGGGAGGATCAGCTTTTACAAAGTTGTAGGACTTCCCGTACTCAAATTTTATGCATCGATGTAATGTTGAGGAACGCATCCCATGGCTCGGATCCAAGGATGACCCAAAGAATATATTATATCGAACTCTCCTTCAAGGACATAGAAGAGTTCGGGTAAAGTACGTGGGCCTACGCGAATGTTGAGGATCACGGTGCCTAAGGTAGAAGTAATAGCGTCATTGAATGATCGCAACATGATGGGGTTGGCACACATGCAACTAGAAGGGATGTTCATTTGTTGGAAGGATTTTGAAGAGATGATGTTTAGGCTAGCGCCCCCGTCAATCATAACCCGACGTACTCGAATGTCTCGGACGTAAGCGGAAATGAAAAGGGCAGGGTCAGGGTCTTCTGCACCAAAGTCGATAATTTCATCTTCCGAGAAACTAACTGCAGCGGCTTGTTGTTTTGAGACAGAAGTGGTGGGGGAGATGGATTGTTTGGTGAGAGAGGAAACGTGATTGGGTGTTAGAATGGAGGCCACGGGCAGGGTTTCGTTGGGTAAAACCTCTATCCCTTGAAGGATCTCAACGAGAGCTTGTCGATGAGATTCAGAAGTCTGAATGAGATCATATAGTGTCATTTTTACGGGTGATTGATGAAGCTGTTTGATCATGGTTCGGTGGGCAACTCCATTAGAGACGGGATAGGCGGGTCCGCGAATAACCACTTTAGGTGGTGGTGTAATCGGGATGGTTGAAGGAGAAAGAGATGCCGCAGGTGTGTTTTCTTTCGCTTTCCCATTGTTTTTCTGTCCTCGAGTAGCGACACTAATCATATTAATCTCGTAGATCTGAGATGAGGAAGATGGTTGGGATAATTCATGGTCTTCAAGAGGTGGGGTTGTAATAATGATAGATCTTGGTGAGGCGGGGATAGATGATATAGTAGAGGGAATTGACGCTAGAGGTCTTCCCTTCGTAAGTTGTCTTTCTTAATCTTTCTATCCGGGAGAGGTGACTGACGAAGGATGGTTTTTAGAGCTTTGCATCCCTCCACATCATGTCCTGGTGTGCGGTGATAAGCGCAGATTTTAGACTCATCGTAACCCATAGGTCGGGGTTTAGACGGGTCATAAGGTCTAAGTGGAGGTAGGGAAATGGTCGCATTCTCCACCAACATAGCAAGGATTTTGGCGTAAGATCCTTTGAGGGGGTCAAAATCGGATGAAGGTATTGGTTGTGCGGGTTTTGGTAATGTTTGGGCGTGGTTGGTTCGTACAGGTGGTGGTTTAGCCGAGGGGTGCTGACACATGTTTTTCACTAAACGTGGTTTCTTGGACACAGAAGTTACGTTCAGCTGGTTAGATGATGAGGCTACAGATAGCGTGGTAGCGGGAAACAACCACGGAGAAAGGGGAGTGACAGAAAATAAATCCTTTGATGATGGGATTGGTTTAGGGTTGATAGGTGGACCGGATACGCGGGGTAACGATGTTGTGATACCCTTTGATCTCTGTATAGGTGTAGAAGGCGTAGGTCGCTCTAAAGAAAACACGGAGGTATGATATATTGGTGTAAGGTAGAGGGATGGGGTCCCAATATGGAAGGTAGGTATGACGATGATGGTTTTGATTGTGATAGGGGACGGATTGAGTTTGTCTCTCCTAGGTGGCGGAATGGATTTATTTTTGGATAGATCGAGTCGCTTAGGCGGGTGTGTTAGACTGGGCATTGGTGAGGTCCCAAGCGTAGGGAAGATCTCGGTTAAGTTGATAGAAGTAGATGGGGCATTTGGTAGAGGTGAGGGGGTGAAGGTGAGAACAGGGCATTTTAAGCTTCGTAAAGCACTTCGGGTATATGGTGGAGACATCAGATCACCATTTGCATTTGAGTAGAAAAAGGGGTACTCAAACGTCCCCATAGGGCCTGTCTATCTTCTGTGGAATGACAGTCTCCAGGTGTGATTTGTAATTTTGGTATGGAAGAAAGGTGGGTTGTAATTCCAGTCCATCGCGGGTGTGACACAGGAGGTAGATGAGGCACTGTATCAATAGATGTTAAGAGGTCAACCGGTCGTTGAAAAGATTTAGGCGATGAGGGACTAATAGGTAGGAGGGCGTGTTCGAGGGGCTCTGTCACGTTTAAAGAATGTGGTGATGTTAGTGTAAGAGATTTCTCGTCTAAGGATGTCAAAAGGAGTGGCGAGCCTTCCTCTTGTGTAGCAAGAGTGCTAGAAGGGGACGTTTGGGAAATAGATAAATTAGATAGCATCCGCTCACAGTCTTGTAGGGATGTGGTGTAAGAAGACTCGTTGATGAGAAGAGAAGTCCGGGCAGTTAACTCTTCTATGGGTAAAGGAATGATTTTACTTTGGCTTGATGGTGGTGAAGGAGGTTCAAACTCCTGTGTTGGTGGAGAGGCTTGATTTAAAATTTTTTCAATAGAGGCTTTTGGCTGAGAATCGAAGACTGCATGGATCTCATGAACACTCTCCTCGGCTAAGATATCTTGGTTCACGTTACTGTTGGACAAGTGGTTCGGGAATGGCTTGTTGAAAATTTTCAGATTTCGGTTAGCAGGGGCGTTAGGATTATCGAGGGTTATATCCCCTCAAGTACAACCATTTCCCGCACTATGTTTTTCAACATCTTGCGCTTTTCATGACTATGTCCTTTTACGCGGTGAAAGTTACAAAAGTCATTTTCTTTGTACCAGAAGGTATTGCGCGGGTGGAGTCAAACCCAGAGTGAGGTTTAACAGGGGCAAGGTGATAACCCCACTTTGAGCAATTTCTCCAGATGACGCCATAAGTTTCTCCTAAGGGAGTGTAATTGGTGGGTTCACTTTGTACTTATAAGTGGTTTTCGGCGGAGTATTGGACGGTGTTTGAGATTTGACCATTACCGCGTGGACAGCTCCTTTTGATTTAGAAGAAGTGGACGCGTGAGGAGTGGTGGTGTTGGGCTTGTTGGTAGAATCAGGAGTTCGGAAATTGGGGTTTTTGTTACGCAACCGCAATTTCTCTTCTTCTAAGGCTCGAATTTCTAGCTTCCGAGCCATGGTAAAGGCCTCGTCGAATGTGCGGAAAGTTTGAATTTGGAGGGTAGGGGAGATGTGCTTAGCGCAGGCCCGCGTAAACAGTTCGATAAGTTCGGTTTGAGGCAAGGCATACGTAAGTTGGTTGATAAGGCCCCGCCATCGTCCAACGAAATCTGCGATAGATTCGTCTTCGAATTGTCGGATGGCATAGAGGTCAGTGATAGATACTTTCTTGGCAATGTTAATGGAGAAATGATCCAAGAAAGATTGGGCTAGTTGGTTAAAAGAGAAGATTGAGTGCTGGGTTAAAGCACTGTACCACTCCAAGGCAGGCCCTGATAAGGACATGGGAAAGGTGCGGAGTAACAAGGCATCATCATGGGCAATCAAATAACAAGCATGTCTAAATGATCGCAAGTGTTGTTGAGGATCCTCTTTACTGTTAAAACGAGTAAACTTTGGCAACTCCCATTGAGGAGGATATGAATGAAGGGGGACAGAAGGGTGAATGGGCTCCCGACAAACTTGCTCGTATGTCAAGGCGCTACGACTTCCTGAAACGGAAGCCTCCAGGTTTTGCATTTTGTCCATCATTTGTTTGATGAAATCTGTGGTTGGATGAGATGATGGTGCCACAGAATAGGGATGTCCCATATAAGGTGTTGAGGTTACTGGATACGTGTATGGGAATGAAAAGGTAGGCGGAGCTTGAGAAGGAAAGCTCGTTTGAATAGGTGGCAGAGAGTAAGTCATGAATGGAGTGGTCCAAAGAGAGATGAGATAGGGGCGCTTGGTGGTAACGATACGTGGGGTCCAAGGTTAACCAAAGGAAAGCTAATCGGGTCGTATGAACCTCTGAAGTGTTGGATTGGGAGACGGGCTAGCGATGCAGAAGTAAGGTATTGTTATCGGGAGGAGTGGGAGCTAAATGAGCAGCTATACTAATAGGCATGCCCATAAGGAGCTGACCATCAAAGCGTACGGTCGAGAGTATGAGACAAATAGTATTGTCAGCAGTACTGGGATTAGCATCCGAAATTTGGCAAAGTCCTTGTCTCCTACAGGAATTTGGGGATCTCACCGTGTCCGTAGGGTTCCCTATAGAATGTGAAGGGGGTGATTCAGGGCAAAGACACAGAGTGGCATGTGAAACCATGGCGGCGGCTTGCTTCCGAGTGATGACAACCATGACCAGAACACACAGAAAGTTTCAATCTATCAAGAACAAAAACCTCTCGAATGGTGAATTTGGCAAGTTGCTTTTTTTTCAGGGGCTAATGAGGACAAAGAATCGATATCGGTTTAGTAACCGTGTCGGTCACAGAGAAAACGACGCCGTCCCTTAACCGATGCCGTGTCAAAAGTCTAGGATAAGAAAATATAAAAGGCTGCTAATTTGATTTTAGCAACGCTTGAGTATGTTTAGCAACTTATTGATCACAAGACAAAGTATGACAGAAAACAGATTTGAAAACAAGCAAGAGGCACACACAAATCTAGAGACTAACCCTAGGGTTAATTTTAGTTATCGTGGGCTTATGCCTTTAGACGTAGAACGATGTCGAATCCTAAACAAGAGACTTAGGGAAATGTCAAGTTGTTTTGGCTTATAAGGTTACTTCCTCAATCGGGCGGAGGAATACCGCGGAAAAGGGGGATGTTTGAGCTGTTGTGTTAATTGTGAAGTGATTCGGTATGTGTTGTGTGCAGTGAATGTAAGATTAATTTCCTATCAATACCGTGGATATCACTCCCACGTGTACGACACTTGTACTTAATCTATGTTCACTAGAATTGAAAACAACAACAGCGGAATGCAATGCATGTGTTTTAAAACCCAAATCGAAAGTGATATTTGATGAAGCAAAAGAGATGACTTTTACTAATGTAAGATGCAAAAACAAAGCAAGTTCTTTTACCGTAATAATAAAATACCTTGTGAATATCTTTAGAAGAAGAAAACAGCAAGTATGCTCCCTATATGAAAGCAAGCTAGAGAAAGAAACCCAAAATGGGTCCCACCGGTAAATTGCCAAAATGTTTCTCTCGGAAATGCTTCGTTCCTTTTAGAAACAGATAAGGTTAGGGTTAGGAGGAATACCTGTAGAATGTCGAGATGATGTGCGCGTACTCAGAGAAAGATCAGCCGATCATGGAGAACTCCTTTTTGTCTGGGAAGGACTACCTGCAAATAAGAACACAAGACCACAAGATTTGATTAAACAATAAATGAGGAAACTGCCTTGGGCCCAGGAAATGTAAAACTTCCTTTCGAAGGTGGTCAGTTTCCCTGCTAACGTGAATTAACACAAAAGACTGTAAAATATCAATTAAATTGCTTGGCTGAACTGGGTAGGGGAAAGGCTGTTTTTCCTGGTTTTTGATCAAAGGAACCGATGCCGGTTACCTATAACCGATGCCGGTTACTGATAACCGATACCGGTGGGTTCTAGGATCTTCTGGGCTGGTTGTGGTGTTTGTAATGGCTGGTTTTTGGATAGTATTAGGAAATGGGATGGTTAGAAGCAAAAGAATGACAGTTAGAGGCAATGGTACGTTGGATAATGGATTCAGAAACGGATTTGGGAGGACTGTAATTCCAAAAGCATAAGAAATGTTATAATGGAGGACATGCAAGATGTAACTTACTGGTTTTTACGAAGGTGCAAGTTGATCTCCTTTGCTGTAAACACGTCTAGTATTTTCACTCGTCTCTGCTTGGTCAAGTGAAGATCTGGACTCTGTTCCTCGCTCGCAATGCTCTCTGTTGATCCAGAAATCCTTCGACTGATCTCCAAAATGAAATTCCGATCCGTTGTTTTGGTTTGGGGAGCCCATTTACAGGGAACCGATGGCGGTTGCGTAACCGACGGCGGTCGAGTAGGAACCGGCATCGGTTAGGAAAAAGTAGGCTATTTTTAGTAAAATAGCCCACCTTCCCTGTTTTTCTCCCGAGGGATCAGTTGCGGGCTTGGTCAAGTGGCTAGAAGGTCGGCTTTGGGTGCGAGTAAGGAGGCATTAGTTATGGATGTGAGTCTAGACCAAGTCATGGGTCCTAATTAGGTTAGTTTAGGGTTAGGGCTAGGTCATGGTGAGGTGGCCAAGTGAGGTGGCGGGTAAGGCGATGTGGATTTATCAATTATGAGGTAATTAATAAATAATTGTGTAAGGTTTAGGTAATGAGGTTAGGTTGTGAAATGGGATGCGGGTCACAAGGGGTCGTAAGACACGAATTTGGTGTCTACATCAGCTTGTCCCTAACAACATCAAGCATTGGCAAGTGTGTAACAATGATGCTCAAGTGAAAAGGTTCTTACAAAATCAAGGTGAGTTTGTAGATCGAATATTGATTGGGAACCAATGGTGTGTGTGATCAAGGAAGAGAGACTTTGTTTGGAAAGGATATTATCCAATTGAAAACTAACACCATTCCTAGAGGTCTTGTTACACTTGAGTCAAATTTTGAAAATGTTGATTACATCATCAATAGAAACATGTCTACCTCAAGGGATGTGGAAGAGAATAACTTGGGCACTAATGGTAAACCAAGAAAATTTTGGTTGGGCAGTAATCTAAACAAAGAGGAAAAATAGTCCTATGTTTAACTATTGAAGAAATATCAGGATTTTCTGGCTTGGTCTTATTCAGAGCTAAAAGCATACAGAGAGGACTTATTTCAGCATGAGATTCCTCTTCAAACAAATGCCAAGCCCTTTAGACAAAAGTAGAGGCTAATTAATCCACTCCTCTCCATGAAAATGCAAGATGAATTGAAGAAACTGAAAGAGGGAGGGATCATTCAGCCCACAAGGTATTCATCTTGGGTTGCAAACCTTGTGCCGATCGAAAAAGAAAATGGAGATATCAAACTTTGTGTAGACTTCAGAAATTTAAACAGCTTCATTGAAAGAAAATTATCATTTTCCAAACATGGAAAACATGTTGCGATTAGTGGCTGGATCTGAATTGTTGTCCACCCTAGATGATTTCTCTGAAGCTACAACCAAGTTGTTGTCAAGGAGTCAGAAAGATTTAAAACTACCTTTACCACTCCTTGGGGAACATATGTCTATGTAAGAATTCCTTTTGGGCTCATGAATGTTGGAGCTACCTTCCAAAGAGAAATGGATGTTGTTTTTTCTGGTTACGTAAATGACTTCATTGTAGTTTATCAAGATGATATGACTATGTTTTCAAGGAGCAAAAAAAGACACTTGCAGCACTTGGAAAGAATTTTGATCATATGTAGAGATTATGGAATTTTTCTCAATCCAAAGAAGTGTCATTTTGGGGTGCAAAAGGCCAAGCTGCTTGGTCATATTATTTCAAAGGCTAGTGTCATGATTAACCTTGAGAGGGTAGAAGCAATCAGCAAGGTTCCAATTCCAAGAACAAATAAGGGCATCCAATCCTTCTTTGGGAAAATCAATTTCATTAGAAGGTTTGTGTCTAATTTTGCTGAATTGACTCTTCCTATTACATGCATGTTAAAGAAAGACCAAGTTATCAAATGGGAGGAGGCTACTATTCAGATTTTGAAGGAATTAAAGAAGCATTGAAACATGCACCTATCTTGGCAGCTCGAATTACAAGAAGCCTTTCCAAATCTTCTCCTTTGCTTATAAAAATACCATTGCATCTGTTTTGCTACAAAAGGATGAAGATGGGGTTGAGAGGCCTATTGCCTTCTTTAGCAAGGCTTTACAAGCTACTGAGTTAAAGTACACAATCATGGAAAAACAAGCATTTTCCTTGGTGAAAGCAACAAAGTTTTTAGGCCTTATATCTTAAGTTCAAAATTTGTTTCTTATGTTCCCCACACCATGGTAAAAGACATCTTATCAGAGATGGAGATCTCAAGAAAAATATGTAGATGGGTGAACAAACTACAGGAATATGACATGGATATCCAAACCACAAAGTTGGTAAGAGGTTTGGGTCTTGCTAAGCTCATGGCTAAGAGCAACTTGCAGACTATGGAAGTGAATGAAGTAGAGGAAGAAAGGGAAGATGTTCTTGAGAAATTGGTAAGCTCTGAGTGGTACAAGGATGTAATATTTTATCTCTGACACATATGCTTCCCTGATCATTCAAATAAAAATCGAAAAGATCCCTCAAACTCGGCTTCTCAAAAGTACATCATTACTAACTTAGGGCTCGCTTGGAAGAACCACTGAAGGTGTCCTCTTGAAATATTTAACTGAAGATGAAGCTCACAAAATAATTTCTGATTTCCATGGGGGATTTTGTGGAGGACACTTTGCTGGAAGGGTTACAGCACACAAAATTTTGAGAGCTAGTTATTGGTGGCCTACTCTCTTTAAAGATGCAACCTTGTTAGTTAGAAAATGTGAAAATTTCCAGCATGTCTCAAGAAGAATGAAAGCTTCAGGTTCCCTTCCTTTGCATCCTGTATTAAATGAGGCTCCTTTCAAATAATGGGGGATGGAATTCATTGGTGAGATTTCAGACCCTTCCAGTTCTAGCCATAAGTGGATTCTTGTAGCCACAGATTACTTCACCAAGTGGGTAGAAGCAATCCCCACCAAGAAAGAAACACACCAAGTTGTTATGGACTTCTTGTTGAATCATATCATATGCATATTTGGTGTGCCAATAAAGATTGTTGTTGATAATGCCATGTGTTTCAGAGCTAAGCCCTTGATGGCAATGTGCAAGGAGTATGGAACCAATCTAACTTATGCTTCAAACTATAACCCTCAAGGGAATGGACAAGCTGAGTCTAGCAATAAGAACTTGTTGAAGATCATTAGGAGAACCTTGGAGTTGAACAAGAGAAAATGGGGTGAACAACTGAAATTTGTAGTTTGGGCTGATAGAATCACTGCCAAAAGAGCTACTAGTAAGAGCCCATTTGAGTTGGTGTATGGAACTCAAGCTCTGCTGCCCTTACATCTACAATTATCTTCATTTCATTTTGTTCAACAACTTGAAGATCAAGAGGTCAGTCCATATGAAGCAAGGATTAATCAAATTGTTGAGCTGGATGAAGAAAGAAGAGCATCCCACCAAAGGCATGTTAGATTTAGAGAGAAGTTGAAGAGGTTGTTTGACAAGAAGGTCACTCCTAGGGCTTTCAATGTTGGAGATCTAGTTTTTTGTGGGATAGTAGGCATGAAGATAAGGAAAACATGGTAAATTTGATGCATTATGGATGGGCCCTTACTCCATTGATATCGAATTGGTGGGAATACCTTTTTCTCAAGGACTTAGATGGGGAATTGCTTGAATTGCCTGTTAATGGTAGGTATCTGAAGCATTTCTTGGATTAATCCCAAAACTTGAGGTATGCACCACTTGTATAGTGTATATTCTTTGTTTTTTGGCTCTATTTTTACTATTTTTGTCGGTTTGTGGTTTGCCATATTCTTGGCAGCCATTTTTTGTCGATTAGGTTTGGTTTTTTTACCCTACATTTTTGACTCCATTTCCCAATGGTTGTTTTTGGAACTTGGTCTACTTATTTTGTTCTTGTGGCACTCACTGGGAGTGCCCATCCTTGAGCAGGAGTCGATGTTGGTGCCATTTTTGAGCTTGCACCATTTTTCCCTAAATGTTTCCTTCATTCTGCGTGCTCTGAAACGTTTTCTCTCAAATTGGTGGTTTGCAAATTTTCCCCTCTTGCTTGGATGCTTTGAAATGCTCACAAACTTGTTGTTTTTCCCCAATTTGAAATAAATCTGCATGTGTGCCTTGTTTTGTGCCCTAATTTTTCCAAAATCTATGGGCTCTGTCATTTTTCCTTTTTGCCCAATCGTGGAAGTTTAAAATTGATCGATTTACACTTGTATGCCATTGAAAATCCAATTCCATGATCAAAAATGCTTTGAAAACATGTTTTAGTTGGTTCAATTTTGAGAAATTTGTCATCCTTAGTGAAAAAATTGAATTCTAGGGCATCCTTGGCATTTTTGTGTTTTGACGGTCAAACAGCGTCACTTGCCCTTGAATTTCTTCTACAGAATTCATCAACAACATGGCTTGTTCTAATTGGCCGAGGGATGGTGGAAAATTGTTTTAACTTATCGACTTTTTCTTTTTTGGCAAAAGGGTGAATTTGGTCCCATGGCTCCGCTTTACTCTGATTGGTTCTAATGTTGCTTATATGGCGTGTTTTGATTGGATGAGAAGTAACGGGTATTTTTTGCCTTAAGGCATTTTGGAAAAAGAGTTAAAGTGCAAAGAAAATGCCTAGGGCCTGCAATGAATTAGGAGTGGACATGTGGCAGGATCAAGGGCAGAGGGGAGTGCGGTACGCCTTGGTGAGTTTTGAAAACTTTAAAATTTTGTGAAGGAGGTATGAAGAAAAAAGGGAGTTATGGCCCCGCAACGAATCATAGAGAGACATGTGGCAGGGTCAGAGGCGGAACTTCGGGCCTCGAGGGAAAATTGAGATTTTTTCCCATTTTTTGGCATAAAGGCATAAAATTAAAAGGAGGAACGCAAGCCCACAGTGAATCAACAATCGCCACGTGTTAGGGATAGAATTGGAGGTGTGGGTCCATGGGGATAATTTGGAAAATTTTCCTTTTTCCAAAAAAAGTTAGAAATGTGTAGAATCATTTCGTGATTCTAATGGGGCCCACTTTGGGACACATGTCAGACCCATTTTCTTGAGGCAGAGGTGTAAGGAAAAATATCAAAATTTTCCAATTTTTCCTAAAAATTTTAAAAGGTAAAATGAAGCTCCTAGGTCCACATCTAATGGAATGGTGCCACGTGGCCACTCAGAATAAAAAGGTCAAAAGGGTAAAAATGTGAAACCCATGCCTATGCTGAATCAAATCTCGCCACGTGGCTGTTTCTTTTTAAAAATGTAAAATGGAAAAAGGTGCCTCCAAAGCCCATCTCCAATGGTTTTTCTCCATGTGGAGGGCGTAGATTAAAATTTGAATGTCAAATCAACGGTAGTTGTGCATCATTTTTTGCTCTACCACCATTTTTTCCCTAGAACGCTCCAAGAAGTTTGGAGATGCATTTTTTGCATCAATTTTCATCGAATTTTTGACAAATTCATGTCGTTTGTGCCTGCAAGGACCAATGCAATCAGTTTTGAGGATCAATTTGAAGATCAGAGATGTTTTTGAAATGAATTTTTGCCCTAACCCGTCCAAAATGTGAAATATCATATCCAAAAGTTAGAGTCAAATTTTTGAGGGATAAGGATGAAATAATGAAAGGAAGGGCATCTACATGCTTTGAAGATGAAAAGCATGCCTCCACAATAGATAATGATGTGAATTTTGTAAAGATATCTCTTTTTGAGACAACTGGCAACTTTTTGGACGTGTTCAGTTAAACGTCCCTATTTGCGAATCATGAGAAATTTTTGTAGCAAATTTGATCCTTTGGCATATTATTTTCTTGGGAAAGAAGGCTCAAAGGAGATTGAAAGCTCTATATTGCATAAATTTGTCATGCAAAGGGTTAGAAGAGTTTTAAAAATCCTAGAAAACTAAAAATTTCATGAGAAAATCTGGGAAGAAGCCCATTCTCTGAGTGACCACTTGAGAAACTCATGTAACTCTCTCTATATTAGATTTCAAATCATGTTAAGTTGGTTGCACATGTATAGCCATTAACAAGCTCTGAGATTGTTTTTCAAAACATTCCCCTCATTGATAAATCTGATCATTTTTGAGTTATTCTATGTTGTCTTTGGGAAAAATTTGTGAATGCTTACATTTCATAATGCATTTCAAATTTGTGTTTCTTATTTCTGTTGCAGTCTTGTGTTTAAAATATCTCTTGATCATACATGGTCTCATTTCTTGTGATAGTTTAGTGGCATTTGCAATCTCACATTCAGAAGAGCTTTCATCTAATAAAGAGATAAACAAATTTAAAATCACTTTACCTTCCTTGACTTCAGAGATTGTTTGTAAACCTTTGGGTGCACCTTAGGTCATGATTAAATAGTGATTTCTAAATGCTTCATTGGTTCATTCTAACTCAAGATTTTGTGATAGATGATCAAAGATTGTGTGGAAAAGTGTAGATCTAGGCCTCCATTTGATGCACATATCCTGGTTGAAGGGATGATTAACCATTTTGATACTTTCTGTTGTTAAGTTTCTCCATATTTTTCTGAAATCCTCAAAGAGTCTGGCGGACCTTGGTTTGTCTTATCTAAACTCCCACCCAAAAATCATTCAAAACAACTAATCCTACCCTGTTTTGACCTGTATACCCACAGAAAGATCAAAATCCATTTGTTAAAGTATGTAGAACATATCAGGATTTCAAAATGTCTTCAGTAACCCTTTCCTTGCATTGAAAGTATCTCCATAATCTGGAAGTGACAACTTGTGAAAGTTAGATTTGGAGTGTTGACCATGTTTTCCCAAGGCCCCTACATACTATTTGTACAAATTGAGGGATATCTTCATCTGCTTCACCATTTTAGGGTTACAAAATAGGTTCTCTTACCTTGGTTGAAAGGCATAACCTAAAATAGTTAGGACAAGATCAAGTCCTATTTGAGTGTTATCCATCTCTCCACAAATCTGA